>CM034150.1:230074860-230760502 GCA_019776745.2 Taxus chinensis
GGAGTATAGCATCCAGGAATACATGCATGTATGTAAATATCAGTGTACAAGATATTTGTATTCACTTCCAGAGACCAAGTGAACGTGCATGTGTATATAGAAAAATATATTGACATACTAAAAATCTGAATAACATAATAAGCAAAGTGCAACATGTAAGTAGTACAGGAAAACAAGAGTAAATACAACCAAGATATGAAAATTTTGTAATGGTGTAATGGAATGGAATGTAAAGTGAATGATAGGAGCAGCGTTCTCCCTAAGTGGATGAGTCTGATATGAGGCTCATTTATAAAAGACTCTTCAACAATCAAGAATGAACCATAAAACAAGAGTACGTCATCGGGAAATGGTTTGAATTATGTCTGCTAGAAAGATATGATCGATGAAGAATAAAGCATAGAGTATAGAAGAGGTGAGGTTCATTTCAGATTTAAACGCTCATCAGGAGAGTATGAATCTTAGCACAATAATGTGTCATAAGGTAGTGTGATGTGTGAAAATTTGATGCCAAAGAGATGTGTCGTGAATGCGCAAAGTGTGAAAAGTGTCGTGTGTATGATGTGAGGTTTATGGATGCAGTACGATATGAAAGGGTTTTGGGAAGATGTAGTAGCAAAAACTTGCATGTGCCATAAATTTCATTCAGTGGCTCTGTTTCAGGTGTCATTTTCTCAAAAACTGCATATTATCTCGAGCTCTACGCATTGATGGAAATATTTTTCTTATTTTCATCAAATCCATTTTTACACCTTTTTGTACCAAGCAACTTCTTGCAATCTTCTGAAAGAATCCTGAGCTCTGATCGCATGTAGACATATTAGACATTAAAAATATTGGATAGCTTTTCAAAATCCTAGCCTTGGGGAAATATCTAGCAGGAAGAATGAATAAGTTACAGGAATTGTCAGAGAAAACAAACCAAAACACACAAAAAAAGAAATAAAACAAAACAAAAGAAGTTGCAGGTAATTTCTCAAAAATTTCTCCAATTAGCTTACCTGCAAAAATTCTTCCCCCCGGGTGAATGTTCTATGGTAATAATGATGGGGTGAAGTGCTTTATATAACATAAATCCTCCAATTTTAGCTCAATCTATTTTTAAAAGAATGTTATTTATTTAATAAATAAATAAATAAAATTTTCCCAGACAAGACCTGGTGAAGGCATAAAGTGAGTTTTAGCGTGTGGGTATTTGGTGAACTTAGATTTTATGACTCTCTAGGGTTACCTTAGAGTGATGCAAACAACTGCAGGCAAGACAAACACAAAACAAGCCGTTACATTGAAAAGATTGATTTTTAAAAGGTTGTTCCATATTTCATATTGAAATCTCGGGGACACCAATCGACTCTGTTTACGGACATCTATACCTCCGTCAAGATAAAAGGAGTGAAGATGAGATCCCAGCATCTCTAGTTTTGTGTCTTGTCTATTGGGTTCTAGGTCAAGCCACAAAAACATAAATAAACCAAAAAGAAAAAGGAAAGAAAACAACAACAAAATTATTTATATATAAATAGGTTTTACCCTGTATCTCAGTTCCTGAACAACTTCAGATGCTACCCGTTCAAAGGCACTGGTAACTCAATTCCATCCTGGTAGGCAATGAAGAAAGTGTCCATTCTGGTAGCTCTCTTGATCATGAAGGGCCCTTTCTAGAGTGAATCAGATTTTCCATGCATGCCCTTAGGTTTATGTCGTCCCACCAGAGTACTCAATCTCCGATCTCAAACTTCCTTTCTCTTGCCTTCTTGTCAAATACCTTGGGCAAGTCCTTATCAACTTCATCCTATGGTGGCTCATCCTTTCTTCTCTCTGTGGTGAGTAAGTATCCATCAAATTTCATCATTTCCATATTTACCAGTTGCATTTCTGAGGAAGAACTATCACCATATTCTTTGTTCTTCTTCAGGTATTTATCACACTTGTCAAATGTCCCTATGAAGGAAACTAAACCCTTGGATATTTTGTTACCTTTCCATTGGATTACTCCACTATTATCACCATAATCTAGATAAGTTATGCATGTGACTGTTTGTCATGGTAATGACTTACTCCCTTCAACATATAACTTGTCAAAGTTGTCTTGTTCCAAAAATGTAGATGTTTGTTTGTCCTCATTGAAAGTCTTATACTATTCATCATTATCAAGAACTTTGGGGTGGTATACCATCTCCAATTTATAGTGTTATTGTCTGAATATGGATGGTGGTCTATCTAGATTCAATAGTGCAATTGTGAGTGCCAAAGAGTTTGCCTTGGAATTCTAATTTGTTGGAATGAAGTCGATAGAGAAGGATGTAAAATCGCGTGTGGCATAAAGCACTCTATCTCTGTAATGCTTCAGTTTATCTCTTTTGACTTGAATTTTCCCTCGAACCGTATTTACTAGAATTTCAACATCTCCTTGGGCTTTGAGGAGTTTTACTCCTTTATTTCTGGCTTGCTCCATTCCTAGCAGCAATGCTTCATACTTCGTCGTATTATTGGTGTTCTCAAACATCAACTTGTGGGAGTGTGGGAATATCTCATGATCTGGAGATATTTGTAGAATGCCCACTCCTAATCCAAAAGAACAATAGATGCCTTTAAACTCCATATTCCAAACTTTTTCTTCTTCCTTCGCTGGCTCTAGATCTGATTGAAGTTTATGATCTGGTACATTTTTATCCTTTAACTCGTAGGTTCTTCCTCTATTTATAGTGTATAGAGGGAAATTTACAAATAACGAACAATAACTGAATTGACACATGTTGAATTTGCAAAGGAAACAACTTGCAATATCCCTCCTGGAATTCCTCTTTGCATGACATGCATGGTTTATAATTGAAAATAGAACCTTCTATTTTACATGTTTGCCACCTATTTCCAAGTAATTGACTTCTTCAAATAATGGATTTTAAACCAATCACTTAAGATTGCTCAATTACTTTGTCAAAGAAAATAAGAGAAAGAAGAAGAAAATGGAAAAGAAATTAGAAGAAAGCTACAACACTCCCAACCTTTTTCTTCTTCCATATTCTGCATGCGGTTAACTCTTTTTCCTTTGATTCTCACCAAACTGGATCTAGAAGCAGTTGAATGTGATTTTCCTTATGGGTGTTGCCTCTTACATGTCATCCCTCTTATCCTTGTAGATTTTTTAGTTCTTCTCCTGTACGTGCACCAGTGCAATGTTTGTCGTAAACAATTCAGACAAAACTCGTCATCTTTTCTTTTTAATTGCATATGAGCAATTTTAAATTCTTGAAAGCACTTTAGGTGAATGCAAATACAAGTAAATTCAATGAAGGCTTCAACTGGAAGATTGGGAGCACATGTATAAGATCCTAGAAGGAATTTTCTATGCACTGACTTCCACATGGGTTGTGTTAGAAACAAGAGGATGAATTTTTGTAAGAAGCCTTTGCAATTATGAGATCTGGATCTGTCAATTAAATCGGTGATAGGTTTAGGGCCTATGTCTATATCATTGACTTCAGAAAATCTGGAAGCTATGCATGATTCAACTGATCCTTTTCTTTCATCATGCTTCAACATGGCTAGAACAGTCTTTGTTTGAGCTCTTTTTATTTTAATTCTATCGGAATCCCTTGTAATTGGATCAATTTGTGCAAGTTTGGCAATTTCTTTTGATTTAGAAAAGATATTCAATGTATCTGACATTGATTTGAACTTCTTTTCACTAATATGAGCACTTAGGCACTTATACCAACATGTAGACAATCAGAATAATAAAAATAAATCCTTTCCAACCCTAGGTGCCAAAATTGGATGCTTCCTGGTAGTGGAAAATGTTTTTTAATGCAAAATTCTCCTTCCTTTGGCGCCAAAATTCTTCCGGGCTGCAAGCTCCATCAAAAAGAATTAATTGATTCTCCCTTATGGCGTCCCATGCTTATATATCTTTGTGCATGCTATGTTTAATAATTGTCTTTCCCTATTTTTAGAAATTAATTAATTAAAAATTGTGCTCCTTCATTAAATTTGGTTGATGGAGTGGTTGAATGTCATCTTGAATAAAATAGGCACTATTTTGAAGAATCCCATGAGTTTTCTTCATTTTGTGGCTTTATAGTGTCTCGTAGCCCCTATCCTTGTTCTCTAGTTATTCCTTATTGTGCGGATTTACATGTTTCATGGCTTTCACCATGGTTCTGAAAACTTCTGCACTGTCTTTCAATGTCATCACTATTCCATGGGGAGATAACCTTCTCCTTGTATACAACAATTTTTGTATGACTATGTTCCATCGTTTTGTAGCTCCTAGATAAACCACACATCATTATAAATTTTGAAGTACATATAATGTTAGAATAATGTTCCACAACTTCTACCCTTAGTCGCATTTCAAATTTCCTTTCCACTATCGTATAGTGCCTTACGAAACTTCCTCTTTGCATCACAGATTCTACTTAGCAGATTTCACCTTTGATTATGTAGAATTAAGAAACTATGTGGGATGCTATGTATTATGGGTCTATATGACATTGTGCTTCCAAGTCATGAAGAACTAAGCTTGTAATTTCTTCACTCCATGGATTCTATCCTTAACTGATTTTCAAACTTTTTCATGGACATCAAAAACTTGTGATGCCTCAACTTTCCTTTGCCTTTCAAGATTGATTTGGTGCCGCAAAGGCAACGTGGAAATTGGGTGGGGGGTCTATCCGTATCAAAATTCTTCACGAATCTTGAACTGATGCTCCTTTGTTTTGCGGGTTAGGAGAAGAACACAAGAACAGAATTAAGTTCCTACACTCCACATATGACTAACTTAGTTTCCCATAACTTTCTTAGACCAAAAATGGCTAAGTCCATTTTTTTATGAGTTTTTAAAAATTCTAAAGGGGGGAGCGATTTTGGACAATAGGCACACACTTTGGTTTTGTAGGATCTCATACAATTCCAATGTAGTTTTAGAATTCAATAATCACAACCAATGGTAATTCAGGGGGTGTTATCCCAATCTAGTAGAGAATGCCAAAAACTTATCCTTGTGAGCCATTTACCAAGCTTGTTGAAACCTAGAGGGTTACATGTAAGCATTACTTGCTTCCCACTACACAAAAATTAATTTTTTCATCAATTTTGTCATCATTTGCTTCATTTCATTCTTTTTTTAAAATATATTCTATGTTACTTCTTGCAATCAAAATATCACAAGACTTTAACATTTATTTTTTATGGGGCAATGGTAAATAACATCATCCAAAAAATGGTACACAAAGCACCATGAACATGGGATTTCTAAATAGATATAAATGAGTACATTTTATCTATTAAAATTTGTCATTGGTTGCAAACAATTTTATGGAAGATTCAAAATGGATTTTCCTTTGGGGGACAAAGAAGTTTGTGTGTATTATATGAGAATCCATTAGTCTTCACTCTTTACATTTTGCATTCCTAAAGATTAGTGAAAACATTGCAGAAGAAAACTTGGGAAGGTTATGAACCTTTGGTTAAAACATAATATCCAATATCCGTAGCAATGATTTCAAAGTTATTCCAAAATATAGAACATATAGAAAGAACATTCATCATAGGAGGCAGTTTCCCAAGGTCATAATTGAGTATAAGTGATTAGGAACCAAAGGAGAAATTCATATGGTGTAGAAATATTTGGAAAAAAAACTTAACAAAATGCAATAAATTTTAGAAAATGAATCTCATTTCATCAATTAAGACATAAGACACATTTTATTGTTTCTTAGAAAGAACACAAGTGTCTATCCTTCTAAAGGATTCATGTCCTTAATGGGAATATGAAGGTAATAATGTATGGTGGAAGTTTGAATGTCTAAGGAAACAACACTAATTAGAAAAAAATTAATAATTAAGGAAATTCATGTGTACCTATAAGTGACAATAAATAATTCTTGATTTTTTTTAATGAGGAATGACTTGCCTATATTGGGAGTTCCTTGAATTATCATTCTCAAAGGGGGAAATAATTAATTTTGGTGGATGTGATGGATAAAAATGTTAAGTGCTAGTTATTGAAAAGGAGATAAAAACAATAGGCATCCTAGAGGTTGATGTGGATGAAACATGAATGAGATGGTTTTTCTGATTAGAATCTATGAAAGAGATGGTTGTTTCTTGTAATGAAATGGGAAACAATGTTATTATTTCTCTCATGGGACATAAAAAATTCACAAAAACCAAACATGTCTATTTCACTTCTCGACATCATTGTAATAGGGCATAGGCTAGATAAAATTCACCACTAATTATCATTAATGATAGTAACTTCAAAATTTTCATCACCATCAGTGTCAAAGCTAGACGAAACAACATCTTTTAAGAGTTTCTGATCAACATGCTATGGTTAGGAGGTTGAACACATGTTTTCCTTATGACCTATATTTTATGAAGTAGTGTGAGCCAATATAGGAAATGATGTTGAAAAATGGTTTGTAAAGAGGGAGCTTTGACTTAGAAAATGCTTTGTAGGAGTCAAATATGAGTTTTTTAGCATGCGGGGAAGAAATGAGTGACAAAAGTAATTAAAGGCAAAAATATACTTTTCCAATTGGAAATTTTTTGAATATGAGCATGTCTCCAATGTTTTAAAAGCATTAATAAGTGGAAAATTTTAGGTATGGATGAAATTTAATTTAACCAAAGAATATAATGAAACTTCGGAGACATGATTAAGTACTTTTCGACTAACATGAAAATAAAAAATTGCATGGATATAAATGAAAAGTGATAACTTTTGTAACATATTACAAGTTTTTGGGGCACTAATATTTCATTCTATAATTATTTTAGTAAGCACCTTATAGTAAGAAACCACAATAGGGTCTTTAGAGTTCACATCACTGTAAATTATCGTCAACAAGTGGTGGTAACTCTGGGTATGGGGTGAAATTTAATTTAGCCAAAATAATATAATGAATCTTGGGAGACATGACAAAGGACTTTCCACCTGACATGAAAAGAAAAAATTGCATGGCTATAAATGAAAATTTATAACTTTTGTAACATATTACAAGTTTCTTGGGCACTAATATCTCATTCCATAATGCTTTCAGTAAGTACCTTTTTAATAAGAACCCACATCAAGGTCTTTAGAGTTTGCATCACTTGAAATTCTTGTCAAAAAATGGTGGTAACTCTTAGATTTGTATTAGGATTTTGTGACATAATTTGTAACATACTTGATAATATCAAATCAATGTTTCCATATCACATGGAAAGATTCAAGATTGTGTGTGCTTAGCCACTTGTCATTACGTCATGGGGAAATATTGTTTTTTGTGATTCATTTATGTGAAGGGAATATGATGTTTCCAAATCCCATGATACATTTTAGTGATAATGAAGGGATTTTTCTTCCTCAAACATGTGTTCTCACTACATTTTTGTATGTTGTTACAATTAGTTTAGTAACTTCTCATATTCATTCTGCAGGTTCGATGAATTATTAGTATTTATATTAAGCTAGTATGGGTCAATAATAAATTGGAAATTTGAATATTACGAAGGTATACAAATGTTTCTTTATGCTCACATTGATTTAACAAACATGGAATTTTGTAAAACCCTAATTACAAAGTCATATGTGATAAATAAAACACTAAAGTACAAATCTGACACAAGCAATAAGCTAGATAAAAAATGAAACTATAGGTGTAAGAGAGAGAGTAGAAGACTTAGCTGATTTTTCAATTGATCCCGAAGTATGTTGGACTAGAAAAACTGGTAAAAAAGGAGAAAACTATCGTAGCTATGTCTGGTAAATTCTAAAATTAATGGATATGCATGGAGTGGTTCAGGGGCACTTGAGCACTGGAGACAACTTCTAGGTTCTTGTGACTATGAAATACCTTAGAAACTAATTTTTCTTATGTTGCAAGGTGGTTGCTAACCTTCATTGTTATTATCCTATGTGTCGTTGGATGATCGTTGTATTCACCTATAACCTACAAAGAGAGAGATAAACCTATAAAACCCCAAAAGAAATCAAATCATAAAAATAACAGGATGACCCCCGATGGTCATTCGACAAAGTGAAATTATGACCAAGTGATGTACTACATCTTAGAATCTATGTAGTTCTTGTGAAGTTTGTGTGAAATCGCACCCTAGGTAGCTATTGTGCAAGATGCACTTGGTAGTGAGAAATAACTAGATCTAGCAATGTAAGTAGATGTGTGGATGACAAAATGAACTTCCCCTCCTAAGTGTGTATGTAGAAAATCTAGTCATTTGTCCCTTAAGTGAGTGTTAGATGGATGCTTTGATGCTCTTAGAATGCCTTTGGATGCAACCTTAGGTGGTGATAGTAGATGCTTAGAGCTTGGTCCTTTATTATGGTCACATAGCTTTGTATTTATATGATTCCCTTAATTGAATTTCGTAATTGACAACTAAAAGGCTGACCCATAAGAAAACAAGATGCCCAAAAGATAAGAGGAACAAAAGAGGCGAGTAAGATACAAAGAGCTCGGGGCGACCAGAGGGGACGAGGGCAACTGGGCCTTGGCATCTTGGCTGGGCGTTGACCATGTCCAGAGTCAATAAAGATAAAGCAATGAAGATCAAACTGGGTTGTGGGGTGTGAAAGACCAAAGAGGAAACCAGATAGACAGAAAAGAGGTCGAAGATAGATGTCAATTACTAGTTTTGTTGCTTACGAATAGTGGTATGTGATTAGGACCTAGAAATGTACCCAAGTGCGTGATTTTGTGTCTAAGCTCATGAATATAACAACTAGGTTAGCTCGGGATAGGGATAAGAAAACTAGAAAGGTCAACCAAAAATGTAAAAATAAGTGAAAAAGAACAAAGAGGATAGGAGTACCCATAATAGATAGGAGCACTTGGGAGCTAGTGTCCAGAATGGGCACTGGTGTCTTGAGATAAATGACGATAGATGTGAAAATACTGACAAACAGGGATCCATATGACCTAACCAGAACTGGGTACATAAATGACATATGTGAGAAAATAAGATAATATAAACAATCAAACAAGTGGATGGAAAAAATATTTTGTCACCAGTGAATAATTTTTTAACTTAAGATCCATGTGTATAAACAACATACTTGACGACATAGTAAAAAAGTAATAAGTGTGTGATTTTGTGTCTACAAGCACTTAGGGGCTGAAAACATGTTTTCATGTGTCTTAGAGTTGGATAAGAGGGGGGATCAAATTTTTGTGTCCCATTTGTCCCATTTTCACCTAAAATAAAATAAAAGGGGACAAATTATGCTCAAAACCCCGCCCTTTCTATTTTAGAAAGCTGATGTTACCTATATAGTTCAAATCGAGGCACTGGGAATGATATTTCTACCTTAGGAGCATGGGAGAGTGCTTTGGGGAAAACATATATATGATTTTGATTCCAAATCACTTTTTGAGATCATTCAAACCATTATCAGGAGCCAATTCTACCTAAAATTATATTTTTAGGGCATATTTCATTCTTGACCGAAAGGGGCAACTACTATGTCCTAGATTATCATAGAAAATATTTAAGTCTTGGAAAAAAAATTATATGTCCATCATGTAGAGGGTTCCAATAGATTCCATTTACTATTTTTTCCCTCCTAAATATTTACAAAACTCCTAGACTCATTCAGAGAAGCTAGCTTTCATCGTTGGAGCCTTCATTCCCTATGCCCAGAATTACCCGATGTTGCATAAGTTGTTCCTGTCATTAAATTTCTTAACAAATTTTCCCTAAACTACCTTGGACATCTAAAATTTTCACAACACCACCCTCATATAGTTTTAATCTTCCCTGTAGATTTCTGGAAGTTGTTTACTAGCTAAAAATGGACAAAATGACCCTTTTTAGGCCTCCAAAGGAAGTTGTTTTCCATTGATTCTTAATGAGTTTATCAATCATCTTAGGTACTCATACTTGCACATTGCAAAAAACTTAAAAATATTGTTAGCACTTTCTTCTAAGCCAGAGTGAGGGGGTAACTAAGGACATGTTGACTAGAGGATGGTTCATAATGACCGGGAGGGATAAAATTAAGTTGTGGGCTTAGTTTTCATGACCAAAATTTTTAATTTTGCATGCTAAACTTTTAACATGACAACACATAGGATTCACACCACCACATGCCTCATCTTGACAACCTCGTATCCTCTCCATCATCACTAAATTCACTCATTTTGGGTTACATTAGATCTCAATCTCTCTTAGTCTCAAATTAGCAAAGTGATAAATGAATCTCTCCCTTTACTATTTATAATAATACTTATAGCTTATTTTCGTTGTGATTTCCCCCAATATTCAAATCTTTATATCTTTCACACTACAAACCCTTAAAAAATCATAAAATACACCACGTTTGTGGTAGTGAGCCACTCATTTTGACATATTATACTTCTCTCTACCTCTTTTTCACCAAAAATCCCCATTTCTCGTCATTTCAATGCTCATATACATCCTTCTCATGACCTCCTAGCTAGGTGATTTATGTATTATTTTACCAATTATCTTCTAGTTTTTCTTTCCAATTTTACTTATTCAGGGTTCCAAGTAGATATTATGCCTACCACAGGCAAGCCAAGTGATACCGATAGGTAAGTATGTGGTAGGTAAATTTCATTTAGCATTCATTATTTGATTACAACACTTTCATTTCAAACTTAACTTCAACATTTCCTTTTGATTTCATGTTACATAGATATTTTTCTAAAGATCATATTGTGTTTCACTATTGTGAAATGGGTGATCTTTAGTTAGGGCATATGTATACACCATAATTTTTATGCTTGTTGACTATTTATTTTGTGCTCGGGATGTTAATGCATTCTCCTGCTGAGCAGGTGCCCTAAGGGACCTATTGAGATGAGGGTGTGATTAGACTTGGTCATGTGGGATAGACCACATCATTTGAGAGATGTCACTATTAATCCTTATTCACCTTACATTTACCTCATTTCTCCCCTTTGTTCACACATTCTACTCATTATATCCACTTGTCCCATTATCTACATGTTTCTTTTCATTCCACACCATTGTCCTTGTTTTCCATCACCACATACCTTCATCATTCACCCTCATTTACTTTCTAGACTTCGCTCCTCATGTTTTACACCTTTTAAACTTAGGGTTTCCCCCAAGGCCAATGTCATTGTCCATGGGTGATGGCATTAGGTATATATACTTGACCTTTCTTTTATTAAACCGACACCATAATGATTTTTCTATCACGTGTTTACACTCGCACTTACTCTTTCTCTCACTATTTCACAATTATTGGCTAATTTTGCAGTCTTGGAGCCTACCTCTTTTACATATGGGTCACAAATAGTGAGTTAGGAATGGATATATTCTTGTTGAGATTCCCCCTTCTCCACCCATAGTGATTCTCTCTCAGTGTTGTTGTCTCTGGGAAGGATCATGCATCGGCTGTCAGACACATGTTATAAGTAAGTATTTCTAACCCTCTTTAGTCTCTTATTTTGTATATGATTGTTGTATGTTGGTCATTCACTGCTATATATTAGAGTATATGTATGTCTTATTACTATTATTCCCTTTAGTTGAATCTACCCCTTGGTTACCCCCTTTTGAATCCTAATAGGATACATATCTTTATCTTAGTTATAGGCCTTGGAAAAATATAAATACCCTAGCATTAGGGTTACTATCCTCTAGATTTATGACAATAGTGCTCTCTGAGTACCTTTCTATCTACACAATGTGGTTGGTATTAGATTGCATCCATATATTTGAGAAACCATCTGGAAACCTCTCTTTTAGTCATCATACACTAATCATGTTTCTTCAAATTTTAAGTAGCATAATATATCATAGAATTAATAGTTATCATAATGCAAGATTGTTGTAGGACTACCTTTATTAGTCTTAATTATCATTTCCCTTGGCCATGTTATGTGTAAAAGATTAATTTAATTAAAAAATAAAATGATATTATACAACAATATATGGATAAGATCTTAACATATTACATAAATATTTTCACTACACTTATTGGTTTGTCATACACTACTAGGTAACATATCATGTTGACTTGATCCCTTGGGACACCCATTCCAAATGGACTAGTATACACATCCTCATTGCTATAATTCAAGAGATCAAACAATATATCTAGGATATAATCTAGAAAATCCATATTTGGCCCAACACGTAAGTTTGTGGAAGTCTAGTCATGTTAGATTGAAAAATGAATGGGATAAAACAACTTTGTATCAACGTTGTGTCGATAAAATGTATCTACTCCCAAGCATTGATGACCTCCTAGACCATCTCAAGGGTGGGAAATTCTTCCAAATATTTATTTGAAGTCAAGTTCCCATCAAGTACCCATTGATCCATTTGACATTTGAAAGACAATTTTAATTCCAAGGAAGGTCTATTTGAATGGTTAGTCATGCCTTTTGGCTTGAGCAAGGAAACTACAATGTTTATGTGGATGATGAATGATGTCTTGAAACCATTCACTAATTTATTTTGTTGTTGTTTACTTATATGAAATACTTATTTTTAAAATTGCATGCGAAGAGCACCTACAACAAGTTTGATAAATTATTGACACCCTACACATTCATAAGATATATGAAAACATAGATAAGTGTTATTTTGTTTTTAATAAAGTGTACAATATATAAGATGCATTGTAGATGAGGATGGTGTACTTGTTGACCTTTGTAAGATGAAAATCACGAGATAATGACTAACACAAATAACACTTACAAAAATCTATAACTTATCAATGTTATCCATAATTTATTATTGGGTGGTGCTTGTATTTTCTCATTTTTCTTGGCCCCTGAACCAAGAAGCAAAAGGGGAGGAAGAAAGGGGAGCAGGAGGTAGAGAATAATTTTGTATTGAACACATAACAACAATAATATTTTGACTTGAGTTAAAAGGGATATCTCAACACCAACCCTTCCCTTACCAAATCTACAAAAACTATTGAAGATTGAAATTGATGCTTTAGAATACACATTTAGTTTAGTTCTCACTTAACATGAGTACCCAATTTACTACCATAATGAAACATTCATGGATATGGTATGTAGGTATCCTACGTATGATAATTTTTTAAATTTAATTGTCTAAGAATTTAGACAATTGAAGGATTACATTGCAGAAATGCAGATAATCATCCACACAAATCACAACCCTTTGCAGTTAATGCAAACCCATGGTAAGTCACATATCAATTGATATCAAAATTAGTCTACTCACCTACAACAATTTCACCTTAATTTTAAGAAAAAGAAAAGTGATTCCAATCAAGATATAGTTTTCTTAAGGTATCCTCTAATTGTAGTACTAACAACGGTCTTAGATTCACGAGTCCATAAGATTTCTAAATGGCCCATGTTATATGGTAATGATCTCATGTTTTCCACCATGTATATCAAGCACTTCATACAAACCCAAATTTAAAATACTATTTACAGTAAGGCATTTTGTGTTACTTGGGAAACCTATATATTCTAACAACAAAACAACCTAAGATGATTTGGTAGGTGCACTATAGTGAAATTGTGTGACACTTAAAGGTGGATAAGATAGTGGTGGTGATCTAGAAATATTTGTTTTGGTTGAAGCTTCATCATGACGTGAGAATATATATCAGGTCATGTAAAACATGTGCAATAGAAAATAAACCAACAAAAAAAGGTCTCTACACACCTAACATGATTCTCATTCGACCTTAGGATTTAATATCTATGAATTTCGTGTTATGGTTTCCCATGACTTAGTGTGGTCATGACTATTGCTTTGTTGTGGGTGACAATTTTTCCAAGATGGAAGTATTGTTTTCGTATAAAAAGTGGATCAAATTTGAAAACATTAACCTTTACTTTGAGCACATGTGGATTTACTTTGTCTTACCACATACCATTGTGTTGGAAAGGGACGCGTTTCTTATCACTTTCTGGTATACATTATGGTTCATAATGGACACCAAGTGAACTAATTCAACCTCTTTTCGTCCACAAATAGATGGGTAAACATAAGTGATTAACAATACGATGGTGAATCTTCTTAGGATGTAGATATCAAAATATCTAAATACATGGGATGATAGTTCACTATGTATAATATATAGTTATAATCAAGCCCTCCTTGATTCCCCAAACTACGACCCTTTTCATATTTGTTTTTGTTTCAGCCACTAACCCCCATTGATGTGGCATTTTATACCCATTGTAATGGAAGAAGTATCTCCCCATGCACATAAGGAATTGTGTTGATCGTAGAATACTTATTAGAGATCACACAAGAAGTCCGCATGGGAGAGAAGGCCAGGATCAAGGGCGCGGAGGGATAGGAAGAACCTGCACGTGGAGAGGGCAAGTTTAGCATTTAGGACTTAGCTGATTTTGAGCATGAAGACCTATTTTTAGAAGATGGCATGCGAAACACACCAACGATGCAGAGATGTGCGTGCCACACATTGTCTATCTTTGGAGGATCGGATCGAAGTGTTTTGCATGGAGACGAGCTAAGAATAGGATTGTCACTTCAGTTAACTGTAAGAGGTCTATAGATAGCACACTTGCATGTGTGGCTATGCCTGTAAATGACACGTGGCTATTAATAGCATGCGGCCTATTTCTGGAATAGATAAGTAGTGAAGGGAAAGTCCCCACCCTATATATATGATATGAATCACATAGTAGACAATATACACAAGGAGAGATGGATGTATGAAGGTATAGAGATATGCACATATGATTGCATTACTGTATCAGATCCATGCACGCATTGGTATAGATTGACATTACTATAAGGAGCTTCTGTGTTTATTAATATATGGAAGATATTGGCTGAATCTAAGTGTCATTCCTGTGTGTAATTGAGTGGTGCATGTTAATGATTTAATCTTGTACTGTTTAAGCTTGTTCTTTCATAGATCTGAATGTAGCATGCATTGTAGAATGGTGGATTAGTTATGAATCATATATGTTTCTTCCTTCATCATGCTAACATCCTTGCTACAGCAACCCTAAAGAGGGACCTGGTACCTTTGCACGCTTCAGGTGAGCACTCAGTCTAGGCTGAGTGATGTGCCAGTGCATCTAGGGTGTTATCTAGTAAATTCTAGGCTACATCATTGGTTCCGTTGCTGGGACCTCTTTTTCAGTTGTTTTCAGGATGGTTCGTGATGAAGATGTACCGATTAACTCTAGCAAGTATTGAGGAGTGGATACATGATCTGGAGGAAGAATATGCATGGTGGTTCAGCAGTGGATCTGAGTTTAACGCACGCACTTGGGTAGAACAGAATCTATATGACAGCCTATATGAGAGATTTTTCACTATCTTTCCAGTAGAACTATACGAGTGGCTTACTACTTATGCATCTCAGCGGAATTGGAGGTATCGCGCACTTGTCTGGACATAGGAAGAATTTTAGGCCCTTTATGATGCTGATCTGATCTGGACTCGCGTTGTGGATACATGGTTTTGTGGTGTTCTAAATAGTTATATTCTGGAATATTCAATTTTGACGTACTCTTTCCTGGAGGTAGCTGAATTCCAGTTTTTGCGGTATCCAAGAGGAGCATATCTACAAGGTATTCCACTGGCGATCAAGATCTTGATGGTAACTTTGAACCTGGAGAGTAAACCGATGGCTAACTAAACTTCACCATGTGCGTGAGGGCAGGAACAGGTTTGGTGAAAGATGGAAGACCTAGCGGCAGAGAGGTAGAGAGAGGAGAGGTGGCTTAAGTATAATGAGGTGCGTGAGAGGGAGATAGAGAAGCAACATTCCATTGCAGAAAGTATGGTGTTGAGGAGAGAGATGGCTCGTGAAGGATTTACAGCTCACGTAGAAGACATGGAGCCAGAGCATCAGGAACTCCCCCATCTTGGAAAACATGATAGAGATCCCCCCTTGGCCTCACACAGAAGTGTGCCAGTAGAGACTACCTAGGCCATGGGTGCGCATCTTAATCCACCTGGTGACCTAGCCCTTGTGCTTGGTTTTCTAGTATCTAGTACGACAAGTAACCAACAAGCTAACTTGGGAAGTAGGAGAGCAGGAGTAAGTCAGGGAGCAAGTACATCAATGGCAGGATAGATGACTTCAATGATATTTGGAGGAACATTCTTAGGTGCATCATCCACACAGAATGTGAGCATGTAGAATGTTGGATTCACCTCTGGAAGTGGAACTACCTCACAGACTGTAGGGGTTCAGTATAGTACTACTGTCAGAGCACAGGGGAGTACATCTACAGGTCCTATTCTAGCTACAGGTGGAGGATCAGGAGGTATAGGTGGTTCTAGTTCTGGTGGATCTAGTGGTTCTGGAGGTAGAGGGAACACAGGAGGTTCTGGATCAGGTGGTCAAGGCCCGCAACAACCATAAAATATTTATATGGAGATGTCTCTTCGTCTTCTAGAGTATAGAGGCATAGAGGATGTTGCCAAACATGTGCATATGTGTGAAATATTGTGGTGCTCTAAAGGGATCATGGCTTCTGAGTGAAAGGCAAGTCAATTTGCTACTACATTACAGGGATGTACACACAGCTGGTATAGGAAGTTTGACCCTGATCAAACTTGTGTGGATTATGCAGCATTGAAGGATGCTTTCTTGAAAGAGTTCCATATCCCTGAGTTTGAGTAGAAGAGTATAAGTGCACTCAAGGATATCAAGCAAGGCACTACTGAGAGTGTACGTGAGTATGATGCCCATTTTAAGACACTTCTATCTAAGCTATCTTATGATATTCACGCAAGCCAACATGCACAATGGTTTGTTGGAGGATTGATTACACCATTTAGAAGGGCACTGTCACATAAGACATACATTGATCCACGTGAAGCACTGGAAGTACTTTGTGTGCTGAGGTAGTTGGGAGCATTGACACTGGTGTTAGTCCATTCTTAGAGGCACAGATTGCAGCTATGGAAAAGTAGTTAGAGAAGCTATCAACAAATTCAGCCCATGAAATGCGCTCAGGAATTTGGTGTACAGATTGTGAAGTGGAAGGTCACACCAAGGATAGTTTCCCTCGCAGATCTGTATGCTCATTACTGTTGGATTGTGAGATCTGTCATTTGAATCATGATGCTAGTCACTTTCCTTTGTTACAACGCGTGATAAGGAAGAATGTATCCTGCTTTTGCAAAATTTATAGGTCCACGACCCATGATACTGAAGATTTTTGGTTGATTGGTCAGATCCAGGATGCTATAGACATTGGGGTATGACAGACAAGTGTAACAAATAATTCTAAGGGTAAGAATGAGCACCAGGATCAGGATCATAATCAAACGTGCTATGACAGGAATGAGGGGCATTTTGAAGGAGGTCATGGAAGGGGACATGGATATCGTGGTGGATATGGAGGATGAGGCCGTGGTGGAGGAAGAGGTGAGTTCCCTCATGGAACATGTTATACGTGTGGATCTCCTGACCACTATAGGTGTGAATGTCCTCAGAATATTACATGTTCTTTCTATGGGAAGAACCATAGCTATGAAGAGTGCCCAGACTTATATGAGCATCTGAGTAAGCAACATAAGCAAGAAAACAAAGGCGTTGGGATGGTTAGAATCCAGCGCGGTAGAAGATCAGTGGATGCCCAAGATAGCAGAAGGACCTGAGGCATTAACAGTGAAGATTACTACACGAGTTGAAGTGGCACGCACAAGAGAGGCATTGCACCAGAAGCCTACGATCACCAAGGAGGAGGTTTTGCATGCAAGGTACCCAGATCCTACTCATTAGAAGGAAGTTTACCAGGATACCATGGAAGTGCTAAGGAATCTTCAGGGTGAGATACAATACTTAAAGGAGTAGAAGAAAGCATCAGAGACAGTCCAAACTGATATCGATGATCTGAGAGAAGTGTGCAAAATGTTGCGCCAGGAGAACATCATTCCACTATTAGGAAGTTGGTTAAAAGGGAACACTCCACGCGTAAGTATTGAGACCAGACAGTAGATCCTACATGAAAATCTTCCCCCTGATAGCATTGACTATGACAAAGAAATTACTCTGAATGTTGTTGTAGATGGATGGCTGTTGAGCAACATATTGATTGATACAGGTGCGGAAGTAAATGTGCTTACATTAGATGCATGGGTACAAATGGGGAGGCCTCCATTGCAGCCATCATCTAATGTGTTGTTTATGGCAAACAGGACTAAGGCCACTCCCATAGGAGTTTTGAAGGATGCATCTATAACCATACAAGGGGCCAAGTTCACTGGGGATTTTGAGGTATTAGCACTTGCAGAAGCAGACAATTTTCCAGCCTTGCTTGGACGCCCTTGGTGTTATGTGAATAATGTTGACTTGAGATTCAATAAGGGGTATATCAGCTTTGAGAACAAGGAGGAAAGAGTTGTGATACCTCTAACAGATGGGAAGTCTACACCATATGTTGAGCCTCTAAGTGAGGAGGACTTAAACAAAATTTATGTACGTGCTATTCAGGACCCAGAGGTCAATGAGCCATCAAAAGAAGGCATCCTACAGTGGGAGGATTCTCATTCTATTAGTGATACTACGAGTATTTCTTGTGACAATTGGGCTCATGGTACATATGAACTAGTAGGGTGTGAGGTAAAAAGTGTGGTTGCATGCAAGAATGGACTTCATTCGGTTCGACGGATAGGTAGCACAGTACCTTGGTATACAGGGGCAGAAGATCTTCCTGTATTTTTGAAAGCCATGGAAACATAGTGGATAGATCAAATTAAGAGAAGAGATATGTTAGTATATACCTTACGCGGGACAGCAAGTGCTGGTGGGTAGTCCACAGAGATAATCTTATAGAATGGGAAGAGATTGGAGTCACCTTATCTATTAGGTTTGTAAGGAACAATGCACCTACGCAGATCTGCACTTATCATGGTGATCAACCTGTTCAGCATCACATTCAGTAGTGTGAGAGACTCTAGACAGTAGGACAGGAAGCATTACCACCTTCACTTCTGGGTGCATAGATTGTACTCTACGCTACAAGGATGCACACGTGCCTGGTATGTATACGCAGAACTACATCGAGAGACTGGAAACTGGAAAAATTTGACTGTAGGAATGATCCAGACCTTTGACTACTTTTCTTCCCAACCTCCAATAGAAGAGGCATTAAAATTTGTCAAGCGCTTAACTATGGGAGATAGTGCAAAAGCAGAAGAGCATATTCAGGAATTATTTGGTGAGACAGAGTCTGGAGCACATTTTGAAAGGGAAGAAGAAATGGACTCCATACTACTTGAACGTGCTTGCCTTGAGAAAGAGAAAGGAAAGATGGTTTACATCGTGGATGATGAGGAAGTTGAGAACCTAGATATTGAACATTCACAAGGGGTGCGTGAGGTCTTGGATAGTGCAGACAAGGATACGCGTGCCTATCATGAACCCATGAAGACAAAGAAGGTGAATATAGGTTTGGAGGCTGAGCCTAAGGAGGCCATAATTGGAGACTACTGGTCAGACTTGGAGGTGGCAAAGATCATTGAGTTACTCAGGGATTATCAGGACTTATTCCCTCGAGGGTATCATGAACTTAAAGGCGTGCATGAATCACTTGGGGAAATGAAGATAAAACTTAAGGATGGTGCACGACTAGTTAGGAAGTGACCTTATAGAATGAACCCCAATTTGTGTGAAAAGGTAAAAGAAGAAATTGATAAAATGTTGAAATCTGGAATTATCAAGCCCCTTGATGAGTCAGAATGGGTTAGTCCAATGGTGATCAGTATCAAGAAGGATGGATGAATTAGAATATGTGTGGACTACAGGGAGCTGAATGCTGCATGTGTCACAGATCCATTCCCTACGCCATTCACTGAGGAAATACTGGAAGGAGTGGTAGGGTGTGAAATATATTCTTTCACAGATGGGTTTTTCGGGTATCATCAGGTTAGGATTGCTCAGGAGGATCAAGAAAAGACAACTTTTACTACTGAATGGGGTAGTTTTTCCTATACTGTGATGCCTTTTGGATTGAAAAATGCACCTGTTGTATTCTCGCGCATAGTTGTTCAGGCATTCAAAGATTTTATTCACAACTTCTTACAGGTCTACCTAGATGATTGGACAGTATATGGGCTTGTGAAAGATCATTGTGACAATCTGTGCTTAATGTTTGAACGGTGCAGACAATTGAGTATCTCTTTGAACATCAAGAAGTGCATATTTGCTACACCATTTGGAATACTGTTAGGACATATAATCTACAAGGAAGGTTTGTTGGTTGATCCAGCTAAGGTTGCAGTCATTCTAGGCCTGGAAGTGCCTACCAGTCAAAGTGAGGTGCGTGGATTTTTAGGTCATACAAGATATTATAGAAAATTCATCAAAGGGTATGCCAAAGTTGTTGCACCCTTGGAAGAGTTACTGAAGGGGAAAGGTACATTTTATTGGGGAGAACCGCAACAACACACATTTGAGATATTAAAGGAGAAACTTACTACCACGCCCATTCTGTGCTTTCCCTCATGGGATAAACCATTTCATGTGCATGTGGATGCCTCTGGCATGGCCATTGGTGTTGTGTTAGCTCAACCTAGAGAAGGTATTGTAGATCATCCAATTTGTTTTGCTAGTAGGAAGCTGACTCCTGCTGAAAAGAATTATACAACTACAGAGCACGAAGCTTTGTCAATGATCTATGCATTACACAAGTTTTGACAGTACTTGTTAGCAACACCATTTGTGTTTTATACAGATCACATGGCATTGAAGTACTTGGTAAACAAGCCCATCTTACAGGGGCACATATGCAGATGGGTACTCCTATTTCAAGAGTTTGACTTCACAGTTGTGGTGAAGCCAGGGAAAAGTAACTCTGGACCAGACCACTTGTCTAGAATTCACTCAGGAGAGGAAGCACAGACAATTGAAGAAACCATGCAGATGCACAGTTATATAGGTTACAAACGTGCCATCATAATTATAAGACATTGATGTCTTTCTACGGACTGGTGTGGCACCAGAAGGAATGAAGGCATTAGAAAAGAAACAACTTGCTATACGCGTGACACCATTTATGTTAATCAGTGGTGACCTCTACAAGTTAGGCAGAGATGAAGTATTACGTTGTTGTGTATTAGAGCATGAGCGCAAGGATATTATGGAAGAAGCCCATGGTGGTATTGCAGGAGGCCATTATGCAGGTGATGCGACTACCCTGGAAGATCCTACTTGTTGGATTATGGTGGGAGACATTGTATAAAGACTGTAAAGAATATTGTAAGGTGTGTGATCATTGTCAGTGCCTAGGAAAACCAGGGCAAAGAGATGAGATGCCTTTGAGACCAATTACTAGTGCTGAACCATTTGAGAAATGGGCCATTGACTTTGTAGGACCTATTTCGCCAGCTGCACAGGACTGGATCGTGCTATATTATTACTTGCACAGATTATCTCACACGGTGGGCAGAAGCAACACCTACGAAGGACTGTACAACAGCTACAACAGCTAGGTTTCTATGGGAGAATGTTCTTACAAGATATGGATGTCCTTTAAGCTTGACAAGTGATAGGGGTACACACTTTTTGAATGAGACAATCAGGATCCTATTAGATGAGTTTATGGTTGCAAACCATAATACTACACCCTACCATCCTCATGCAAATAGAACTGCTAAGGCTTTCAACAAGATTTTGAACCAGACTTTGACAAAATTTTGTGATGTTGGAAGAAAGGATTGGGATGAAAAAGTGTCAGCTGTTCTTTGGGCATATAGAACAACTTACAAGAGATTGAACAAAGCCACACCATTTCAGTTGGTGTTTGGCACAGAATCATTCTCCCTATAGAATTTATGTTACCTTCTTTGTGCATTGTGTGCGCTGGAGGTCTAGCTGATGAGCAGGCTTTAGAAGAGTGTATTGAGAAGATGATTCAACTGGATGAGTGAAGAGCCATAGCATGATGGAGTCAGAAGTAGGAAAAGGCCAGGCAAGAAAGCATGGCATGACAGAAACATAAGGGATAAGAAGTTTGAGATTGGACAAATGGTACTTCTTTATGACTCTAAGTTCTTGCGCCATCCAGGAAAGCTCAAAGTACATTGGTTGGGGCCGTATGTCATCACTTACATACTTGAATCAGGTGCTTTCCAGTTAGAAGCACTTGATGGAACATGGCTACCAGTTACTTTAACGGGAGTAGGCTGAAGCCCTACTATAAATAAGTCTTCTTGGTGTTTGTAATAAGGTAGTATTGCCATTTAGATTAGGTTTCCATTCTGTATTTCCTTAATGTATTTCCTTCATTTTCGCTATGCTTTGTCAATTTAGTTGTTGTTCTTGTGTAATAAGTGCTTGTGCGCATGAAGCTAATTACTATGTGAAGAATGTTTATGTGCAGAGGACTGCACATACTTTTAGTGTGGGGTGGTTGTAGTTATCCAAGTAAAAGACTGTGGGAATTGAAAGGTGAAAGGAATAAGCTGCTACGGGTGTGCTTTAAGTCAAAAGAAGATTGCTTCTCAAAAGTGACCAAGGATGGAGATGAATGAAAGGAAAGTATAACGTGAGGTAAGAAGAGGCCATGATAACTACCAGGAGAAGGTACAGTGATGAGGTACTCGGGTGCAAGGGCACACGCTGAAGAGAAGTCTATGACCAGAGGGTAGGAAGGTGCGCTAGAAGGTTATAGCTGGGGTGTGAAGATGTACCACATGGAATGAATGAATTTGGTCAATGAATGAGAGGATATTTGGTAGGTGAAGGAGCAATAAATGCATCAAAATTTGAAAAATTATATAAGGATGGGATGCGAATTCATTTTTACCATTGCGACTAAGAGAATTTGAGGAAAGAGCTAAGTGTGAAGAGCCGAGTGATCGGGTTAAGGTGCGAAGGGTGTGAAACCAAGCGTGACAAATAGATCTGTGTGAAAAGAAGCTTGTGTCCCCGGTGGTGAAGGGTTTGAGTGAAGCAAGGAGATAGAGAGGAGTTAGGGCATGAAGTTTCCACCTAGGGCATGATTGAATCGAGCTAGGGTTTGATTCACAAATTACAGAGTTAAAGAGGAGATGTTTGCAAGGTAAAAATGGCACCCAAGAAGGCAGCTGCAGCAGGAGCAAAAGGAAAGAAGAAGGTGGTCATCGAGGAGGAAGAGATGGCACCCGAAAGTGATTTTTCAGAAATGCAATATCCAGAAGGAGTCATCATCGGCCAAGAATGGGATTCACCCATCAGAAAGAGAAAAGTAAGCAAATACAATCACAGGACCTCAGAGAACAAGAAAGAGCTTGATTCCTTGCTCACTGCTAGGACGAACAAACGTATGGCAGATGACATGTCGGTTTATGATGATGCAGGTGAGAAGCTTCTGAAGAGAATTGGGGTCTACCAATTATATGAGCTTCCATATTTTGGGAAGTATGAGCCCTTGTATCAGTGGCTCATGAGAAAGAGTGCATGAGGACTTCTTCTACTTTGCAGGACGCAGAGTTATAATCTCATCCGCGCTTATCTCATCAGTGACAGGTTTGAAGGCCACACGAGAGGATATAAAGAATGATCTCATAGATAAAGTCCATGATCTTAAAGACCAGACAGGAGTTGGGGTACCTGAAGGGTCCGCACGGTATGGATATAGACAAATTGAAGAACTGTCTGGTTGTGCAAGTAGCAACACACCTTGTTACAAATTTGAATGATCAGGAGCGGTGGTCACAGGTAAATACTATGTGGTTACACATTGCGCATAAGATGTCAGAAGGAGAAATCTACAATATTGCAGGCTACATTGTAGAACAAATAGTCGAGGAAGTGCACAGGAGGGAAGATCAGCTTTGGGGTTGTTCTACTATCACTAGTATTCATGGAAATTGGAGTACCAGACGGGCTGAAGGAAAAGGTATGGGAATACCCCATGGAGAATAAGTCACCAGCTGAAAGGTTCAGCAAGTACCTATGTAAAGGGGCCATGACAGATGATGTCAAGAAAAGGGCAGAGAAATGGTACGACAGGCTCCGCATGGCATTTGGAGAAGAGTGGCGCATCCCAAAGGACCTACCATTAGTAGTAGGGAAACAAGTCCAGTTTGTTGTATATCAGCATTTCTGCATCGTGCGCTTCCCAATGAGAGATGGAGTCTGGAGCCCTTGGTGTAAATTTCCTTACGCATTCACTGCAAGGTATTTCCAAGCATCTGTTCACAGATTCACAGACATGCGCCGACTGGTATTCAATGCAGATAAGGTAGACTGTGACTACCACATGTTGAGGAAGAAGTATGTGTATCCTGGAAGAAGTGCCTATACCGAGAGGATCATTTTGGAGGTGTTGAATATTAAGCCAATAAGTCTGGTTGTAGCAGATGTAGGGGCAACATTGGTGTATCTTCAGCTGAAGCCCAAGATGGAGAACAATAAGTATGTAGAGAATGAATTCGCGCTCCCAGGGCCACCGAAGGGTAAGCACACAATAGAAAACATACTGGTGCAAAGGCCCACAGAATTTGTTGAAGTAGAGGGTGAAGAAGAGGAGCGTGAAGATAGTGGAGGCTTGGAGCACAGAAGAAAGCAACCTTATGACAGAGAAGAGTCACAGCGCGTGGCCACTCCACCTCAAGGACAGGACGAAGAGGAAGATACAGAGGTTGAGCAGGGGGAGCATAGGTTTAAGAAAGTGTTCAGATGCACAAGGACTCAAAGTGGAACCCCACAAATGGTATGGAAATCACCTCGTCTCTCTCCACACAAGGAGACCGCTGAGCCAAAGAAGAGAAGAAAGTTGAAGTTGGATAAAAAAGTGGAGGAATTAGGGGAGAGTGAGCAAGCATCTCCGACCCTGCTCGAGCAAGAAGATGAGCCACAAAACGAGGAAGAGCAAAAAGATGAAGAGATGAAGGATGGAGAAGAAAAAGAAAAGGAAACCTCTGGATCCGCGCATGTGACTACTCAAGATGTAACGGGACAGGCTCCTAACCTTGAAGCTACAATTCCCAAGGGTCCTAGATTGAAGAGGATGAGTGGAGAGCACATTCCACCAGCCATGGGGTATGCAGAGGACGCAGGTAAAATTGTCCATGCCCACTTCCAGAGCACGATAGCACAGAAGGATTTATTTGGTTGGGAGCTAATGGATGAGGATATGGCGACTGTGCGCACTCGAAAGCAACTATCATGGTCAATGCACACCCACATGGATGAGCCTAACTTTGATGTATGTGAAGAGTCATGTGTTTCAAGATGGCTGAAGAAGGCACCCCAAGCTAGACATATGACAGTAAAGCCTACTGTCATGTCAGATGAGCAGGTCAGCAACGCATTGGTGAAGGTTTCTGCTGAAGTTGCTAGAAGAAACATGGATAAAGCTGCAACAATCAGAGTGTTGCGTGAGGAGCTAAAGACAAAGGATGTGGAGATAGTGTGCATAACACAAGAGAGGGACTTGGCATAGAAGAAGAATGAAGTATTTATCAACTTCGCAGAGGAGATTGGGGACAATGTCATAAGAGCTAGGCCACACTTGGAGACCAAGGTACCACAGACGTTTCCCTCAGTGATACATTATGTAGGAAAGTTGGTGGACCTGGTACTTGAAGATGAACCTCTGCGCATGACAATGCCAAGGAAGTCAGAGCAAGAGGTAGAATGAGAGAAAGCCTCAGTGATGTGAAAGATTGCATCCTATGAAGGGTTACTGCAAGTGCTACAAGAATTATTGAAGAAAGCAGACCAGGATTTGAACATCTGCACAGCTCCAGAGGCACTTATCAACATAAAGACCCTAGAAGAAAACAATGAGGTCCAGAAAGAAATGAAGGATGAGACATTGGGCCACACAGAAATATTGTCAATGGTTAAGTAGAAGTGCGAGGCCCTGGACAGCAACACAAGAGCCACATAAGACTCGGCTGGAAGAGCTTGGGAAGCTCATTGCACAGAAGATGGATCTTCTAGAAGGAAGAATGACCTCAATGTCCAGCGTTGTGTTGGTTCTGCAAAATGAAAAAGGGGAGATTGTGAGGGATGAATTGGAGTCCATTGTTGTGGACATTCCAGAAAAAGTAGAACAAGCACTCGCTGAATGGCAGGCCTTGGAGGCCGAAATAAAGGAGGAGTATCCAGAGTTGATACTTCAAACTGATACAGAGGAGGTTGCCTCATAGCCTCATAAAACTTCTTTATTTATCTACATTCTTTCATTCTTATTCTTTCCATTCTTCTATTCTTTACTTCAATTTTTGGAGATACCCATTGTCGGGATGACAATGAGATTAGTGTGGGGTAATGTTGATCAGAGAATACTTGTTAGAGATCACACAAGAAGTCCGCACGGGAGAGAAGGCCAGGATCAAGGGCACGGAGGGACAAGAAGAACCCGCGCGTGGAGGGCAAGTTCAACATTCAGGACTTAGCTGATTTTGAGCATGAAGACCTATTTTTAGAAGATGGCGTGCGGAACACACCAACGATGCAGAGATGTGTGCGCCACACATTGTCTATCTTTGGAGGATCGGATCAAAGTGTTTTGCATGGAGACGAGCTAAGAATAGGATTGTCACTTCAGTTAACTGTAAGAGGTCTATAGATAACACACTTGCATGTGTGGCTATGCCTGTAAACAACGCGTGGCTATTAATAGCATGCGGCCTATTTCTAGAATAGATAAGTGGTGAAGGGAAAGTCCCCACTATATATATATATGATATGAATGATAGAGATACATAGTAGAATATATAGTAATGTATGTGTAGTGGAGAGATGGATGTATGAAGATATAGAGATATGCGCATATGATTGGATTATTGTATCAGATCCATGCATGCATTGGTATAGATTGCCATTATTGTAAGGAGCTTTTGTGTTTATTAATAGATGGAAGATATTGGCCGAATCTAAGTGTCATTCCTGTGTGTAATTGAGTAGTGCATGTTCTTGATTCAATCATGATTATTGTTTAAGCTTGTTCTTTCATAAATCTGAATATGGCATGCATTGTAGAATGATGGATTAGTTATGGATCTATATGTTTCTTCCTTCATCATGCTAACATCCTGCTACAACAACCCTAAAGAGGGACCTGGTACCTTTGCGTGCTTCGGGTGAGCACTCAGTCTAGGCTGAGTGATGTGCCAGTGTGTCTAGGGTGTTATCTGGTAAATTCTAGGCTAGAACCAAACAAGAAACTCAAAAATATTTGATGTGAACATTACACAATAATAAAACAAGTAGGCAATAATGCTAACTTGATATCTCCAGCCTATCTTGGGTTGCATCCAATGTTTAATGTGGAACTTCTCTGATTATGACTTCGAGACCTCTTGCAGACTTCATAAATTGGTTAGCAATTACAAGTCATAAAGTTAACTTGTGAGTGTTCAATGTCATTCTTTATCGATGAAATCATAAATATTATGTTAAAGGCTACTAGGATTCAACAAATTCTCTTATACTGAGTGATCAAGGTAAGACAATTTGGTCACTAAGGAAATTGGCTAACCAAAAGTCAAATTGAGCAAGAGTTTCTACATTTTATTAAAGACCTAGACGCAATAGAGCCCATTATTTCTTAGGGGGAAATGTTCATGATAACGACTTAGGACCACTACATAAGAATAAAAATTTAGTTTTGAAATGTGATTATTTGAGATATTTTAACACAATATAAATAACAGTTCAAAGGCCTTCAAAGAATTTTCTGGAGCTCCGAGAGCCTCACTATCTAGTTATAGTTGGGTGAATGTTTTTTTGGTGATATGAGCTTTCTAGAAATATATTCTAATATATATTGGAGAATACTTAGAAAATTTAGCCTTGACAAGGTGGCCTAAACCAAATTGCTATTGTTAGCAATTCTTCTTCTAATCGATCTCTTAGTCTCAAGTGTTTTCATATTTGTATGCTTATGTGTGATGAAAGGATATTATTAGTTTTTTTAACTTTAAATAAAACCCTTATTTGTGTATATGTCCATGTTGAGCGGATCTTAAGTTTGTTTTTCTTAATTTTAAAGTAATTAACTAGAATTTGTTTTCTTTAGTTATAAGACAAAGGGTTTACATATTGTAATTCAAAGTAGGTAGTTGATATCGCTTCCACATATATTACTTATATATATATTGAATTATCAATTACAAAACAATCCATGTTCCACATGGACAAATTGATTAAAGTAAATATTTGAAACAAACCCGAGTACTCGGGTCACAACATGAATCAACAATAACAAAATCTATCACAAATAAGTTTTTCATAGAACATTAACTAAATACATAAACAAATCTTAATCACTTTATTTTTCTATAAACCTAGTAGTCTCAACAGTTACAAGTCCCAATTTTGCACTTTTAGTTTGGACCAACTTGATCCCTTTTCCAGGCTCATGTCATTGTGTTTCCTCTTGGTCTTCTAATACTTCTAAATCCATATTGACACTTCTTCTCCATTGAATGTCTCTTTAATATTTTCCTCGGTATTTTGTTATCATATGCGTTTTTAACTATTTTCTTTAATGCCTCCACAGTTCTTTACACTTTTGAATCAACTAGAACCTCTAACCATCTAGGGACTTTTATATTCAAGTTATCAATGGCCTCCTCACTGCTATTGTCATCAAAATTCTTCTCTTTCTGCAAGCCTTTATCTATGGAACTCTGTAATGCTTTGATTAAGGCCTTGTCTCTATATACTATAAGCTCATCCTCTGACTTAGTTTCTTGTGCCTCGACCAATTGTGGGTCAACAAGAATACATTTCCTGAAGTAGGTGTCCTTAATCAACCCCCATTCATGTTCAAAAATTGTGATTGATGTAGTTGACGAATGAAGTGTCTACCAATTAGGTGAGGGACTAAACCTTGGGTATCCTCCTAGGCCAATAATATGCTCAATAGTTATTTTTAGCAGCCCTATTTTAAGAAACTGCTCTAACTAATCTTTTAAAAGATTCAATTACCTAGAATCCTATATGTGGTCAATTTTACCAATGTCTTCTCTTGATAATTCAACAAGGACCTTGACTTTACCTTCAAAAATATCAAGATTCCTTTGTTTCCACAAGAACCATAAGACTTTTGTAGACATTATGAGTCACAATTTCTGAAAAAAGACATGAATTTTAGACTCAGAATAGATATAACCGAATAACACATCGAACCAAGTAATTTTCTTTCCAACCAAGATAGGCCAAGGCTTCAAAACATACTTCTGAATCAACATAACATAAGGAAATTGAAAAAATAGATGTTTGAGAGATTCAGTCTCACTAGAGATCGCTTTCTTTTTAGAATTAAAACCTTCTTTATTCATCTTGTAAATTCAAGTCAATTCAACATAAAAGAGTTTGGCTTTATTATAACACACTAATCCCTAGTAGTTAGTGTGTTGTCCCCTAGATTGAATACTCGATATAGACAAGGAAAGCCACTTCTGGGCAACTTACATCGTGAAGTCACCCCATCAGTATAAAGACCGTGGTATGTTGAGATTTATATGTTGTTGCGAACGAAACTTACTAATCAATGTGGGATTATTTTTTTGACTAAATAAGATTTCAAAGTTGTATAAAACAATTCTAAAATGCAACAAAGAAGTATATCCAACTTGAAAGGCATGTAGTAAACATGATTTTTATTTTGATATTATAAAACTACAATTAGAAAATAGTAATCGCATGTGTACATTGTAATGTGAACGCCGAACGATATAAGTTATTTGAAATGGAAGGATACGTTAATTACTTTCGTAGTTGATGTGGTTTGAAATTGTTACTAGGGGTCAGTTTGTTCATTCAGATCATATAATAACTTTGTGTTATGTAGGCTCGTGGATAGACTACTTGATGTGCAACTTGCATTTATATGAGATGGGCCATATAGGTAAAAGTGTGCATGCACTAGGCCTAAAGACTTGAATGTAAATTGAAAATGATTTCTTGATGGTAGGGATGGGTGCCAACTTGTGTTTATTTGCCTGTAAATCTTTGGGCTTTTCATATAGGATGGAACTTGAAAAAATGTTTGCATGCATGCATAATGTATTTACTGGGGATGTTTTTGTTACTCCTTCAGAATCAGAAACCTTAGGTTTTGTTGTTTTAGAAGTGATGTCTTCTGGGGTTCCTATTATAGCATCAAGTTTAGGTGGAATTCCAAACATCGTATTTTCTGAGAAAGAGGGAAAGACATGCTTTCTTTTTACTCCCGAAGACATTGATGACCATTTGTGTAAAGTTAAACTACTTCTGAACTCTCTCGAACTTTGACTGAATGTCGGTAAAGCTAGGAGATCAGAAGTTGAGAAGCATTACTGGCGAGATGCTACAAAGAAGGTACATAATGAGCAATATAATGTTGCAATTTGGTTCTGGCAGAAAAAACACTTTCAGCTCCTTTGACGGCTAGGCTAGATGGTAACATACACTCCTTTAAAATCCCAACTACGTTATTCCTGACTTTGGCAGTTAGTCTAGTGGTTCAGATAGACTCCTTGTTGAACCCATGTTAGCATGGTGGTTAAGATATGCTCCTTGTGGATAGTTTGCATAGCAATTATGGTGACTATTTTGTTTCATGGTACAAATATTCCTCTTGCATGTTTTTAAAAAAAAAATAGCAGTTGCACAAAAACAAAAGACAAAAAATAAGAATAATCGGAACAGAGCATCTAGAGGTGCTCACGCATTAGATGCAAGTGCATTAAAATTTAGTGTAATTTACACTTTTATGTATATTGGAGGTTAAGAATGAACCATAAAATTGAAGAAAATTATAATCCTTGAAACATGTGCATCAATGAATTGTTTTCAAATACGCCCCTTTTTTAAGGATTGCGTTTTTATTTCTTGTCTTGTAGATTGTCCCTTGTAGCAATAAATAAGAAAAGGATAGAGTTCACATACCAGTTCAAATCCCAGCCCAAACTTGTTTATCCTCCTTGTTTCAATGTGATTGATGACCAAATAGTTTATGCCCCCTCGCCTATATTGCCAACAATGAAAAAATCTAAATTTTGCGTCATAAAAACATAACCAGCAAAACATGATGTCCTCTCCAAGAGGATCTCAAATCCTGACTATACGACACTAAACATCATCTCCAAGTGATCTATACAGACATGTAGCATTTCCATAACAAAATCCATTTGTGGATGTGGATGCGAAGCATAAATCTATCTCCTACTTGGAGCCAATTGAAAATAGTTCTTGCAATGATCAAAACAACTGTCATAATTTGACATAAAAAATGACACCTCTGCCTTAAAGACCAAATGATAGAAGACAAACAATTAAACTCTACAATTGAACATCTTTGTGTTCCCCTTCACTATGGATAAAATCGTATTACAACTATTCTAAGAGGTTAAACATCCATATTTGTTGTCTTAATACATAAAAACCTCTCGGGTTTTTGCATAGCTTACAAATTTGAAATTAATGAAATGATGACAATCAAGATACACAAAGAAGGCATCCACCCAACACTTGAAAATTCAAAATAATTAATCACATAAAGAGAAGTATTTCAAACTGCAATGGATGAATGATTACAAGTCTCTAGGATTACTATGATTTTCAATTGTGTTTTACTTATATTAAGAACCGCTAACAATTTCAATTAACTAAATATAATTTTGTACCATGTGGAACATATTTAAACAAACCGAGTTTGACAAACTACAATCATAATCTATCAATGTCTGTGTCTATTTCAAGTGAAGGATAAATAGAGACTCGTGGGAATAGAAAAGCAATACAACCTCCATTCAACCCCCTTTCCTTTATAGTACAAGACACTATTAATATACTATAGCAATACAAATAATTAAAAAAAATTAAAGATAAATTATAATGGAGTAAAGTACATACCATTTGCAGCACTCATATTAATAAGGATATTCACATAATCTTGAAGACTTATTCATTTATTTGTAGGTTATGCAACATTATGTGAATGGTTGCCATCCTTTTTTGCCTTTATCGTATCTGCAAAAGAAATGTTTGACTATAAGACTTTACTATAGAAAATGTTCTATGGATGCACTGCCAACTGGAAAACAAATAAAATAGAAACAAAGGAATAATTTAAATTCTGCCACATAAATAGTTCACTTATTAGAAAGTAAACTTGTATCAAATGCTAAACATATTTTGTAGATTTTACTAACTGCATATGCCACTTCAACTAAAATTTGGAAAATAACATACAAATGCAATAGTATAATAGCTACTATAACACCATCGGTTTGGTGCATTACTTGTCTGTGTCATACATTTGGGAAACCCCTTTGCAAGCTATGACCCTACGTGCTCTATAATCTCCCTTATTTTGGTCAAATATCTCTTTTGTCCCAACATTACCACCACAATTCATAGCATGGAAACTATTTTCCTCAAAGCGTCTTCTCTATAAACATCTAGGTCTTTTTTCTGTTAGATCTATAACTATGCCATGCTAGTGTCCTTCTATGATAAAAACATTGCATCTTGGATAATTTACAGTATTTGCAGAGCCAGATGCACCAACTCTGTCTCAACTTTGTCCCGACTAACAAAAGTGAACATATTATAAAAAATACAAAAATGTAAATATGCGGGTAATTTAATTTATTCTCTAATTGACCCCCTTTGTAGTAGTGAGATTTTGTCTCCTTCGCACCATATCCATTCCATACGCAATCTCAATTAAATTTTTATAGCATACCTTTGTTGCATTTAAGGAATCCTCCACTCTTAGCTTCTTTTCCTTCAAGTCTATCTCAATTTGTGCTCCTAGTTGTGAACAATAATAATTACTAATTAATACTAATTAGTGATTTTCCACCCAACGTTTTTCACTCATATTTTATAGTCATAGAGAAAGAATAATGCATTTCTTAACTATTGTTTCCGATGGACAAATTTAGGCTGGTTTCTCTAAAAACCTATTAACAAAGAAAAGATAAAATAATTAACATAATTTTAACAATAAGTTGACTTTACTTGTATAGTACAACTCCCCCCAAAAAGCATGGAAATTCTTTCATTCAATTTTTTTTATTTTCATAATCTTGTTCAACAACCTGGAAGTTGAGAACATTTCCATTTATAAATAACATCTATAGACTGTGTTGAAAACAGTAGAGATTCTCTAATCAAGCATAAAATTCCTTTCTATTTTTCATTGGAATAAAGATATTCAAAATGTTAGGCTCTCATACGCAACAAACATAGACATCAAGAATCACAAGAAAACCCACAAAACACAAACACCTATTTTCTTAAGGCAAAGGTAGTATAAGTCATATGTTCCCTTTTTGTAGCAGTGATAATTGCCCAGTTTTAAAATTCATGTAAAGGTTTTATTATAGACAACACAGAGGAAGAAACTTTTAAGAATGAATGCGTGACTATATACACCACCAATGTCTCACCTTCACGTTACTACAAACACCAACATTGTCTCAGCTTCAGCCTTTTATAAGAGAAATTAGTTATAATAACAATTTGTTTTCAACAAAAATTACTAATAACTTTAATCTGAATTGTGTCTATTAAAAATGGGACTTCAAATCATATGGCCAAAGGGGTTTTGGGATTCATGATTGCTAAACTATGGACGGCTTTAGAAAAAATCTACCCATATTACAAAAGCGCTGCAACTATCGATTAACAAACTTAGTTTTCATTAAAAAATATACTATAACTTAGTCAACCATATAGATCTTGTAGGATCTCTCTTACAGACCCCGCAATCAGAGGAAAATTTCATTAACTGTAAGGAGGAGTTGCATTCAATGACCTTACTTATCCATTCACATAGATCATACATAATCTCTCAAGGACCAGACAAGAAAATTTATATTATTTGCTAAGTGTCTGCAGCAAAGGCATGGTTCATCTTGAAACTCAAAAATAGAAAAGATCCCCTAATGTAAAGTTCAAAAAATTAGTGAAGGAAATAAGCAATTAAAAATGCAGAATGCCAAACTGGGTTGGATAATCGTAGAATATACCGTGAGAAAATGGACAACCCCAAAATTGTAAAATTGTCTGTAATATTTATAGGGTATTATTAATGATCACTTGAGATAGTAAACACCTCTAATGTGTTAAAACAATAACAACACGATGAATGAATACACAAAGACTACAATTTTATATACTCTCTTGTGTATACAAATGAGGTATTTCTGATTAGATTAGAATTTAATATTTTAGATTTGATGAAATCGATTTGTAGACTTGGCTCTTAGTTTCAAAGGAAAAGAAGATAGGATTCCCAACCACCAAGTGCTTCCCTTGTTCCCATGCCTTCCAAATTGACTAAAGAATAAAGAACCCATGAGGAGCAACAAGAAAGCCCCAAAATAGTAAGTCAACCAAATGATGTCCTTTTCATCTCTCTTGATCCTTTGGAGCCTATTGGCAATATTGAATCTCACACGAACTTTCCAAGGTTCAATTCCAATCAAATTTCTCATGTTTTATTAATTTTTTTTGCAATTAGAAAAAACATGTGGGTACGCTATGGATATATATATATTTTTATGCAACATAGTCCTTTCAGGAATGCACAAACTACATATTTTTAAGGCATTTTTTCAAATAGCTCACATGCTTCCACATTTTGCAGAAAAACCTTTCTTGTGATGTTTTTCTTTTTATTTTTAGTGGTTTTTAGAAGACATTTTGAGATGGCATTTTGTAAAACAGTTCACATGCTTCTATATTTTTCATACATGATATCCTTCTTATGGCATTTTTCTTTTTCTTTTATTTTTTGCGGGTTTTTAGAAGACAATTTTGAGATGACATTTTGTCAAACAATTCACATGCTTCCACATTTTGCAGACATGATATCTTTCCTGTGGCATTTTTGTTTGTTTTTTTGGTGGGTTTTTAGAAGACAACTTGAGATGACACTAAAACTCGAAACAACAGCATAAAACACTCCTATTCCATCATTTTAGGCATCTCCATAGTGGATCTTGAGGAGAAATGCATTGTGCCAAATATCACATTTGGATAGAGGACAAGAGGATGTTGACAGAGGTTGTGGATGTTGGGTAATTAGAATATATTTGCAAATCATTCAAATAAGAGAGAACCTAAAGCATGAAAGAGATTTCTAACAGGGTGTGTGAAGACTTAATAGAAGCGGGTCAACTTTGGATATTTCTTATCTACAATATCTCATTCTTGCAAGCAGATGGCAAGGAAATGTTTATATAATGGTTCTAAGTGCAAGAATGTTTTCTTCAACACAAACAAGTCTAAGATAAATAAAATTCATAGATTTGCAAAGGAAGAATGATATGCAAGCTTGTTTTCTAAGATCTATATGCTAAATATATAATCTAAGAAAATAATCACAAAAATAGAGCAAGAACCTGACACTTGAAGACCTCTTGCTGATTGAGATCCACATTATAACCAGTAAAATTCACAAACCCTGTAACCCTACAAAATTACATTCCTATGAATATAAATTATCAAAATATAGGAAAAGACAACCATAGAAAATAAAAAACTATGAATATAAATTATCAAAATATAGGAAAAGACAACCATAGAAAATGAAAACACACAAACTGGTTTAATCTCTATATATGACATTCGATGCATGGTAAAAAAATAACAACAAAAATTCACACCTTAAATCGTTAGTTATAATGGCTTGTGGAAGAAAGATAGGGTTTGCAAACAGGTATGAAGTCTATAGAATAAATTTGATCAGACACTTAATATGGCTTGCCATTTTATTCTCTATGCATGGAGAACCAAGATAAGCCACATACATATCTCGTAGTGGTAGGGGCAGTGGTAGGCACAACGACAGAGATGTGGGGAGAGGGATAGTATACATTATGGCAGAGACATGGCATGGGGATTGTATTTAATTCTATATGTTAGTCCAAACTCGTTGCCCATGTCCATCTCCTCGTGCCTCATCTCTGGCAGAAGCATCCATGGGAATTAATGGAGCAACGAAGCCCCACGCACATACGACCATACGAAACCCCACGCACATTCTCTTCCCTGCTCCAAATGGAATCAACTCAAAGTTTTGTCCCTTGTACTCTATCTTCCCATTCTCGCCTTCCCAAAATCTCTGTGGAATAAATTCCAACATATTCTTTGAGAAATTGCAGGGTCTCTTCTCACTGCCCATACGTTCACAATCACCTGGTTGTCTTTGGGTTTCATAAATCCTTCGATCTCGCAAGCTCTCTTAATTTTGTGGGGCAGTAGTAGGGGCTCCAAATTGGGGATTTCCCCAAACTTTTATCATTTCCCACATGGTGTCTTTGAACCCCATAGAACCCGAAGATCATGTTGCCCTACAGATTCAAAGTGTTGTAAAACGCCATTTGCCCAATATTTATAGGTAGTAGCGACGACGTCAGTGGCAACAACTGCGGAAGCCCTAAAAAAATTCATACTCTAATTTCTTTCGTTGTATCGACGAATGCCCTTATTTACTGTTCCTTAATTTATTTATTTGTTCATTCGTTATAAATAGCCAGGAAAAGCGGAAAACGTCCATATGACTGTCGACAGGCCATCAAATTTAACACAGTCGCACAAACGTCCGCAAGGACCTTTCCCATAAAAAAAATGCCTTCGGCGTAAAAAGATAATAACCGAACATATAAACATATTAATCACACAACCAATTAACCATTAACATAAGGAGCATAACTATTGTTTAGATAAATGCTTATCTAAACTTCAATTTCTAACTAATTAGCTATAATGGCTACATAAATATTTAAGTTTTCCACATACTTAATTCGACTTTGAAGGAACAATATTTAAGTCCGACCATAGGCATCAAGCCTTAGCATCAAATCGTACTCCAACTCTTATGTTGGCTATGTTATCTTATATGTTATATAAGATAATAATTCTCTTAGATGTTATAGAAGATAATATTATATAATGGAAGCTTCTAGGGGGAAGGCCAATAAGGAGAGAGACTTTAGAGATAATAATAAGACAAAGCACCATCCAAATAAAAAACACAAATATTTTAAAGCAAAACAATGAATATAAACACGGATCTAGTTCTATACCACTTTTTCAAAGTCTTATAATCTTGGAAAACATTATATCTTTATACATTTTGTTGGTATTTTGAAGAAAACGAATAAAAAACATTCAAAATTTTAATTTTTCTTAATACATTTTCTCATCTAGTGTGAGGGACAATTATGAGAGCATGCGTGAAGCAACATATTTGGTGCTTTAAAAATGATATTAGTTTAAATGATGGTAGAGGTGAGTTCATACTATAGATCAAATATATGAATTGTTTATTTTAAAATAGTTTAAACAATTAATTGTGAGTACTAATGATGAATCTTTATTAGTTGGGAGGATGAACCAACATTTTGAATGTATCAATGAAGTTAATATTACCTATTAAATTAATGAGACTTGCAATAGAATAACATATTTGTCCCTTTTAAGATGGTAAGATGATAAAGAAGGGTATATATATATATATATATATATATATATATATATATATATATATATATATATATATATATATATATATATATATATATATATATATGATCTTAAATAAGTAATGAATATATTTAATCCATGATTTTATATGGATCAAATATATTCATTGCTTATCTCTTAGTAGTTTGAACGATCAATTTTAAGCACCAATGATGGACCTCTCATTAATTGGGAGGATGAACTACCACTTTGAGTTTACCAATGAAGTCAATATCATCCATTAAGCCAATTAGACTTCCAAAGGGGTTAGACACATTGAAAACCACTTCACGAATCTTAAGACCTTGTATTGGTTAACTCAATACAACCTTCTTAGACACTCCACATATTGGTGAATAGTTGTAGGTGATATCTATGTTAAGTGTTGTTTGTTCAACACCATTAATTGTTGATTAAGTCATAGATAATATGTTAACAGATACTATGAATCAACAAATTCCCTTATATTGAGTGATCAAGGGAGGACAATTTGGCCACCAAGCAAATGAGTTAACTAGGAGTTAGATTCAACAAAAGTTTCCATATTTTGTTATAGATATTGTTGTAACAGGGCCATTATTTCTCAAAGGGGACAAATGTTCTCGATAATGACTCATGACAACTATGTAAAGAGTAACAATTTAGTTTAAAAAAACTATAATTTTTCGAGAAATTTCCACATAACATAAGTGATAATTTTAATGGCCCTTTAAGCATTTTTCGGAACTTAAAGAGCCTCACAACTATGTTATTGATAACTGAATGTGTTTTTCGTAAACTGAGCTTGCTGGAAAGGTGTTATAACAAAATATAAGAGAATACTAAAAAAAAGTTAGCCCCGACAACGTGGCCAACTTTTGAAAGGATAATACTTGTATTGGTTCGCTTCGGATAAAACTCCTATTTACATAGTTAGCTTTGTTCAACTTTAAAGTTATTAATGTTATAGCTATATAAGACAAGGGTTTACACTATTGTAATGCAAAGTGGACAATTGATATCTATAGAGTTTGTTTTCTTTTCAGAAACACTATTATTATCTTGCAATAAAGTTTTGTTTATTACTCTTACAGTTTTATATCAATTAGTATAGAAGAATTTATTTTTATTGCAACACACTTATCCCTACCATAGGATCACTTCCATTGCGACATCACTCACATTGACATAAAAGATAATGGTATAATAACGTTTACATGTTGTTGTGGCCCAGACTTATCAACCAATGTTTTAAATTGAATGAAATTTTTAGAGTTGTATAAAGAATTCTAAGAAGGTATATTCGACTTGGGTTAATAAGATATCTATTAAACATGATTTTTATTTTGGTACCTAAAAATTAGTAAAACATGGAAGAGGAAGTCCGAGCAATCAAACATACCAATCCCACAACTAGTCAACTATTAAAATTAAATAAGGAGGAAAGCCATTCTATTATGAGATTGCCTGTTGACGTAAAAAATCATAACTAATGTCACATTAAAAACTTAGATAAATTGTTCATATAAACTTACTTTTACAACTTATTATTAATTATAATATCCTTTGAAAATAGAGTTTATTCCATACATGTGCTTAAATAAATTTTCAAGGAACAGCTATTTAAATCCGACAAGAGGCATCATGCCTTCGCATCAGATTGTATTCCGATTCTTTGTTGGCTATGTTATGGTTTATGTAGATTATAATATTATAATAGGAGCTTGGTTGGGGAAGACCAATAAGAAGAGAGACGTGACTTTAGAGATAACAATAAGACAAGACGCCTTTCAAATAAAATCCACCAACATTTTAAAGGTAAATTAATGAATATAGAAACGGATTAGTTATAAATAGTCTTCACTCCACCTTTTGTTAAGGCTTATTACCTATTTTTGTGCTTTTCTTCACTAAAAGCTTGCAAAATATTATGCTTTAAGATCTCAATGAAGGAGAGCATTATTCTATACGTGTTTCGAATATCTATTTTACAAACAAAATTCACTCAATGTTTATCTATAAATAGTTTAAAAGATCACTTGTAAATATCAATAATAAGTTCACTTAATAGTGACTTTTAACTAATTTAAAGAATTAATTATGGATCATCAAATGTGGAGGATGAACATTAAATATCAATAATAATGGTGAACCTCACTTCAAATAGTGGAGGACTTTTACCACTATTTTGAATGTATTAATTATGGATAGCTAATGAGTGGAACCTCATCAAATGTGGATTCATTGAACCATTATTTTGACATGTACTTAATTGGATAGCAATATATGAATAATTATCTTTCCTATTTTTCTTGTGGAGTTAATGCCATTCATTAACTTAACAAGACTTAAAAGATACAATATATCAAGATTCACTTCACCAATCTTTAGTACAATGGTATCAAGATTCAACTTCACCAATCTTTAGTAGTGGTTGAACATCAACTTATAAATCAAGAGTGGGGATTTTTCGCCGGTAGGCGTTCCTTTGAAGAAGCATACGCTGGGAAGTGTCAATTCCCGAAGGGCTTCTTCCCTGTAATATTCGCCGGCACAATCCACTATTCAATGGAGATTTTCGTCAAAAACGCGCACAGCTCTGCTCGGCCGTAATAGACGCAGCATCGGCCCTCGCATTGCTGTACACGATCTTATATTCATCCTTTCTGTAACCAGACGCCTCTGGAAAAACGTTTATCAGTTGTTATTATTGTTTTGGATGATGAAGACCACAGCATCTCTGTCGCGGAAATCTGCTTCCACCAAAAACGTTAGCCGTGATCTGGACTCGCCCGCCTCCACTTCGACACGATTGGAAATACAAAGGGATTCCCGTCATTTGACGCCAACTACTTCTCCAACAAAATCTTTGAAGCGCCTGGTTAAATCGGCATCTAAGAAAGCCCTCAGATTGACCTCCGCCTTCTCCCCTCGCAGACGTCATTCTTCGTCTTCTTCTTCTTTCCTTCCCTTCGATTCGCCGCCGCCGAATTCATCGCGGGAAGAAGGGAAAGCCAGCGAGGGCATGGTGAGAGAGGAGCTGTGTGTTGTTTTCAGACACGTGGATGCCGACGGAGACGGTAAAATTTCGTGGGTTGAGCTGAAGACTGCTCTGAATTCCGTTGGGGAAGATGCAGGGGACGATGAGTTGCGAGAGATTGTAACACAATTGGACTCTGACGGAGACGGATTCATCGATGTGGAGGAATTCATACGACTAATTAACAGTGAAGAAAAAGGAGCGGAGGAAACAGAAAAAGAGTTGGCGGCGGCATTTAGAATGTTTGAGGGGAGGGAAGGCGGAGGGGGGGTTACTCCTGTGGGATTACACCGTATGATGTGCAGACTTGGAGTGGGAGATGATGGTCTGACTGTGGAGCACTGTAATTTCATTATTTCGCAAGTGGATTTGGACGGGGACGGAGTTGTCAATTTCCACGAATTCAAGCGTATGATGACGGCCGCCGTTCACTGAGTTATTTCACTTTGAACAAATTTTGTAAAATGTAAACATGATTTTGCATGCAATTTCTATTACTGCTCCAATTTTGATGGTGAAGAATCCGAATTGTATAGATTCTGTAAATTTATCCAAACCCGACTTGTGGATATATGGGGAAAATCATTTTCTTCGTAAACCCGAGCAATATGTTGGTGTGGATTAACTTAGTTGTGCAAGAGTTGGTGTGGATTCACGCTCTTATCCAAACTTGTGAGAGGGCAACTACACCGCTCATGCTCTCAACCCCCGAATATTCCTCCTCCCAACCTCTTGAAGACCTTAATCTATGAATTTATTACATTTTTAACTCTGTTGTATACACAGGGGGTGTGGATTATTTCCAGCCCCAGCTGCCACAATTCTTTATTTTTTTTAATTATTCTATTATTCTTTAAATTTTATTTTATTTTATTTTAACCCATCTCCCTATTAAATGTATAATTGAAAAGAATAATGGCCCTGGGCACCTCTAGATTTTTAAGTACCTTTTCGCCCATGAAACATAATGGAGATTTTGCCAATATTTTACCTCTGTTTTCCTTTTTTTCTATTGAAAAGTGAAAATATTCGTCTCTGTTTCAATTGTCAATTATGTTTTTTCACCAATGCATACCATTTTTGGAAGACTTCCCAATTAATTGAAATTAGTAACAATAAGTAATTCAGAGGATTACTAGTGATGTAATATCATAATGCTCAATCCAATGTGTGCTATTCTACCAAAGTACATGAGACAAGAAATACAAGGAAGTAAAATAGAAACAATTTAATTGTGTATTTCACCGGAGGCGTTTACTTTGAAGAAGGCATTTCTGGAAAGTGTCAAATTCTGGTGGCTTAACTTTACAGGTTGCCGGATTTTAGATATTTTTCTACAATTAAATTACTTTCCACATAAAGTTTGACAAATTTTTATAATTTAGGCATTGCTGGAAAGTGTCAAATTCCGGTGGCTTAACTTTACAGGTTGCCGGATTTTAGATATTTTTCTACAGTAAAATTACTTTCCACATAAAGTTTGACAAATTTTCTCCTTAAATTATAATTAAAAACTGGTAAATACGAATACGCTTATTTATGTTCCTAATTGATAAGTATGATTGTTCTTGGTATGATTTTGGGACCAATTCTTTTGCGAAGATGCCTACTCTGGTTTTAACCAGCGTTCCAATATTTCGACCCACCTCCACATTCTCAAGGCACAGTACACAATGTATAAATCCTCTGAAAGTGGGTTTCATTAGCTCTTTTGGGCAATTAAGAAGAAGAGCCACGTGTGCTAAAGCCAACGCTTCAGCTTCCTGTGAGAGTGGAGGCAGCGGCAGCACTGTAGATGAATGGATTGAGAGGCTTCCAGACAAAAAAGAGCCACTGTATTCTCACAGCTTGCCTTGCATTGAGGCATGGTTAAGAGGCTTGGGATTCTTCCAAAGCAAAGAAGACCGTGCTCTTTGGCACATTCACAAACCTTATTGGCGTGCTCAACTCTCTCTCGACATTACAGACCTTTATATCAGGTAACTCACCTTATCGACTTCTTGCCCATTCAATTGGGTTGCTTGCAAAACTTTTAATGCGTCTTTATTGCCTATTCTAGAACCATTTTCCCTCAAATGAGTTTAAGGACCGTGGAAAATTCTGGATTGTAGAATCGAGCTATTGTCATTTTTTTCCTGGCTAAACAAAGTAAATACTGAAAGTAGTTTAATAACAATGATAATAACATATGATTCTACTGCGAATGGATCTTAAGATAAGAAACAATATGTAATCTTTCAACTACTGATAATATTTATCCTTTTCTTCCTCGAGACATATTCAAAACAAACTTCCTTACCCAAATGGGCTTGTCAAGATGCCCGAAACAGACATCATTTTAGGACTCACAACATTGTATCAGTATTTAGCAACTAACCAATTCAACCGAAAGCACGTAAATACATCATATGTTAATCATAACATCATGTGGTCAAACTTCCTCCCTAACAGTGATGCATCTTGTAGAGTGTGCCCTATTTTTGACCTTCCATTAGGACTAATTCTGCATCCATGGCGATAGTATGCAATCATTAAATGTACTTGCCTTTAGTATCTTCTTCTAAAGCCAGCTCTGCATTTTTGTCAAAGTTCATGATGCTTGCTTGCTTTGACACATAATCATCAAGAGACTTCAATATACGGATGAGGACTGAGGACCTTTCCCTGCCCGTACCTTGTTATATTTTATACTCAATTCTAAAATTTGAATTGCATATATTCATTATCAGGTTATTATTGACAGAGGTGTCGCTCATGTAGAAGAATCCCGAACTCCTCTGTCAGAGGAAGAGTGCAGGGCAACAATAGATGAATTGTGGCCTAACAGATTTCTGCAAGCCATTATGGAAACACTCTAGCAGAAGATATGACTTAAATCGACAAAAAACATTGCATTGATTTTGTGAAGGACCAAGAGAAATCTGATTCTCAAGCTTGACTACAAAAGACACAACTGCCAACTCTGTGTCAATCAGCTTGTTGTAGACAGTCTCAAACTCTTTGAAAATCTCACCAATCAGGTCAATCCTTTTCTTGTCAATAAGAATGTAGAGAAAATTTAATGTATAAGGATGGAATTTGGCATCATTTCTAATGTCTTCGAGAATACCCTTTTTCTTCTCGTCTGGTATTATTGGATTAACAAGGAAATTAAAAAAAACCTTATTGGTTATGTACTGAGAGAGCTTATCGATGTCTCCACTGATAGCATCTAGGGACTTCACAGAATGGGCCAGTTCTGCTAGGGTTGTGACATATGACCCCACAACACTGTCTTGCATAATAATACAAGTTCTATTTTTTGCGAGCCACTTGAGAAACTTTGGAAGGGAAGGCACTATGTGTCTTGAAGAGCCTTGTCCCAAAAAGACCAGATTTTAAGGATATGTGGTAGTTTGATCCGTTAGCCCATTTCAAAAGGGCTCTCACAGATGGCGCACACTAGACATTCAGGGCCACGGGAGACTATTTCAATGATTCCATCTAACAAAAAATAGAACCAAATCTTGGGAGATCATGTATCCACCCAGAAATTTTTGTCATATCTTGTGAAGAAGCAATGTTAATTAAGAGCCAAAGCATTTTCTCTAGAATTCAATTACTTTCTGAAGAATCCGATGCAATTCTAAATGAGTTGCAATTTACGCCGGAGAGGATAACAATGTTTAGTTTATTGGAGTTGTAATTTTTCTATTTTAAGTTTGTGTGATGGGGAGAGGACAATATAGTAACTTCCAACAAAAAAAACATTGCCTACTATACCTTGATGGATGTCCATACGTTGCTATAAACCTCGTATTTTTTTATGGGCCACAATGTCTCTTGACGATGACCATGTATTCTGTAAGATACAATTATGATATTCATTTAAAAGATAACATGTTGTATCATTTGGTTGAATACTTGGTGTTTATTTACAAAAGTTCATATTTTGGCATTTAAATGTTCCCAAAGCGCAGACAACAATCCCATTTTGTCATTATCCTTCAATCACTTCATTCCATGAGATGACATATCTCTAGGGAAGTTTATGTTTGGTGGGTAGATGAAATTAAGAAACCTGGTAATGATACCCAAGATGTTGTAGCGGAAGAGCATCTACATGCTTCTTATAAATGAGGCTTCCATTTTTGTGTTCTTATCCATCCGATTCTACTCCTATTGTACATATTCGTCAGCTTTTGCAACTGCTTACACCACTCAGGTATAGAGAGTGATTTCCTGTTTACATTTGCCAACATACTCCTCGCCTAGTTTCACCATATGCAACAAACAGGGCTCCAACCCAATTAGTTTAAATTATCCAAAGTACTCCCAACCTGTGCCAAAATATAGAGCAATTTTGTTATTCATAGTTGCAAATGTTTTAATAGACATGTATGCAAAATGTGGAACCTTACATAAAGACTTGTGAACTGTTTAGCAAAATGTAACTTATGTTCTTCACTCAAACATCTATCATAGATCATAGAATATATTTTACATCCAAACCATATTATACACATAAAATTCAAGCCCTCTCCGGCGTAACTTGCAACTCATTTGCAATTTGTGACTGAAATTGACAATTTTATTGGACTACTCACAAAGACGGGCTCCAATAAATAGGGTTACACGGCATAATATTTTTATAAATATATAGATGTTATTCCTCCTCTAAGTGTGCGAGTATAAGTTGGACTCCACTTCCCAGGCGGCCAAGTATGCAATCCTATCTCTTTATTCAAACACAAAATTAAGTGTGCGAGATTCTTCCGTCTTGGAATAAGTAAAGCGAGGGCCATAGAAAGAGAAAGAATGATGGCGGAGCACGACATGGCATAATCATCATTGAAATCAAAGCTAGGTAGAAAGTAGATCGAGGGATGACCAGTGACCACCGGCACGCACCCACCATTCTTCTTATCTTCTCTATGTAGATCATCTTCTCTAACTAAATGTAGCCATACATAATTTTTAATTTTATGAACACTTATTGTGAGATAAATGTTTTATAATAGGAGTAAGAGGGGGATGAACATTATAATTTTGATCTTTTATAACAGTTTTTAATCACTTCCTATCATCTTCCTTCACTTTTGATCTTTTCTATTTATGTAATCATTTTTAACTTTGTAAATAAGTTCTTTATAAAGTTAGGGTAAATCATTTGAAAGATACGTTTGGATGAAATATAAAAGTTATGAGAACAATGATATATCACATCACAAGTGACTGATAATTAGTTGTCTATACAATTCAAAAATCACATTATAGGAAATATTTAGGTCCATAATAACTTGTTTCTAAGATATCGGATCTCCAAAGTTAATAGGAAGACTATTGCGAACAATAGTCCGTGTCTCTAACGAATTTGCAGCTCCAATAGATATGAATGTTAAGAGGGTTAATTACAAGATAATGTATGCTATCACTAATTTGAAACTTGTGGAAGAGACATTGCTAAGCAGTGGTATTAGCCATGACATTAACTTCGAACTTCCAGATAGCAACTCCTAAGGTATTGTGATTTATACACTTTGAATTCACATTTCCACTTTGAATTGGGTCTCTACGAAAGACAAACGAACCATTATGCAAAAATGACTGTTTACTATTTCTTATTAAATTCAATTTTTCTTCATGTAATTTTTTAATATTAAAAATGTTGAAGCAATGCAATACATAAAAACAACAAAAGAGAACCGAAACAATCAGAAGTAGACCTCATATGAAAAAAGTATGCACACAAAACAAAATCCAAGAATATTACAAGGCAAATCCATGAGAAATTACAATCCTATGTTATGAAGCTCTTTCATTTTCTTGTTCAAATCTTTGTTGTTTTCAACAATATGAAAAATCTAATGTTGATTTTCACCCATTGATTGACCAAGCTTTCAATACATTAAAGAGTTCCATGCATCCGTTGATTCAAACTAAAATATTGAAAGAGGAAGTCATAATAAAGTCTCAATACATATTCCCTGAATAATAATGTTGTTAACAAAGCAAACATAATATCTGCTTCTCCAAAGTGGTTTGAGTATCACTTATCTAAAAGTTTCATAGTAAGAGACCAAGTCTAAGAAACATTTTTCCAATTTTTTTGGTTTTTTAAAATACTAACAAATCAAATTCTATTTGATTCCAATTACTCTTGATAACATTCTAAGTCCAAATTACATGTTTAATAATTTCAAACATTCTTACCAATAAAAAAATGCCTTCATCTTAACTATAAACTTTTTTTTGTACACATAAGGCGTACAAAATGTTTTCTTTTGCTTAGTACTAAAAACTAAAGGGTATTTTTTCCATCAAATTTATCCTCCCAACTAAATCCGTTTTTTGATATCACTTGAAATTTGTACCTTAGTATGGCTAGACAACACATTCTACACTTAGACCCCGCACATAATGGTCCGAAGCCCGTCTCGAGTTGTAATTATTACGCAAAAAAACCCTCCAACACGCTCTCCATACGTGCTCAGTTGCAGCCCACACCCGTCTGAGTTCTATCTTTTTTTTTACATTTTCATACTGTATGTAATGGTAAGTCATACCATTTTCTGGGTTATATTTGGTGTTGCAAATGATTTTTCCGCTTAAAAATAATAGATTAAATAATGTGGACAGTCTAAAAAATAGAACACTAGACTGGAAATCTTATCATGTGTGCAAAACATAGAAAAAGACTAGACGAAACAACAAAATAGGACTTGGACCGAGTTCGCAATTCTATTCATGTGCGGAGCATAACTATCATCACCACCACTAAATTACAACCCACTTAATATAACCATAACCTTAATCCTATCAATAATAATTATATTAAATGCCCTTGTGGGGCAATGAAACACGGGCTCTCATCCTTATCTCTAACTAATGACTCACTAAGTTACCCATGTCCATTCCATGGGAAGATAAACAAAATTTATGAAATATATTATTAAAGAATAGGCAATGAAATCCTTAGTAAAAGTGGTCGTTACTCAATAATACAAGTGTCTCAATCAGGTTTACCAACGTTTTGGCGTATGCTCCTTAGGTCTGGAATCCCTCACAAAATTACTGACCAAAGATTCTATCCAGCTGGCAAGATGTGTCCTAGCCAATTAAATTCCAAGCAATTTAGCCAAGCCGAAACGGGACCGACGGAAGGTCCTCATCGTTCCACGTGGCAGGACGGAGAGGGATATAAAAGTGCCAACTAGTAAAGTGACTAAGCGCAGAATTCGTTTCCGATTAACACAAGAGATTAAAAAAATAGTTTCGACGTAGAGGCAGTTTGCGGTGAAGGATATATATATCTAACTACATTTGGAGGACTGCCAAGTTTAGCGGGTGTGTAAAAGCGACAGTCAAATCTGGCGGAAGGGAAAAGAAATACGCGTCATCCTTCGCACGCCTCTGGGCCTTTAAATAGCGACTCTCTGAATGCATTTCTTCGTCCACAAGTATTTTCTTTTCATGTAAACAACTTGCATGCTGTTTATTTTATTTTTTTCTGCGGCGAGGAGATTTTTGTTTTTGCGAGGGTTGTAAGGTTTTGAGATTTTGTTTGCGTTGGTGTTCCTGAGAGTTTTTTTTGGTGTTGTGGATTGCGGCGGCGGTGCTTACGATTTTGATACTTGCAGTCTCTCAAAACTGTAAGAGATTTCATCCAATTTTCTTTCTGTGTTTTTTTTTAAGTTTATCTTTTCGTTAGGGTTATCCATTTTTGTTGTAGTTTTATATAATCCCGTATCTGTGTTTTGAAATGGTTGATGTGTTAATTTTGAGGAAACATCTATTAGTTTTCTGTTTTCAGTCGATGATGTTGATGCTCTTGTTTTGATTTTAGGGTTAGGTTTTTGTTATGCTTAGTTTTTTGGTTTCTTCGGATTTGGATTATATCTTTTTCGAGGCACAGGCGTAAGCTATTATATATATATTTTCAAGTTTTTTTTGGACGAGTTATTTTGCGGCTATGGCATTCCTGATGTTTTAATACATTTGGATCGACTTGTTTTTTTTAATGTTTCGTGTCCAGTTTTTACTGTATTTTTCAGGGATGTTTGCATCTTGTAGTCGAGCATTTTATTTTTGTTTATGTTGTTTCTGTAAGGATCATATAGTTTTTCTTCTGGCCGGTGTAAATTGTTGTCGGGTTATTTTTTATGTGTGTTGCCTGTAATATGTTTATTTATTTTAGAGGATTTGGCGAATCTGATTCTCTTTGTTTTTCCGGCAGTTGTAGTTATTGTCCGTTTATAGATCTTTTATTTATTTTTGTTGATCTGTTTTTGTAATATATTTCCATTTTTTTCTTTTCTGTAAAATATTAGATTTTGTAGATTTGAAGTGTTGTATGTTTGGTTCTTGTTATCGGTGATTTTTTGGCTGATCCTTGAGCTGTATTTTTTAGTTTGTGGTTTTGAATGCCCTACATTTGTTAATTTTTTTGATATTGAATTTTTGCAGTATGTTATTTTTCGAATTAAAGGATTTTTTCTGTTGCTTGGTAAACTTTTTGAAGGGCTGTGCTGTTATTTAATGAATCGTTTTAATCAGTTTAACAGGTGTTTATTGGCGGGGTTTCTTATGTGGCTGTTCTCGCCGAGAATTTTTTATCTGTTTAATGAATATGCATACGGTGGATTTGTTTCTGTTGAATCTGGTTAGTTTAGGTTTTCTGCGTACCCTATCTGTGACACTGATTCTTCTGTTTGCATTGAGGAGGGTTATCATTGTCTTTCTGTGTGATCTTGTATGTGCTTCCATCAGATTAAAAGCTGTTATGATTTATAATTTTATATTGTGTCTTTAGGTAGATCAGAGGATATAAGCTCTGTGATTATTTTCTATTTGGATTTCTCTCTCTTGAATCAGTATAAGATTTATGCCTACCCTACTTCATGATTCTGAATCTTTTGTCTACAAATTTATTCACCTCTGTTCGCAATGAGGAGGGCTATTATTTTATTGCTGTGTATTCTTATATGTGCTACCCACAATGAGGAGGGTTTATTATTTTTTGCTGTGTATTCTTATATGTGCTTCCATTAGTTTGAAAGCTGTTTTGATATGCATTCTTATCTTTTGCCTTTACGCAGACTAGGGGATAGAAGATCTAAAAGGATTTTATTTTATTTAATCTGGATTTCAGATTTCTTTCCGTATCTGGTTTAGTTTTGTGCCTACCTTAATGACCCTGAATCTTTTGTCTACAATTTTTTCCACTTCCGTTCGCATTGAGGTCGATTTATCATTTTGTTGCTGTGTATCCTTATATTTACTTTCATCACTTAAAACCTGTTATAATGTATAATTTTATCTTGTGCCTCTAGGTAGATTAGAGGATAGAAGATCTGATTGGTGATTATTTTTTGTTTGTCTATTGACAAATAAATCTCTGTTTACTTCAGAGGTTATTGTGTGTCTGTGCATTTTAGTATAGATTACATTATTCATTATGTATCGAGTGATTCTTTACCATAACCATTACCATTCGGCGGGTCACATAAAAAGAGAATTGCATGGACAATATTTTAATGCATGTTTAGTGATGTCACGATGTGTATTCTCTGTTATGCAGAAAGGCTGAATGTTGTGATGGAGTCCAAAGGTGGTAAGAAGAAGTCTAGCAGTAATTACCCCCAATACGAAACTCCTCTAGGTTACAAGATTGAAGACGTTCGACCTCACGGTGGCATTGACTTTTTCCGCTCTGCTGCTTACTCGAACGTAAGTATTTTCACTCAGTTTGCTGCATTTATTTATGGTGGTGGTTGAAAGGGATCACAATTGGGTTATTTTACATTGTCATATTGTAGTTAATGAAATGTTTGAGCACAGTGTAACACATGTTTTATTGTCTGGTTTCTTCCTGCAGTGCGTGCGCAAGCCATCCTGATATACTTACTGCAGCATCTGTAGTGTAGGAGTAGTTTAGATATATTTTTTCAATAATTCTGTACGCTAGGAGCTGGTTTGCAGCTCTGCTGCACGGCTGGCAGGTTAGCTCCTCAGTTCACTGGACTGGCAATTGCTCCCCCAACGCTCTGAAAGTTTCCCGTTTCAACAGCCTGCACCCTTCTGTCATTTCTCAGCTAACTCTTCCCTGTTAAGGCATCAATATAAGTAATTGTTTCAGTAGTTCAAGATGGGTATGTCCTGTGGTGATTGTGTTAACCCTACTATGTCTGCAATTGGATTTGAGGGATTTGAAAAGAGACTCGAGATTGAATTTTTCCCAACGTCATTCTGTCCTGATCTTGAAGGGATAGGGCTTAGAGCCCTGACACGTCCACAATTGGATGAAATTCTGAAACTGGCTGAATGCACCATTGTGTCTGAGCTGTCAAATGAGTATCTTGATTCCTATGTTCTGTCAGAATCAAGTATGTTTATCTACCCGTTCAAGATTGTGTTGAAGACATGTGGAACCACAAAGCTGCTTCTTTCTGTCCCTGAGATATTGAACCTGGCAACTGGTTTGTCTCTCTCTGTTAAGAATGTAAAGTATACCAGAGGGACATTTATCTTTACTGGATGCCAGTCTTTTCCTCATCGCAGCTTTTCAGAGGAAATATTGTGTCTGGATAAGTATTTTGGAAAGCTCGCTTCTGGTGGAAGAGCATATGTAATGGGAGATTCAGAGAAGAAATATAACTGGCATGTTTATACAGCTTCTGCAATCGATGTTCCAACTGATGATCCTGTGTATACTTTGGAGATGTGCATGACACAGTTGGACCGTGAGCAAGCTTCTATCTTTTACAAAGGCAACGTGAAATCAACTGGTGAAATGACTCTTAACTCAGGGATTCGTGATATTCTACCTGGCTCAAAAATCTGTGACTTTGAGTTTGATCCCTGTGGATACTCCATGAATGCAATTGAAGGAGATGCTGTTTCCACTATTCATGTTACTCCTGAAGATGGATTCAGTTATGCAAGCTTTGAGTCGATGGGATATGGCCCTGAAGATATAGAACTCAAGGAACTGGTTGAGAGGGTTTTATTCTGTTTCAAGCCTAAGATATTCTCCATTGCAGTTCATGTTAGCGCTCCTGTTGGGCAATCTTCATGGACCGTGTTTGATCAACCACCTCAAGGTTATGATTGTGATATGACAAGTGGACAAGAGCTTACAGGACGCAGCAATGTGGTATATCTGACATACAGGAGCAATGCTCAGGAATCTCCCATGATAAACTTACCTGCTCTTGCCTGGGAAGAGGAAAGTGAAGAAAATGACGGTTCTCTTCAGGACGAAAAGAAGCAAATCTGGGATGAATCTGGTGAATCTCCGAGGACTACCTTGACCCTGAATGCCTGGGAAGAGGATAGCGAAGGAAGTGACGGTTAAAATTTTGGGATGCGTCTGATGAAACTTTCATACCTTGGGATTTATAATCCCTTTGCTTTGCTTATTTGGGAAGTAGTATGGACTATTATTCTCATGGTTTTAGAGGGAAAATAAGTAGTTTGGGCACCAAGTTGTGCCATAGTGCAGTTTATTATGATTCACTGTGTTGGGGGAGGGTTGTAGCGTAGGTCTGTCTTACAATTTTTCAATTATGATTAATTTGCTTATTTTAGTTTTACTCTCGGTTACTTCCGATGTGTTTCTGTTAGCTTTGAATAAATACAAATTACATTTATTATTGTAGGAAAATGTGCGCTCTCAATTAGTCTCTTAAGTCTTATCCATCCTTCTATGTCGAGTAATTTACGATTGCAATGCTTTTTTTAATTTGGTGCAACTTTCTTTTATTATATATTGAAAGATGTTTATGTTCCGAATGCATTGTGATTGAGGTTTGTTGTTGTCTAGATTTTTAATGGATGTCATTCAATTTCCATCGAAATCATTCTCTCCTTTCATTGATCATTTGAAATGATTTTCATGGAATTTTCTTGAATAATTGAAAGTTTTGGATCGTCATTAATATGCACTTATGTTATCTGGCTTTTCTGCATGGGTTTGTAATTATTTTTAATCCATCATCCGCAGAATCCACGATTGGAAGGCAATGGTTGGACAGTTGGACTATTTATTCCTGATATTTTATGGGTTGTCTGCATGTATATTAAAATCATTTTAATCAACTGCCCTCTGCACTACATTTGTTTCCTATTTCAAGATGGGAATAGTCGTTCTATGTTTTCCTGTCACAATGGGTGATGGAGGAAAGGATAGTGGCAGGAGAAATTGGTTAATTGTGACCTTTCATTTTCTTGTTCTAGGTCTCGACCTAATTTCAAAAGAACAAAGTCTGCAAAAGAGTCAATTTATTTGATAAATGAGTGCAAAACTTTTCAGCAAAATATGCATTTTTTTGATAGATGAGAAAAAAAGCATTCAGCAGAATAAATCTTTTTCTTTGTTTTCATAGATGGGCGTAAAATCTTCCAACAAAATAATCATTGTTTTTATAGATGGTTGCAACATATTTTAGCAAAACAATCATTTTTTTTTTCATATTGTTTTTGATAGAGGAAGGCAAAATCTTTCAACAAAACAATCTTTTTTTTCATATTGTTTTGATAGATGGCTACAATTTTTCAGCAAAATAATAATATTTTTTGTTATATGATAAATGGGAGAAAAATCTTTCAGCAAGACAATTATATATATTTTTTAAGTGAATCATTTAAAAAAAGGGGATTGTAGAATCAATGGAGTCGAGATCGTTGATGATAATAGTTATGTTACAATGATTCATGTCCGTTATCACAAGCCCATCCATCAACAGAATTTAAGAAAGTGTCAACAATGTACTTTACGAATCAAGTATGGCGAGTATTCATATGTCCAACTATTACGATACCGATAAAATTAAAGAATTGCCTCAATTTACTTTATTGTGGCCTTGTGGCCAAGTATCGATATGTTGAATTGCTATGACATTTTGATATCTCCATCTCTATAAAAGCTGTCTTCAAATTCAAAAATAATTTTTTCGCAATTGAAATACAATTTTAAGTGTCTCCAGCCTATTGGGAATACTCGCAACTCTTTGGCAGATTTAGGAGTGATAAAACCATCATCTTTGCTACGTCTAGGTCTTCCGACCCTATTCCCACATTCCAACGTGACCGTCTCAGCATGAGAAATGAGTGTCTTGAACCTGCAACTTACTGAAACCATTTGCAAGCAGCTTAACGCTCTGCTCTCGCACTAGGCTGTGTGGTATGGTAACTCTTTTTATTTGTATCATTCTTTTATCCAATGGCAATTCCTCGTTGTTTATCCTCATAATGAAACACATTAGGAAAGACAAGTGCATTTACCAGGACATGCGAGGAGAGAAGAAACCATCAGCTTATTAAACATAATGGATTCATTTTTTTCCTTTTTTCCAAGCAATTTTACATATGTAGAATAATAGTCATATTTATGAAAATATAGGGTTGATAATTAATGTGAATAGGGCAGGTTTATATTCACTATGGAGTCATGATAGGCCAGGGCTCATGTCAATACACTGTTATAATCATTTACCAATTTTAAAATATTTTGGCTGAATGAATTTCCATCTCTAAAACACATTAATTTATCCAAAACTTAGGATTATTTTTTTGCTTATAAATAAACATATGCTTTTATCTCGAAGTATGGATTTTTAAAGCCTATTTAAACCAATCTTGGATTAAATATTCTTTAGACATTTTATTGTCAGGGTTTTTGTTACTATGATGAGTACTTAAATGAGATTTTAGTCCTTAAATATTTGTCCGACCCTTTTCCCATTCATATTGGTAATTATCACAACAGGGGATGCACTGTATTCAAATCAATTGATTACAAACACCTTGAACAATGTTGAATCTTGGAAATATAGAAGATTGCTGTTTAGCCCTCAGCCAACACTATTTTTCTATATCTCTTTTCCCATTTACATTGATAATAATCACAACAGGGGATGCATTGCATCCAGTCACATCTAATGTAAAATGTCTTGTTTGAAGATGTAATGATGTCCGACTTTTGTTCTATATCCTACCAATAACATTTATCTCTTGCTAAGATCCTTGGCAGGGAGTTGATGGATGGAAATTACAAAGCCTACATTGGTTCACTATGGATTTTGATAAAAAGCCCATTTAAAACAAATATTTAGGATTATATATTCTTTAGATGTTTCATTGTCGGGATTATTTGTACTACGACGAGTACCGACTGAGTTTATAGTCCTCAGTCAACACTATCTTTCTATGACCCTTTTCCCATTCACATTGGTAATAATCACAACAGGGAATGCACTGCATTCTGTCACATCTTAGCCATGTTAAATCAATAGAATACAAACACCTTGAACAATGTTGAATCTTAGAAATATAGAAGACTGCTGTTAGCCCTCAGCCAACACTATTCTTGTATGACCCTTTTCCCATTCACATTGGTAATAATCAAAACAGGGGATGTACCACATTCATTCACATCTTAATGCATCACATTCAATTACATTTAATGTAAAATGTCTTGTTTGGAGATCTAATGTTGTCCAACTTTTGTTCCATATTCTACCACTAACATTTATCTCTTGCCAGGATCCTAAGCAGGGCAATTGATGGATGGAGATGACAGAGTTTACATTGGTTCACTATTGGCCTTTTAAACTGTGTACCCATGTTGCAGATCATGTGAACATGGTGGATTGGAGAGGTGAGGTTGTGAAATCAGCTGAGAGAAGAGCACACTTCCACTTAAATGGGAAGTGGCCACTTTGCACAAGAATGATTTTGATAGAGTAAGTTACTTTCAGAATTCAGAGACAGTGAATGGTGATAACAATTTAAAAGTTTTTGATGCTATGGATGTTTTAGTAGAGCATACTAACTTTACAACATATGAAATAGGTACAACAGCAATTGGGATAATCATTTTAATTTTTTGATGGATTAATGAGTAACTCTGTGTCCTTAGTAAACCACCAGTCTACTTTTTGTTTGAAGCTTAGTTTCTTTGAAGTGCAATAATGGATAATTTCTTGGATGTGGGATATGGCTTTGGTCCACACAGAAGCAGTGTGATTTTGAGAGGTAGGTAAGAGGTGTTTAATATTGTACTGCCTATCATATGAGGAAAATTCTTCTTTCACTTTTTGATGGATCTCCATACCCTGTTTCAAATCCTACATGCAGGGGCTGCGAAAATGCTTAGCTGAAATTGGTAAGTTTGGATTTTGAAAAGCTCAATGATGTTAGTGTTTCCAAAAATAATTATACAATGCAAATTTGTGAATGTAGTCCCTCACCCTTGAAAAACATAAAAACTTCATCCCTCGCAACAAAGGGTGCAATTACACGCACTCAATACTGTCCAAATAATATACACAAAAAAAAAAAACCTCGGACTTACAAATCTTACTCATTTTTACACTGCGAAATATACAAATCTTAAAATTAAAATAAAACCCGTGTTATGTCCTTTTCTGTTTTCTGTTGCAATGCTTCAAATTTGGCAGCATCCAGGACAAAATGAGCAAAGACACCTCTCTTTACACCCGTGGATTGTAAAAAAACACTTAAATCAACTAGGAATCAATTATTAGTCCAAGAAACACAATGCAATGAGGCATTTTGTCAAATACCAAAAGAATATTTTTCATGGTTAAATTAAAGGAAAACTATTTACATCTCTCATAACAATTTCTTTTGCTAATCCCAAAACTCTGTGACACTCACTTTTCAAATCCCAAAATTCTGAGTTTAGCAGAATTACTCAGAATTTTGCCAGCACAGCTCGTTAGGTTGAGCATTACATATATCTGCATGTGACAAATTCCATTTGCTTTAAGATTATCAATAATTTTTGAAATAGCCCATATAAAACATTGCTTTAGTGTTAGGAGTTGACTGTTTCAGGATAAGTGATTTATTGACTCATAAGAATCTTGTATATCTAAATTTTGAAATATTATTGGCTACTAACAGACCTTTTCTTTCGCTAAACCCTATTGGTGTTTCCATAGCATCTAATGAGGCTATAGCTAGTACTACATTTAAGTGGAGAGAAAAATTACAATTGTAGCGGTTAGTTTTGTTTTTTACATTATTTCTCCTTTTTCTCAAATATCCGCTAGGTCACAGTCATGCACCTGCAACTCACACTCACACTCACCCAACTGCCAACACAAACTGCCTACTTTAGTGATGACTGTACCCTTAAAGAGCTCTGAAATGGGCATCATGCGGGCCCTGAAAAGCTGCAACCTTGTTTGAGCAGTTCATGCATTTCAAACACTTGGGTTTGGCAATTACAGGCTTAATTTCTCTCTACGGGTTTCCTTGTTTGTCATGCACCTGCACCTGCAACTCACGCTCACCCCACTGCCAACACAAACTGCCTACTTTAGTGATGACTGTACCCTTAAAGAGCTCTGAAATGGGCATCATGCCGGCCCTGAAAAGTTGCAACCTTGTTTGAGCAGTTCATGCATCTCCAACACTTGGGTTTGGCAACTCCAGGCTTAATTTCTCTCTGTGGGTTTCCTTGTTTGTCTCATTTGAAGCGCCTGATTCTTAGATACAACAGAATTTCTGGTGAGCTGAATCATTTGGTACAAGTGGAGCTGAAATCTCGCAATATCTAGAATTATTGAACCAGAATTGGGCCTTTTTAAGATCTCATGGCTTTGTTGCAGCTTTGCCTTGTTTCGTCGGATCTTTAAGAGTGTGCTGTAAAGAGAAAGTACTAGGGATTTTGACGTTATTGAGTCATTGTGTTTTTGGACTAGGCGGATTGTGAGGGTAAAAAGAGATTGGATTCAGATGGAGTGGTGGATTCTGAAGATGAGGATGAAGAGAATGTTGATAATTTTAATAGTGAAGAGAAGGGTAATAGGTCTGGGGTTTTGAATCAAGATAAAGTGGTTTTGAGAATGATGAAGAAGATTTTGAGCTGGATGTGGAGGAGGAATATCAGGATGGGTTACAATTAATGGCCATGGGGCAATGACAGCTGCTGTTGGGCATGTCACTGCCAATGTGACTACGGTGATTACCTCTGATGAAGATGATGTTTAGGATGTAGATGATTTACCCATTGTTGCGGAGGTTCAGGATTTGGATGTTGAGAATGAAGATGAGGATACCAGTGATGAGGTTGTAGATGGTGACGATGTTGCAAAAGATGACAAATATGAGGAGGGTACTGAATGTACCAGAGGTGTTCCTGGAGGTTGATGATAATGCTGAGGATGCAGACAAAGTTGGAGATGAAGAAGATGATGAGTGAGTGGAGAATGATGGACAGGATGATGGTGGAGATGAGGAAAGTATGTTTTTCAGATCTATACAGATTGATGAATGCTCAATGTACAAATGATGATCAGTTGTGCATTTTTTTAAAATGCTACTTAGTTATTGGGATATGCTTGCATGCATGAGTTTGTACTGGTTGCTATCATTCACTCTACCTCAATCTGACTTGCAGCTCTTTTTCCGTAACAAAATTGCTTTGGTTTACTGTACTCGTATTATATAAGCTGATCCCTAATAGGGTAAGGCAAAACCCTCATTCATGGTGGCCAGTGTTTAACCCAAGCCTCACCCACTCAAAATCGAAAACCATATATCATAGAGAAATCTGCATGTTTTGTAATTAGATGACTCCATTGATTACTTGAATTTGCTTTTGCTTTGGATGCCAAGTCTGGAGAGTACCCCTCCCATGAAAGTTGCGGCAGCCAGCTTTATCCCTTTTATACATGTCATTTGAGTTGGAATGAACTGTCACTTCAGTCTTCAGTGAACCTTGGTTTATGACTCTAAATATGCTTTGTTTCTAATTGTTAAAATGGCCCTAAATATGCTTGCTTCTAATTGTGAAAATGGCTCTCAATAATTAGGCTGATATTTCAAGCAAATTTCGTGATACATCTAGCAATGTGTTTCAATCACCTAATCTGCTTTACCACATTGTTGCGAACATAACATTTTTGCATTACTGAAATCTGTTCTCCCATGGCATTCCTTGTTATTGTTTTTTATATGATAATGATTTGCCATAGGCAGGCAGCTAACTGAAAAACTATTGTATAGAATGATGGGTGACACAAATGATATTTATGTTGCACTATGTGCCTTTTAACTTTCATATGTTAGTTGGATGGATCTTGCAGGATTTATGAACTCCTAGAGTAAAAATAGGTGTGCTCTTTTTACTTCGAGTCTCTAAGGGTGGGTGGTTTAGAAGGTGTTTACTACGAGGTGTCATGTTGTGGAATGTGAAGCTACGCGGTTGGATTTGAGCTGGATTTTACTTGAGAAGCTAATCCTCATGAGAGGGTATATCTTCACCAAGGCGGAATATAAATTACAAAGATTACTGATTTTTTGTGCTGCCCTTGGTGTTCAGTTCTGGTATGGAGAAGATTCAAACCTAGGAAGAGGAGCTCAGGGTTCACTAGGATGCCTTCAAGGCGGATCTGGACATGAAGCATTTTGATGTAGCTCTTCTGTAGTTCTGTGTTTGCTTTTGTTCTAGAAGTCCTTTGGTAGTGTGATGCTTCCTTTGTTGTTACGGTTATTGTGTTTATTATTATAGGATGCTTGAAAATTCGCTCCAACAACAGTGGGAGTGAAGAAGCCACACATATATTGCCCCATAACTATTGTTCTACAATATGTTTTTATCATTTTCAAAGATATATTTATTTCAGGGGTCTGGTAGATCAGAAGGTTTTGATTTTTAGGGAGGGTTTTAAAGTTAAGTGTTTGTTTGGTCGCAGGTAAACAATACTGGGTTCAAATGTATGCCTCCTAGTTAGGAGTGCATGTTGTTGTGACATTAGGGGGCATACATTTGAGAAAAAAAACAAGCTTTTAGTGTTTTGGCACGTCTGCGTGACTTCAGTCACTATGTTAGGTTATCTCAGACCCAAACAGACTGGTTGAATTCTGTTTTTGAATTTATGTTCCCGGCATTATTGTATATTCCAAAGAGGGTAGCACTCAAATCTGGCTTTGGCAGCCCAAGGATGAACTCTTGCCTGTCCATTTGCTCTTGGTTCCATTCACCTGTATACCACTCCAATCTGGTGCTCCCCATGCTTTTCACCTCTTGCCTGTCCATTTGACTTCAGTCACTATGTTACTGGTTGAATTCTGTTTTTGAATTTATGTTCCCGGCATTATTGTATATTCCAAAGAGGGTAGCACTCAAATCTGGCTTTGGCAGCCCAAGGATGAACTCTTGCCTGTCCATTTGCTCTTGGTTCCATTCACCTGTATACCACTCCTTTAATCTGGTGCTCCCCATGCTTTTCACCTCTTCATTTCTTTGTTCAGAAGGCACCTCGATTTGAGATAAGCTGTTATATGGTTTATTTTTGTAGTGAGCTTTTTGGAATAGGCTATTTGTTGTTATTGGTGTAATGTACATGACACTTTCAGACACAACTTTTGTTACATTGATTCGATAGAACATTGGAACTAAATGTTGGAAATTTCTGTCTATTGTTTTGGAGGGTGTAGTTTATGCCATATGGTGGCTGCCTTGTGAGATTCTTCAGCATAAATATTATTTGGGACATCAAATAGCCATCTGGGTTATTTTTGCAGGCTATTGAATATTCAATGGCTCTTTCAAATGAGTTTCTTTCGTACACAAAGAAGCAGGCAGTGCCCTATGTATTGGCAGTCACGTGGCTTGAAGAACCCTACGAGGCTTTTTTGTAAATCTAAAATTTCAAAACATAATCTTTGCAAGTGTTCTCATCGACAATTTCTTTGTTCGTGACAGCCAATTTTTCATTCCACTTCTTTTCAAGATTTCAATTTACAGAATGCCTGTAATCAAACCTTAGTTATCTTAACATCTTTGTCTAATTCTTTGTACAAGACAGACATGTTTAGTTAGGTTGAATTGGCTTCTTTTTGCGTTGAGAATGTGCAGGTTCCAATCAATATAGATGAAACACACTTATGATATTCAAATTGAAAATAGAGCTGCAAGATGAAAGCGGGCAAGACCGAACAGGTTGTACAGTTTTTCCATGATGCAAAATTATAAGTTCCAAAAAGATGCTTGGTGGTGGTTTATTGCTTTCATTAATTAATATTTCTTGAATGAATTACAAAGTAGAGTGTGGAGATAAGAAAGTTGAGAGATATAAAGATGTGTTGATTGAGTTTAGAATTTGAGCATTTGTCATAGCAAGGGAACATAGCCAAACCTGTCATTGCCAGATGATAAATCACCAAATTTGAGTGTCTACATTTGCCTTGCTTTTAAGTATGTAATTGGAAATTGCATGCTTAAAGAAAAAACATACCCGAATGTGCACGCATACTTTGTCTTCGCTCGATAGTTGTCTTTCAATGTGTTAGTGTTGCATGCTCCATGGTAAAACCTGCAACACAGAGTGTAGTCAATGTCTATGATAGGAACTGAACTGTAACTTAATGTAATAATACTTGTAACTTTTGTAAAATTAAATTTGCACAATGTAAAGGAGATGTAAAGCATGGAAGGAATACACCTGTTCGCTCTGTGGAGGGAAGAGATCCCGTTCTTGTTGTACTTTAGAGACTTGAAGTTGTTGAAATGTTGAAGGATCGAAGGTGATCAGTCCTCGATTGTGTCCAAGGAGAAACTAGAGTGTTGAGTGCATGCAACCCAATGCCCAAGAGGAGAGCGACAGATAAACCAAAACACCCCTTTAAGAGAGAAGACTATGTATCAATTTTTTTAGTAAACCTGATATCTTCCCCCATAAATGTGAAAGAGGAAAGGAAGGATAACCTATGAAGAACTTGGCCGCTTTGATACCTTCCCAATGCAGATGGATTTAAGTACAATTTTGCAAATAAACCACACAATTGAAAAGGAATGGATGCACCATTCTACAGCTGAGTTTGAGTATGTAAATTCTGAAATAATGTAGAGGAGAAGAAGGTCCATGGTGTCACAAGACAATTGAGACACTCAGGCCATAGACAATAAGCAGTCAAGCAATCAACATACGCAAGCAAGAAAACAATCTAACAAGTATGTAAACAATGATAGTGAAAGGCACATAGAACAAGATAGGTTAGCACTGCATAAGACACATGTTAGTTTTGTTAGCTCAAAAGATAACATGTACACGATATACGTAATCAAGCGTAATGAGGAAGTGTAAAGTAACTGTAATGAAACAAAAACACTCGTATAGTGTAGTGGATGCTCTCAAAGATTAGTCCCACTAGGAAGGGACCAAGCCGACACTTGTCATCGTGTATTAACTTGTGTGTGTCATGCATCAAGCTTAATAGACCTATAATGTATAAATGCGATGTACAAAACAATTTATAGAATGTAAGGGTTCGTTACAGGGGGTTATTATGAATTAATAAATTTACAATTAACCATACATTTGAATTAATTCTTGCAACAATGATAAACAATATAGCAATAGCTTAAAAACACAAGAGGAGATGAAGACTTAGTTGTACAAAGTGGGACAAAGGATATCTAGATGTGCAAATTGGATAAACAAGTTGATCTAAACTTGAAGATGCTTCGTTTTTGATACTATAGTTGGAAACTGTCGTTGTTCAAGATTATAGGGTCCTACCTTCATTCTGTACGGTCTTGGACCTATTTGTAATAGGGTTTTTCAACTTTATGTGCCCTTCGCTTTTTTGAGAATTTTCGTTGTTGTATGTCGCTCTAATCACACAACCTCGGGACAACCTATAATGACCTGCAATAAGTGGATACCCTAGATACTTGCAATACCCTTCATCAAAGCATTAGACAACAAATAGAGAAATCAATTTGTGGGTGAGGTTGAACTATCCTTGGTGGTCAACCTCTATCGAACCAATCCAAGTGATGCACTACTCCCTCAAGTGGGATCAAGCCTCATGTAGTTCTTTGACGTGTAAGTACAAGTGTGAATGTGATCTAGGCCAATCTCCTATGTGTGCTTTCGTGTCTCTTGACACAAAGATAACAGACTAACTATAGAGTAGAGAATGTACCCAACATGGTAGTAGTGTGATATTAAGTGCTTTAGTTGCTAGACCAAACCCTTTTGTCTCTTGAAGGCCTTTGTTAATGCTTGGAGTGACTTTTGCTCTTGCTCAGAAATGGCTTTAGGACCTTTGAATGCTTGGAAATGGAGGAAACTAGACTCTTTGACCCAGTTGAGTGCTTTAGATTTGTAGTAGTGATTGCTCTAAATGATGTGCAACTGACTTAGATTTGAGAGCCTTGAGTGCTTTTGTATTGATATTTGCAATAGGAATTTATGAAAGTGCCATGTGAGTTATGAAGTAATATTGATTTGCTTGTATAGTCTTTTGTAGGTGAAATGTCATACTAAGACCTAACGTAGGAAGATGAAACTGATTTGCATGTTTGGACATTTGCATGCTTGGAAATGGAGGAAGCTAGACACTTTGACCCAATTGAGTGCTTCAGATTTTGTAGTAGTGACTGCTCTAAATGATGTGCAATTGATTTATGGGAGCCTTGAGTGCTTTTGTATTGATATTTGCAATAGGAATTTATGAAAGTACCATGTGAGTTATGAAGTAATATTGATTTGCTTGTATAGTCTTTTGTAGGTGAAATGTCAAACTAAGACCGACCCTAGGAAGATGAAACGACACTTAAGATATTCAAATTGAAAACAAAGTCGTAAGATGAAAGGGGGCGAAACGATATAGGTCAGCCAAGACCATACGGTCCACTATGGACCAAATTGTATAGTTTTTTCCAGACATGTAGTGATGCAAAATCACAAGTTTTGGAAATATGCATGGAGGTGATTTATTGCTTTGGTTAATTAATATTTACCAAATGAACGACAAAGCAAAGAGTGGAGATGAGTAATCCAGGAGAGAAAAAGATGTGCCAATTGAGCTTACAATGTGAGCATTTGTCTTAGGAAGGGAACATAGCCAAACTTGTCATTGCCAAATGATAAGTTGCCAAATTTGAGTATCTATAGGACTCTTGGGGGAAGCCCAAAATTTTGTGGTTGAATGTATGGTGTGTCAGAAAAACAAGGGTGATACAGTGAAGACATTAGGTCTTCTACAACCCCTATCTATTGGTTTAGCCAAACGTGGGAAGAGGTTTCCATTGGTTTCATAACAAGGTTGCCTAGGTTGAAGGGAAAAATGCCATCATGGTGATTGTGGATAAGCTCATCAAATATGCACATTTTTGTGCATTGTCACATCCATTTGTAGTAAGCCTTTTAGCATCCTCTTTTTGTACACAATTTAGAAGTTGTGGGACCACTAAGATCATAGTAAGTGACCGTGATCCTATCTTTACCAATAATTTTTGTTCTGATTTGTTCTTATGTTTATGTACTTAGTTGGCTTAGAGCTCGTCATATCATCCTCAACTGGATGGGCATATTGAGATGGTGAACAAATGCCTAGAAGGTATTTCCATAGCTTTGTTTTATACAAACAAGAAAGATGTGTTCATTGGTTGCCTCAATTAGAATGGCAATATAACTCTTTCTTCCACACCTTATCCAAATGCCTCCATTTGTAGCACTGTATGGGTACTAACTTTCTTCACTTCTTCATTGAGGGTAGAACCAAAGAGTCGAGCTATTTAAGATCATATTTAACACTAGTAGGAGGTATTAACAAGTCTACGGGAGAACTTGGGTCTACGGGAGAACTTGGCAATGACATAGAACCGAATGGAGTAGCAAGCTGATCAACACCCCAATGAAAGGAATTTTGAAGTAGGTGATTGGATCTTTGTGTTCCTACAACCATACAAGCAAACACCCTTGAAATATTAGAAGAAAAATAACAATTTTTCTCCTAAATATTACGATCCTTATCAAGTCTTGTAGAGAATTAGCAGTGTAGCATACTAGTCAAAGCTACCTTAGTCTACATGCATACATTTGATATTCCATGTGTCCTACTTGAAGGTCATTAGATGGAAAGCATTTGTCTAGAAAAAGTTACTAAAGATAGATGAGGAAGGTGGTTGTTCTGGAACTTGAGGAGATCCTTCCGACACACACTAAGAGACTGCAAACCATGGTGATTAAGGAGTAATTTGATCAAGTGGAAGAATCTAATCAGCAAGGATGCGACATGGGAGGATGAAGCATTCTTGTAGAAGTATCTTTGTAGAAGCATACAGAGTTGGTCAACATTGAGGACAATGCTGGTTTGAAAGGGAAGGGCATGCTACGCCCTTTACCTATAATGTGTATTGGGATGTGTGGCCAACTTGTGGATAACACAACCTTTTACCTTGTCATATCATAATTCTCAATGCCTTGATATTGTTAGTAGGGTTGGCTATGGAGTAACCATTGCCTAAGTAGGGTAAATATACAAGGTCGTGGTTAGAACTTGATCATCATATTGTGTATTCTGTTCTTATTGAAAGGTTATGGAGCTTTCCCCCTTGAAGTGGCTCAGTCATATAATTCCAGCATTTTGTTTGGTTCACCAACTTTTTGTGTGAATCTTGCTCTACTCTTGTCTCATTATTGCTATCTACTATTATTGTTTTGTTCTTAATATTAATATTGCAATTTTTGCCTGAATATATCTAAGTAATTGATTTATGTCAATTTCATCTTGCTTGCAAAGTAAGCATAGATGTTGTTCTTGCTCTAATTTTCTATCTAAATGTTCCAATTTCTAAATGAGGAGAGCTTAGTTTGAATTATCAATAATGAGAAAATTAACAATTAATAGTTTATGCAAACTGTTTAGAACTTCATAAAGCGTTGACTGCTTTTGCTTTATTTGCTGATAAAAGGGATGGTATGGCATCGCTTGCAAAGAAGCAATCATAGAATTTGTTCTTTTCCTTTCGATCCGTTTCAATTTTATATGGTAAGAGCTTAGTTCACATAAACTAACAACATTGAAGATTCAACAAGATCCAAAATTATTTATGCTATTCTTGTCGTACAACCTTTTGTTTGATTTGTTATTGTTCTTGTTTTTCTTTTCTTGGAGACTGATCCACATTTCGAAAGTATTTCCACCCCCATTCTGGGCACGTGTGATTTCTCCTTCCAGTTGGCCACCTCTTCTGGCTTTTGTACTTTTCTTTCTCGGGAACTCTTTGGGTTTCCCGCTTTGTATCGGTGGCCGCTGTTATCTACAATCCGTTTGACCTACTTTTGTGGCCATTTGTTGGACATTAATATATTTATCTCATCTTATCTTATCTTTGAAGAGGTAACAGAGGTGTATTTGGTGGGGCTATTCGGGAATACAAACTTGTGTGTCATCCATGGCAAGAGAGTTATGATAATGCCCAAGGCCATTTAGCTTGTAGGATTTGTGTTGTTCTCTACAATTTCTTTCCAATACTATGTAATGTCCCCTTTCCTACGCCAAATGCCTAAAGGCCAAATTTTAGTCTTAGCCTTGGTCATACCCAAGGAGTTAAATACTCTAGAGGCTATTGGGTATAGATGACTTATTACCACATTGTTTTTTTTTGTTATATTTTGTCGTTGACATTAAGTTGGGCGACTTGGTGGTAATAATTATATTTTGTCATTGGGGGGGGACTCATAGAACTTTATTATTCTATTTATTCATTGGGGTCACTTACGTCACTTTTAGTCTCACATGGAGCTCCCAACTTGGAAAAAGGTAATGAAAAGTTATAAAAGGAGGTTTGGGGCAGTGATAGAGGGATTCTTGCATACATAATTATTTTCATTCATGTGCAACTGCTGCTTGCAAATTTACTTGTGGAGTGAAATCCCACAGGAACCCTAGCTTCGGTGGTGAGAGATCCATCCCTAGCTAGCAGGGCATTCTTCGGTAGTGAGAGATCTACCCTAACTTGTCATTTTAGGGTTATTTTTAGGGCTGATTTTACAAAGAATTTTTAGAGGTTTTAGAGGAAGAGTTTTGAGGGTTTTGGAGACATTTTGTGGAGGAAATCAAAGGGTTTTTAGATCAGATTTATGGCAGCGATAAGAACAGGGTTTGACATCATTTCTAGAGGATTTCCAAAGGGTTTTGACCATCTTCCAAAGGGGCGACTTGTTTTGGAGATTGCAGCCCTTATTTGGAGGGTTTTCGGGTTGCCATTTTCAGATCTGAAGGTTGGGTTTTCATTCTCCATATTGGTATATCTAATTTCCAGAATTTCATAATTTTATATTGCTTATTGGAGAAGTGATGAATTTTTGAAGTTTTACCCCTGTTTAGGCTTTCTGTAATTTTCTGGCTGCATTATATTATTCCAAAAAAATCCAAAAATAATTTTCTAATGTTCTTTATAATATTAGCAAGTTCTCCTAAAAATTTCAAGTGATTTGAGTGGGTATCTTGAGAGATTAATTTTCTTCAGTTCACTGCCCTAGCTGTTAAAAATCTGCAAAAATCAGAATTTGTGTTTGCTGCAATTTTATATTTTTTGGTGCATTTTAAAGTGATATCTCACAAGGGATATTTCAGTGGTATCAGAGCAATTGTTTCTCTAGCCTGTTGGGGTTGAAAGATGGGAGACAAAGACAGTGAGGATATGGGTGTCTATCTGATGAAACAATTGTTCACCAACATGGTAAAGCATCAGGAGACTACCAATCTCTATTTGAGCCAGCTCACTGAGAGATTAGCACAGGGCAGGGTTGATGCTCATACGGAGAGAGGAGAAAATAGCAATATGGGACAATAGGGTCAAAGAGGTGAGGGTGGACATTCAGGGCAGTGGTCTCCCCATTCTTCTACCAGACCTTTAGGGCTTCATGAACCTTCTTTCGTGAAGGATCCGAAAGTTTCACAGGTATGGCAGCCGGTGGATATTTTAGATGAGGAGTCTTGTTGGGAAAAGTACTAGACCTTGAGTGAGGGCTTTTGTGACAACATGCCATTCCAGGAATATTACAAAATGAAGATTGACAACATGCCTAAGAGAGATCATCAGATACAGGTACCAGAGTTACAAAGGAGATTGGGACAAATTTCTATTCCACACTTCGATGGTTCTAAGAAGTGTACTACACAGTCTTGGGTTCAGAAGTTGAAGACATATTTCGACTTGAATCATGTGTGAGAAAGATGCAATAAAGTTTGCAATCTTACATCTTGAGGGAGACGCTCATGATTGGTGGCATCACAGATTGATTACACAAGGACACATACACATTACTACTTATGTAGAGTTCACACAGAGGCTAGTGAGCAATTTGATAGGAGGGACCTTGACAGGTATTTTAGAGAGTTGACTCATTTGAGACAAACCAATTCCCTGGATTAGTATATCGCAAATTTTCAGAGATTATCAGTCATGGTACCTGATGTTACGGAGATGATGTTGATTTCACTGTTCACAACCGGTTTGACAGATGCTCTCGTTGGGTTTGTGAAGGCATTTGAGCCTTCTTCTTTGCATGAGGCTATTAGGAGAGCTCGTGATTTGGAGTTATCCACTCTTAAGACGAGGTTTCCACCTCAAGTGCAACCTAAGGTTTTCCCTTCTAGATCCGAGGGTTCACAGCCGAAGGTACCTCCACCTAGGCAAGATGCAACTAGAAAACCATTCGTATCTAGAGAGGATAGAGATGAGTTGAGGCGAAAGAAACTATGTTTTGATTGCTGCACACCTTGGGTTCCAAGACATTATTGCAAGGGTAGAGGGAAGGCCCAATTCATAGAGGTCTTTGAGGAGAGTGATGGTGACGAGGAGTTGGACACACAGGGATTAGAGGATGATGACGATGAGGCATTGGATAGTGCAGGTGTTAAGCAGGAGAGTGAGACTTTCCCCCAAGAGACTATCGCCACGTTGTCTAGTACCCCGAGGTACAAGGCATTCAGAGTTAGGGGAGTTTTATAGGGACAACAAGTAGTGGTACTCATTAATAGTGGGGCAACCCACAACTTTATTGATGCCTCATTGGTTGAGAGGCGAGGATTAGAGACAGAGGATTTTGAGGGCTTCAACGTGGTTGGAGCCAATGGAGAATCTATGAGGGAAGGCCCAATTCATAGAGGTTTTTGAGGAGAGTGATGGTGACGAGGAGTTGGACATACATGGCTTATTGGATAGGCATAGTATGGTTTTTGGTGACATACCTCCAGGCATACCTCTAGATAGGGGATTTGAGCATGTGATTGAGCTCGAGGATGCTAGACTTGTGGTTACTTCTCCTTACCGTCACCCCAAACAGTTTAAGGATGAGATCAAGAAGACTATCCATGAGCTCATTGATATGGGGCATATAAGACCGAGTTCCAGTCCTTTTGCTTCTTTGGTGGTATTGGTGAAGAAGAAGGATGGGACCATGCGGATGTGTATAGACTACCGTGCCTTGAATAAGAAGACGACAAAGAACAAGTATCCAGTACCATGTATTGATGAGTTGCTTGATGAGCTACATGGTGCAATCTATTTTTCAAAAATAGATTTGCGATTTGGATATCATCAGATCAAAGTCAAGGAGCAGGATGTGCATAAGACAACTTTAAGATGCCATTACGGTCACTTCGAGTTCTTGGTGATGCCCTTAGATTGTCTAATGCTCTAGCTACATTCCATTCTTGCATGAACCATGTGTTCAACCGCCACTTGCGGAAGTTTGTATTGGTTTTCTTTGATGATATTTTGGTCTACAACAGGACTTGGGAGGACCATATCAGGCACCTTGGTGAGATATTGGGGATATTAGAAGCCAATTCGCTATATGCGAAAGCTTCTAAATATGAGTTTGGCATGACTGAACTTCTATATTTGGGATATGTGATTGGTGAGGGTGTAGTGAAGGTGGATAGAGAGAAGATACAAGCAATTCTGGATTGGTTAGCACCTAGGACGTTGACACATTTGAGAGGATTCGTGGGGTTATGCACATACTACAAGAGGTTCGTGAAGAATTTCTCTCGATTGACTACTCCATTGACCGATTTGACCAAGAAGGGGGCTTTTGCTTGGTCAGAGGTAGCACAACATGTTTTTGATCACCTCAAGGAGGTGATTAGTTCATGTCCCATTCTCGCATTACCAGATTTCTCTCGCCTATTCATTTTAGAGTGCGATGCATCAGGAGAGGGTGTTGTGGCAGTTCTCATGCAGGATATGCATCCTATTGCCTATGAGAGTAGGAAATTGAAACCGGTGGAGAGAGGGTGTTCAATTTATGAAAAAGAGATGTTGGCCATTATGCATGCTTTGGCCAAATTTAGACAGTACCTTGTGGGCAGCGAATTTGTGGTTTGTATGGATCACAACAGTTTGAGGTTATTCCTAGGACAGAAGGAGCTCAACGATCACCAACAGAGATGGGTGAACAAGGTACAAACCTATGACTTCGACATAGATTACACTAGAGGTAAGAATAATATTTTTGTTGATGCTTTATCTAGGAGGCCTTAACTTACTTCTATGCTTAGTTCTATGTCTGAGATTTCAGTGGATTGGAAGGCTCATATACTTGTTGAGTATTCCAAAAATCAGTTTGCATGTGAGATCATGGATGGTATTATACAGGATGACCGATACAGAGTAGTGGATAATCTCATTTTCTACAAGGATATGATTTTCCTTGTACCAGGGTCCAAGATGAGGGAGAAGATCCTTCGAGCAACACATGATACACCATTAGCTGGGCATCCTGGGTATTTCAAAACATACGGGTTTATCAGGGAGAGATTTGCATGGAAAGGGATGAAGGACGATGTCCTTAATCATGTGAGAGTGTATGATTTGCTAGCAAACCAAATCCGAGCATTCTTTTCCTGCAGGATTACTTCAGCCTCTTCCCATTCCCGAACATAAATGGGAAGGCATATCTATGGATTTTATCATAGGGCTTCCCTTGGTACATGAGCATAGTTGCATTTATGTTGTAGTTGATTGGTTAACTAAGTATGCTCATTTCTTTTCCCTACCCAAGGGGCATGAGGCAACAGATGTGGCCCAAATTTTCTATACAGGTATCTTTATGCTACATAGGTTTCCTAAAAATATGGTCAGTGACTGGGATAAGATCTTCATGAGCACCTTTTGGCAGGATATCTTCAGGCTAGCAGGTACGGAGTTGACTCCTAGCACTAGCTATCACCCACAGATAGATGGGCAAACAGAGATAGTCAATAAGTGGATAGAGGTCTATTTGCGGAGTTATGTGTCAGGTCATCAGCGAGCATGGATTAGATGGTTACACATGGGTGAGTATTGCTACAATACCACCTATTAGATGAGCATAGGCATGACTCCTTTCCGAGCCTTGTATGGCTACGATGCTATGACATTTGTGGATTTGGTATTACCAAATAACGGAGCTCCTAAAGATCGAGATTGGTTACAGAAGAACTAGGATATTTTGAAGGCTCTCAGGGAGAACCTTCAGAAGGCACAAAATCAGCAGAAGGTATATGCAGATCGGCACAGAATAGAGAGATCTTTTGAGGTTGGGGATCTGGTATTCCTACATTTGCAGCCCTATAGACAGTCCTCACTGAAGCAGAAGGGTGCAAAGAAATTGAAACCACGGTTTTATGGCCCGTACTGGCTAGTTTGACGAGTTGGGGCAGTTGCATATGAGCTAGAGCTACCAGAGCATAGTAAGATATATAACGTCTTCTATGTTTCGTGCCTTAAGAAGCCACTTGGGCAGCATATGGTACCATCTACGGAGTTGCCACCACTGGATGAGGAGGGGAAGCTGGTGTTAGCGCCAGAATCCATTATTGAGGTGAGACAGAGGAGGCTGAGGAACAAAGTGATCACAGAGTATTTGGTGCGGTGGAAGGGATTGCCACTTGAGGATGCCACTTGGGAGGGAGAACAAATTTTGCAGCTTCCTAGTTTGCATTTGCTTGAGGACAAGCAAAATTTGGGAAGGGAGGACTGTAATGTCCCCTTTCCTACGCCAAAGGCCTAAGGGCCAAATTTTAGTCTTAGCCTTGGTCATACCCAAGGGGCTAAAGACTCTAGAGGCTATTGGATATAGATGACTTATTACCACATTGTTTTTTCTGTTATATTTTGTCGTTGACATTAAGCTGGGCGACTTGGTGGTAATAATTGTTATATTTTGTCATTGGGGGGGGGGGACTCATAGTACTTTATTATTCTATTTCTTCGTTGGGGTCACTTAAGTGACTTTTAGTCCCACATGGAGCTCCCAACTTGGAAAAAGATAATGAAAAGTTATAAAAGGAGGTTTGGGGGAGTGATAGAGGGATTCTTGTATACATAATTATTTTCCTTCATGTGCAACTGCTGCTTGCAAATTTACAGCTTGTGGACTGAAATCCCACAAGAACCCTAGCTTGTGGAGTGAAATCCACAGGAACCCTAGCTTCGGTGGTGAGAGATCCATCCCTAACTAGCAGGGCATTCTTTGGTAGTGAGAGATCTACCTTAACTTGTCATTTTGGGGCTATTTTCAAGGCTGATTTACAAGGATATTTTCAGAGGTTTCAGAGGAAGGGTTTTGGAAACATTTTGTGGAGGAAATCAAAGGCTTTTTAGATCAGATTTACAGCAGCGATAAAAACAGGGTTTGACATCATTTGACCATCTTCCAAAGGGTTGTGACCATCTTCCAAAGGGGGCGACTTGTTTTGGAGATTGCAACCCTTATTTGGAAGGTTGTCGGGTTGCCATTTTCAGATTTGAAGGTTGGGGTTTCATTGTCCATATTAGTATATGTAATTTCCAGAATTTCATAATTTTATATTTCTCATTGGAGAAGTTACGAATTTTTGAAGTTTTACCCCTATTTAGGGCTTTCTATAATTTTCTGGCTGCATTATATTATTCCAAAAAATTCTAAAAATAGTTTTCTTACGTTCTTTATAATATTAGCAAGCTCTCCTAAAAATTTCAAGTGATTTGAGTGGGTATTTTGAGAGATTAATTTTCTTCAATTCGTTGCCCTAGCTGTTAAAAATCTGCAAAAATCAGAATTTGTGTTTGTTGCAATTTTATATTTTTTGGTGCATTTTTAAGTGGTATACCACAAGGGATATTTCAAAATAAAATTAGCAAATTAAGAGTTGACATTGTTAGAAAATGAGCACAAAGAAGAAATGAAGAGAAACCAGAATGCATACATTATATATTGTGTGTTCATCATTTTATTATGTGAGAGATGGTTAAAAATGGTTGACATGGTTACACCTATTTTTTAGTTAACACATAACTAATATGAATAAGCTGTATATTTTAATACCCCCCTTAAGGCTTACACCATTAACTTTTATTATGAATAACAGTTCTTGGACCAGGTTGAACTCCATCAAATTGCCTCCCTAACCCTCGTAAAGGTGTAGTTCCTGAGCTGAATTCCCAAGTTCCCAGATTCCAACTCCTTGAACTCCCAAATTACAAAATCTGCCGAATTGTTGGACAACCCTTCGCGTTGAGCTACTCCCATAGCTCTCCATTAGATTGTCTCGTGACCCTTATAAGGGTAAATTCCCGAGATCCACAAACTCTTGAACTATTTGAACAACCATCCGTGCCGAGTTTTGTCTACATTAGATCCCTTCTTGTCATCAAAATACTGACTTCTTAGAGTATGCATTCATCATCTTCTTCATCAATAAAATCTTTAGCATTTGGTGGATTGTCAACAAAGGCCACATTTGTTTTTTTTAGATTATCTTTGATTTTTCCTTTGAGAACATCATTAGCTCGAATGTGACAATTCCAGGCTGTATGACCTCTTTTCTTGCAATAATAACATAGAACTTGCTTGGTGTCTTTATCTGATTTTCTCTGATTATTTTTCATGCAAGAGTATAGTGCACTTTCATGTGAAGAATTACCTTTTGTATTGTCTGCAATTGGTCTCTTTTCTTCAGCCAAGAGAGATGAAATCACATCTTCTAGGCTTTGTGAAGGCATCTGACTGAGAGTAAAAATGACATTGCTATACGAAGAAGAAAAACTATTTAACATAATGGATTTAGAATCTTCATCATCTATTGGAGCTTTAACCTTTGTTAACTGACTAAAAAAAGGTCTCAAATTATTTATATGCTTGGACATAGTAACATCATTAGCCATCTTGAATCGAAAGAGTTGAAGCTTTAAAGAAAATCAAGCATTCATTGTTTTTGCCCCAAACAATCTATTCAAGTTATCCTAGATATTTTTTGATGATTTGTCTAAATCTATATGATGAAGTTAAGAATTAGAAAGAGCAAGCCCAATTATAGCTTTTTCTTTATCAACACAACTTTCCAACTCTAATAATTTGGAAACACCAGTGGGTTTTGTTTCTTTTCCATTAACAATTTACCACAAATTGTTGTTCATTAATTGCATATTTATTTTAACTTTCCAAGTGTGAAAGTTAAAGCCAAAATATTTCTCCTTTGGGATTTCCATTATGAAATATTTGTTTGGACACAAAATTAAGCGAATAATAGAAGTATTAATACTTGGATAATGTTTCTGTCTGAAATTTCATCTCGTGCCCTAACAGAGTTGTGGAAACACTTTGAAATCCCTCTTGTGCCCTAGAAGAGAATCACATCTAGGATATTTGATATTTTCTACATTTGTGATTTTCATGCCCTTTTTTGACTGAGTTTTTGCCCTTCACATGCTTTAAAAAAGGCGTTTAATAATGGAGGATTTTCTCTTTTTCAATGATTGTATTTTTGCCCTTTTTGAACCTTCATGACAGTATATTGTTTGCAAACCTTCACATGATTGTATATTATTCCTTTTTGAGCGTCTGAAGCCCTACGAAAATTGCCAAATTTGTGATTTTCTTCAGTCTTCTACTCGCTCGCGATTTTCTTTAGTCTTCCACTTGCGATTTTGATTTTCAATATTCTTGTGCCCTTCGATATTATATGATGTTCTCCCATCAGTTTGTAGATCCCTTCAAGCACCAAGGGCTTTGAAACAAATGTTAGAAAACGTGCACAAAGAAGAAATGAAGAGAAACTTGAATGCACACCTTATTCATTGTGTGTCTGTCATTTTATTATGTGAGATAAGATAAAGACAATTATATTATTGTCTAACGAATGACCACAAAAGTAGGTCAAAGGGACTGCAAAGTACAAATGTGTCCATACAAAGTGGGAAACCAAAAGGTTTTTGAAAGAAGTACAAAATAAGAGAAGAGGTCAAAGACCAAAAACGAGCCAGGAAGGAAACCCAAAGGTTTCCAAAGAAGTACAAAACATGAGAAGTGAAGAAGAAGAGAAGGAAGAAGACCCAGATGAAGCAATTGGGAATGTCAATCTGGGAATGGTAAATCCATCTCTCCTAACATCCGAGCCCGACTGGAAGAAACTCAGAATAGTGTGATCATCTAAAGAAGAGGAAGAGGAGGTGAGATAACAAGACCTCCCCCATGCGCTACTGTCTGTTGAAAGTAGTATGCCTCAAGGACTTGGTGGATCTAGTCCACCTCTAGTACTGGGATTGGTATAATAGTGTCTGGGAGATATCGCAGGGTTAAATATGGACACCCTAAACCGTACTGATCTGGAGTGTGACACTGGGATGGTATTGATCTGATCCTTAGTGCCTCTCTCTGAGGGTAAAGCTGAAAAGAAGGAAGCGATTCTCTGGGGAGAGTTTGCTCTGTTAAGTGTTTGAATAGTGTGATCCTGAAGCCTAAGAGCCTCCTGCATGTATAAAGCTAGGCACTTCTGATCGACATATCTAAAAAAGTTAGTAAGTGCACGGGTCCCTTTGAAAAGACAATGGAACCTCCCCCTAATCTCGTAGTAGATGGGACAACGGAAGATGAAGCGGGCTTTTGTCTCGACCTCCTGAAGACTGCATAGCTGGCAAGTCCTGTCTAACGGATCGATCTAGTGGTCCATCTCAATCTGAAGCCTATGAGAACCCACTTTGAATTGACCTAGGGGGATGCGAAGAGCATGCATCCAATGGTGAAGGGTATACTGAGGACGGATAATAAGCCCGTCCCTCAACTCCAAGAAGTGCTCAAGATAAAAAGCCATCTTTGGGCGTAACCCACCATGAGGGTTCACCCAAGTGGTGTGCATGAACTGTTTGTAAATATCCTTTTTGATGATCCTGTTCAGCTCCTGTCTGGAAGGTAGAAGATGAACCGGTGTGTCCACAGAGTATCGAAAAGGAGGAAGACGATCCATCCTAATACTCACTGACTCTAAGAGAGCAGATTCCCCAACGTACCAACAAGCGCGACTTGGAGAATCAGAATGGGCAATGCTCTCCGAGGAACAATATGCCAAACACGGGTACCTGTCCCTCCCCTCCATTGAGTCAACAAAGCTCCAGATCCGGTGCAAAAAGGAAACCAGGTTAAAATGGTCTCTAGCTTGAAATGACGGGCCCCAAAACTCTGCAAGAATGATGTGATGAGGAACAAATTGCTTGCACTTGATGAAGCGACGAAGGAGAAGTGTCTTGATGAATTGTCTAGAAATATCCTCTCTACTGATCCTGTTCAACTCCTATCTGGAAGGTAGAAGATGAGCCGGTGTGTCCACAGAGTATCGAAAAGGAGGAAGACAATCCATCCTAATACTCACTGACTCTAAGAGAGTAGAAGCCCCAACGTACCAACAACAAGCGCGACTCAGAGAATCAAAAAGGGCAATGCTCTCTGAGGAACAATATGCCAAATACGGGTACTTGTCCCTCCCCTCCATCCAGTCAACAAGGCTCCAAATACAGTGCAAAAAGGAAACCAGGTCAAAAATGGTCTCCAACTTGAAAGGACGGGCCACAAAACTCTGCAAGAATGATGTGATGAGGAACTGATTGCTTGCACCTGATGAAGCGACGAAGGAGAAGTGTCTGGACTCTCTCGGCTGAAGCCCAATCCAACTCGAGCAAAGAGGCCCCCCACACCACAGAGCCATAAAGAACAATGGGTTTGATACGAGAATCCATGAGGGACATCTTGGAGGAGATGTCTTGAAAATGGTGCCGGAAGCACTGTCGCTCGAGGAGAGCTAAGGAACTGTAACCCTTATTGACACGTGGTTGGAGGGCTTGTCTCAGATTGAAACACAGACCAGAGAACTGGACATCCAAGTAAATGTAGGTACCGATAATCTCAATCTCCTCCCCCCTGAAGAAGAAATGGAGGTGTGAGGTCTTCAACCCGTTGAAGACCATAACCTTGGTTTTACCCAGGTTGACCGTCAACTGCCAGAGATCACAAAACAACTCTAAGGCATACAACTGTCTTTGTAGTCCCTCAAGAGATGAGGCTAGAAGGACCATGTCATCAGCAAACAAAAGGATAAATATCTGAACTTGGTGGAGGCACCCATCATCGTAGATCCCAAACAAAGTGGGGGATAGGGGGCAACCCTGTTTAACCCCAACGATACTCCTTATGAAATCTGATATCTCATGAACAGTACAGAGACGACCAAGAACAGTCTCATATAAACGCATGATGGTAGTCAAAAGGATCTTGGAAATGCCAATGTCTCTGAGCCTTTGGGAAAGAGCCTCACGAGGAACATAATCAAAAGCTTTCCGAAAGTCTACAAATCAACAGTAAACTTTCGATGAGCGATGACGTGCCTCCTCAATGATTTCATGGAGAGTGAAGATATGGTCAATGGTTTGGTAAGCAGGCCGGAAACCCACCTGCCACATAGCTCTGAGATGTCTCTACTCTAACTCCCTGGAAAGTAGCATGTGGAGAACAGTAGCATAAAGCTTCGAGAATGTATGGCCAACCATGATAGTCCTGTAATTATTGGGATCAGAATTGGGGCCCAATTTGTGTATTGGGTGAATGGAGTGATGGGACCAAGCCGACAGAAAACCAGAATGTACCACGTGGTTAAAAAGATCAACCAAGAAACTACCCAACTCTCTAAAGCCAAACTTGAAGAATTCAGCCTGGAAGCCCTCCTCAACAACGGTCCTGCTACTGTTCATCACTCTGACTGCCTCTCTGATATTCCAGTAAGTGAACAAGTAACATGAGGAGGGAGGAGGATCAACTTGGATACGAGGCTGCCCAGGGAAATCATATTGAGTGGAGGTGTGAGAGAACATGGACTCGGGGTTAAGATCAAGAGGAAGGGGAGAGTGGCGAGGGAGGATGGTGCGCCTGAAATGTTTGGGAGGGTGTTGGAGAGAAGAACATAAAATCCGTCTCCTTAGGGAAATAAAGAGACGTTTCTTATATCGAAGAAGACAATGGTAAGAGGCTTTGAGGGAGAATAGGAGGGAAGGTAGTGGATGAAGGCGTGATGAAGCTAGTAGTGAAGGAATTTGCACTCATCATCATACCACTTGTTCATAGGGAAAGATCTAAAGTTATTGGGTTGATGGGAAGCGGGTGAAGAGCTGGTGGAATTGGGGAAAGATTTGAGGGCTTCCTCCCAAATGATGGAAGAGAGGCGGGTGTATTTGGTAACAACACAATCCAATGAGAAGAAATGGGTCTCCGAAGGGAGTAACTGACAGATGTGGGAAGAGAAGGTATTTGGGTTCTCCTTCATTAAACCAGAACGTAGTACGAGGGAGGCTATGAATGGGAACAGTGGCCGGAGGGGGATATCAACCTGGAGAGAGAAAGAAAGAAGGGCATGATCCACAAGGGGGATGGGGGAAATAGAGAGGTGACAAACAAGTGACAAGAGATACTGGCTATAAAGGACATAATCCACAACACTCGCACCTCCACTGTGAAGCCGACAAGTGAAGAAGTGAGAGTCAGAAAAATAGGTGAGTCCATTCAGGATCAACAACTCACGGGATTCCCCTAACTGAAGAAGTTGTCAGCCATATGTAGTGAAGGGCCCTGAATCATCCTTTGATATCCAGTGAAGTCCCACTGGCTTTGGATCAATTGCTTGGGTGCAGAACACGTCCTTTGATTGGTCATGGAGAGGAATCTAGAGGGCTCTGGTACGGGCATTGAAGTTCCCCATAAGTATAACGTCGCCAATTGCTGAGTACTAAGTAATATTGGCATACAGGTCACCAAAAGGATCACCATCATGGCCATTGTTAGTGGCATATGGGGAGATGATTACAAAATGGTTGACATGGTTACAACCATTTATTAGTTAATACATAACTAATATTAACTAACTATTAAATAACAAGCCTTATATTTGAATAGAAATCCCTCCCAATGTACTTTGCAACTTATGTGCAATTGCTAGTATGTGATGAGGAATGCGTTATGTTGTGTAGTATTAACAGCTGTACTTGATAAAATGAGTTGCCTGAGTTCCAAAACTGTTGTGTTACGTTAATTTTCACTGTGATGTGTAATGAATATGAATTGTTAGATTGTCTGAAACTGGAATGTGTATGAATTGCGGCTAGTACTAGTTTTAGCTGTGGTTAAAATGCTTTTCCAATGCACTTATAATGTGTTTTGCAGTCATTTTCAAATGTTTACTGTGATTTTGCATGCTTTGCTAATATGCTGATTTGTTTGGATTGCATATGTAGTGTTTGTTATGTTCAATATGTATATTTTGATACATAGTAGGGTTCGACAAAATTATGTTGTATTGATATGCCTGTATCGTCTGTAATACTTTTGTATGTTTGCCTAAATAGAAAATATGCAGTATGGTAGATTCTTGTGGGTCAATTCTTGATGGCTGTTACATTCAGCCTCTACTTCATGATGAGTGTCCCTGTTTCTGAGTTACTTTTTGCAACTCTTGCTATTGTAAAGATGGTATGATCAAATTGCCCAACTTTACGCCTAAATATTAATGTAGGTAGTCTAAATGTCAAAGCAGAATATAATTTGTGTTTCACTTGTTGAAATGCAGTGATGGTAAGATCATCCAACATGAACAATGAGTACCAATACGTCATCACCATGAGCCACCTTCACTTTTGATGTCGAGATTCATATCAATAAGACTTATTCTAAATCCAGAATCTTAGAATCACTTTTAAGTCTTTTTGTTGTTTGGTATGGCATAGTTTTATCATATCTAACCTTCATCGTGTTGGCAACTTCCACTGGTGTGAATTGTGATACACTCTTGCTAGTTAGTGAAAGGACTGGCTATGGCTCTGTTATCTGCATTGTACCTCTCGTTGAGTGTTTCTGTTTCTGAGTTATCTTTTGTACCTCATTTTATTAATTAGTTTCGCCTTGATCTTTTTTGTTTTTTGGGGGGTTTGGTATATAGATATATTAGATCAAACGGTGTCACAGTGTAGGCAACTTTCACTGGTGCACATGCCTCTTATTGCCCTTAGTGTTGCTGCAGCTGCTTCATTTTTTTCCTTTGATTTTTCCGCTTCCCACTTTCTTGATCAGTTTTTCAAATTCTCACCCTAAACTTGTATAACCCCTTTAACAATCAATTTTCAATGCTTAGTATGAACTTGTGCAACTCCTTTAACAACCATTTTTCAATACTTGCTATAGACTTGTGCAAATCTGTGAAAATAGGATTGTAATGTTTTATTTTATTGTTGTTGCAGGCCAATGCGGTGATGTTTAATAGATATTGCCAAGTTGAATGGTGCTATTTTTCATTTATTTGATATTTGTGGATTTCATATGCTCCATGCTTTGCATCCTAGGATGGATGAGGCTGCTTAATTGCTGTGATGTTTATGGTGTGTGATCTACTAAGAGGAATCTGATTTGCCCCAACTACAAGTAGAGGTGTATGAATTCAGGTACTGCTCAAAGAAAATGTGATCTTCCTGAGCTCCGAGTAGACACCTATGAATTCAGACTATGCTGTTTGAATTGAAATTTGTATTTTGTTATCAGGCTTTGCTAAATTAAGCTTAGGAGTGTAATTTGTCTGGACTGTCCAATTGTTTGTAGTGGCCAAAGTTTGTAATATGTATGCATTGTGATGATGAATGTGTAGAGTGAATTGTCTGGAATATTTAATGGTCTGAATTGTTGCAATGTTTTTGAATTTCAATTTTTCAGTACAATCATCAAAGTTTGGACTGTAATATTTGATTAGTATCAAGATTTTCATGTGTTCCAAATGTGTTGTCCAACGTTTAATATGTAGTGTTGTGTTTTGCTTCTTATATAATATCCTTGAAAATACTTTAAATAAATCTGGATATTTCTGTCAAAACCCTAGGACAGTATAAAAAATTGTCTATTATGACAACAACAATGTGATTTTTTAATAAAAACAACAAACCTCAAAGTGCCAAAAACAGACTTTTTGTATTGATTTCAATCAGTTATAATAAAAGAAATAATAGTGTTTGAAAACAATTATTCTCCCACAATTGATGATCTAATTAGAAATATCAATGGAAGAGACGAGCATGCAAACTGATTTGACTAAAATCTGCCTTCAGATACCGAAGCCCAACTAGGAGTACTTGTTGTTTTGGATCTAGAATTAAGCCTGAAAAGCCTGCCCTAGTTGTATTGGATGAATCCCTGTACCTTGAATGACGACTGCAACCCTTGGATGGAATTGCCAAGCTCAAATGTGAGGGATTCTGTCCTCAAATCTGTATGCAAAAGAGGGATATCGTCCTCTATTGCTGATGCAGAATTGGAAGCTACTTGCAAACAAATAAGTAGTTGATAAATTTCCAAGATGAATGAATAATAAATCCCAAATCGGCATTTATAACTTCGAAGACCCTCTCCAAAGTTAGTGCCCCCTCCTAAAAATAGGAATAACAATATAAAATTGTTTTATCCTCTCTCCCATGTTGGTACCCCATCCTAAAAATAGGAATAAACAATATAAAATTGTTTTATCCTCTCTCCATCCTAAATATAGGATCTTGATGCTCATGTAGCCCATTCTATCTTTGGCACCCCATAATAGAATGCTTTATTTAATTATTATTCTATCTTTGGCGCCCCCAAAAATATAAGTTCTTTATTTTATTATTATTCTATTCTATTCCATTTTTGCTTTTTGGATTAAAATATAATTCAAGTGTCATTTTTCCAAATTAAATATTAAAATACCCATGGACCACTTAAATTAATTTATTTTCCTCTATAATTCCTCTTAGTCTACCGAAAATAAAAAGAATAGGTTTTGGGTATCCAGAATCAATTAATTGTGAAAAGGGGACATTACACTGTACCATATGCAATACAATTTGTAATTACGCCGAAAGGCGTTTCCAAATGGGATTCAAACCTCATCCCGTTGATATGCTAGGCGGCGATCAACGCTGTCCGTGATAGCTTATGTCGTCGTTCTCTGCCCGAGAATGGATGTGCTTGATCTATTCGGAACCTAGTTGATTTTTACCGTGCCCTCTAATATCGGTATAATTTAATTCTTCGGCGGTTGACTCCTTTTGTTGCCACCAAGGTCGGCATTCCCACCGTTACATTCCTCATGTCTGCGGCGGCGAGTACAGGTTACGGAATGACAACTTACAAATCTATCTCCGTGTGTAGGTTTGATTTAACCCATAATGGTGCTGATTTTAGGACGGCCATTAGCAAGAGCTCCCATTAGCACAGCTCCCCGTAACGTTTTGCTTATTTATTTAATTTATTTCTCGCTACGTCTATCCAATTACTGCTAAATTTACAAAGTTAATTTGGGGTTCACCGTGGTTAACGCCTCTAGATCTCAAATAAAGTGCTTTTCTTATTATGTAAGGAAAATTACAGGTGTGAAATGCCGTTTACAATGTGTCACTCTCCATGTTCTACTTTGAGTTTTGAAGAGCGATAAACCCGGTTGGTGGGTTTTTTTGGCATGGGTCTATTTTTCCCACTCAACTTGTATTTTGTTGTTAAATACATAGAGAAACAAATACTTTTGAAGCTATACGATTCATATCATATCTTTTCAAGAGCAATCATATCACTCTAAGGAATATTTATATTGAATGCCCATAAAAACAAATTTAAAATGTGTCTCAACTCTAGAAACCCTAATTTTTTTTGCGTAAGGTACCTAAGTTATCATAGTTAATTTAAAAATAAATAAAAAAGTGTTATGTTTTAATTTTCTTTTTTTTGCTTTCGTTCTGTTTTGTTTAATAAAAGAACCAAAATCATTTAGACTTGGAAGAAACGATTCAAAAACAAATAACACTCACAGGCCGAGCCATGCCATCATAAGCTTTATTAGAGGTTTGCCCCTGGTTCTGACCCCTCATGGAAATTCTACTAGAAGCTCTGATTTTTTGTCTATAATTGCTCGCAGAACTGATATGTACGAGATCAATTTGTCGTGTTGGCTAGATTTTCTGCATAGCTGAAAACCTAGGCAGTCATGAGATAAATCTCCATCATTTACCAGTGAGGCTCCTGTGTAAGATTTGTCAATAAAATATGCTAGTATCTATTTAGGGGTTTTACTTTAACCATGCAGCTCATGAACCATAGCTGTATAGTTTTGCAGCAAGTAAACAACTGTTAAAGAAAGGAAATATCTAATGAAAAAGGAAAATAATAAAAACACAGGAAAGAAATAGGGAAGATGTGCAACCCAATCAATAGATCATAGAGTTGTAGTGCCCATATTTTACATACAAATACAACAGTAAAATACCAGGATATATATATATATTTTGACTTACATTGCTCACTACACAATACACAGTAAGGGCTCCAAGTACAGACTCGGTACACATGCGACAATCACACAAGTCATCGATTCACATAGACACATGCAGACAAGATCGGCATGTCGACTCTACACTTTTCCCAATGGGAGGTTACTAGTAAAGACCCAACCACAAGAACATGGCTTCAGAAATGGTGAATCCTACAACACATCATTTCTTTAAAACAATTTTTGGTTACGAGTTAACATTCCAAGGACATTATGAGCAAGGATGAATTTTCTTGTTTGTCCACCTACATTTTCTTAAGCTTATTCCGCGGTTGAAAATACAATTCGACCTTCTCAAGTTGGCTTCTTATACTTTATATAAATTTCCATAACTGACATACATATTTGGCCTAAAACAAATTGCATACAAAGTACTTAATCATCTTATTATTATGTTAAAAATATTCTTCTCCAACGATTATTTGAAGTCTATAGTTTTACCCTTACAACTCAAACGAAAGTGACTTGATGTCCAAAACGCAATAAAAGGATTTGACGGAGATTTAGATATAGGGTAGCTTTTTACCAAAAACATTCCTCGATTCACACTATATTTATTTCCCTACCATTGTTATTATAATTTGAAAACTTATTAAATTCCCATAAGATTTATATATATTTATATATACATATTTTTTGTTTTCTCAAAGTTTGGTCACACCAAGGGAACTTATATTCTTTGCAACGCATGAAAAAGTTTAATTAAGTTATAAAGACTCCAAGATTGACCTTAGTCCTAAACTCCAATCTCGTGTGCAGCATTTATATAATATGCTCTTACATCGCACTAAGATCTCGTTCTTAGCGTTGTTTTGAAATCAAGAGTTACATAAGTATTTGACTAACATCTTGAAGGGGTACACGACTGGAAGAATTGTAACTACACATGAAGCACGTTCAAGAAAATACCAAGATGTTATTTTGATAGAAACCAAGGTAGCACCGCTGAATCGTTCCTTCGAACAATGACTCTTGAGGTGACTTCTAAGGCGGACTTCAAGACTCAGCCTGGTGTCGAACCTGAAGAGAGGACATTCTTCTCGCGATTACCAAATCTAGAAGGAAACCGCATACTCTGGGTAGGTTGGACCATGACATTCCTAAATATGGGTTCACGACAATGTCGCTAGACAAAAAGACTATGACGGTAAACTCCAACTAGGGGTTTTATTTACCTAACCTAGGAGGTCTCATTAAGTGCAAAGTTTAAGGTTGTCTTACAGTTTAAAAATTTCTTATATGGTAAAAAGGGATCACACATGTAGGAAAACTATGCACGAATATTTTAATAAGATTGAGTGTTCCCATTATAACTCTTTATTATGTTTGCAAGGTAAGAAGATAACCCAGTAAATTAATTTAATCGTTTATTGAATATTGAGAAAGTGCTACAATGGATTAACTTCAATTTCAAATTTACTATGTATAAATCAAACCCTTTTTGCCATACACAACTAATAAACAAATTGAACCGGTGATTAGAAGCACATTTCCTAAGTATCCCTAAATCTAGCATATCATGCATGTTAACAAATCTCAATTATAACTTTTCGGTAACAAGAGACTACATTACACAGTTATTCATTTTAAAATGACCTATAAGAATTACAATAATAATAATTAAATTTCACATCGCCTTTTTCGTCGTCATTCTTCCATCCTGCAAAACCCACGTGAGCATGATATCAGCGATAAATCGCTGGCATGGCATCCACCCTAATCAATCATAATTATCATTTTTCAGTTTCCCATTTACATCTGACAATAATTACAATTTGCAATCGAAATAAAAAAGGTCTAGAAACATGTATTCATTGCATTTCATTTTTTCTTCATTTTATAAACCTAGGAGAGAGAAAGAGAAAGGAAGAGAGAGAAAACATCGTTTTGTCAAAAATTCTAATACACACAAGTTTGATTATAGTGTTTTTAAACAGTTATATTTACGTGTGTTAAAAGTTTCCAGGGTGATTTGGTAACCCTACGAGGATCCGCAGCTTTCTACTTTTACATTTTCTCACTAGCTACAAAACGTACAAAACGGGCTCGGAGGCTAAGAAACTACTTCCAAAGGTTATCTTCCGATGAGCACGCACATCACGATTAACTTTCTACGTGTCCCCAGATATACCAAGAGTTCATTGCAACTGACGAAATTGAAAAAGAGCGCACGGTTTGCGTTTGGCGGCTAGTTTTCCAAGGCCACTGGTCGTCGTTCATCCAGTTGTAAAATGACAAAAGTTAGCTCGAGGGCCCAAAAAACCGCATCCAAAACGACGTTCGAAGGAGGAAACATGCAACGAGACATCTCCTACTAGTTCCCCTATATGAAGAGAATTCATCAGAGTCGACGGGACTGAAAACTAGAGAACCATTCTTAAACGGTAACAAATTCTCTGGAGTGACAAGACGAAATTGGACCAGTTTGACCTCGTTAAACTGCGACCGGAGGCCTACAAAATGGCTTCGCCAAACTATCCTGAAAAATGCTCTTTCCTATACTGAAAGTTCCATGCAGTTGTCTAGTATAAATGCTAGAGGTTTACGAAGACAGAACGTGATTTCTCTTTCCGGGTTTCAAATGGTGGTCCAAAACGAAAGCCAACTTTCTAGTTTTAACAACTATCTACTGTTGTAAACCGATGTAACATGGCTCCTATAAAAGCGTCAAAGGGATGTCATATGATCGTTTCGGGTCAAACCATAAATCAAGGCGACTCCTCGTATACCAAGGTACACGAATGAAACTTCACATCTCGTTTCCAGAGTTGTGAAGGGTACTTAGTGAGTCTCTGAAAATTGCAAAATTTAACTATTTTAAGAAAGAAGAAGGTCAACTTAATCCATGGAGAGTCAAATTTGTCTGGTCGATAAAACGATATTGAAGCGATCAAGAAGGGTAAGAGTTTTCTATGTCATCTCAAAGCGAGGGTGATAGTTCATGGTTTAAAGTAGGCGAGTTATAATGGCTTCGAGAGTTGCGACACGACACTTTATTGTTTTGCAATGAGTTGAAGAGACATTTAACTGTATTAAAAATCTAATAACTTATTATTCTATTTAGTTGCAAAAGAGAACTAAAACACGAGAATAATGAGAGGTAAGGAAAGAAGAACCATGCCTGGAGAACGAAGTCGGTCGAAGCCGCAGGCTTTGGTTCAACATCTTGCTTGGGCACTTCGCCAACCGGTTCACGAGCCTGGATCTAACCTCCACCATGTCACACCCACTTCTCGATCACTTGAAGTTTTCCAACAGAGTAAGCAGTTGCTTGTGCGTTTCCAAAACCTTCTAAACAGATCCATTATGTGCACATCCTTGCATGAAATTTCAGCTATCCACGTGGGCTAATATGTGTTTATTTCTTGGAGGAAATTTGTCAAACGCTTCATGTGCTTTGTCTCTAATTCCAGGCTTTGCATTCAGGGCTAACCAAGCATTTACAACTACATGCAATGACCATATCCATACGATTTGATTCAAAGCGCCCATTTTAACATAGTCTGGGATATACTAGCAATGACAAATATGTCCATGAAGACACTAGGTGCTTGAATTTGAAGGAACAACCACCGAGCTTCAGGGCGATTATGTGGTCTTCTGGGCTATCATGGACGTCCATAACCTGCTCCTACGTTGCCATTTTGGCACAAACACTAAGGATGTTGGAATTGCATATTGTCAAACAATTTTGTGCCTTTTCTAAACATCCATTTTGTGCATATGCTGCCATCATGGCATTCCATGAGACAACATTTCTTTGAGGCATTAAATCAAACAATTCCACGCCTTCTAAACAGACCCATTTTTTTTTTGCAAATCTTGTTATCATTGCAGTCCAGGAGGCCACATATCTTTCAGGTATTTTGTCAAACAGCTCGCATGAGTTGTGTATGCCTTCACATTTTGCATACGTGCCAAACTGGGCACCTGACAAGACAAATAAAAAAAAATTATTATCTTCCATGCTATTTGATGGATGTCCATGCGCTGTTCTAAAGCTCCCACTTTGACAGTGGCTGGGAGGTCTAGCTTACACGTACCAAATACATTTGATTGGAAGTTTCCAAGGCCTTTTCAACAAACCCATTTGTGCATATCCTGCCCCCATGGCATTCCATGAGCCCGCATCTATTTGGGGCATTCAATCACCCAATTTTGCAGCCTCCTATACGCCTGTTCTGCGCAAACATGTCTACCAGGGCAGTAGCAACTACAACATTTGAAAAATCCCTCCATTAAACCCCAAGACTGAAAATGAGTCCCCACAATAACCGTTGATGACCCTGCCCATTTCTCACCTGCCACGTTTGTGCCATGTGATCAGTTCGCCTCTACCCTTCCTACAGTCAGTGCTAGAGGAGATTTGGAAAGTGCAAAGGTGTCCTCTCCAGTAGGGTAACTAGAGCATGCAAAGACAACAAAGGAAACGTCCCAGCCATCAAGGAATGTGCACCAACACTCTTCATGTGGCCAGCATCAGGAGAAATCCTTGTAGGCCGCAATCACGAGCCAGGGAGAGACAAGGAGAGACATTGATCCAAAGAAAATAAGGTAGGTAGTGCATAACACACAATTTCAGTCTGCACAAAACAAAAAAACCACTAACACAGTGAAAACAACCCCCCCACACAAAACACACGCCACGCCAAGCATCTTCCAGCAGTCGGGTCAGACATTTAATGAGAAGACAGCTAGAAAGGAAAACCAAGGACAAAAAAGGCGGCCATTAAACTCCACGCACCCACTTTCCGAGAACCAAGGAAACAAATAATCCCATATTTCCACGCTAAGCAAAAAAAAAAATTGACCATACATATTTACAAATTTCGGTGGGCGAGAAACGTCAAATAGCCAATAACTTTGAGATAAAAGCATGCGTAGGGGCCAGAGAAGGCTTAATTAATTAAAAATAAAATTTTATTATTATTATACACATAAAAAATATAATTGATACCCATTCATTTATTAATTATTTTTATTATGTTTTAAAATGCCCTCACACCTAAAAGGGATTCGAATAATCCTCTAGGATCTAAACGATAGGGACAAAACAAAATCACTTAATCAAGAGCCCAAGCATAAGAGCGATCAACAAGTAAGCTCGACAAGGCGAAGCCCCTATTGTTTAACAGAAAAGCAACAACATTCACCACTTAGCAACACGATCGACGAAGAATAAAAAGAGCATGAGGGACGGGGCACGACAAGAGTTGATTGCATGCACATAGACAAACCAATATATATTAACATATAAAATTATAATTAAAGGCAGCTTTCAGATCTAGATCTAAAATAACCTAACGTTTATAAGTAAATTTGAGATAAAAAAGTTAGAAACAAAATGCACCGTGACACAAAGTTCTCTGGACATCTACTCCTTTCTATTCCTTTGCTTCAAATAGCTATCAAGGGTTTCAGCACAAAGTCTGGAACACAAGAATGCTGCTTACAAATTCTACTCAGTAACTCGAAGGTTGTTCCTTTACTTATAGAATGTAGAAGGGAAAATACAAATGGGAAACTCAACTGAACTAGAACATAATCAAGAAATAAAGATAACATTTGGCAATCATCTTCCTCTAATTCCTCTTCAAGTGACATGCATCTGGATCCATAGTCAAACTTATAAACATCTGTTACTTAACTTATAGAATCGTTCCACATAACTTAAAGTAATTGTTTCAAAACCAATAACTTTAAAGTCTTACAATTATATTCGAGAACGTGAAAATAGAAGAAGAAAAAGTAGAAGAAAGATTCGGCAGTTGTAACATCTACATCTTATTTTTGTTTTGATACTGAATATACTTGTCGAACATGTAATTCAACATCTTCCCATCTGTCTTAGCCAAAAATTCCTTTTCTGTCTTGAATTATAGCAAGACTTCGTTCAATACCCTGATACATGCTTCCACATCCTCCAAGCTAGGCTTGAACTTCTCAATATCTGACTGCAGCGCTACTAGCTTACTGATGGAATTCATCGTGAAAGGTCTAACAACTCCATCAATTCTCCCTTGCACCATCAGAAGAGATCCCTCCAAGGAATCAGACACTTTACTAAGAATGGTCCTTGTGTATGAATAAACATTCCCAATCACTTCCTCGTTGGTGAAAGCAATGATATTATCTGGTAAAGATGACACCATATTCTCAAGTACCTGCATCCTTTTCAGCATAATTCTGCAAATCTCCAAACGGAAAGATACTACAAACTCAAGCTGCTTCCCCCTTTCAACTGATTTGTCGGGTACGATTCGTTCTGCAATCAACACCTCTCTCGGCAGCTTATTTATTTCGGTCAAAGTACTCAGGTTACTCTCAGCAACTGTGTTCATATCTATCATGCTTGTCACCAGTTGCTTTAATTGATCTGATGCATCTTTCATAACCTTTAAATGGGCTGGCACCTCTTCGAGTTGCACAGAAGCTTGACGAATGATTAGACTCTTTCATTCGTTGATAGCTTTAACCTGGTTGCTTGCATCTTCCACCTCCTGCATCAGATGATCACTCACTTGCTTTTGTGCCGAAATTCACTGAGTGGAAGATTTGGCAACCTTGGCAATAATCTCGCACAACTAAGATACCTGCTTCTGAATTTCAACTTTCTCTGTCTTTTCTTTGTCAAGCCTAAGGAATAAAGCATCTATCAATGTCTGTGTGTCTTGCTTCAATCTTTCTGTGGTGGCTTGACCTATGGGTACTCTAGTCACTATTATATCTTCTGTCGTGAGCTCATCCTTCTTCTTTCCTTCCACTGGAACTATCACCTCGGCGAACTTCTGCCCCGATTCCTCAATGATCAACCTTGAAGTTACCTTAGCAACTTTAGGTTTCCTGTCTTTTCTGCCTAGACTCAGGAGTAGCTACAAGTCATGTTCCTCCAAGTTGATCTCTTCTCTAGCGTCTGGAACCAACTGTGAAGCCAACCATTCTAAGAAATTACTTCTCGGAGAATGAGAAGTTCCCAAGTGTACCACTATCTTGTGCTCTGATTCCTCTCCATCTGAAACTGCTACAGTATTGTGGCTGCCATTCTTTGAATTATCCAAAGACAAAGCTCTTTCAAATTCTGCCATCTGCAGCTTCAATGTTTCTTCAGGAAGAGGTGCTGAACGGAGTGGCCGAGGAGAAAAGATGAATGTTTCCGGATTCAACGAAGGAATGAAAGTATCCTGCTGAGGTGCAACAGTCGGTGAAGTACTTGATGCTGGGGAAGTCGGAACTAACAATATAGCCGTAGAAGTGATCCTTTCCTTTGAATGAGACCTTCTGTACACTTTAATCTTTTCAGGCCTTCTGTTGCTCTCTCCTTAGTGCTTCCTTTCGAGGGAATCTCCTGTGCCGAAGTTGCTCGTGATCTGGTTCATCAATACTTCATCAAGGCAATATCCCTTCGTCAACAACCAGTTTGAAGTATTGATCAGAACGGCGGCAGACCTTTCGTCGATTGTATGGCAGCCACCTACGCTCTTTTAAAGTACAACTCTATCTCCTCCCATCCAATGGTATGCGTCAAGTAACACAGGCCCATCATCTTTAAGATCCGCACGTATTTATGCTAATCCAAAGTCAAACACTTGTCACGCTGATAACTTGCTGAAATCTTTCTTTCTAACTTCGTACTCGCTTCTGCACTTCATCTAGAAATCTTCCAATGAAGGCACGTGCACGTACTCCTGGGAGATTGTCTTCCTTGCCACTCCAAATGGATCAAAGTTTAGCCGTGCTAGGAAGAACTCTTGCTCGTACTCAGAGAACATCTCCACTTCAATTCCTCGGGCTTTATGAATGCTCTGGCAACTATAATAGCCCACTATGATCGGGTAGAAGCCTGTGGACTTGTGCCGTTTTGACTGTAGGTCATGCATTTCCACGAGTTGTCTACTCAACTCCATGATGACCAATATGTCACTCAGATATCTGGGCACCTTAACTGGTTTTTTTGAAAATTCGGTGACTTTGAGGTATGTAAAGGTTGCAAACTGGATGAAGATACTGCCAATCCTAGACACAGCTTCCTTGCTCACCTTGTTGGCCTTTAGATCGCCGTCTAGCCTACAAATGAATCTGTAGAAGAATCCATCGTTGACCACCTTGTAATCTTTATTGCATGCAGGTACAATAAGCTTTTGATAGCACTCGAAAATAGGATCCTTGGAAAGCACACCACTCTTATTCAGCTTGGAGAAGACACTCTGTGACGCTGTTGCATATACCAAATACGAATCATTTTGAAGTCCTAAGTACACCTCACATTTCGGAGCTGCTCACCAATGTTGTCACTAATGATTTCCGACCAATTGATTATTGAATCTGCTTTGTTGATTTCAATGGTCATGATGAAAGCATACATCCATGTGCGGAAGTTGTGAGCGTTAGCTTCGCCATTTATCCTGCATAACAATTTGGCAATATCATCCACATCTTGTACTAGATTGGATCGTGGAAGAGTTCTTGGGAACTTGGATGGAGATCTAGGCTTCTTCATCTATCTGTTGTTCATTATGCTCACACAGTGAACTTTATGCTTTTCCCATCTGTTGTCGGCATCCTGTATACTAATAGTAGTCACCACCTGTCGCGCTGGAATCTTCAGACAATAATTGATGAACTGTGCGTCCAGCCGAATTATTGTCTTCCCTGCAGCATCTCAGACTGATCTAGATAGTGGGTGGTAAGACCTAGCACACTCCATAATGAATTCTGGAAACTGAGCTATGGATGGGAATGCTGAAGCTCGAATGATTCCACTGCTTTTGACTGCATGCATGAGAGAAGTCTTTCCAGCTCTAGATCTGTCAATCAATTCGGAAAGAGGTTCTGGACCTAGATCTGTATCTCCAATGTCAGTAAACCTGGAAGTAATGCATGACTCTACTGAGCTTTCTTTTTCATCCCGCTTTGCCATGGCCGTATCTGTCTTTGTCTGAGCAATTCTTTTTCTCTTTATTCGGCCGGAATTCTTTACAACCGATGAAGATCTGGAGATTTCTTCAGATTCAGAGGATATGTTCAATGTATTGGACATTGATTTAAGCTCCCTTTCTCTTATAACAACACCTGTAATAAATTCTTGCAATTAATTCAAACAAAGATGGCAACCGGAACATAAACACTTGATTTTAATTATAAAAATTTACATATATCAAGCCTGCTGCCCCAAAATTTGATGTTTTGTTTGCATGCAAAACAAGCATGAATTTTGTGAACTTCACCTGAGCACCTGTACCACTATGCAGACAATTAATCAGACTTAATTCAAGCCCCTTCAAACCTAGGCACCAAACTTCGAAGCTTTTCGGCAGAGAAAACACCTCCTTCTGTGCAAAATTCCTCCTTAATTGGGCGCCAAAATTGCTTGGGTTGCACTTCCTTGCTAAAGAATTAATTAATTCATCATTATGGCAGCCCATTCTTATATAACATTCACCATTCTATAATTAATAATTGCCTCTCCTATTCCTGACAATTAATTAATTAATTAACATGTTTTTCTCTTCAATTTGGGCGCCTAATTTTTGCATGGTCATGGCTCCCATTAAATAAATTAAATTTATTTAATTTTAGCTTTCTACCTCCAGTCCACATTGACTTCACAGTGTCCTTTGACCTCATGCACTAAAAATAAGAATTAATTCCATCAATTAATACTTTAAAAAGTATTATTTCTCTTCAATATGGGTCACACTTTTTTTGCATGGGATGGGGCTGCATTTAATAAATTAAATTTATTTAATTTTAGAATTCTATTTCTAATTTCCTTTATCCTCTTCTTCCTTGTTGACTTTTCCTCATGTTTGGGTGCCAAATTTGGAAAAGAATTTAATTAATGAATGCAATTAAAGTTGCCCCTCTATTCCAAAAGGGGTCGCACTTTTTGACATAGCCCATTTCTATTTTTAAAAGCCAATTTTCAATGGGATTATTCACCCTGCACCGCAACTCCAAAAATCCTATGATCCACTTACGCTGTTTGACTTTCATAATGAGATTATTTACCCTGCAAGGCAGGTAAGAAATTCCCATCAATGCCTTAAGTGATTTTCTTTTATTTCACAATGGGAATTTTCACCCTGCAAGGCAAGTAAGAAATTCACACCTGCCTGCTGCCTCTAATTTTCCCATTGTGACCTAAGTGGCGTTGCTTCCATAAGAAAAAGTACCCTGTTAGGCAGGTAAAAAATTCCCACCTTCCTGCTACTACCAAAAATCCCATTGTAAATTAAAACCTTCCTTTCCCAAAAATGCGACCTACCCAGAAGAGGTCTTTTCTGTGCATGACTTCGTCTTTTAGAGAGAACTAGGCCTCCTGTGACAAATTCCTTCTGGCATAATGTCCGTAGGTGATCTCCATATACTCCAGGAAAGAAATCAGACTAAACCGACAAATGAATTGACCTAGAGAAATTTCACAAAAAACAAAACGGGAAAACACCAAAAACGCAAAACGTTACCAGAAGTCACAGATAAATCTCAGGATTAATTCCTGGTTAAAACCCTACTGGTATATGGGAATATTGACATGTAAGACCACAACAGGGTTAAACCAAAGCACAATTTACCTCAAACGGGGCTCAGAATAATTAAATAAAAATTTCCCGCAGGCAAACCCCATAGATAGAATATAACGATTTTGGGCATCTGAGTATTTGTCGAAATTGGCTTATATGGTTCTTTAGGAATATTTTGACACAATACAGACACTTTTTGGCAATAAAAACACAAAACGACTCATTATTTTAAAAGTACAAATTTTTTTTACATGGGGTAGTCTCAGATTTCAGGTTGAAATTTGGGGACACCATGTCGAAAGACATTCTCGTCATCAGCGTCGGCACAGATGTTTTGTTTGTCCTTTGGTTTCTGTTATGTTCTGTTCAATTAAAGAACCATAATCAACTAGACCTAAAAGAAATGATTCAATAGAAATTAATAAATAACACTCACATACAGAGCCATGTGATCGTAAGCATTATTTGAGTTTAACCCCTATTTCTCGCTCCCCTGTGTGAAATTTTTACAAGAAACCTTGATTTTCGTCTACAATTGCTTGTAGAAATATGGATAAGCCTATGCAATATTTATCCGAAGCTCTTCAAGTCTCGGATGTGTGTGGATCCAAAATAGACCAATTCGAAGGGCGACACAATCATCCCTTCCTTTACTGTATTATCTGAAAAAATAAATTATATCTTCTTCTCCTTCTTGCATAAACTTTTTAACACTTATCAATTTATTAATGGTACATGTCCAATTTGGAGAATATTTATTTATTGCTTTGTCTAATTAATCATATAACATGGTGCATTTTAAATCACAAACCAAGTGAAGTACCTAAAAAATATTGAGGAAATTCGTAAACAACAATCACACATATAACACAAGAGCTGAATAAGTGGATCACATTGACTTATATTGTTCCTGCCTAAATAATATCTATTATGTGCTCCACTTTTCCTAACGCTTAAATTTTTTGAGTTTCCCAAAATTTTATTTTGTTGTCTTTGTGAGCGTGAAGTGCTTAAGGGGAGCATAGATAACATATTTTACTTGGGTAAGAACAATATGGTATCTGAAAATTGTGTGGGGCATTCAAGCCACAACCTTAATCTACCTTTGGCTTGTATGACCAATCATTGGAAGATGTTTATTATCAATACATCAACGTGCATCTGCTCCCTGGAATTGCTTGACCTTACGACTGCATACATAGGCTAGAAAGTTCTACAGTAAGTGCTCACTGCGAAAAGGTTCCAAAGTTGGAACATTTTGTTTTTCTTTTTCATTTTTTCCCTCTAGATGCAAATTTCACTTGCGTGAATACTTTGGTAGTCTCATCATTAACGTGACTACTCCGCATATTCGTGTCCCTAATGTCTCCCATACTACATGCATTCAAATTCCCCTTACTTTTACAATTTCTCTAACTTTCGAATGAACTTGTAATTTCCCCTTTCCTACACCTAAGGCCTAAGGGCCAATTCGAGTCTAAGCCTTGGTCATACCCAAGGGGCTATGGATGTTGGGAGCTATTGGGTATGAATATATAGTCCATTATGTTATAATTTTTCGTTGACATGAGCGTAAAGTGATTTGGAGGGACTAGATATTATGTTTTGTCGTTAGGAAGGACCACAACAACTTAAAAGGCCACATGACACTTAATGTTTTAATTTTGCGTTGGGGGTCACTTATGGACCACGACGACTTAAAAGGGGAAAAGTAACTTACGTTACTTTTATTTTATTGGTCCTTCCTAAGGAAAAATGCCACTTGGGTTATTTTGGGGCTCTTTTGCCTTGGGGAAAAATATATAAGGAGTTGGGAGGAAAAAGTGAAGGTCATTCTTGCAACTGCTGCTTACAAATTTACAACTTGTGGAGTGAAATACCACAGGACCCTAGCTTCGGTGGTGAGAGATCCATCCCAAGCTAGCAAGGCATTCTTCGGTAGTGAGAGATCTACCCTAGCTTGTCATTTTGAAGCTGAAATCATGGTTGTTTTTCAGAGGCATTTTCAAAGGTTTTCAAAGGCATTTTCAAAGGGTTTCAAAGGAGGGTTTCGAGAGATTTTGGTGTTTTTGGAGAAGAAGATTCGGGGTTTTTCAGGGCAGATTTACGGCAGCCATTTGGGCAGGGTTTAGCATCAATTTGAGGGCATTATCAATAATTTCCAACCACTTTCCAAGCTGGGTGACTTGTTTTGAAGATTGCAGCCATTATTTGGAGGGTTTTCAGTGGTATAAATTCAGATCTGAAGGTTGGAATATCATTCCCTATATTTATAAATATTATTTGCAAAGTTTCATAATTTTTGCACTTGTATTTGGTGAGATATAAATTTTTGAATTTTTCTAGTTGCCTAGGGCACGTTGTAATTTTCTGGCAGCAATTTATTATCTGAAAAATTCCAAAAATAATTTTATAATACTTGTTATTACATTAGTGTTGGCTAGATTTTCTGCATAGAACAAAACCTAGGCAGTCATGAGATAAATCTCCCTCATTTACCGGTGAAGCTCCCGTGTCAGATTTGTCAATTTAAGTATGCTAATATCTAAATGGGGTTTTACTTTAACTACTCAGTTCATGAACCATAACTGAACAGTTCTGCAGCAAGTAAGCAGCTATTTAAAAGAAAAAAAAATATTTATAGAAGAGAAGAAAGATAATTATATTAACACAAAGAAGAAATAGGGAAGATGTGCATCCCAATCACTAGATAGCAGAGATGATTGCACGCACATAAAAGAATCCAATAGATATAAACACATAATTATAAACAAAGGCAGCTCTAGATCTAGATTTGAAATAACACAAAGTCTATTTAAAGATCTAAGATAAAAAACAAGAAACAAAATACACCGTGACACAAAGTTCTCTCCGGAAATTTGCTCATGTATATCCTTTTGCTTCAAGTGGCTCTCAAGGGTTTCAACTCAAAGTCTGGAACACAAGGTTGCTGCTTACAAATTTTGATCATTAACCCAAAGGTTCTTCTCCTGCTTATAGAATGTAGGAGGGAAAGTACAAATGGGAAATCTAACTGAACTGAAACACAAACAAGTAAAGATGACATTTGACAATCATCTATAACTACCTTCTCCTTAAGTGACATATGTGTCACTTAACTAATAGAATTGTTCCACATGACTTTAAGTAATGGTTGCAAAACCAATAACTTTGAAGTCTTACAATTTCATCCGGGAACATAGAAAATAGAAGAAGAAAGAATAGAAGAAGTCATCCCAGCACGTATGAAGTAACATTCCCGACCACTTTCTCCTCAGTGAAAGAAATGATATTGTCTGGTAAGGATGATGTCCTACTCTCAAGTGCCTGCATCCTCTTCAGCAAAACTCTACAGATTTCCAAACGGAAAGATAGTGCAAACTCTAGCTGCTTCCCCTTCTCAACTGATCCATCTGGTACAATCTGCTCTGCAACCAATACATCTCCCGACAGCTTGTTGATCTCAGCTAAAGTACTCAGGTTACTTTCAGCAACTGTGTTCATGTCCACTATGCTCGTCACTAGTTGCTGTAGTTGATTTGCCGCATCATTCATAACCTTTAGGCGGGTTAGCACCTCTCCAAGTTATACAGAAGCTTGACGAATAATCAAATCCTTCCATTCGTCAATAGCTTTTATTTGATTGCTTGCATTCTCCATTTCCTGCATAAGATGATCACTCACCTGCTCTGAAATGGGCTGAATGGAAGGCTTAGCAACCTTGGCTATGATCTCGCACAACTGAGATCTCTGCTTTTGAAGCTCTTCTTTCTCCACCTTTTCACTATCAAGCCTTAGGAATAGAGCATCTATCAATGTCTGTGTATCCTGCTTCAATCCTTCTGTGGTGGCCTGACCGAGGGTTACTCTGGTTACTATAACATCTTCTGCCGTGAGCTCATCCTCCTTCTTTCCTTCTGCCGGAATTGATATCTCAGCAAACTTCTACCCCGATTCCTCATAACAACTTTAGGCCTTTTGTCTTTTTCGCTTAGGCTCTGGAGTAACTGCAAGTTGTGTTCTTCCAAGTTCATTTCCACTCTCGCTTCTGGAACCAACTACGAAGCCAACCATTCCAAGAAGTTACTTCTCGGAGAATGAGAAGTCATTGAGTGCACTACCATCTCCCACTCTGCATCCTCTCCATCAGAAAGTGCCACAGTGTTATGGCTGCCATCCTCTAAATCATCCAAGGACAAAGCTCTTTCGAACTCCGCCATCTGTAGCTTTAACATCTCTTTTGGAATAGGTGATGAATAGAGTGGCTAAGGAGAGAAGATGAATGTCGCCAGATCCAATGGAGGCATGGAAGTGTCCTGCTACGGTGCAATAGTTGGTGAAGTACTGGGTGCTGGGGAAGCCAGAGCTAAAGTCATGGCCGTGGAAGTGATCTTCTCCTTTGATTGAGATCTTCTGTGTACTTTCAACTTCTTGGACCTTCTGCTGCTTTCTCCTCCATGCTTCCGCTTGAGGGAATCTCCTGTGCCAAAGTTGCCTGTGACTTGATTCATCAATGCTTCATCAAAGCAGTATCCCTTCGTCAACAACTAGTTTGAAGTATTCACCAAAAGTATATCCTGAAGTATGGCTCTATCTCCTCCCATTTGATGGTAAGTGTCAAGTAACACATTCCCATCATCTTTAAGATCCACAGGTATCCGCGCCAGTCCAAATTCGAACACTTGCTTTGTTGATAGCTTGTTGGAATCCCTTTTTCTAACCTCGTACTCACTTTTGCACTTTATCCAGAAATCTTCCAATGAAGGCACATGTGCGTACTCCTGGGAGATCATCTTCCCGGCTACTCCAAATGGATCGAAGTTCAGTCGTGACGTGAAGAACTCTTGCTCATACTCAGATAACATCTGTGCCTCCATCCCTCGAGCTTTATGAATGCTCTGGCAGCAATAATGTCCGACAGTGATCGGAAAGAAGCCCGTAGACTTGTGCCGTTTCGACTGAAGGTCGTGTATCTCCACAAGTTGCCTGCTCAGCTCCATGGCGATCCATCTATCATTTGGATATCTGGGCATCTTTATTGGTTCTCCAGAAAATCCTGTAACCCTGAGGTATGTGAAATCTACAAACTGAATGAATAGACTGCCAATCCTGGATACGGCTTCTCACGCTTCTTTGCTTACCCTGTTGACCTTTAGGTCCTTGTCTAGCCTGCAAATGAAATCGTAGAAGAATCCATCATTGACCACTTTGAAATCCTTCTCGCATGCAGGTACAGTAAGCTGTGGGTAGCACTCGAAAATGGGGTCCTTAGAAAGAACGCCACATCTATCCAGCTTGGAGAAGATGCCTTGTGAAGCTACAACGTACACCAAGTAGGAAGTCATTTTGAAGCTGAAAGTACGCTTCACGTTTTGGAGTTGCTCACCAATGTTGTCGCTAATAATTTCTGACCAATTAATTATGGAATCAACCTTGTTGGCTTCAATGGTCCTAATGAAAGCATACATCTATGTACGGAAAGTGTAAGCATTCGCCTCGCCATTAATCTTGCATAACAATTTGACAATATCATCGACCTCCTACACCAAATTGGACTGCGGAAGAGTTCTTGGGAACTTAGAAGGAGATCTAGGCTTCTTCATGTATCTGCTATTCATTATGCTCACGCAATCCACTCTATGTTTCTCCCACCTGCTGCCGGCATCCTGAAGGCTAATGGAAGTCACCACCTTTCGCACTGGAATCTTCAAACAATAATTGATGAACTCTGCGTCCAACCGAATTATTGTTTTCCCCATAGCATCTTGCACTGATCTGGATGAAGGATGGTAGGATCTAGTGCACTCCATAACAAACTCTAGCAACCGGGCTGTGTATGGAAAGGCTGCAGCTCGAATAATTCCACTACTTTTAACCGCACGCATGAGTGAAGTCTTTCCAGCTCTGGATCTATCAATCAATTCGGAAAGAGGTTCCAGACCTAGATCTATGTCTCCTATGTCTGCAAGTTTGGAAGTGATGCATGACTCCATTGTGCTTTCTTTTTCATCTCTCTTTGCCATGGCTTTGTCTATCTTTGTCTGAATAATTCTTTTTCTTCTTACTTGGTCGGATTTCTTCAATACTGGTGCACATCTAGATAATTCTTCAGATTCAGAGGATATATTCAATGTATTGGACATTGATTAGAGCTCCTTTTCTTTTGTAAAGCACCTGTAATGAATTCCTGCAATTAATTCAGACAAAAATGGCCACCGGAGCATGAATAGTGAATTTTAATTATAAAAATCTGCACTTTTCAAGCCTGCTGCCCCAAAAATTGATGTTTAATTTACATGCAAAGAGAGCATGAATCTTTCCAACTTCACCTGAGCACCTGTAACACTTATGCAGACAAAAATCAACCTCCTTCAATGCATGCGCCAAAATTGGAAGCTTTTAGCCTTGGTTTCACCTTTGTCTGAGCAAAAATCCTTTTCAAATGGGGCGCACTTTTCCTCCTGGCTGCAATTATTTACCTGTGAATTAAATAATTCATCCTTATGGCAGCCCATGCTTATATAACCCTCATAATTCTATAATTAATAATTGCCCTTCCTATTTCTGGCAATTAATTAATTAAAAATCATGCTCTTCTCTTTAACTGATGTGTAAAAATAACATGTTTAAGGACAGCCATCCAATAAATTAAATTAATTCAATTTAATCATCTACACTTCACTTCACTTAAGCTTCACAGTGTGCTTTGACCATAGCCACTGAAAATAGAATTTAATTTAATCATTTAATGCTTTAAAAAGCATTATATCCTTCCCAAAAGGGGCGCACTTTTCTTCATGAAGGGGGCAGCCTTTAATTAAATTAGATTTAATTAATTTAATCAATCTATTTGCAATTGATTTATTCCCCTTGGCTTTGTTGACTTTCTTCCATGCTTGGGTGCACCAAAATTAGAAGAAAAAATTAATTAATTTAATCCACTTTAAAGGTTGCCTTCTTCTCACCCAAAGGGGGCGCACTTTTTTGCATAATAGAATTCTATTTTTAAGAATTTATGACAATGGGATTCTTTACCTTGCAAGGCAGCCCCGGAAATCCCATGATCCACTTAAGTGATTTGACTTTGACAATGGGATTATTCACCCTGCAAGGCAGGCAATAAAATCCCATGATTTCACTTAAGTCACTTTTCTTTTATTTTACCATGGAAATTTTTACCCTGCAAGGCAAGACAATAAATTCTCACCTGCCTGCTGCCTCTAATTTTCCCACTGCAGCTTAAGTGACTTATCCTATCATGGAAAAAAAGTACCCTGCAAGGTAGGCAATAAAATCTCACCTGTCTGCTGCTTCTATTTTTCCCACTGATCCAGCTTAAATCCTTTGTTTTCTAAAAATGCGCCCAACCCCGCAAGGGACTTTTTAGTGCACAACTTCACTTTTTCCCACTGGACCAAACCTTCGATGGTAACTTCCTCCAGACATAACGTGCGTATATGTTCTCCAGCTGCTCCAGGCCAAGAATCGAGCTAACCCGGCAAAGGAATTGATCCAGAGAAATTTCACAAAAAACGAAACGGGAAAACACAAAAACACAAAAAATTGCCAAAAGTCACAAATAAAGCCCAAAACTTATTCCAAGTTAAAACCCTTCTGGTATATAGGAATAATGATATGTTCAATCACAACAAGAGTTAAATCAGAGTGCAAATTGCCTCAAACGGGGCTCAAAATAATTAAATACAAATTTCCCGCAGACAAATCCCGACGACAGAATATAACAATTTTGGGCATCTGGGTATTTGGCGAAAAAGGCTAAAATGGTTCTTTGGAAATACCTTGACGCAATACATGAACTTTCAGGCAATAAAAACACAAAACGACCCATTATTTTAAAAGTACGAAAAATTTTCGAATAGGGTAGTCACAGATTTTAGGATGAAATCTGGGGGACACCACTCTAGCTAGCTCATTTTTTTAAAGTCTCTCAAGTGGGATTAAGACAAGGTGATCCCCTCTCCCCTTATAGTCTTCATCATTTTGGCTAGCTAAAAGCCTCTACGTGGAAACATTCTGCAAAGAATTAGATTTCTGTTAGACTATAAATTGTCAGTAGTATTACATATTGCTTGAGGGGCTAAGCCAATAGGGACTCATTTTCAGATTTGTCAACATGATACTACTTTAATGGGGCATTCAGCTCGACAAGATTTTACGGATCTGCTAAATGCATTTTCAAAAAGATCCCTCAACACTTTTACTAGAATGGCTATTGGTCAGACGGGAAAAAAAATTTTATCCTTTTTACGATTACCAAACATATCATTCTCTTTGTATTTCATATATTTTCACATTGTCTCCTCAATTCTTCTTTCCTTTCCCATCCACTTCTCCACCCTCAAACGTGCATTTTCTACACCCCTCTTCCTTCCCCTTCATTTCCCTTCATGTTGATTCAACAAATTAGAGATAAACTCTCTAAATCGGACTAATCAGGTGGTTACACTTCACGTATGCATAATGCTACTGTAATGGTTAAATATGCTTCTTATATAAGCTCTCCCTACTTACTGTCTCTTCAGTATTAAATATTCCTGCTAGCAGTTGCCTTGCCAGGTACATGACCAGATTTAGATTAGTTTATTTCTATGGAGTGGCTTCTCATGAAGAAATGGAAATGGGCTTTGGTGAAATGTTCAATACTTTATAGCACATCATTGAAGTTGGAGGTCTTGGGTTCATATCTAGCAGCCTTTGTACAGATTTTTGCTAAATGGACTCTTCAGCCAAATATCTAGATGGCGACTTTTACATCAGCCTAGGCAATGATTGCATGAAGCTTATAATCTTCGGGCCAAGTTATGCAGACTAACAGATTATTTGTCTTCCTTCCAAGTTGGACCCAGTTTTAATGAATAATAGAATTTGGTTGGGTATTCATATTGAAATTTGTATACCATTGTTGATGGCAAGCTGCCTACCATCCTCCCACTTGTGCTTGTTTAGCAGGCAAACTTTTGTATAGATTCATCTGGGATGGTTATCCTCCAGCATGTCGAGCAATTTGGGCCTTTTCTGGAGACCTATCTATGGAGTCAACTCCAGTTCCAAGATACAATAAGATAAAACTGTAAGGATGGTACTTTTATAAATGCAGACCATATACAACAGAATAATATGAGCTGAAGTAGGTAGATGTTGGATTCCTCCTGACGATATGGCCCATATCAATTGACTTTGACACTTCAAAAATGGGACATTTCTTCTATACCACTCCAAAGGGGGTCACTCTCCAAACCTTGCAATAACACTCCAAGATTCAGTATGATGGTTAACTACTACCTTCTGGAGACCCCTATATATACCATTGTAACGCTATGAGCCAATACTGATGCCGACTTTGTAGGCATAATAAATCTTTGGTCTAAATGAATGATATAATAAGATAAGGGGATGTGTGCTAGGGTAGTGAGGAACATATCAGCATCTCCATCAATACATATACATCATAACATTATATCCCATGTGAACCCATACATATAACTAAGGGGATGTGTGCCACATGTCGGCATCTCCATCAACCCATATACATTATAATATTATATCCCAAGGTACATAGCAAAAACTTTCAATACCATACCCTTTTGAATGGTGATAGGAAGACTCAGACGTTTGAGATCCTAATTTGTTAGATATTTGTTGGCAGGGTGTTGGCAATACGGACCAAATCTAGAGGAATGCTAGGATCAATCAAGCTCAATTAGGGATAAATATATTCGTCAAATTATGTGGATGGTAGTCACATCTCAAATTCTCCTAGCAAGAATCATCTTATTCAATGGCCTTATGAAAACGCTCCAAATCTTTAATCGGGAATATCAGGGAAATGCTATGTTAGTTTCAGAACACGGACTTTGACAAATATCAGAGAATACATTCATGTGTATTTGATAACAGACCCTCAATACTACCTAGTCAACAGATCAGGGTTGGTATTTTATCTATGGCTTCAACTTCAGTCAATGAAACCTGAAAGACATAGTCCGTTTGGCCTACTTGCAGAGTCTTAACATAGAGATTTTACAAAAAACATAGTGCTTTCAGCCTACTGGCAGACATAGAGAGTATCAAAAATCCCTGTTAGTGTACACAATCAGAGTATTGTGGAAACATTTATTGGAGCATCAAGCATGTTTTAGCAGTCAATCAAAGTTACACAAAAAACATAGTGCTTTAAAGCTCTCATAATATGGCACAGTCTAAGGATATAGCTATGTATCGAGAGGACTTTAGGAGCTTTCTGATGGTAAGTTGGTAGACAAATCATATTGGTAGTAAAAACTCTCAAATTTAGTCTGAATTATAGCAATGTTCTGGCAACATGTTACCCCTTGCAGCCAAGCGGATTGGAGCATCCAGGAAGTTTTAGCGTTGGATTCAATTGCAAATATTCAACAAATCTTTCACGAACATAGCACTTCTAATCTGTCCCAAGGAATCAAAATTGAGGTGGTTGATGCTTTGGCAAATTGGGCGTTGGACCATAAGATCCGTGAATTGTTTACCATGTAACATCTATCCCGTAAGATATAGATGTTTAATAATAAACACTCTAAGTATCTACCATCATATTCTACTTAACCTTAACAATTCATCACAATAAAAATTAATATTACTAATAGGGTTCCACAAAAGGACACAAACTCCCCTCATTCACTTTCTTATTGGCGTAACTTTCAATGGCGGACGGGGATTATGGTGGAGGTGTAATGTCTGTGAGTGTGTAATTTGGTCATCATACTCTTGAATAAAATGTTCTTCTTCTTGCTTGCATAGATGGTAAAAAAACAACTTGACCAAGAATTTTGAATCAGTGCTCTGATTTATGAACCCTAATGATTAGAGAGAGAAATCGTGGGACAAATGGAATTGGATAGCTGGTCAATGTCCCCTTTTTCGAATTGAGGCCTAATCAGTAGACTTTTTCCATGAACCCTTCCCGTGGGTGAAACCATGGGACATAAGTGAACAAGGAAAGGAATTACATTTCATGTCAGTTGATACATCTTGGTATATCGAATACATCTGAAATAGTTTGTCTATTATAAGTATAGCTTTTCATTTCCTTATATACAACAAAAAAAATTCTCAGAGAGGGAGCAGCACAGTCAAGCTAGTTCCGTGCATTGCCTTGGTTAAGTACACTCAAATCATAAAGTTAATGAGGCTCATTTTATTTATGGGAATTAGCTTTTCTGTGGGTTCTGTTTTTACTACTAAAGACGGACAAATTCAGTAGAACAGTGGTTCAGCCTCGGCAGTTGAAGCACACTCTTCAAAAGCGCAATGTGACTGCGCTGATGCTCAGGACCTAATTTCTGTAGTTTCTACGAAGATCTTCGCTATTGCTTCTTGTTGATCGCCTGATAGTCACACATTTTTGATCAAAGGGTACCTATAACCTGCAAAATAGTATAGTTGCACCTGCACAAGCCCACAAACTCGAGTGATCAAACCTAAAAAGAAAGATGCAATATGGGGAATCGGACTGACCCCCGCGGTCAACTCCGCAGAGGTGAGGCTTATCGACCGAGCGCTGCACCTACATCTGCATGACTCCATGTAGTTCCTTGTAGAAATTAGTGTAATATATGGGTTATTGGGACGGATGGCCTCTAATGACAAGTGCATATCTCCTAGTGGAGAATTTCTGTGGACGGTAGCTTGAATCCAGGTGTCTTCCTAAGCATAGCAAGGATTCAAGACCTGTGCCTGGCTGTCTCATAATCAAAAACAGTATGTAGCAACTTGTCACCATTCTGAACAAGATGCTAGATGAATTGCCTATTTTGGAGTGTTCTTAGGTGCCTTTTGAATGCAAGCTTAGGTGATGTATAGCAATGCTTGAGTCACTTAGTCCCTAATTTTTCTGAACTACATAATTCTATAGTAATTTAGGTATCATAGTAGGAAAACTTTCTGCCAAAAACTTCGCCAACATATTTCAAGCAACTACGTTGTAATGTCCCTTTTGGGCCAGAAAACTCGCCAAGAGACAGCATTTCTTTCCTTTTTTGGCATTTCTTTCACAAGATCTCATTTGAAAATACCTTGGTGAAGCACAAACACTAGAACAGAACTGAAAATAGCTGAGAATATTTTGGAAAGGGTTCGGGAACCAATACAAAAACTTGAATGTGCTCATAGGGCTTTCGATTATGTGGCTCTGAAATTCAGAATCCACTTTTCACTCTCTAAATCAGTGCATATTTTTTCACGAAATCTTATTTATTTTTCCTTTTTAGACCAAGGCAACTATCTTGCAATGCTTCTGAAAGAATACATGAGCTATTGAAGAAATATCTGATAAACACAGCTGGAATTAAATATTTATGACAGCAAAGGTTGGGCCCAAACCGAGGGCTAGAAAAAATAGCAAATCTTCACATAAATTCTCTGAAGTTCAGATTACGGCCTTATAAATTATGCCGGACAAGAATATTAAACCAAAATAGTGAAATCAGCCCTAGAACATATCAAACCCTCCACCCATGGAAGTCGCCTAGGGTAAGAAGGGGGAAAAACCAAGAATAAACCACTTTGAAGCACTTTGGAAACCCTTATATGGGATTCCCCTCAAGCTTGAGGACTTTTTGTTCCTCAATCTTCCAACACTAGAGGTTTTTGTCCCCAAAGTTGAGCCACACTAAAGGTTTCATCTTTAGTGGAGGGTAGGGCACACTGTGCACAAACTCAAGATCAATCTTTATAATAAACAAGCATAACCATTCAAATGAACCTTCATGTCCTTATATATCCACAAGTGGCGCCAACATCAAAATAGAAGCCCAATGCATAGGCCGACCTTCAAGTAATTGTATTTCTTCATTAACCTCTATGTAGGCTCTCCAATCAAGGCCAACCCATAAGGATTAGAAGTCTTTGAACCAAATAAGAGACCATGCCCAACTCGCCATTAAAAATGTTTAAAAATACTTTTACGCCATTACATTAAGTAGAATTCATCATCCATTAAGCCAATATTGACTCAAACAAAGATATAATGAGAACTAGAAGAAATATGAATGCAATTCTCATTATGTCCCATTTAGGGGACATTACATTAGTATTAGTGTTTTAAGAACCGGTTGAACCGGAACCGTCTAGTTCGACCGGTTCAACCTTTTTTTGCACAAATCGCTTGATAAACTGGTTCGGTTAACCGGTTTGGTACCGAACTGGTCCGGTTCCAACTTGAATCGGCCGAGTTGTGGCAAGTCGCAAAAATACTGTGCTGATTTTGAAAAATTCAAATTTTTAATTAAAATTTCTGCTTTTAATAAAACCTAAACCCTAATTTATTACTATATAGAGCCTGCCTGCCCCTCCTAACCCCCCACCTCGATTCACCTCACACCTCTCTCATTGAGCATTTGTGAGCATTTGTGAGCAAAAGCATTTGGAGTATACATTGAACGTGATGATATTGATGAGGATGAGCCTAAGGAATCCCATTCTCAGCAGTGGTGCAGAGTTTGATGATTGATGATTGATGTCATCTAGTATCTTCTAGAGTTTTGTAACTTGTAGTATCAATGATCATAACATGTTTTTTTGGAGTTTTGGACTATAGAGGCCATTTAGAGCCTCATTATTTATGTGTTCTGTTTCGGAATTTCATACATACATAGTTACCAGGTTCGGAAATCCGATTAAATTCGGAAGGGCAAAAAAATCCGAAAATTCGGAGTTCTCGAAAAAATTCGAAAAAAATACGGAAAAATCCGGTTCGGAATATATATACTTATATTATTATAAATTTATATTATTGTATACTTATATCATTATATATAGACAAATCATACAAAAAAGCATCCATCTACCATAATCATCATCATCATAATGATTCTTTCAAAAGATTGCAAGAAGTTGCTTGGTCCAAAAAGGTACAAAAATGGATTTTATGAAAATAAGAAAAATATTGCCATCAATGCGTAGAGCTCGAGAAAATATACACTTTTAGAGAAGACGGACACTTGAAACGGAGCCATAGAATGAAAGTTATGGCACATGCAAGTTTTTGCTGCTACATCTTCCCGGACCCTTTCCAAAAATGGCAAATTTTTTTCCAAATTTTTTTTTTGGTGAAAAAAAAAGACCGAACCGAATCGGATTTATTCGGTTGCTTCAAAAAATACGGTTCGAACCGGATTTCATACAAATCCGGCCGAACCTGGTAACTATGCATATATGATATATGTATTGTGTATTGGACTTGGAGTTCGTGCCATTTTGCTATAAACACCTTTCTTACATGTTATATAGTATATACATGAACAAACTTTGCATATTTTGTGTGTAATTGTTGAAATCACGGTTTCTAATCTTTTGAATTTTTTGTTTTCATTAAAAATGTAATTTTTAATGTGTTTTTTAGTAAACTGGTTCATAAAATTTGAACCGGTCTGGTTCCGGTTTCGAGTCTAGTTCCGATTTTTTAAACATTGATTAGTATATACTAATAATTGTGATTTTTCTCTGATCGCTAAATTTTAGTTTTATGTTGTGGTACACCTACTTAGTGGGTGCTATCTAGGATAGCTCCTTTTGAACTCCGCTAAGCGTAGCAAGAATTGAAGACCTGTGCTTGGCTGTATCATAATCAAAATCGACATTATCAACATCAGTATTCTGATCAAATTGTAAAAAGTATACCTTTTTTTGAATTTATTGTTGTCAATCCGAAATTCATATGTATAAATCGTAAGTCACTTATCGTTTTTTCTGCCTACAAATTCTTTACTTAATCGGGTATCCAAAAGGTATCTTTCTGGCATACTTGTAAGATATTTTGAGAATTAGTGTGTACCGACAATTGTGATTTTTCTCCGATCACTACATTTTAGTTTTATGTTGTGGTCGTACTACTCATTAAGTGCTATGTAGGATTGTTCCTTATGAACTCCACTAATCATGATTTTGACCTTTCAGGTTCATTCTTCTTGTTCTGCAATAATTGGAATTTTTCTTTTCTTCCAGGCATCTAAAATTCTCATACAAACCTGAAAAGATAAGCAACCAAATTTAACTGTCAGCAAAGCTGATTTTGTTGCATAGAAATGAGCACCAGAAATAAGTATCTGTTCAACAAAAACCATTTGTCTTTATCTTAATGCAATTCCTATTTATTATCTTATATCATGAAATAAGGGGCTACAGAAGGAGCCTATCTTAATGTTTTGTAATTTCTTGTACATGATCCCTCTCAAGGGAAAGACACTGCTAATAATGAACATCAAAATCTTAATACTGTTGACCTGGTAAAGCTACTTATAGGGAGAATGTCCAAGCCTAACAAATTTGTAAGTCATTGAAGCACATTGAAGCCCAAAATGTAGTAATTTGAACTCATCGAGTGTTCACAATTTGGGGATTTCTAGCCTTGAAGATTAATACAGGACACTGAATGTTTTCCTTTCCATCTACATTTTTCGTTTTCCTAGGGTGATGAACTGATGGTTTGTTGGCTTTTGTTCGAGTCTACAACAGCTCAAGGATCCACAAATTCAGAGCCTAGGTGACAACTAGTGATGTTGAAGCAAAAGAGCATTGTGTTCAAAATGAAACTTTCTATTTTAGTCTATTGTCTGAGATTATACATAAAGGACAGTCTCAATGGTTTTTATGCTCTTTAACATTTTTTACGCATTGTTCCTACAGTTTGGGAATTTGAATGAGATGCTACAACTTGTAAAAATGTTCATGATGAGAACACGAGGTAAGGATATTTCTCCAGACAAAAGAGAGATTCAGATTGTTTTTTTCCCCAGTTCTCTTACTTTTGTTCACCCATTGTTATACAGTTTGGTAATTTGAATATGATGTTACAGGCTTACAGCTTGTTCAAATTTTCTTGATGAGAACACGATGCAAAGAATTTTCTACTCTTTTACATGTATCCATGCATCTAGTAAGGGGCATATTGAATTATCTAGACGATGTCTGATGTTTGCACCATAAAGGGAGACTTTCGGAAGGGATTGTATTGTCTTTAGTGCATCTCATATGTATTAGGTCCATAGTTCAAAATTTATATGATCAAAGAAATCATCAAGGATTGAAACAACAAAGGGTTCAAAATCCATCTGTCTCAATATTTTAAGCCATTCATCTACACATCGCATGCACCCCCACAATAAAGACGATTCTGTTCCATGATATAGAAATGAGGATTTGGATTAAGTTAGAAAAGCTCTTCAGATCTGTCAATTTATATATAACTTGATTTCAGCTTAACTGAGGCTATATTAGATGATGTACTAGAAGAATTGAGTCAAGCAGTTACTTCATTTTGTGATGAGTATGTTGTGCATTCATGACCGAGGTAAGAAAAGTTGTATTTTTGTATTGCCTCATTTCTATAGATTCAACATTCTATGGAGGAAACTTTCTTTGGCTGTGCTCAGAGAGCCTTACAGGAAATCGATGACTAAATGACCAGATTAGCCAAAACTAATAGCAAGTACTTTATTTATGAACAGTGAATCAGTTATTCCAATTAAGAAGCGCTTCCTTAACATCCAATTCATACTTTACAGTTTCTTTACATGTTTTCCAGTAATCTTAGCAGAACATTGGTTTGCAGATTAACCTTATACTTTTTTAATCCTGAATTTCAGAGAAGCAACCCAAACATTGGGGGCATGACAGAAAATGAAATCATAATTTTTGGACTAATGTATAATCTCATTTTCTATGTTTTTCTGAAATCTTAGCAGAACATTGGTTTACAGATTAACCTTCTAAGTTAATTATCCTGAATTTCAGAGAAGCAATCCAAACATTGGGGGCATGACAGAACAAGAAATCATAACTTTTGGACTGATGTATAATCTCCTTTTTTGTATGTGCTAGGGCTCATTCATGTTTTTTCTACAAATATTCCTTTGGAAGCCATTGTTTTAAACCCCGATTTATGATTAAAGAGGTAAGCTGATCAGCATCCAAGCATATGGAAATTAAGATTGCTTTCTTATTGGTGACATCTCCACTGTTTAATGTTACATAAATATGGATTTTCTAACTTATAAACTGGTATATTGTTTACCTCTCTCAGGGAAGCACGTTTACAGTGTCAAAGATCTTCTATGTGGTACCACAGTTGGGCTAAAACAAGGTAACAGTCTTATTTAACCATATGTAAGCTCATTTCTCAGAGTAAAGTTATACCATACTCTGAACACTTGCTTTGTGTATGCAAATGTTGTCTGTGTCTCAAATATTCAGATTTTGTTTGTTGAGATGTTTCTTTTTTGAAGCCAATCGAATCAGCGCCGTGTAGTGAATGTCTCCCTGGCTCCTTAAATATGGAGTTGATAAACAACCAACATAGATGAAGGATCACACAGTGTAATCCCTAATGTTGATGCAATAAAAATATTTGCACAGGTTATTTCAACACAATAATTACTTGCAAGGCTGAAAGTGTATCAATCATGAAAGTCCTTGTAATGGAGTGTAGTTATCCTTCATTGTGTAAAGAACTAGGAAGCTGATTTGGAGGAGCTTCGCTAGTTATGTGATTAGTACTGTGGACTGGAACTTGCCAATTTGAGGCCTAAGAATGCATGCTACTGCAGACAACTCCATGGTCCATTTTCCTTTTCGATCCATGTTGTTGAGTTTCTATTTCTTGATCAATCGCTTCCACTAGAGCTTTTAGGGGATCGTATGGTAACTTTTAAAAATTGCATGATGATGGATTTGTGGAATTGATTACTGGTTTTCATTTCATTAATACAATACTTTTGTTGAAATGCTAAGTGCACCAAACACTCGACAAAAATAGGGATAATATCACTATGATATCCAATTTTTATGACATTCGAATCCATTTTTACAGACATGTCATTGATACCATTAGCTAGAGCCATTAACAGTTTTACCAATTCAGCAAGAAAACACTGAAAAGGGGGAGATAGGGGTTGTGTTTCTTGAGGATTTATAGTGGTCCTCCTATGACTTGGAGTTTTAGCTTGTGTTTTGAGAGGGTTGCTCAATGCTGTGAGTGATGGGCATATGGCAGCCATCATCTGTTGAGGAGCACATTGGAAAGTTATTCCAAGACAGGACAATATTGGGGTTTTGTAGAGAAGCCTTTGATATATGCAAATCAACCAAAGGATATACTTTTGTGGTTTGGATAGGATTTTAGGACGACGATTTGCAATAGGATATCCTCTATGGAATAGAGGTAATGATTAGAGGGATTACCAAATTTGAAGTTACCTTGAACGATGTCGTTGTCTATCTTGGTCAACCTTTTTTTCAAGGAGTTGAGCGTCATAGAGTTAGATACCCTTTAGGATCTAAAAATCTTATAGATTATGGCAAACATATGGTTCTAATGGGCTTTAACCTTGGCTATTCATTAGTTTAGCATGTTGAAGATCCGTCTTCCACTTTCCAAGATCTACCTACCTTAGGGTTTAATTTTCATTAAAACCACGACTTGTCCGTCGAAGGGTTGCCATAATAAGTGTGACACGACTACTTGCATATCATTCTCAAGTACAAGACAACAACAAATGAGCCACAACATCTGTAATAGTTGACTAGAAATCCCAGTTAAAGTACTTTCCAAATGCCCATTCTTCTATATAGTGCTAAACAATAACAAACTCCTTGTAGTTTGCGAAGCAAGGATAGAGGACATTGCGTCCAATTTTATTTTTAGGTTCAAGTTTCGACAAATTGAAGCCTATATAAAGGCTCTCTCTTAGGGTTTTGATCAATGTGGAATGTTTTCGTATGTCACTCCTGTATCCAATTTTATTTGTAAGTTCAAGTTTTGAGAAATTGAAGCCTATAGAAAGGCTCCCTCATAGGGTTTTGATCAACGTGGAACGTTTTCGTACATCACTCATGTAGTGGTGTAAGAGCATGAACTTAACTTGGTGCTATCTAAAATCCTAGAGAGAAGAAAACAATTTCTTTAGAGATCTAGTTTTTTCTTTGGATATATAAAAGAAGTAAGATTTTAGTCACAGTAAATATCACCGATGGATAAAGAAGCAGTGTAGACGTAAGTCCCGTTCAAAGGGAAGTGGCCATTATAGAGCAAGTGTAAGATGCCTAAGACTTCATCCAATCCTCCAGTTGAGCATTAACTTTTTGTAAGTCCTTTTTGCTTTTATAGAATTGAATATGGACTCTGATCATTTTGTTGAAAACTTGTCTAGTATTTCTTCGTTCCACACATTTATGAAAGAAACTTGTTATAATATATAGAATGATGACTCTTTCTTTTCTTGAAGTTCAAAAATATGATCTATATCCTAAAAAAGGTTTTACGGCTAAAATGCTCAAGTCTAAAAAAGATATAAAATCTTGAAAGAAACAAGGACATTATCACATGTTATTTCTAGATAGACATAGCCGAACATCCACACTTCAACTTTGACATAGGTGCAAAATATTTTGCCACATTGATCGATGTCAGAATCCTTGATGAGACCAGTGGTGTCATGGTTCAATTCACTGGTGTATTGAAAAGTTATGGTATGTGTTGTACACAACGTAATTTTACAACGGGATTGTGTGATAAGAATATTTGTTATGCTTTCTTGGTATGTATTGAGTTTAAAGATATCCAATTGATACCTAAATCTGTATATGCTACAATAGTAAGCTGGTTTACCTTAATACTTTTGAATACAATAACACCCTCTAATTTTCCAAAAGGAGTTAGATACCCTCTAGGATCCAAAAATCTTATAGATTATGGCAGACATATAGATCCAATGGACTTTAACTTTGGTTATCCATTAGTTCATAATGTTGAAGATCCATCTTCCACTTTCCAAGATTTGCCTACCTTAGGATCCATTTCTTTATTAAAACCAGGGCTTGTCCATCGAAGGGTTGCCACAGTAAGTTTGAAAGGACTACATGCTTCTCATTCTCAAGTACAAGACAACAAATGATGAGCCACAATAGCCGTCACAGTTGACTAGAAATCCTAGTCAAAGTACTCTTCAAATGCTTATTTTCTAATACTGTGCTAAACAACTACAAAGTCCTGGTTGTTTGCTAAGCGAGGAATTCTTGCTATAGTATAAACTCTTATAGAAGATTATTGTTTGAACTCATTAGTCCATTTCCTTCTAAACAAAGCTTTGCTTCTTCTAGTAATGCAAATCTTGATGATAATCAAAAGAAATGAAGTTTGGAGGAACAACCTGAAGTAAACATTTCAGGAGGCAAATGATATAAAAAAGAAAGATATTGCCAAGGCAACAAGATGAAAAGAAAATTGAATATGAAGTTCACTAATGATCTCAGAGTCAAAGTTATTAGTTATGAACCTGGTAGATGGCCTACACCAGAATCATTTTTTGTTTATAATACTGACAAAAAACAATGGGATAAATATGAAGCACATCTTCACAAAGAAATTGGAAAATATGGAAAGCCCTCTGAAGTCCAATGCGATCGGTTAGCACAATGGGATTTGTCAACATAGAAAAACATCTGTGACATTGCATGTGATGTCGTAGACATGTCTCTTGAGACACTTAAATCTGCACATAAATATGAATGGGTTTTCTTCAGTCAACAAGTTTGTTGAGTCTGTTATTCCTATAGTTTCTAAGATTGATAAGTCTGAAGAATCTTCTCTCTTAAAAGTTGAAAATGAAGTGTCTTAGATTAAGTCTGGTGCTTCATTTAACATCCATGATATCAGCTAGATCACATCTCAAGTCCTTGCTACTTCAAAATAATTAGTCAATATGAGTCAGAGAGACCAAGACCTTACACAGACGTTGTCCTCTCAAGCTACATCTCTCCAAGAGCTAAAACAATACCATCAAGCTTATTTTGAGTTACTTGCCAAAATAGAAAAGGTGAGAGAATATTTCAAGAAGATTAGAGTCAAGTAAGAAAAGCATGATAGTTCTGAAGAAGATTGAGATAAACTACTCACTAAAAGAGAAGTCATCAAGCACAAAGGTCTGAAGCCAAGTTCATAATATTTAAAGAAGACTTCAAGAAGATCTAAGAGTGAAGAACTTAGGATACAAACAGTCCAAGACGATCTAACAAAAGAAGCTGAAGAAATTGATTGGATAGCATAAGTCTAGAAGGAAGCCCAACAAGGGCTTCAATATCAAGAACCATAGCCAATGCGTCAAATGCTTGAGTCTGAGGTAGAACCTAAAGATATTTCATTTTCAGAAGAATTTGAAGACTCTGTAACATCAAATGATGAATCATCAAAAGATGCAGATTATGATGAAACCCCTGAGCAATATGCAAAAGTAGAACCAGGAGAATCGTCAGTACTTGTAGATACTATTCTTGAAGATTTTCCAAGCATGTCAAATTTTAGGTCAACTAATATAAACGGGTATATTTTGAATATTGATAAATTAGTAGATCTATACGATGTAGTTGTGGATGGATAGCATAAGAAACTTTGAATCTGAACATCCAGATTGGGCTAGACAAAGGAAAACAATATTTTATGCTGCTAAATTGTTATCTAGAAAACTGCGTGATTGGTGGACCAGCGGATTATGGTCGTAAAGGCATTGCTAAACTAGTTCTGTCTCAGTGAGAATTTGAAATTTTGTCTACGTTATGTATAGAATGACCTGAAAAGATTCAAGAAATACGTACTCAATTATACTCTATAGTCTGTGACCTCAACCAATTTTGTAAGTATCCCCTTACATATGAAAAACTTCCTTACATGGCATGAGATTGGCATCAACCGCACACTGAGCGTCATTATCTGCTCCCTACCCTGTCTGTTAGGTCAGTGGTGTGTAGGATCCTTGGCAAAAAAGGGGCGAGAATTTGAATTCTTTTTGTTTACAAAACTTAGAAACATCATACATAGAAAACTAGAAAGTCCAAGTTTTCACATTGGGTCAAGAAAAAGCCAAGAACACTCCTCGAGAAAGATCATCTCCAAGATCAATACCTCCCCACGTTAAGTGTTATATCTATCAAGGCAATCGCCATGAAACTAATTGTCCATAAAATAATTCAAATCTTCCAGTAAGTGCATTTTATGTGTCTCCCAATGCATAAACATGGTGGGATTATGTCACATTTGAAGAAGCACTCCAACAAACTGAAGACCAGTATTATGAATTGCGAGAAATCTCAAAACAAATCTCATTGATATGAGAAGCTCGAGATAGAGTTACGCAAGAAAGGATGTTTAAAGAGAAAAAAAGAAGAAATCTTCATCTTACTCTAATGATGAAAAGATCCAATCATTTAAGTCGTGAAAAGACATTTGAAAGAGTGATTTTTCTACACATTTCCTTAATTTTCTTTACAATATTTATGAGATTCATTCCATGGATTGAACCATTTCTTGAACATATATATCAAGAGATGTATGTACCTTCCTAAAGCGGGAAGAAAAGGAGTAATATAATTGATATTACAACTGAACTTATGGAGCTGTAATTTGTCTGCAAGCTCGTCTAGAAAATAATCTAGGAAATTCAATACATGGGTTGTGGCTTGACTATACTTCCTTATAGATCCATTCCATGAAATTGGATCTCTTAGGCTCCAATTTTGGATTCAGAGAGAACAATTCCATGAGAATATACAAGATCATAAAACTCTGAGATGCACGTTATGCTCTTCTTGGGATTTACTGAAAATTAGAATGTCATCAATATAAACAATAATAAATTCATAAAAAAGACGGAAGATGGAATCCATCCATTGTTGGAAATAGTTGGGAGTATTTCTCAAGCTGAATTGTGTTACAAGCTATTGGAAATTTTCTTGAGGTGTGGAGAAATCAATTTTTTTTTCGATATGATCAGAATTAGTTCTCAATTGTTCAAATCCACTTTTATAGTCAAATTTGGAATAAACCTTGCAATGAGCTATCCTTTATAGCAATTGGTTTTTACGGGGAATAAGATACTGAAATGGTATCATGGCATCATTCAATTCTTTATAATCTACTACTATTCTTTTTTTACCTCTCTTTTGCTCACTATGCCTATTGACCCTAAGTGCAAGAGAGGAATATAGAGATTGTGCAATTTCAATCAACTCCATATCAACCAATGGGTCAATTGTTTTTTCATATTTATAAAATCTTTATAATGGACAGGTCTTAGTTTTTTATATGCATATTGATCTAGGATGGTATGAATATCACGCGTCTTCATATCTTTGTGCCAAAATGTGTCAGGAATCATTTTTAATGTGGATGATGATATGATGATCAACTTCAACAGGCTTATGAAAAGTGATAGCATTTTGGGTATATAACTCTTTCTTGAGCTTATGGGATTCATCTTTTGTTTGGTTGTTTGTTCTAACTATAGATATTGGCGGGCCCAACTAGTCGGGTGTGGAGGTAGAATTCAAATATATTTTGGATATCTTGGTATAAGACAAGACATTTAATTTGAGCGGCAATTTGAGAATTATTTAGAATTAATGGAATGCAATCAAAGAATTCTTTGAAGGCAAAGCTAACATGTCTATCTGGCTTGACATTGTATCGTTTTAGTGTGCTAAAAAAAGCTTGCCCACAGATAGTGTCATTAGTGAGACCATAATATTGATAAAAGGTAATATTGTGAATGTAATGATGGAAAGAAATGAGGACATTAAGAGCATAGTATTCACATTTGGATTTTTGATTCATTAGGCTATAATTGTATTGAGACCATGACAATTTTTTCTAAAACTGCTTTGGAAATACTTTCTTTATTGCTACATTTTTCCAACATCCGCTGTCAATAATAAATATAAGGGGATTTACAACGTGGTTTGGAAGGTGCACTATATCTTTGATATGTAGGCCATAAATAATTGCATAGTTCTATGTTTCTTGCTTTATTGAAGATGAAGATTGTTGGCGAATACAATTTATAGATAGTTGGAATCTTTTTGCTATATAGGACTTTTTTTGTCTAAAATAAGAATTAGATGCTTTCCCTGACACCACTATATTTTTGTTAGCAAGAAATTATTCCCATAATCCTCATAGTGCAATATGAGAATAACTGATTTGTATAAATCTTCATCAATATTATTAGAAGCAGATTCAAATGAGACATAACACAATTCATAGTAATTTTTAAAGATATCTATATCACTTGAGATGTAATCCCAACATTCTTGGTTAATACCATCTTTTTTAAAATATTTAACTTTGGAGCTCTTAGTTGGGACATATGGAATAATAATGTCTGATGTTTTTACACAAGAAACATTTATTTTTATCAGTTGTATTTCTGATAGAACATTTTAAAATAACATTTGTCCTTTTTGTCTAAAAGGATACTTAACCTTGCAAAGCCAAGGGCGACCAATTTTGTAGTTCAATTTTATTTTCTTATACTTTTTCTCAAAGCAACCAAAATTATAACATAGAAAGCAACACTTACAATTAGACTTCTGAAATTTTCCTTTTTGTAGATTTTGGAATGTTTTGGCTTGAATAGAGATGTTTGTGATTGCAATTTTGTAATCTGCAATCATAGTTTGCAATGAGACGTCATTGACAATTTTGTTATGAGGATCATAGATGTTCAAAATGCATTTGACCAAATAAAGTGAAAAGATTTTTTAGAAAATATTGTTTGGTTAAGGCATACTCTTGCATGTCTATGGAGTAGAGCAATTGCGCCGCTACAACATAATTATTAGAGTACTTATATTTGTGAAGTCAGAGATTCATAAATGCTTTGAGGTCATATTCATAAATCTTCGGCTCATTTGGATAAATTCTACAACAATAGCTTGACCTAGTGTTAAATTATTACAATCAGATTAGAAAATGCTTCCTTGAGTACCACGAGGTCTCTTAATTGGGACACGTGTCCACAAATCATATAAATACATAGTTATGTGTTCAAAATCAAGGACCAAGCACTAAACATTACTATCATCACCTAAGCTTGCATTCAAAAGGCACCTATAGCACTCAAAAGACATCCATCTAGCATCCACTCAAGGGAAAGGGCTGCATACGTCTGCATACACTGCATAGGAAGGGGACGTCTATTCTCTTCCATCCACGCATGTTATACATTTCTATATTTGAGTTACAACCTGCTATCGAGTGTAACTCGCACAAGGGCATCTTAGGGCACAATTTTTACACACTCACAAGAACTACATGGAGTCTGAGATACAATGCAATGCTCGGTCATAAGTTCACTCTCGGGGTGACCACCGGGGTCAATCCGACTCCCCATTCTGCATTTTCCTTTTTAAGTTTGATGTGGTTTGTGGGCTTATGCAAGTGAAATTCTCTTTTATAGGTTACAGGTACCTTTGGTGATCATAGTGCGAATAATAAGAAATCAACAGGTAACAACTGCGACACTCTTGCGACACAACATAAAGCAGATTCTAAGCCTCTGTGCAATCACCAACAGCCAGGAGCAATCATCAGTGCCCAGTCGCCCCTGTCTTGCTGTGAACGCACGTGTCTAACTCTGTTCTTGCATTCTAGATTTTACAGAGATTAATCACGACATTGTTTTCATCCTGTTCATCACTTCACCCTGTTTAGATAAATTCCGGATTGTGCGGAAATCAACTAAGTTTTTCTATCTCCCTCTCTTTCTTAGAGTTTTATATTTTATATCTTAGTTTGCTTGTGTCATTCCTATATTTTATCATTTATACATAATTTATTTTAATAGTGACTCTGCAATATTGGATTTAATTCAATTTAAATAAAATCACTTAGCCAAACTCAATCAAGATTACAAGTTTATAAGTTACTCAAATAAAAAAAAAATTGATACTATAACTATTCATAGTAATTATGTTAGAAATTGTATCTCCACTGTCAATACCCATTTCAATATTGTCTTTAAAAATGTAGCTTCCCTATATTCCAAAATCAACCAACATAAGATACACTCCAAGAAAGATTAGTTGATGTCTTAAGCAGACATGAAGCTTTGAAAGCTCAAATACAAAAATTAAACTAAAAATAAATATTAGTCTCTATTGCTTATTCACATAAAATGTTTGGTTGCCCTAAAAATCATGCTTCAAAATTAATGGACCAACCTTGTCTAAAACATGTTATTACAAATTTTGAACAACCAAATCTCCGTATTAAATTCTAAATTCCTAATCTATGTCAGTAATCTTTTCCCGAGTCTTCTAGAAAAAACGAAATAGCAACACAATATGGTGTTGAAGATCCATTACAAGTTCTAGAAGAAGATCCTTATGTTCCATTTTTTCAAATCTAAGCCATAAATTCACTTCTTACGGAATGGTCTTCAATATTGATAATATGGACGCTACTAAAAAAAGAAAAGTATTAGGAGAAGGGATAAATCAACTAAGAAATAATGTAAAGCACAAATGAAGACTACAATATGATATTATTACTTTCGTTGTTTGTAATTTATAATGAATAATTCATGATTGGTAGACATATTGTCTCCTAGTAAAAAGATCTTGTGGTGTTCAAGGAAACATTTTCAAATATAATTGTAATGACCTAAAATCAATGTCAAGCTATTATTTTTTAATTTTGTGTAAATGACCATAAGATTCATGAATATGGCTTGAAAGCATTTACGAATCACCGTTTTTGTAAATATAAGTACATTGACAATTATGTTATAGCAGAGTAATTGCTTTTACTCCATTGGCATGTAAGAGTATGCTCTAGCTAAACACCATTTTCCAAAGTTTTTTGTAGTGCCCCGTCCCTCGTGCTCTTTTTCTTCGTCGACAGCCGTGTTGCTAAATGTCGAATGTTGTTGCATTTCTGATAAACGTTAGGGACTTCGCCTTGTCGAGCTTACCTGTTGATCGCTCTTATGCTTGGGCTCTCGATTAAGTGATTTTGTTTTGTCCCTATCGTTTAGATTCTAAAGGATTATTTCGAATCCCTTTTAGGTGTGAGGGTGTTTTAAAACATAATAAAAATAATTAGTAAATGAATGGGTATCAATTATATTTTCATGTGTATATTAATAATAAAATCTTATTTTGAATTAATTAAGCCTTTCTAGGCCCCTACGCATGCTTTTGTCACAAGTTATTGGTTATTTGACGTTTCTCGCCCACTGAAATTGTAAATATGTATGGTCAATTTTTCCTCTGCTTAGCGTGGAAATATGGGATTCCTTGTTTCCTTGGTTCCCGGAAAGTGGGTGCATGGAGTTTAATGGCCGCCTTTTTGTCATTGTTTTTCCTTTCTAGCCGCCTTCTCATTAAAATGTCTGACCCGATTGCTGGAAGATGCTTGGCGTGGCGTGTGTTTTTGGGGGGGGGGGGTCGTTTTCACTGTGTTAGTGGCTTTTTGTTTTGTGCAGACTGAAATTGCGTGTTATGCACTGCCCACCTTATTTTCTTTGGATCAATGTCCCTCCTTGTCTCTCCCTGGCTCGTGATTGCGGCCTACAAGGATTTCTCCTGATGCTGGCCACGTGAAGAGTGCTGGTGCGCATTCCTTGATGGTTGGGACGTTTCCTTTGTTGTCTCTGCATGCTCTAGTTACCCTGTTGGAGAGGATGCCTTTGCACTTGCCAAATCTCCTCTAGCGCTGACTGCAGGAAGGGTAGAGGCGAACTGATCACGTGGCACAGACGTGGCAGGTGAGAAATGGGCAGGTTCATCAACGGTTATTGTGGGGATTCATTTTCAGTCCTGGGGTTTAATGGAGGGATTTTTCAAATGTTGCAGTTGCTACTGCCCTGGTAGACATGTTTGCGCAGAATAGGCGTATAGGAGGCTGCAAAACTTGGTGATTGAATGCCCCAAATAGATGTGGGCTCATGGAATGCCACGGGGGCAGGATATGCACAAATGGTTTTGTTGAAAAGGCCTTGGAAACTTCCAATCAAATGTATTTGGTACGCATAAGCTAGACCTCCCAGCCGCTGTCAAAGTGGGAGCTTTAGAACAATGCATGGACATCCATCAAACAGCATGGAAGATAATAGTTTTTTTTTATTTGTCTTGTCAGGTATCTAGTTTGGCACGTATGCAAAATGTGAAGGCATACACAACTCATGCAAGCTGTTTGACAAAATACCTGAAAGATATGTGGCCTCCTAGACTGCAATGATAACATGATTTGCAAAAAAAAAAATGGGTCTGTTTAGAAGGTGTGGAACTGTTTGATTTAATGCCTCAAAGAAATGTTGTCTCATGGAATGCCATGATGGCAGCATATGCACAAAAGGGATGTGTAGAAAAGGCACAAAACTGTTTGACAATATGCAATTCCAACATCCTTAGTGTTTGTGCCAAAATGGCAACGTAGGAGCAGGTTATGGACGTCCATGATAGCCCAGAAGACCACATAATCACCCTGAAGCTCAGTGGTTGTTCCTTCAAATGCAAACACCTAGTGTCTTCATCGACATATTTACCATTGCTAGTATATCCCAGACTATGTTAAAATGGGCGATTTGAATCAAGTCGTATGGATATGGTCATTGCATGTAGTTGTAAATGCTTGGTTAGACCTGAATGCAAAGCCTGGAATTAGAGACAAAGCACATGAAGCGTTTGAAAAAGTTCCTCCAAGAAATAAACACAGATTAGCCCACGTGGATAGCTGAAATTTCATGCAAGGATGTGCACATAATGGATCTGTTTAGAAGGTTTTGGAAACGCACAAGCAACTGCTTACTCTGTTGGAAAACTTCAAGTGATCAGGAAGTGGGTGTGACGTGGTGGAGGTTAGATCCAGGCTCATGAACTAGTTGGCGAAGTGCCCGAGCAAGATGCTGAACCAAAGCCTGCGGCTTCGACCGACTTCGTTCTCCAAGCATGGTTCTCCTTTCCTTACCTCTCATAATTCTCGTGTTTTAGTTCTCTTTTGCAACTAAATATAATTTTAAATTATTAGATTTTTAATACAGTTAAATGTCCCTTCAACTCATTGCAAAACAATAAAGTGTCGTGTCGCAACTCTCGAAGCCATTATAACTCACCTACTTTAAACCATGAACTATCACCCTCGCTTCGAGATGATCTAGAAAACTCTTACCCTTTTGATCGCTTCAATATCGTTTTATCGACCAGACAAAATTTGACTCTCCATTGATAAAGTTGACCTTCCTCCTGTTTTAAATAGTTAAATTTTGCAATTTTCGGAGACTCACTAAGTACCCTTCGCAACTCTGGGAACGAGATGTGAAGTTTCATTCATGTACCTTGGTATACGAGGAGTCGCCTTGATTTTTGGTTTGACCCGAAACGATCATATGACATCCCTTTGATGCTCTTATAGGAGCCCTGTTACATCGGTTTACAACAATAGAGAGTTGTTAAAACTAGAAAGTTGGCTTTCGTTGTGGACCACCTTTTGAAACTCGGAAAGAGAAATCACGTTCCGTCTTCGCAAACCTCTAGTATTTATACTAGAAAACTGCATGGAACTTTCAGTATAGGAAAGAGCACTTTTCGGGGATAGTTTGGCGAAGCCATTTTGTAGGCCTCCGGTTGCAGTTTGACGAGGTCAAACTGGTCCAATTTTGTCTTGTCGCTCCAGAAAACTTGTCGCCGTTTGAAAAATGGTTCTCTAGTTCTCAGTCCTGTCAACTCTGATGAATTCTCTTCATATAGGGGAACTAGTAGGAGATGTCTCATTGCGTGTTTCCTCCATCGAATGTCGTTTTGGACGCGATTTACTTGGCCCTCGAGCTAACTTTTGTCATTTTACAACTGGATGAACGACAACCAGTGGCCTCGGAAAAATAGCCGCCAAACGCAAACCGTGCGCTCTTTTTCAATTCCGTCAGTTGCAATGAACTCTTGGTATATCTGGGGACACGTACAAAGTTAATCGTGATGTGCGTGCTCTTCGGAAGATAACCTTTGGAAGTAGTTTCTTAGCCTCCGAGCTCGTTTTGTACATTTTGTAGCTAGTGAGAAAGTGTAAGAGTAGAAAGCTGCGGATCCTCGTAGGGTTACCAAATCACCCTGGAAACTTTTAACACACATAAATATAACTGTTTAAAAACACTATAATGAAACTTGTTGTATGTATTAGAATTTTTGACAAAACGATGTTTTCTCTCTCTTCCTTTCTCTTTCTCTCTCCTGGGTTTATAAAATGAAGAAAAAAATGAAATGCAATGAATACATGTTTCTAGACCTTTTTTATTTCGATTGCAAATTGTAATTATTGTCAAATGTAAATAGGAAACTGAAAAATGATAATTATGATTGATTAGGGTGGAAGTCATGCCAGCAATTTATCGCTGATATCATGCTCACGTGGGTTTTGCAAGATGGAAGAACGACGAGAAAAAAGGTGATGTGAAATTTAATTATTATTATTGTAATTCTTATAGGTCTTTTTAAAATGAATAAATGTGTAATGTAGTCTCTTGTTACCGAAAAGTTATAATTGAGATTTGTTAACATGCATGATATGCTAGATTTAGGGATACTTAGGAAATGTGCTTCTAATCACCGGTTCAATTTGTTTATTAGTTGTGTATGGCAAAAAGGGTTCGATTTATACATAGTAAATTTGAAATTGAAGTTAATACATTGTAGCACTTTCTCAGTATTCAATAAACGATTAAATTAATTTACTGGGTTATCTTCTTACCTTGCAAACATAATAAAGAGTTATAATAGGAACACTCAACCTTATTAAAATATTCGTGCATAGTTTTCCTGCATGTGTGATCCCTTTTTACCATATAAGAAATTTTAAACCGTAGGACGACCTTAAACTTTGCACTCGATGAGACCTCCTAGGTTAGGAAAATAAAACCCCTAGTTGGAGTTTACCGTCATAGTCTTTTTGTCTAGCAACATTGTCATGAACCCATATTTAGGAATGTCATGGTCCAACCTACCCAGAGTATGCGGTTTCCTTTTAGATTTGGTAATCACGAGAAGAATGTCCTCTCTTTAGGTCTGACACCAGGCTGAGTGTTGAAGTCTGCTTTAGAAGTCACCTCAAGAGTCATTGTTCGAAGGAACGATTCAGCGGTGGTACCTTGGTTTCTATCAAAATAACATCTTGGTATTTTCTTGAACGTGGTTCATGTATAGTTACAAATCTTCCGGTCTTGTACCCCTTCAAGATGTTAGTCAAATACTTATGTAACTCCTGATTTCAAAACAACGCTAAGAACGAGATCTTAGTGCGATGTAAGAGCATATTATATAAATGCTGCACACGAGATTGGAGTTTAGGACTAAGGTCAATCTTGGAGTCTTTATATCTTAATTGAACTTTTTCATGCGTTGCAAAGAATATAAGTTTCCTTGGTGCGACCAAACTTTGAGAAAACAAAAGATATGTATATATAAATATATATAAATCTTATGGGAATTTATAAAGTTTTCAAATTATAATAACAATGGTAGGGAAATAAATATAGTGTGAATCGAGGAATGTTCTTGGTAAAAAACTACCCTATATCTAAATCTCCGTCAAATCCCTTTATTGCGTTTTAGACATCAAGTCACTTTCGTTTGAGTTGTAAGGGTAAAACTGTAGACTTCAAATAATCGTTGGAGAATAATATTTTTAACATAATAATAAAATGATTAAGTACTTTGTATGCAATTTGTTTTAGGCCAAATATGTATGTCAGTTATGGAAATTTATATAAATTATAAGAAGCCAACTTGAGAAGGTCGAATTGTATTTTCAACCGCGGAATAAGCTTAAGAAAATGTAGGTGGACAAACAAGAAAATTCATCCTTGCTCATAATGTCCTTGGAATGTTAACTTTAACCAAAAATTGTTTTAAAGAAATGATGTGTTGTGGGATTCACCATTTCTGAAGCCATGTTCTTATGGTTAGGTCTTTACTAGTAACCTTCCATTGGGAAAAGTGTAGCGTCAGCATGCCTACGTTGTTTTCATGTCTCTATGTGAGTCGATGATTTGTGAATGTCGTATGCGAGTCGAGTTCTGTACTTGAAGCTCACGTTGTGTTGTGTGTAGTGAGCAATGTAAGCCAAAAAAAAAAAAATTATCCTGGTATTTTACTGTTGTATTTGTGTGTGTTAAGCGTGTGCACTACATCTTTTCAGTCTAGTACGTCAACATATTTTAAATATGCATGATATTTAGAACAAGACTGTCAATGGTGTTTCATGGAAAACCATGATTGTATATTACAAAATTGCAATCATAGTCATTTGTTTTCAAGTCAAAACGTAAGTTCTAAAATCTACATAAAGCAAACTTCTATCTGAATGACTGTAAGTGTTTTCTATTGTGTTATGATTTTAATTATTTTAATAAAAAGCATACGAATAAAGACAAATTTAAGTACAAACATCACCACTATTGGCTCTGCAAGGTTAAAAATATCATTTTAGACAAAAGGGAAAACATTATTTCAGGAAACACTATAAAAACACAAAACATGATAAAGATAAATGTCTCTTTTGTTAAAATTTTGGACACAATGCTTCCAAATATCCTAGTGAGATATTCTAAGTTATATACTTCAATGAAGATGTTATTAACCAAGAAGATTGAGATTACATCCCAAGTGATGTAGATATCTATGAAGATTATTATGAATTGTGCTTTGTCTCATTTCAATTTGTGTATGATAATACCGATGATGAATTTTTTCTCAACTTGCACTACGAGGATTATGAGAATTATTTTCCTCTGACACAAAGGTAGTAGTGTCAGGCATAATCTCTTATTGTTTTTTTTAGTTAGATTAACGCTTTTGATTGGAGCTTAGAACCAGGGGATTGGAGGGATTCCACCCACAGAGCCCAAACATAAACTACTACAAACGACCAAAACATGCAAGTAGGCCACACAACAAAAAGGGCTGAGAAGCCAAAGGCTAGCAAAGACTACAAAATAAACTAGCATATATATATATATATATATATATGAGACCCGAAACCAGGAATAGATCCAACCATGATTAGAAGGACAATGGTCACTGAGCATGTCAACTAGAACCTTCCACTTTCTTTCCTCCGGCAGTAGCGCCCCCACATGCTAAACGAAGGAGGAGATTATATGAAAATCCCATTTGTTGACGAAGATGAGCCACCCCCTCCGATTCCATGGCCATCGGTGCTGAAAGACCAGGTAAATCCAATTTTTTGATTCTACAACCTGACAGAGAACTAGCTACACAAGTGCCATGAACATCTGAAGCAAATTTCATCAACTCAACATTGCGAGCCGACAAAGTTGCAACAACCCTTCTAGCTTCCACCAAGGACTGCACAACCCACTCCTCCACAGGAAACAAATGCTCTCTGTCAAAATCCGTGAGGGTTTCCACCAGATTGACACGGTGCTAAGGCCTAATGAAATGAATGGCAATGAACCTAGCCTCTTTAGTGCTACACTTAACTTGCAACAGTCTCGACACGAACCAAGAATCCACCCTCGAATCGACCCACACCCGACTACCTACTTCTAGATACTCAAACCCTAGTGTCCTCTCAATCGCATCACAAATAGAACTAGACTCAACCTTGAAAATGAGACGTAGACGAGCCCTCGTGACACTCCCGAAGAATGCCATTTCCCTTTTCTTACCTTGAAGGAAAAGGCAAGGCAGCGGAGTAGGAGCCATCGAAGAGGAGGGCCCGAATCGTTGCAACACACTGTCGAACAAATGAAGAAAGACGAGAGCCAAAGGACGATTAAATAATCACCGACCTCCTTGAATGCCTTTCCTTATAATGAAGGCATTTAAATCTTCCCACGCGTCCGCTTGTGTGGAAATGACCAAGTCACCTTGCTTTATAATTCCTTGATTTGCAAGATAATCGGTGGTGGTATTGCATTCTCGATAAACATGACTAATGTTCTAGTTTGGAATTCTACTTAGCCAATATATAATGTTTTTGATGTGGAAATCCAATCTCCAAGACACGAATTTACCTCTACGAACATCATTAATCACCACTTGGGGGTTGCCTTCGATAATCAAAGCCTCGCAACCCACCTTGACAACTAATTTAATCCCTTTGAGTAACGCTAGAACTTCTGCTGCATTACTCGTTCCTACCGACAAGAGGAAGGAGTCTGCAATCACCAACTTACCAAGATCATCTCTAATTAAGCACCCCGCTCATGATAGGCATAGATTGCCTTTCGAGGCACCGTCGAAATTCAATTTTTGAAATGCAGGAAGGGGTGGGATAATCGCTTATTGTTAGGTTAGATAAATAATGTCATATATAATAGAAAAGTTGCATCTTTTTATAAGTCATATTTGTCAACAATCTTCATCTTCAAAAAAAGTAAGAAACATCCAATTATACAATTTTTTTTAGATTATACATATCAAAATTATAACGATTATTTCAAATCAAGTTACATATCCACTAACATTTCTCATTGATAATGAATGTTCGAAAAATGTAGTAGAAAATAAAAATTCTTTGTAGAGTATTTTTGGAAAATCTTGTCACAACCTCAATACAATTATTGCTTAATGAATCAAAAATTCAAATGTGAATGCTATGCTCATAATATTCTCATTTATTTCTATCATGACATTCACGATATTACTTTTTGTCAATATTTTTTTATCTCATTAATGACAATGTCCTTGGCCAAGTTTTCTTTAACACACTAGAAGAATACAATGTCAAGCTAAATAGTCATGTTAGCTTTGTCTTCGAAGAATGCATTGAGTACATTCTCTTAATTCCATATAATTTTAAATTTTCCACTCAAACGGAATATTTTGATTTTTGGCAAGATATTCATAATATATTTCAATTCTACCAAGTAAGAGATAAAATTGGGAAGCTCAGGAAATACTTATATGCCCAAACTGTGATTGCATTTTATAAGCCTATTGAGTCAAATCATTCTATTAGGTCTTCATTAAAAATGATTTTTGTCAGATTAATTGTCAACAATTCTAGCACAAAGATATGAAAACATGATATTCATACCATTCCATGTTAATATGCTAATGACCAAAACCTTTCTATTATAAAGATATATTAGATATGATTAAATAATTTGATTCATTGCTTGCTAAATCTTTATATTTCTCTCCTATATTTATGGTCAATAATCATAATGAGCAAAAGATCCAGGTAAAATGATAATGGTGTTAGATTATAAAGTATTGAATGTTATCATGATATTATTCTAGTATCTTATTACCTGTAAAAATCAACTACTGTAAATGATAACCCATAACAAGGTTTATTCCAAATTTGGCTGTAAAATTGAATTCTATCACTCGAGAATTGTTCGTGATCATATAGAGAAAATGATTTCTACATACTTCAAGAAAATTTTTAATGCCTTGTAATACCATTTGTCTTGAGAAATTCTCCCAACTATTTCCAACAATGGATGGATTCTATCTTTCATCATTTTTATGAATTTATTATTGTCTATATTGATGACATTCTAATTTTTCAGTAAGCCTTAAAGAAGAACATAACAAGCATCTCATAGTTTTCTATGTTCTCATATATTCTTATAGAAGTGTTCTCTTTAAATCCAAAATTGAATCTTACAAGACATCCATTTTTTTTAATGGATATACAAGGAGGTTTAATCAAGTCACAACTCTTATACATTGAATTTCTTAGATAGTTTAAAAAGTTCCTTAGTAATATCAATTATATCGCTCATTTTATTTCATGCTTTAAGAAGATATAAAACATCTCTTGACAAATATACTTAAGAAAATGTCCAAGACATGGATTGAATCTCATACAAACGCAATAAGAAAAATTAAGAATTTGTGTAAGAAAATTTAACCACTCATAATTCTCACCGATGGTCATATGATTGTTTATAGATGCTTCATACAACTATTGGGTTTACTTGAAAAACAACTTAATGGTATTGAGAAAATTGTCAGGTATGCTAGTGGTTCACATATTAATAAAAAAGAAACTATAATTCCGGAGAAAATAAAATCCTTGCTAGAATCAAATCTTTCAAATTGTCCAAATCTTACTTGTTTCATGTTATGTTTCATCTCAGAATGGATTATAATATATATTTTGGCTACCTTAAATATGAAAAAATAGCTCGAGGTAAGTTATTCCATTGGAAACAAAAAGTATTATAGTATGAATTTATTGTTCAACATAGAAGAGAACAATTTGGATGATTCTCTCACAAACAAATTATCAAAATTAAATTTGTTTACATGTTTTGAGAAAGTATTTTTGAATATTGCATGTTACAAGGGAAGTATAAGTTCTTTACAAACACACTTTGTGAACTTGGCTCAACTTCTTCCGCTGTTGCCATTATTATGCCCAAAGTATTTAGTTATTGCTATGATATAATTTGTACTCCTATTTTTGGCATATGTTTGTTTGATTATATCCGAGAAAAAGTTGACTATGCCATAGAACTACATACTGATAATTTTCTTTCATGCTTCATTCTTGAACATATCTACAAAGAACTTGTGATTAGAGGTCTAAATGTCACTTATCAAGAGTATTGTTATATTTATTGGTTATTGGGAGCTCATAAGATTAGATATGTTGATTTTAATGTTTATATGCCAAGTTAGGGAACACCTTCATGGTGGTTACTCTTATTTCACCAACTTTGGGTGTTGGATCCTGTCTTGGTCCTCTGACTAGAATCTATTACAAGGAGATTTATAATAAATATTTCCATGAATATGAAAAGTACAACACTAATCTATCACTTTGATAATAGAGATGAAATGAGACTGCACAACATTCTCTTTTATGCAGTTTAAACATAATAAATGAGTTCATATAAATCTTTATTATCAAAATTCTAAAGGTAAGCTCAAACCACATGGCAAGATTGTAGGTGATCATTATCATTATCACTACCATCCTAATGTATATAATATCTTGATAGAACTAGAATTGTGGTATAATCTTCATTTCTAGTGTTTAGCAATACAAAACCACTTACAATGGATCTAATAGAATTGTATGAAATTTGGTGTGAGATTAAAGAACATGAAGCTTTCTAATGGAATGAATATTGCCACAATTACGAAGAATATAATAGTGATGACTATGATAGTGATTAAGATGGTTCCTTTAATTCTCATAATGATTATTAACGTATGTAATTAATGATAAAATGATTTGTCCTTTCATCTTTTTTTTATACAATTATTGTGGGACAAGTCACAATTTAAATAGACCTATGGACAATGTAAGGCTAGATATAATTACTGAGACTCGATGCTGATAGTATGACTAGATGGATAGATGATCAACAATATCTTTGTGTGTTTTATATGATTGTATTACTAAATCTTGTAAAATAAATTTGGCACAAAAGTTAGCGCATGTACAAGCAGTGGGAACCTCTTATTTACTATTTTGATTTTACTTTATGTCAGAGCGTGGTTGTTAGTAATGGTGTGTACTGTGAAGGTTAGTGATATGAAATTCATCTTATATGAATGCATAGGTTATCATAGTCTGTTTTATTGGTTCTCACTCCCCAATGCTATATAAACAACTCATTTTTGAGTTGAGAAAAAGATTGTAATTGGGCAACAACATCAAGTTTGATTCTTTGTAATATTTAAAAAAAAAAACCTATATAAAGGTCTTCCTTCTTAGATTTGTTTAATATTGTTATATTCATGCCTTGAACTCATTCATGTGCTCTATTCTTGCAAACATTAGTTTGAACAATAGGATTAAAAGTAGATCATACTAGAAAGCCTTTGCAAAACACTTAAGACAAATTGTCACAACCCTAATTCAATTATGACATAATGAATCAAAAAGTAAAATTTGAATACTATGCTCATTTCTTTCCATCATGAAATTCACAATATTACCTTTTATTAATATTATGGTCTCACTAACAACGTTATCATTGTCCAAGCTTTTCTGAACACACTATAAGAAGAGGATGTCAATTGAGACAATCACATTAGTTGTATCTTCAAAGGATTCCTCGAGTGCATTCCCTTAATTACATATAATTCTAAAATTGTTACTCAAATGACTTCTACCAAGATAGCCATAATATATTTAAAATATACCAAGCAAAAGATAAATCCCATAAGCTCAGGAAAGAGTTATATATCCAAAATGATATCGCATTCTTTAAATTGTTGAGGTCGGTCATCTTATCATCATCTTTAGTTTAAAATATTGTTGTCACATTAATCCTCAATGGTTCTAACATAAATATAAGAAGACACATGGTATTCATATTATCCCATGGTAATATCCATATGAAACATCAAGACATATCCATTACAAACATCAAGACTCATTTGTTGATTTGAAGCTAATTGAACTTGCATGATTTTCATATTCCTCTCATGCATTTATGGTCAACAAATATAGTGAACATAAAAGGTAAATAGAGAATGGTAGTAATTATAAAGTTTTGAATGCGATCACGATACTATTTTAGTTTCTTATTCTCTATAGAGACCAATTTCCATAAAGGATAGATCATAATAAGGCTTATTCCAAACTTAATTGTATAAAAGGATTTTATCAATTGTGAACTAATCTTGATCATATAAATAAAACTACTATCTGCACATATCAAGAAAATTTCTAATTTGCTTGATAAATGCTCCTAACTATTTGTAACAATGAATGGATTCTATCTTATATCCTTTTGATGAGTTTATTATTATTTATATTGATGCATTTTAATTTTCAATAAATCTCAAGAAGAGCATAGCAAAAATCTAAAAGTTTTCTATGATCTTGTATATTCTTATAGAATTGTTATCTCCGAATCTAAAATTGAAGCCTACAAGAAACATATCCAATTTTTCGGAATGAATATGTAATGAGGTACAATCAATCATGTAGAAAGATGGTCAAAAACATCCTATAACAATAACTTGACCTAGTGCTATTAGATCGTCGCAATCAAATTTGACATGTCTTCTTGAGCATGATGAGGCCTCTCTACTGGGAGACATGTCCACTAATCATGAAATATTCCTTAAAAATTACAAATAATAAATTTAAGGAGTCTATGTTATAGTCATTCTTTGTGATCCATACTATTTATTAGTTTATTTATACAGTATTATAAGACTCTTCTTCTCTTAGTAGTGTCCATCTTATCAATACTGAAGACCATATTGTAATAAGTGAATTTAAGCCTTAGATTTGGAGGTAACAAAACATGAGGTTCATCTATTAGAGTTTCTAGTCAAACTTCAACATGTTTTTGAACATCATATTGTGCTGCTATTTTATTTTTTCCATAAAATTTGGGAAGAGATTGCTTACATGGATTAGGAATTTAGAATTTAAAAGGGAGATCTACTTCTTCAAAAAATGTAATAATAGGATTTGGTGGATGATGGTCAATTAGTTTTGAAGCACAAGCTTTTAAGCGATCAATATTTTATGGGGACAAGAAATAAAAGATGATTTATTGGGTTTGATTATTACAGTTTTGCTTTCAAGACTCTATATATCCTTTGGATACCACTAATATTTCTTGCAGTCTATTTTATGTTAGTTGATTTGAGGGTAAACGGAAGTTACATTTTTTGAATATTGTATTGATAGTGTTAATATTCTTTCTAACATTATTACTATGAGTTGTTATGACATCAACCTTTTCTTCGATTTGAACTACTCGTGCGCAATGTTAAGATTATATGTTCGTTATAAAAAATGAACTCACAAAAAATTACTTTATATTTATTTAATAAACCTTAATGACATCTATAAGATCTTCCCACTGATGGGGTAGCCACAAGCAGGGGTTAAATTTGACGGCCACCTATGCCTGTCAAACAATTTTTAGATGACGGTCATTTTTAAATATTGCCCTTCAAAAATGTAAAATAATGTTATTTTTATACTATTAACAAACTATAAATCGGATTATTCTGTATATATTTAATTATTTTTATATATTTTACATATAAATATATATATAAAATGACGGTCATACTTAAAATATGCAAGTCGCATGTGACGGTTATTTCAAATATTTGCAAGTATTTTACGGCTAAAATCATGAAAAACGTCTAAACGGCCGTCAAATTTAACCCCTGGTCACAAACTCCTAATAAGCTCTACCTACTTCGGTTTAAATTACAACCTTTCATAGTCTTCAACAATGGCCCTGAACGTGGTAGTTGATATTCTTTTTGTAGGTACTTTTTCCTGCTCTTTTTGTAATTTGATTTTCCTTCTGTAACCTTCTTGCTCAGATTGTATATTAATGGCACCTAACCATATAGATATAAGATTTGAAAATATCTTCTAGAAAGTCCGTGTCACCTACTTGATCGATGGTTTATTCCTATTATTTGCCACCTATAATGCCTGCCAGTCTACACCTACCTCTTTTGTCTTTTTTGACCCTAATCCTTAACACATACCTTCCTTAAATGTTGTGCACTATCCACCTGCAAATATCCGTGCAATTCCTATTTACCCATCTACGCAATCCTCAAGCACCACCTCTGCGTTTCTAAAAAAATCATGCCTACCTATACCTCTAAGAAAACATTGTTGACTATTATGTAGAACCCTTCCTTGGAGTCTTGCCTCACACCACTCCTACCGCATACTTCTCAGTTCCTAACATTGTGCAAAACTCCCTAAAACCTTGCACAATCACCCACACATCTTCCCATGTTTCTTTTTCCTTGTTGGTCTTGGTAAGCCTTACGTGCACTCCGTCACTTAGCAAAAATTTAAGGTTTTGTAGTCTTAATTATCCCATGATGCTCCTACATCAAACACCCCAGTTTAAATAAAAGCGAGCTTCGTCTCATGAGATAAAGTATTTCTAAGTATGGCCTAATTGACCAAGCTCCTTTGACCTTATCTATATTGCATTCTCTTTTTCGTGATTTCTCCATTTTACTAAATATTCCTTGTAATATTGTCTAGCTGACTTCTTGACTACCCTTGAGTCTAATATGGTCTCAAATTCTTCTATTTTTTTCTTGGTATCTACCTTCTACAATATTAGGAACTCTTCGATCCTTGCACATCTTCATCCACTTCTCCAGCGCACTCATCCATTTCCCTCTGTGCACTATCCTCCACTTTATGGAACTCATACATGTTTGCAACATTGAATATCGACGAGATATCCAATTCCTCTAGTAACTCTATTTTAGAGGCATTTGGTCACATTTTGCGCAATACCTTGCATGGTCCAATCTTCTTTAACTTTAGTTTGTTATAGGTCCCTTTAGGAGATCTCTACTTGCACAAATTTGCCAATACCCGATCTCCAACTTCATATTTTTTTCTCCATGCGTTGTGTCCGTACATTCCGTATAACTTTAGTTTTTTCTTTTTAATTTATCGCGCAGCTCCTCATGAATCTCATGCATATATTATAAGCAATCTTCCACTTCTACACTCTTGTTGTTTACCACCTCCCACAATTCTGTGAATCCTCTTAGGCTTGTCCCATAGACAATTTGGAACAAAATATTTCATATGCTCCTATTCACAGATTCATTAGAGGGAAATTTAACTTGTGATAATGCCACATCCCATTACTTTGATTTGTCTCTTACCAAGTTGCGCAAGGATTCTATTAACTAATTCTATTTTTTCATAAGTATAAGGATGATATGCTAAGCTAAAGGTCACCCTTATTCCAATTTTCTTCCACAAGGTCCTCTAAAAATGACCTAAAAATTTTATGTCTCTATCTGAAACTATGCTCAACAACAACCCATGTAGTCTCACTACTTCCTTGAAAAACAAGTGTGCGATGCCTAATGCATCACCGATCTTCTTGCATGTAATAAAATGTGCAATCTTGGAAAACCTGTTGACTACAAAAAATATGGAGTCGTTCTCTCTTTGCATCTTTGGAAATCCTAACACAAAATCCGTTTTGATATCCTCCCATGGTTTCCATGGTACTGGTAATGGTCGGTACAACCCTATGTTCTATTTATGACCCTTGGCTAGTTGGAAAATTCCGTGCCTCTAAACACATTTACGCACATCCATGTACATCCTTAGCTAATAACAACATGTGAGATTTTTCTACAAGGATCAATACGAAACCTATTGCACATCGAAGAGGCTGTGCTCCAATAGTGATGTGAACGCTGCAAGTAATAGGAAAGAAATCAAACACAAAGGAATATCAAGCATGAAAGAATAGGTTTACTCATTCTCATAGCTCAAATATAAAGGATACATATATAGGAGTGTTGTGTAACTCCCATGCATGACACAAGGACACATGAAACCCTAGTTACACCTAATGACCTATTGTCTCGCTAAACGAGATGACTCACCATGTGAGGTGGACAAGACTTCGAATGATGATGAGACAATTCACATACACCAACACCCCCCTTCATCAAAGCCGAGGTAGAGGTCATGGCATGTCAGAATAGAAAGAGAACTCCCCTAGACAACTAAGAAAGATGTGCCATATGGGTCCCAACAACTAAAGACCTGATAAGGTACCCATGTACAAACAACGTCTCTTTGGAAAAGAAGAAGAGGAGAAGAGGATTAGAAATCCCAAAGAAGATGGGTGGCTGCAGAGAACCTCACCCGAAGAAGAGACCGCAAGTGAAGAAAATTTTTCTCAGTGAAGAGCTTTGTGAAAATATCTACAACATGATCTAAAGTTTGACAATACTGAAATTTGATGATGTCATCATGAATTGGATCTTGAATGAAGTGCATATGGATCTTCATGTGCTTTGTCTACTGATTCTGAACTAGAATTTGGAAAATTGATATGGTGCTCATGTTGTTGCAGTAGATGATAGTAGGCCATCGAAAGTGAATACCAAACTCTGTTAAGATACCATGCAACCAAATAACTTTTGTGGCAGCATTAACTGATCCTCTATACTCTTCCTTTATAGATGATATTGCAATTGCATTCTGCTTCTTTCCAGACCAACTAACATGACCTGAACCAAAAGAGAAATTGTAGTCTTAGGTAGCTTTCTGATTATCCAAATCACTGGCCCAATTAGAGTATAAATCCAAATAAATCAATATTTGTCCCTCCTAGATATTGAATGCCATCTATATAAGTGCTACAAACATAGTGAAGGATCCTTTTCTCTACTTTCTAATGTAACTCATGAGGCTCCTGCATAAATATGGACACAATCCCAAAAATATACGATGGATCTGGATGAGTGTGAGTTAGGTTAATCAAGCTCCCCACCAATTGTTGATAAAGGGTATTGTACGTCTTAAAATCAACACGTGTTTTTAAGTGCATACGACCTCCCAAGGTCGTGTTGGGACAACCACACTGGAATTAATAGATGGTTATGTGATAGGCTAAATAAGGCGGACAAGCGAAATTTGTGAAAGTGGGAGAAAAGTGATCAAGGAAATCTAATGTCTTCTACGAGCACCGTGGGGATCTTCTCGTCTAAGGCAATGAAGGCCTCTCTAACTTGAGTGGGTGTAATGGAGTGGTCGAGGAGAATGACAACATGAAGAAGTCTATCAATATCAGTGTCACCAAATACTCTCCGAATCGGTTGCAGAATGCGTGTAAATTGACCTACAAATACCTCGTAGAAGTATCCAGACAAGGTCATGGAGGTGTGGGAGGAAACGTGTGGATAAGACAAATGGGTGAATTGTGGAAACTAGTTGCGACCGGGATGATTTTTCCAAAACTCATAAGCACTTTTTAATTTGACGTTTAAAACTAGCAACTGTGATATGATAACGGGTGGAAGCGGTGTGGTCTAGAAAACCAAGGTTCTGAGGCCCGTGTCAATGTTTGTAAATAGTTCAACTGTGTTTGGCTGTGGGACTCAGGGATCAAACACATAATCTCTTGGTTGTTGAGGGCCTTGAATGGTCATGTGGGATATGAAAACTATTAAACTAGAGGAAGCAATCAAGTTCAAAAAGTTTCTGTCAGGGGGTAGGTCGATGTTTAAACCTAGGCCAACTAAGAACACGTGGGGAATTGTATTTCTTTCTGTCTAATTAATCTATATGCCTAATTAATCAAATAAAAGAAAGCATATTCAAATCAAATCAATTCAATTACTATACTTGAATTTGATTAAATCTACATGCAGCTAAACAATTTAATAAATGAGAACTAATTAACAAAGCAAGGAAATGAATCTATGCTACTTGTTTTTTTGTTTTTCCAATGATTTTGAATAAAAGAGAAATAAAACAAATAAAGAACTAATTAATCTATTGTTTTTGAATTTTTTATGCTTACTGGAAAACATAAGAAATGTGCACAGAAAAATTATACTCCTTCTAAATTAATTGAAATTGCTTCTACACTAAAACTAAACAAGTAAATAACCAGATGTTGTTATTTCCCTATGTAGAGTGGATCTAATCTATTCTAAATAAAACATAAATTTTCTAATTTGTATTTGTGGATTTACAACTTCCTTTGTTCTTGCCTCAGAGTCATGGGAAGAAATAAAAACTTCTCAGAAGCAATTCTTCCCCTGAAACTTCCCCGGAAGAAACAATAGGATATATGGAAGCTTATAAAATGAAGGGAAATTACTAGTACCAAACAAATGCAGGAGCTCCATCAAGAAAAACTTCCCATGCAAATCCACAAGGATAGGAAGGGAAGCATTTTTTAGAAGAAGCTTTGTGTAAATAAAGAAATAAATATTAATTGTACTTATTTGAATTAATATACTCTAACAAACTATGGAATAAGATCTACTCAAACAAATAAAGCTTTAAGAATCCAAATGCATCCCCAACCTGGAAATGTAGAACTGTGACAATTCCTGTGTTGGTTTTGATTTGTTGTCCCGTCAACTTCTTTTCCAATTTGGTGTTCGAACAAGTCCAGGGAACTGTGCTGGCTTTTGTGGAATAAATGATCAAGAAATGTTGGAGCAAGAATGGCTTACAAACAATTTGGTAGCAATGCAGGAAAGAGAATAACAAGGCAAGATAATTGAGATTTCTTGTGTATTTCTTGGTAGGATTATGACAACATAACATTCTAATTCAAAACAGTAATTTCCAACCAATGCTCCGAGTAGAAGCTTGTATCTTATAGAAAAATGGTAGGGAAATGGTCTAAGCCATTTGGCAGCCAAGGGATGCCACATCACTCAAAGAAGGGGTAATTATATCTCAATTAACAATAGGAAAGGAAGGAGAAGTTGGTACACATCAAACAAGCTCAAGAATAGCCAATTTGGTCAAGAACCGTGTGCTCAAAATGAGTTTGAAGAAGGTGACATGCGTTCCAAACCACACTACAAAGTCTCGGGAAAAAGTGCACGGAACCTCCGGTCTACACAAGCTAACAGTTACGTAACCGCTGCTCAAGGAATACTGAAGGTTATGTAACCGTCGGGGAAGCTGCATAACCACCGGTGTGGTTCCATAACTTAAAGCACAAAAGCTAAGGAAAGGCTACGAAAGAGATAAATGAAAACAAGAAAATCATGGAAATGGATAAGGGAAGCAATCTAAGCTACAAATATATATTGTAAATGAGAAATCATACTTAAAAACCATCAGAAATATATTTATTCATCATTGGGGATTTTGAACTGTTCCGACAATGTATCACCTACAAAATTGGGTGTGTACAGATACCATCAACCATAGGATAAGAGAAATCAGAAACCAACTTAAACTTGGAAAGGAAAGGTGTAGGAGAAGGCTTATAATCGAACATGTGAAACTGAGCTAGCAAATCAAGGGAGTACTTAGGTTGTAAAATTACAATTCCTGAGTCAAATTACAAAATTTGAATCCCAAAAAATTAATGAAGCAATCCTACGTCAGACATGGAGAAATTTTTGGCCAAGGAAATATTTACATAATCAATGAAAGAGGAAGAGCTCCCCATGATCAACAAGTCATCAACATACAGAATGACGATGAGCATGAAATCATCCTTCCATAGAATGTAAACATTTGGGTCAGAGTGACACTGATTGAACCTTGATGCAAGTAGTAAGGAGTTCATCTTGGAATACTAAGCATGAGGGGCTTGTTTAAGACCATAGAGAGACTTATGTAAATTGTAAATGAGGGAGATATCATGGACATAACTTAGAGGTTGTTCCATGTAAATATCATCCTCTAAGTCCCCATGAAGGAAGGCACTCTTAACTTCCATCTGGTGGACTTCCCATCTGTTCATGGTAGCAATGGTGAGGGTCAATCGAATGGAATTCATCTTCACAACCAGAGTAAAGGTTTACGAGTAATCAACCCTAGATATATGGGAGAAACCCTTAGCTACAATTTGTGCTTGAAAATTTTTGACTCATCCATTAGCACCATACTTTATTCAGAACACCCACTTACACCGAACAATTTTTATTCCTTTCGGAAGAGGAGTCAGATCCCAAATATCATTCTTGATGAGTGAGGAATACTCCTCATCCATAGAAGAATCCCACTCAGGAATCACAAAAGCCTCCTAGAAAGACTGAGGGCCGGAAGTGGAGGTGAAAAAGGAATGAGGTCCAATGAATTCTAAATGATTCTATCTCACATATGAAGGATCTCCCATCCATTCTCCATCACTCTACAAAGTCTTCCTATCCTAATGAGGACTAGGAGGATCAGGCTCAAAGTCAGTAGATTATTCACTTAAGTGAGAAGGTACAAATTCATCATAACTACTATCACAATCAGAAGACTCCAAAACATGAGGGTCAGGAGGATCAAGTGGAGGAGGAGGAACATGCTCAACAAAATCATCATCCAAAGAGTCAGAATCAGAATCAGAGAGCATAAGGACCTAAAGGGTGGAGAATTCAAATTTGAAGATGACTCATTGAATTTCACACTTCTCTCAATATAAAGCTGATGAGTAGTGGGGTTCAACAATCTATATCCCTTCACGCCATCAGGATAACCTACAAAAATACAAGTTTTGGACCGTGGTTCCAAATCATAGCGTTTCTTTTTGGGAATATGGGCCATAGAATTGGATCCAAAGACATGAAAGTGCTTGACATTAGGCTTGCGTCCAAACTAGGATTCAAAGGGTGTCATCCCTCTTACTACCTTGTATGGAACACATTTCTGAATGTAGTAAGCACAACTCACTACTTCGGTCCAATACTGTGGAGGAAGATATTTTGAGTGAACCATACAAGTGGCCATCTACTTAAATGTTCGCTTCTTTCTTTCTGTAATTTTATTTTGTGAAGGGGTGTAAGTAATTGTATGCTGTAAAGAAATCCCTTCGGAGGTACATAAATATTCAAGTTTATTGCTTGCATACTTGGCTCTATTGTTGGTTTGAAGAACCTTGATAGACCTTTCAGCTTGTTTCTCAACAAGATCCTTAAAGTCCCCAAATTGATCAAAAACTTCAGACTTTAGTGCAAGAAAATATACCCAAGTGTAACACTAAAAGTCATCAATGAAGGTTAGAATATAAAGAGATCTAGTAAACAAAGGAGGCTAGAAATGGCCAACAATGTCACTATGAACAATATCCAAAAGACAAGTATCTCTCTAGGCTTTTCCTATTCCAAAAATTTCTTCGGGGTGCTTTGTGAGGGCACAACCCTCATAAAGAACCTTAAAAGATTTGACACAGGGTAACCCATTGAGCATTTGTTTTTGGCTCAATTGTTCAAGGTAACGATAGTTAAGATGGCCAAAACACTCGTGTCATAGCTTGCTAACCTAATCTGCATGAGTGACCAAGGAAGTGGGCACCGAATGAGAAGTAAAGTGGGGAAAGGTATACAATCGTAAATGATGAGCTACCTTTCCCTCAACCACAACAGTGTCGAATTAAAGCTCATGAATAATCACTGATTTAGGACCAAATTCCACTCGCATTCCTTCACCAAGGTGAGTGATTTGGTATACTGATAGGAGATTGGTAGAGAGATTAGGACACTCAACACTTGGTTAAATCATCCACTGTCCATATCTATCGATATACTACCGGAAACTGACACTATAGTGTCATCATCCAACATGTTTTAGGACATGCCACATGGTTTGATGTTGGAAAAATCAACATGAGAAGAGACCATATGGTGTGAGGCATTAGAATCAATAATCCACGCTGACGAAGGAACAACTCTAGCCATAAGGGACTTTATTTTCTTCTTCTCAGATTTAGACTCCTTTACAGTGGAAGACTCAACTTTTGGAGCATTTTTTTTTATAGAATCAGGAACACCTATGTTATTCTTCTCAGTCAAATGAGTTAGGTGATAGATTTATTTTCTCATACACTGATACTCTTCATGGCAATTCTTCTTGCAATAGGAACACTTAAACATTTCCTTATTCGCTTTAGGCTCAAAATTTGAAGTGTTTATGTTCGGTTTGGTTTGGGCTTGGTTGGTCTTGGTTTCCTTATTCAGTTGGTCCTTTTTCTCTTTCTTCTTTTCAGTCTTATTTCCATTACTATTACTTTCTACAAGGGCATGTGACTTGGATTTGAGAGTCCCCATTTGAATGAGTTTGTCTTGTTCTCGAATGAGTTGAGATGAAAAAATTTCAAATGAGGGAATTTTCCAACTACTCTCTAGAGTGGATTTTGTGGCATGGAAATTCAAAAAGAAGATAGAGTATTCGGGACCCAATTTTGAAAGAATCGACAACATCAACTGGGAATATTTCTTCTCCACTTTACATTCCTTTAAAAGTAATCTAGTGTGGATGAACTTTGAGAAGAAGGCTTATATGTTTTTAAATTCACTAGGATTTAATCCTAGTAGTTCATTTTCCAACTCATGTGCTCTCATGTCATTTTTCTGTCCAAACATACTAACATTTTCCATGCTTCATTAGGTGTTTCAGACAACTAAATGTGGAAGAGAAAGTCAGGAGATGGATACACATAGAAGACCTAAGGCTTCGTCACATCATTTTAACCACTCAGATTTTTCAGGCTCGTCATCAGGTTCAGTCTCAACTCTCATGTTGATGCGAAATAACCTTTTACCCCTTAGTTTAATTACCATTTTCGATCTCCATTCAAAAAATTTGAATGAAATGAGAAAAGGAATTGAAAGAACATCCATCGCGAAGAGAGAGAAGAAGGAATGCAAAAAGAAACAAGAAACACAACCACCCCAAAACAATATTATCAACCCCTGATTTTAGTACTTTATAGTTTAGTGCGTTGATTACAATCAGGTGTGAATGTGTGTCGTGAAACAATTGATCACCCACCTTGCAATGGGCATAGTAAAATGCAAGTGTGGAGACCACAATCAAGTTTCAGCAATCATGACAGTTTGTTACCATAAAAAAGCAAAAATCTAGCTAAAAACAAGAGAAGGGGAGGAAACAATCCCGTGTGAAAAATAATGTTTCACGTCAAAGTAGAAACCCCCTTGTTATAAGATCATGGCAGATACGCTCACTAGTCTACAAGAAATAATAAGGATGATACTAATTAAATTAAATTTGAATTAAATATAATTGCATAATAATTATTGGTCCTAATGATGTAAAAAATGATAATATACAATAAGATCTAAGAAAATAAGAAAGAAATAATGTAAAACCCTAAGAAAGAAGGAGAGATAAGAGGACTTAGCTGATTTCCGAGTGCAAAGGAAGTGATCTGGGTAGGTGAAAGTGTTGAACAGACTCCAAACGACGTCATAAATGCTCACTATAAATTATGGAGTTCAGGAACATAGCCAGACAGGGGCGCCTAGTCTAGTGCAAAGGCATATGGGTGCTGGTGACTGTGTAGAGGCTAAGAATTTGCTTTCTTTTATGTCGCAATGTCTTCGTTGTTGATTCCTATTGATCTCCTGATATCTTCTCCTTGATTTTCGAAGGTACCTGTAACTTGTAAAAGAGAAGTTTTCCTGCACAAACCACAAACCAAATCAAACCTAAAAGGAGAAGTGCAGAATTGGGAGTCAAACTGATCCCAACAGTCACCCCGAGAGTTAACTTACGATCGAGCACTACACTATATCTCAGACTCCATGTAGTTCTTGTGTGTGTGTGTAGAAATTATGCCCTAGGATGTCCTTGTGCAAGTTATACTTGATATCAAGTTGTATCTTGAATGTAGAAATGTATAACATATGTGGATGGAATATAATAGACTTCCCCTTCTTATGTAGTTTATGCAAAAGTATGCAACCCTTGTCCCTTGAATGGATGCTAGATGTATACCTTTAGAGTGCTTTAGTACCTTTGGAATGCAAGTTTAGGTGATGAGAGTAATGCTTAGTGTTTGGTCCTTTATTTTGAAAACATAACTATGTATTTATATGATTCCCTTGTTTGAATTTCATAATTGACAATTGGAAGGACGACCCATAAGAGAAAAAGATGTCCAAAATATAATAGAGACCCAAAAAGAGTAAGGTAAGAAAGGGTCAGGGGTGCCTAGGAGAGACAAGAGTGCCTAGGCACTAATGTTTGAAGCCAAAAAAGAGAAATAATTTAAGTTCCGGCTGGGCCGTAAGGTGTGTAAGACTAAATAAAAAGAAAGGGACAAAGAAAAGAGGCCAAAAATAGTTACCAACTACTAGCTTTCTTGCTTAGGAATCACATAAATACTATCATGCTTTTAGGACCTATAAATGTAACTAAGTGTGTGATTGTGTCTACATTTTCCACCACTTTATGTTGTTGAGTGAATAATTGATAACTTAAAGTAGATAAGAGATGCGTACCTTATGATCCTATAGAGAGTGCGGCGAATAGCGTGCCGAGTGGACAAGTGAAGCGTGGAATATTTGGAAATTGAGGCATGGAGACTAGGAAAGGAAAGTGATCGTAAGGGTCAAGTGTATGCGTCACTAGTACCTATTGCGCTTGTATTTGCTATTGTAGGATGCTTCTTGTTGTGTATTAAGTATAAACCTATAAAATAAGAGAAAAAAAGAGTAGTCAAAGTCTTGTATATGAAAAATCTGAAAAAGTATGTAAAAGTGTGTAAAATTAGTAGTAAATGAAAGTGTGCACATGATGTAAAAGAGTGTAAAGGATAGAAAGGTGTCCTGAAATGTTGTCAAGAGTGATTTTTTGGGAGATCTCAAGTCTATAATGATTTTTTGGGTGATCTCACGCCAAGTGCGAGTTTTTTGGGCGATCTAACGCCAAGAGAGAGCGTTGGGGAGAGAGGTCTAGTTCTACTCTCCTTCCATGACTTTTCCTAATAAGCACCACTATAGATGGTGAGTCTCGATTTGTTCCTTTTATTCCTTTTGTTCCGAATTAGTTTCAAATTGTTATGATTGTACCGATTGAAGGAGATAGAATGCATTCTGTAACTACGGGTTTATGCATGTAACTGTAGAACTACTCTTTGAACTGTTGTAGACTGTTATATTATGAGAAAATGACAATGTGTGCCCCTAGAAAATTAGCGCCTAAGAGAGGTTAGGAGCGTCTAGGCACTAGTGTTGGATTCTGGGCGTTGGTGTCTGTTCTGTGCTTGAGGTCTAAGTCTATTTCTGGACCATTATGTGACTATGTTTTGATGTTGATTCTGTACTCTTCTATGCTTTGATGTAGCTCTAAGATTCTATAGGGGTGATTTGTTCACCCAATGTATGCCCCACCTCATTTGGGGTTCATGTGATGATAGAAGGAGAAATGCGGCCCAAAGGAGAGGACATGATGCTGATCTAAAGTGAATATTTGTAGGGGTAGAGGATGTGCATGGTAGAAACCAAGGCACATGAAAATAAAGTAGGCTAGTAACACGTGTTAGTAGTAAACATAGATAACATGCAATAGAAGACAATGTAACAAACAAGTGTGTAGAAAATATAGGCGACGAAAAGTGGGTTTCAAATATGAGACATTGCTCAATATGTCACAAGATAATCAGGGCCGAAGCGGCCATAATCAAACAAAAAGTGATCAAGAAAGACATAGGGCATATCCCGCAAATAATATCATATAATAAAAGGAAATGGAAAGCAAGTAATGACATATAACCATGGTGGCATATACTCATGCAAGGAAAATACTACACATAAAACAACCGTTTGCATGTTAAAAAGATAAGTAACATGTCATGAGCGTGTATAAATCAGCGAAAGGTAAAGTAATTGTAATGATAGAAGCTGTGTAGTATGTGATAGTAGTGAAAGTAGATGCCCCCAGGGGCCTCAGTGGAATTGGTAAAAGGTATAGTGCCAAACATTATTGTAGTGTGTAAGAACCTATAAGAGATATGCATCCACGGCAAAAAACCAAGTGAACGCGCATGTGCATATATAGAAATATGATGAAATACTAAGAATCCATATAACATGGAAAACAAAGTGTAATATGTAAATAGAATTTAGCTAGAAAGAGTAGATGTAACCAAGATATGCAAATGCAATGTATGAGTGTGATGGTATAGAATGAAAAGTGTGAAGATGATAAGAGCAATGTTCCCACTAGTGGATATGCATGAAATGAGGTTCATTTATAGAAACACTCAATAGTCAAGAATGAACCATAGAACAAGAGTGTGTCATCGGGTAATGTGCGTGTTGTTTGAATAGATGTTAGAAAGATGTATTGTGAAGAACATAGTGTGAAGTACACTAGATGTGAGGTTCATTTCAGAATTAGACCTTGAGTAGTCGGGTATGAACCGTGGAACTAGATTGCGTCATACGGTAATGACGATACAATGCATGTATCAAAGAGTGTGAAAGTGCATAGGAAGATTAGTTATGATGCACGAAGTGTAAAGTGCAGTAGTAAATACTAGAGAGTGAAAAATAGGGGGAAGAAATCGTGATGCCCCTTAAGTGTGTGATGTGGATAAAAATCAAGTAAATTCATTTAGGAGGTCGTTAGTGTCAGGTTCATACCGATTGGATTTGGATTAGAGACTTGGTAAAAAACAATGTGGGGTTGATCATATAAAGATCCTTGGCGTAAATTGTACATGCCCATAACATGTTCTTCATAGGTAAAAGGTGGTTGTGGGCAATCTTGTGCATACTAGCGGGTGTGATTTTATGTAAAGCCAAGGAATGAATCATTACAAATAGAGATGCAACCAAAAGGAATGGGAAATGTGATATCAATATGATTGGGATCTAGAGTGCCACCAATGTAATCAAGCCAAGACTGTCTAAGTCTGAGTAGAGAGGAACAAGGAGTACGCGCAAGGAATATTGATAAATGGAAGACACAGAGGCTATAAATAGAAGTAATGAAGACACATCCATGATAAAGGTGAGGAGAGTGAGGAGGGATGAGATCAAAAAGTGTGAATCCTAGCCGAGATAAGCCATCATACGTGTAAACAATGTCAAAAAAGTTGGGTTGAATGGAATGTGAGGCCAATAAGAGAGTCATGTATAAAAAGAGTGCATGTAAAGGGGTCAAGCTGCGGTGCAGAGTGAAATTGGGGAGAGGAAGGAGGTGGTATGATGTCTAATTCATGGAAAATACCTTGAAAAGGTATCATGCCATTAGTGGAAGGAGGAGGTTTCTTAAATTGATATTCACTAGGGCCAATAACAACAAAGGTATCTTGGAAGTAGGATTCATCTATTTTGATAGGAGTAAAGTTAATATTGCGCAATGTGTCATCGTTACTCTCTATGACATCAACCTTATCATCAGAATCATCGGTGGTGACATTATCTTGTTGCATATCATTGTCAAGGAGATTGGTAGGAGTGGAGCTAGATGTAGGAGTGAGAGGAGCCATGATAAGTGGGGTAGTGGTAGCTGTAGAGATAGACATTATGGGTGATAGGAGATCTATAATGTGTGTAGGAATGGATGGGATGCATATGGAGGTATAAAACATATGTGAAGCACTAGATCAACCCATGTCATATGTATTGATATTGTGTTATGGAATAGGCTACGATGGAAGGTTGGGCATGGCAGTGACAAGCTCTATATGACAAAACTTGAACGGGTCAAGGTCAACAACAACGGTATGTTCATAGCTATCATGTAGGAATTTAACACACCTATGAACTATGAAGGGAACAACATGCATTGAATGGATTCATGGTCTATCGACTAAGCAATTGAATTGGAATTAGGAGTCGATGAAAAGGAATAAGTAGGAACTATTTTGGGCCCAATTTTTAGAGGTAAGGTGACAATGCCCATGCATGTGCGAGAAGTCGAATCATAGCAGTGAATGAGAGTAAAGGATTTATTAATTAAATTATAAGAAATGCTAATTCTCTTGAGGAGAGATAGAGCACAAAAATTTATACTATATCCATTATCAATGAGTACACACTTGATACAAATGGAGCCGATAGTAGCGGTGATAAAAAAGGTGCAAAAGGATCACTAGCAATCGAGGGAGGGATATCTTCATCACTGAAATATATGGAGTGTGGTGCATTTTTGAAGGATTGAATGTGATGAGCAAAGGAAATAGGAAAATTATTACTTTTAATATGGATGGAGTGAAGGGCAGCATTTAACGTATGACAAAAATTAGGTGCACTGCGTAAGAGATCATAGAGAGATATTTTGGCTGGTTTATTATTAAGTTGCTCAATAATGTCATAACATTTAGAGGTTGTGGTAGGAACTATAGAAGTAATGGGTGGTGGGACAGATACGTGTGGAGTAGCTGGAAGACATGTGCAGTGAGTGGTGACTACATTGTGGATTAGGCATTGGAGTAACAAAGTGACGAGGGTATTGGGTGTGGACCCACATAAATCAACAGTGGTGGCAGTCATGTCAAAAAACTTGGTTGGAGTATAAAATGAATAAGAAGATTGATCCATGAATATATAAGAAGGGGATATGTTTTGATGCATTCTCATAAGGTAGGGTTTGAAAAATCAGGTTCACCAAATGATTTAATTTAATTTGAATTAAATCTAATTGTAGAGTAACTATTGTTCCTAATGATGTATAAAATGATAATATACAATAAGATCTAAGAAAATAAGCAATCTATAATTTAAAAACCTAAGAAATAAGGAGAGATAAGAAGACTTAGATAATTTCTGAGTGCATAAGAAGTGATATGGGCAGGTGAAAGTGTTGAATAGACTACAAATGACATCGTAAATTCTCACTGTAAATTTTGGAGTTCATGAACAAAGCCAGACAGGGACACCCAGTCTAGGGCAGAGGTGCATGGGCACTGGTGACTGGAACTAGGCATTGGTGACTATGTAGAGGCTTAGGATATCCTTTCTTCTATGTCATAAGATATTCACTGTTGATTCATATTGATCACATGATATTCACTCCTTGATCGCCGAAGGTACTTATAACCTACAAAAGAAAAGTTCACTTGCACATACCCACAAACCACATTAAACTTAAAAAGAAAAATGTAGAATGGGGAATTAAAATGACCCCAACGGTCACCTCAAGAGTGAATTTACAACTGAGCGCCGCACTACATCTCAGAATCCATGTGGTTCTAGTGTGTGTGTCTGTGCATGTAGAAATGATTCCATAGGATGCCCTTGTGCAAGTTACACTTGATAGCTGGTTGTAGCTAGAATGTATAAATGTATAACATGTGTAGATGGAATAGAATAGACTTCCCCTTCCTATGCAGTTTATGTAGAAGTATGCAGCCCTTGTACCTTGAATGGATGCTAGATGCATGCCTTTGGAGGGCTTTAGTGCCTTTTGAATGCAAGCTTAGGTGATGATAGTAATGCTTAGTGTTTTGTCCTTAATTTTGAAAACATAACTATGTATTTATATGATTCCCTTGTTCGAATTTTGTAACTGACAACTGGAAGGCCAAACCATAATTATTAAATATGCCCAAAATATAAAAGAGACCCAAAAAGAGCGAGAAAGGTAAGAAAGGGTCAAGGACGCCCAGAAGGGATAGGAGCGCCTGGGCGTTACTGTCTTGGCTAGGTACTGTTGTCTGAAGCCATAAAAGAGAAATAAGTTAAGTTCCGACTAGGCAATAGGGTGTGTAAGACCAAATAGAAAACAACAGATAAAGAAAAGAGGCCAAAGATGTCAACCACTAGTTTTCTTGCTTAGGAATCACATAAATACTAGCATGGCAGGGAAAATTTTAGTGGAAAATTTTAGTAAACTCACAAAAATTGAGGATTATGGAAATTTGAATTGGTGAATATTATGTGGTTCGCAGCTGACTTATTCGCCGAAAAATTTGACCAACATTTCCCTTATATTCTTCCTTTCACCTAGATTTTACACATATATAAGAGCTTATGAATGTAATTCGCCACAATTTTGAAATATGTCATGCACATATTTTCCGAAGAAAACATAAGAAAATCTTCAGCCACCAACACTAAAATTTGAGCCATCCAACCACAAGTCATCCAACTCTGAGCCATCCAACCACAAGTCATCCAACTCTGAGCCATCCAAACCTGAGTCGTCCAATACTGACCCGTCTAACTTTGAAATCTAAGCCGTCCAACCTCTTACCCATCCAAATTCGATCCACCCAATACTGATCTGTCCAACTCTGATCCATCCAACCCTGAACTGTCCAACTCTGATCCATCCAACTCTGATTTGTCTAACTCTATTCCATCCAACCCTAAGCCATCTAACCCCTAGATGTTTAATCCCTCAGTCCAACCCCTGAATGTCCAACCCCTAGCCCTCCAACCCCTAGTCGTCCAATGGTCAACCCCTAGCCATCCAACCCATTAGTCGTCCAACTGTTACTGTCCAGCCATGATTTGTCCAACCCCTTAGTCATCCAACCTTGAGCCATTTGACCCCTAAGACTTAATTCATCCAATAACTTAGGCGTCCAACCCCTCATTCATGAGCCATCAAACCACTCAGTGACTCAGTCGTCCAACCCTTTGCCATCCAACCCTTTACCTTCCAACCAATACCGTCTAACCTTAAACCATCCATTCTCAGATCCTTCGAACATAAGAGCCTCCCCAAAGGGCCTAAGCAGTAAGAAGTCATGGATACTAGAAATCAGTGCAAGAAAATTACAAATTCAACCAATTTAAAAAGGGTGCAAATAATTTGCTTGTCTATTTTTGGAAAATCACAAAAAATGAAGTTGGTTTCTGCATCAGCTGAATATATCCGTATGTGGCATTTGCTATTTACTGGTTATTTAATCTTATGGAATTTAATAATTATGTTAATAATACTATTCTTGGAACTCTTTGTACTTTGTAAAAATTTAACTATAGATAAAATTAATACTATATAAGTAATAATTTTATAGAATTATATGCAGACGTTTCAGAAATTCCTTCACAAAATAATCAATTTAAAGATATAGATGATGCATTATATGTTGAGGAAAACTTTCCGTCCCTTGATGACATAGAAGTACAAGAAAATTCATCGAATTCTCAAAGTACACCAGCAAAGGAAGCTTCTACTCCAAGGTCTATTTCCAGAAAAAGGAGATATGAGAATCAAAATATTCCTACTGACAACTCAGATGCAGAAGTTAAATCTCAAGAAAAAAAGAAAATATGTCAGATGAAAGAGGAAAAAATGGACAATTGGAAGGAAATTCCAATTCGAATGAGCTACAAAATATCCTTTTATTGAACCTGTTTACACTTAATATTGTAATGATGATCTAACACAATGCAGATGCAAAATATGTGGTTGGAAACAGGGGAAGGATCACATGATGCAACTCAAACTGGACACTATTGAAAAGCACTGTGGGAAAATATATATTTCCCAAAAGCTAAAGGATGACAGCATAGTTAGAACACATAAATGGAAAGATGCAAAAGATTGTCTATCTGTCAAATACGTAAAAGACTATGAAAAGGAACAAAACCGTATCAAATATATAAATGAAAAAGGTGGGAACATAGTAAGCTATGGAGATAGAAATGCAAGCAAAGGGTATTTAGTTTGTTGAATTGTATTTCATTTAATGGAAAGGGCAAGATCGATGTCCGATTTAGGAGAAAATAAAATGTTGTATCAAGTTATTGGTCTACAAAATGTTCCTCAATCTCATTGGTCAGATACCAGTGGTTGGGAGATTGCAAAATGTCTATCTATGGTAGAAAAGGAGGATCTGAAACTGTGTGTTCAAAAGGAAAAGTATATTTCCCTTTCATTAGATGAGGTTACTGCAGTCGATAATACTTCATGGATATGTATTCATGTTTACACATTTGCTAATGAAATAAGGACTCCACACCTCTTAGCAATTCATAAAATGATTGAGAATTGCAATTCTGAAAATATTTATAAATTGGTGGTGTCAAATATGAATGATATCACTAGAATGGATGACTTTTCCATTGCAAAAAAATAGTTTGTGTCAGAACGAATGGTGCAGCTGTAATGCAGGGAGCCAGAAATGGTCTGTGTTATAGACTTTAGACAAATATTGCTTCGTAAATGGTTGTTGTCTACAACATGGCTCACATAATGAATCTCGCCTGCAAAATTGTGAGCACATTTGAAAATGTAGCTAAAGTGGAGGAATTGATACATGATCTGCATGCCTATTATTCTAGCAGTCCAAAGAGATTTTTTAGAATTTCAAAATTTTGATATTGGACTGACAGAGGGAAAAAAACTTCTCAAAGATGTAGATACCAGATGAATATCTATGTATGAACCTGCACGTAGAATATCTGATGAGTATCCTTCACTGAAATGATTTATGTTTAAATACCACAGGGATTTAGATAAAGCTAAAGATTTATTGTGCCGTCTAACTGACATAGAAACTTTACTCACACTTTGCGGTATTTTTCCCATAATGAGGGAGCTTAATATTTTAATGAAGCATGCACAAGATCGGTCTACCTACATTACATAATTCATAAGACGCAGAAGACGTGTTGCTGGAGTCTAGAAAGTTTATATATTTCTGATGGGAGTTTGTAGGGTGCTGCTTTTGAAAACTGGAATGCATTGACAGATTTAAAAAATTTGAGGTGCTTCTTAAAGTACAATATACATGATCATATGTGTATAACAGCACATGGAAGAGAGATTCCACTTCATACGTTCCAAAAAAGAGTTGATATGGCTAACTCAGAAATAGAATAAGTACGAGTGACACGAAATTTATATGATGCAATATTAATGGAAACTCGGAATAAGTTGAGAAAGATCTCTAAATCTTTAGCTAAAGAGATCCAGGAAAGATTCAAAAATGATAAAATACTTGAAGCAATGAGAGTTGTAAATCCATAGTTTTGGAATTTTTTAGGCGTCAAACCTTATACGTCTATCAGTACTTTATTTATCAAAAACATGGGTGATCTAACTGATCATTTCTATAAGACTGAAGAGATAAATGGAGTTTCTTTGGAAGGTATTTTGAAAAGAAAACTACTTAGTTCACAGTCAATGGATTTTTCTAATACTATGATACGACAAGTTCAGCTTCTATAAAACCCACAAGATTGCAGTGCCATGAAAATGATTGGGAAGGATATATGTTCTAGTAGTATTCTAAATGAAGATTTGAGCGAGTATATTAAGCTGTATGAGCTCTTCCAAACAATGATTCTGGGTTCTGTGGAAGATGAGAGGGTTTTCAGTGCACTATCCGTTTTAAAGTCAAAAGTTTGAAAAAAATTGGATATGAATCTAGAAAGATGTCTCAGATTGTATGTATCACGTTACTCAATGGAGTCTTTTCCTTATGATAGAGCACTGACATTGTGGAATTCACTAGTAAAAAGACAAGGAGTTAGTAATATTCTACCTAACCTAGGGGATCGAGACACATCCACAGATCATGCTACAGTTGATTTCCAAAACACAAATGAAAGCGTTGCTCTAGGACTGTTCCAATTCACATAGATTTCATTATAATAATGTTATGCAATAAGTATTGATTTATTTCATACGGAGATCACAACTTTTCCATTGCAACAATGTCATTATATGTTTAAATTATCCCATTTGTGTTTTATATTTGGTTTTCAAACTCAGACTCAAATAAATACACATTTGTCTTTTATATTTGTTAATTGATTTATTTTACATCTGCAACAAATCAGAAACGTAAATATTTTAAAGAAACAAAATCAAGTAAATTTAAGCAGCATTTACGTAAACAATAAAAAAGAAACATAGTTTGTATTAACATCATATAGTAACCTTGTACAATTATAATTTCCAAAGTTCTTTTAAAATCAATCTCTCATATGGTGGATTACTTTATGAAGAAAAGTACAAATTCATAAAGCATTGTCGGCCTATACAATTCCAAAAAGGGGGTTGTCATAACATATCAAATCTTCCGGACAAGTTCTGTCATATAAGGACACATTACGAGGTCATCCTCTTTTCTGACTATGATTCAAAATCATAGTTTTCCTTACGTCTACCACACATAATAAAAACTAAAAAAAGGGCTAGCCACTATCTTTTAATTCCTACGCCAGTGTCAAAATTGTGACAACACACCTGTCACATGATGAAATTTACTAACATGTCTTATTTTATATTGCAGGGTGAAGCTTGTTCTTTTTCTTGTGTTAGAGGTGGAGGAGTCTGCTGCATCTGTACAGATCTATCTACTATAACTACTGATGCCTGCAGATCTCATGCTGTGGTATTGCTATTCGCTAGAATATTTAGCTCCTCCCTCGCTACATTTCCTGCAGACAAAAATATTGCATCTGCATCTATCTTTTACTTTAGTAAGACTTATGGATCCATCTTATGCTCCTTTATTATCCTTCTCAATGTATTATTTTGTTTATTTATAACAATGAGTTTTTCCTTCAACTGTGCAAATGAATTCAGGTGTTTGCGGGCATTCTTCAAATGTGCTTCAAATACAACTGCTTCTTTCTTTAAATTTTCATATTTTGCCTACAAAACAAAAATATTAAAATTTTAGTTTATTAGATAAAATGAAAAAATATATTGCAGTGCTTATAATATTAGGATTTTGCATGTAAAACTAAAAGCCCACTCACAACAACTTTTTCTTTCTCTACATTTTCTATTAAAACATTTTTCTTGTCTTTAGCCCATTTATTGTAGTAAGCATGTGCTTCAGCATTGAGATTCTCCAACTTGTTTAGCATTATGTCTATAATTTCATCATTATAATCATTACTATACGAAATAGTCCTTGACTGAGCTTTGTTTAGCAAAACATCCTACCATGATGGTTGGCTCTCTACGATAGTGAACAACGAATTCCTTTGAGCGCGATTATAGTATCGTGTATTTATTTCTTTTATCAATTTTTTTTCTCTCCTCTCCCAAGACCGCACCAAATCCACATTAGACATTACAACCTCTTGAATTTTTTCCACCATACTATATGATATCAGATTTAATAATATAAAATGTGTCTTTTGATCATCTGTTTGTGGAGCATTACTCAGAGGAGGAGCAGAGTCACTTCCCTGTATTACATGCACATTTTGTTGTGGTAGAGGTGTAGATTGAACCATATCATGGGTGTTAAAATAGTTACCCTTGTTTGCATCGCCACTTTCGAAGCCCAAATAATCCTCATCAAGGGCGATGTTGTTAAAAAGTTGTGTGGCTGTTATACTTAAAACACCACCTAGTGACAGTCCATGAAATTTTGTGGTAGTAGGATGAACTGTTCCTTTTGACTCTACAGGAAACCTTATATTCTTTCCTGCAGTTCTTTTTGTTTGGACTGGACTTGTTAGAGGTATTGGTGGCCTCCTTGCAAGCGGAACGTTCCTAGAAGCCATATTACCTGCATGAAGCAAACAAGAAATTGTTAGAATATTACGACTATGCTTTGTAAATGCTAAAAAATTGTAAGGAAACAAAACATGCTAAATATTATACATTACAATATACCTTGCATAGACAGAGACACAATCATGACATTTTGATCTTCACACCCAGAATTAGTTTGATGTTCATCATCAAACTCAGTAGTTTATGAATACAATAAATGTAGAAAAAAATAGTAGAGATATTAAAATATATTAGTACATACATCAACTATATTAATAATTTGAATTAGTTATTTATAAAAAATATAACTTCATACCTGAAGTTAAATGTGATGGTAAATGTGATGCGCATATCTACCCCTAAGGTCGCTTTTGATGAGGAGGTCTTACTAGTGTTGATTATGTTAAATCCATGTCATAATCAACAGAGACCTATGGACGGGCTTTACCTCTAGCAATTGCCTCCTTATGAGATGTTGTAACTATAATTTTTCTCTGCAAAATAAAACCTTACAATTATTAGTTTATTCAAAAATATTGAATTTGAAATCCTTATAACAAGTAAACAATAAAAGTAACTGTTACATGTTGTTCTTCAAGAGTAAGACCAATCTTTTGATCATTGATTGTAGTTGTAATTTTATCTTGTGGAATTTCGTAGTATGCTTCATAATAAAAAGCAAGAATATAATTACGACAATAAAAGGTAGTCCTGGATTTATCAGATTGATTGACTTTGCGGGCATGGGAGATATCTATTTTTATTCTGTTGGACAAATAAATGCATCAATCGAATTGTTGCCTTGCTAGTGTCCGCAATAAATATTGAACTTCCCAATACAGAATGTCTAAAGATCTGCCCTGTAATACAATCTTGGCCTGAAAAAGTGACGCAATTGCGATAAATAATTTGTTTGTAATACCTTGTAGAAGAAGGCCTCTTGATGAATGATTAAGAGGAGTTGCAATAACAGGAAAGAAACGTTAGAGCCTTGGGTGGTCCAATAATGTTAAGAAAAAAAGAATTTGAAAATAATAAACTTACCATCAACCTGTACATTGTAATGAGACTCCATAAACTTTTTGTCTTCGTGTGTAAGAACAACCTTTGTAGTAATGGCCAACTTATTTTTGAATGGTAAAACTGTTAACCGATGTACGGAAAATCTACCATCACTCTCATTGTAAGAGGTGAGAAGGTAATCAAGGACTAAAGTATCAGTATCAAATTGGGGCATGTCCATAAGCCTAGTAAATTCTGAGTTTTCTAGACAATCCTTTTGTGCGTATTTTTCTCTTAGGAGAGCTACAAGCTATGGGCACATGAGGTTTTTGTATTGAAATTTGGCTGTAGGAAAAGATGTGGTCCTGACCATTGTTGAAATTTGGGAGAATTTTGAAGATTGGAGATATTAGAGCACTGGAAATTTTCGTAGAAAAGTGAATAATTGAACCTTGAAGGGGTATTTATAGGGGTCTATATGGTTCAATGTACACATGGTGGAAAATTGTTGGCTAGCCGTGGCGGCCCATCCCTTACTCACCCAACCCACCCAACCAAACATTAACCATCTAACTCACCTGCACAACCCTTAGCCATCCAACTCTATACCGTCTAACCATTAGCCGGCCAACACTTTCCCGCCAATCCCACCCACCTAACCCTTAGCCGTCCAACCCCTCGAGGCTCAACCATGTAACCCCTCACCCATCCAACCTACTTGTCCAACGATTAACTGTCTAACCCCTCATCTATCAAACCCATAGACGCCCAACCCCTCACTTTCCAACCCACCCGTCTAACCCTTAGCCGTCCAACACCTCGCCTGATCAACCCACCCATCTAACCCTTAGCCATCCATCCCCTCCCCGTCCAACCCTTAGCCATCCAACCCCTCGCCTGTCTAACCCACCATCCAACCCTTGGCCATCTAACACTTAGTCGTCCAACCCTTAGTTGTCTAACCCCTCACCCATCCATCTCTCCTGCCCAACCCTCAACCGTCTAATAGCCATCTAACCCCAACTGCCTAACAGTCATCCAATCCCACCAACCCAATAACCGCCCAACCCTTACCCGTCCAACCCTCACCTGTCCAACCCTCACCTGTCCAACCCTCCCGCCCAACCCTCAGCCGTACAACCCTCACCCGCCCAACGGTCAACCCCTCAACCACCCAACCCCTTACCAACCTATCCAACTAACTTCTCGCCCAATAGAAGCTCCTGACCAACCTACCCGAACAACTTTGTGAAACGAGGAAAAAATGCTCTTTGCGAAATCACCTTTTCCACGAAACATTTTTTCAGATATTCGCCAACGATTCAAAATTTAATTTTGTGTCTAAAGATATAATGCAAAAAATGGCTCAAAATGAGTCCAAGGGACCTCCAGGATGCATAAAAAGCTCCCGAAAGGAGGTAAAACGCAAGGAGAGGCACTACACACTCTAACAAAAAAATAGTGGCTAAAAACGCCCAATAATGATAAAAATGCACTTTTAGTTTGCCCAATTAACTTAATTTCAAAAATTAAATGGATAAAGAAAAAAAAAATAACGATATTAAACAATTAAAATACTACTTATTAACTTAATTAAGCTCTTAAAATTAATTAGTCTCCTTAAATTATCCCCTAATTAAAATGAATAAATCCTCCTTAAATTAATTTTACCACTAAATTAACCACCTCCTAATAAAATAACCTTACATCCTAATTAAATTTTACTACCTTATAAAAAACATGACAAACCTCTTTTAAAGGGAGTAAGGTTAATTTAAGCGGGAGTGCTTGGTCAACTTGGGGGACCGAGTTAACTTGGTCAACCGAGCAAGCCAGTTAGGTAGGAGCATTACACGTGGTGAGCTCGAGAAACAAGACATTACTGGGTTGAATACGGATGTTGGGATCAATGTGGTTGAAAAACAAGGTGGGAGCAATAGATTTGACAAGAGTAGAGTGAGTTGGCAGAGGGGCAGAGCCGTTGATCGGTGGGACACAAGGATACAGAGCGGGTTGTGTGGAATGGGCACAACACAGGTAGGAATGGCTAAGCTTGGCAACAAAATAAATGAGTTTGAAAGGTTAAACAAGTAACTAGACAATGCAAATAGGGAGACAGATTTTAACCTAGACAGTAGGGCATGCCAAGCAGGTCAGGAAAATCATAGAAGGGACGAGGTCCACACAATGACACTATAAGAAACACAAACCCAAGTTGACCATGAGCCAATAATGTAGAATCCGATAGAGAGGGAGGCTCGACGAGCCAACCAAAATGAGCTTGAATACAAATCCAACCCAAATGGAGTTGAAACGAGCCAATACACTGTGTAAAAAAGTTGAGAGAAATGAAAACAAGCAAATCCAATGTAAATGACTCGCTAGTAGGGTAAAACAGTAACCAACACAGACCAACCCAACTCACAGGAATAAAAACCACCTCGGCTTACATGAAAAATGCCCAAATGTAATTTAGGGACTCAACCCATTGAGTTGAGAAGGTAGAGCTCGCTGAGCTAGGTAGAGCTTGACCAAGCTGAACAAAAAAGAATAAGGAAAACATGGGGAAAATGCAAAACCGGCAGGGTAGGAGGCAAGGGAGGAAAACGAGAAAAAATTCAATAAAATTTACACTTTCAAATGAAAAATAAACTAATAAACTGTAAATAAACCTACCTCCAAAATGGATTTCCCTTCAAAGTTAGTTGCAACTACATAGATATGGAAGAGAAAACCCCGAAACTTGTACATGCACAACCATAAATCTAACACAAACTCCAAAAATGAGTCTGTTAAATCAAATATCAAGATTCCAAACAATGAATGAAAAATTACGCAAGAAGCACAAAAACTGAAACTAGAAGTAATTAAAAACTAGAATAAAAGAGTGCATGTTTATTGAACAACCACTCTGATACCATGTGAGATTATTATGTAAGGATCAATATGGAACCTCATGCACATCGAAGAGGCTACACTCCAATGGTGACATGAAATCTCTAAGTAATCAATAAGAAATCAAACACAAGAAAATCACGCATGAAAGAATAGGTATACTCATTCTCATAGCTCAAATTAAAAAGGGTACATATATAGGCTGTGTAACTCTCGTGCATGACACATGGACACATGAAACCATATTACACGTAATGACCTATGATATCACTAAATGAGATGACTCACCATGTCAGGGGGACAAGACGTTGAGTGACGATGAGGCAAGTTACATACACCAACATAGCACTCTTGCAATTACACCAAAGTTTTTTCACCCCTAAAGTGACCTCTTAAACCTCCACTGTGTCCTGGTACATATGATCAAGATTAGTTCACAATGGATAAAATCCATTTAGAAAATTAAATTTGGAATAAGCCTTATTATGAACTATCCTTTACAACAATTGGTCTTTATGGAGAATAAGATACCAAAACAGTATCATGATAGTATTCAGAATTTTATAATTTACCAGCATTCTCTATTTACCTCTTATGTTCACTATATTCATTTTTTTTATTATTGGTAAATAGTTTTTTGAAAGGAACTATACCCTTGTACAAAAAAGGCTCAACAGCTAGATGTTATAGTATAAGCATAAAAAAAATGATCAAAATCAAGATGTTTCAAAAGAGCCCAGCTGCAATTAAACAAACTACTCAGAAAATTGCCAAAGTAACAACAAACTGCTCTAAAAGCAGCAAAATAGTAAAAAAAATAAGATGTTACAAAACAACCAGTCTGCAATAGGCCTACATGGATCACATCACTTGGATGCCATGTCCATTGCCCACTTTATCTCCTATAGGGCATCATATAGTGCAAATGTTGTGACCTGTGAGGGGTCATTATTATCCACATGAGCAAAGACTTGGTCCCAAGCTGATCCTTCACTCCAAATGTTTTCTTAAACATTGCTCAACATACACACATTCTTGACCTGTTGTTTCATAAATTTGTAAATAGATTTGAGAGCTGTGAGAGTATTTTCCTGTCTATTTTTCACCCAAAGATTCTATTGTCAAGGGAATTGAGATTTTTGTATATCTCTTGTATTTGATTCTCTCCAAGTCCAAGACCCTCAACTTTCCTCTTCCCTTCCTTTCTTGATGTTCACTATATTTGTTGACCATACATGTATGAGAAGAATATGAAGATTGTGTAAATTCAATTATCTTCAAATCAAGCAATGAATCAACTTCCTTATTCATATCGGGCATATATTTGTAGTGGATAGGTCTTGATGTTTTATATCCATGTTAGCATGGGATAGTATGAATAAATTAGGTTTTCATATCTTTATGTTAGAACTATTGAGGATTAATGTAACAAAATTATTTTTTTAACTAAATATGATGATAAGATGACCGACCTCAACAAGTTTAAAAAATGTGATAGCATTTTGGATATATAACTCTTTCTTCAGATTATGTCATTTATCTTTTACTTGGTAGAATTCAAATATATTATGGCTATCTTGGCAGAAGTTAAAACTTTCAATTTGAGTAATAATTTTAGAATTATATGTAATTAAGGAAATACACTCATGGAATCATTTGAAGGTAAAGCTAACATGAGTGTATCAATTGACACTATATTCTTATAATGTGTTCATAAAAGATTGGCTAATGATAACATCATTAGTGAGACAACAATATTAATAAAACGTAATATTATGAATGCCACGATGGAAATAAATGAGAACATTATGAGCACAATATTTAGATTTTGCTTTTTGATTCATTATGTCATAGCTGAATTGGGGTTGTGACAATTGTTTCTTAAAATTATTCTACAAAGACTTTGTACTATGAAATGCTTTTGATCCTCTTGTTTAAACTAATTTATGCAACAATAGAGCACATGAAGGATGTTATTCCTTAAAAATTACAAACAATAACAATAAGGATTTTATGTTATAGTCATCCCTTGTTATCCATAATATTTCTTAGTTGATTTATAGATTATTCTAAGAATCTTCTTCTTTTAGTAGTATCCATCTTATCAATATTGAAGACCATATTGTAATAAGTGAATTTATGCCTTAGATTTGGAGGTAATTTAACATGAGGTTCATCTTCTAGAGTTTATGGTGGAACTTCAACAACATACTCTTGAACAACATCAATTTGTGTTGCTACTTTGTTTTTAACATAAAATTTGGGAAGAGATTTTGTTAGATGGTTAAATAATTTAGAACTTACAAGGGATATTTGGTTATTCAAAAAATGTAATAATAGGATTTTGTGCATGCCAATCAATTAGTTTTGAAGCATGAACTTAAAAAGATGAAATATTTTATGGGGACAAACAATTAAATTTTATATTTTTTGGGTTTGACTATTGTAGTTTTGCTTTCATGATTTTATATATCCTTTGGATACTGCTAATATTTCTTGTAGTGTAGTTGCATGCTAGTTTATTTGGGGTTAAAGGGTAGTTACATTTTCATAAATAGTACTGACATTGTTTATACGATTTCTAAAATTATTACTATGAGTTGTTATAGTATCAACCTTTACTTATTTGAATTACTTGTAAACCTATTTCTTGAGTGTTTTTATTAACTGTACTTGTTTCAAGGCATCTTGAGATCGAAAATTGTTTGTAGCAATTCAGAACTAATTGATTCTATTGTAGTATTTTATTTACCCAAATCAGATCTAGGTGCGTTGAAACTTCATCCATAAGGTTCTGAACACTCACTCGAAGCACACACAAACACCATGTCCCTCCTTTGTTATGCTTATAAGAACGTTGACATGTATATTCATCATATTCATAACCAAAGAAACCGTTCATGCACACAAAGATAACATAACCATGGAAATTCAGAAAACACATATCATAAGGAAACAAACCATAATTCAAGGTGAACAATAACACCTTAATTCCCAATTCACCATCATAATTATAAGTGTATTTCATAATAGAGTAGCTGATAACAATAACCGAACAGATCCATGTGCCAGACCATACATGCATCCATACAGAATCAAAACCCTAACTCATACTTGGAATTACAATAGTACATCACACACTTTTTCTCTAGCCCACCTTTTAACTAGATACGCACTATATATATAGGTTTCAAGACTTACCTTTCACCGCTATAGGCACATTCCTAATAATAGGAAAGCTTCCAAAATAGCCTGCATGCTCTTCCTATTAAAAGATCAAACTAAGTATAACATGCTTTAATCCTATTAATAGACATCTCTATGCATCTGATTTTTCTTGATTTGTATTTGCTTTATTTTTCCTTGCTTGGCTGCTAAGTCTTCATGCTTTTGTCTATCCTCAGATCTTAGTCTTCATGGAAAATTGGCTAAGTCCTTGATTTCATCACTTCCCACACATAGCTTTGCTCGTTGAATTGATTTATCTCCACATGCGACCCTTGCACACTATCATACCCTTCTGCGTGTGCGTTCTCTCGTGTGTAAGACTTTGTTCTCACTTATACTTAATATTTTTTTTCTAACCAACATTATCCCACACTAGGGATATTTTCCATCCTCGGCAATATTGAATCAAAGAATATCCCTCAAGAATAGAAGAATAAATAATGTGAAAAGAATAGTTGCCGTATACCCATTAAAGAATGTCCAACCGCACACTTGACTTCATTCAATGGATGGATGTAGAAGTTCATGAAACTATACATTTATGATGCTCTCCATCTCTTCCCATTCTTCTAGCTCATTAACAACTATATCCAGTATAGACCTGGCAATCTTTGGCACCTGCGCGGGGTCCATATTTTCACCCTTCTCCTTCAGCTACCTAAAATTTCTAGCAATGCTTGATATCATTATCTAAAAGGCATCCATCCTCCACGTAACTAAGGAACTAAGCTCTTTAAACCTTGTCTCAAAGTATTATATAACAGTTTTAAGTGCTTCCCGCTTCTTCACAATCTTAACCATTATCTCTTCTTGCCCAATCTTATTGTCCTTTTTAGCTGCTTGCTTATTATCTACAATGCATGTTTAACCTCGTTCTCCTCCCTAGTGGTATATGCCTTGAGGATGAGGTCAAGGTCTTGTCAATGGTCGAGTTCCCATCCTTCCTTGTTCATCTCATCTTTCATCATGGTGCCCAACTAGAGGAGAGCATCTTCCTAGTGTGCATTGCCTCATACTACACTATTTTGTGCATTATAGTTTGCTTATTATTTTTCTACAATGTATCCAGTTCTTCTTTTGTCGACCTCTGCACATAATTTTGTTCATGTAACCAAATTCCTACTAGATCCATAATTTTTGTTCACCTAAGTATTGCAGTGTTGTAGGATATTCATTTTTAGCCCTTTCTTCTAGGTTTAGGTGCATTGTTGTAATTGAATCTGAAATATGCTCGAATTTAGCGAATGCATACTTTGCGCACTTCTCAGAATGCATACTTTGCGCACTTCTCAGCCTTATCTCATGCCTTTGTAAGCTACTCGAATTCTAGTTACTTATTCTTCTTATCTTCGATCAAAACAATAATAGTGATGCCTTTATCTAAATTTCTCCGTGCCACTTCTTCTAAGCAAGTTTAAATAGTTCTTCTAAGCAAGTTTAAATAGTTTCCATTAGGTTTTCTTGTGAAAGTACTATTGTAGCTTACAAGTTTTGACTAGTGGAATGGTTCGACCATGAACTCAGAGACGTAGGCAATTGCCGAACTCCGTAATCAATCTGTGTGTAATTTTTCGTTATTATTTGTCATTATTGTCTTGCATTATTTTAAATTGATTACTTAAAAGGAGTAAATTATCGGCAAATAATTAAAGCCTACAAGGGTCCGAGATCAGCTAGTAATAATCTGATTATTTTCGGATCATGTTTGGTATCAGAGCTGGTTTAGCTCCATATTTGTTTTTCAATAAATCTGATTAACAGAGTGATTACTTCAAGATTGGTGCAGTTGGTTCAATTTGTGTGAACAGGGTACAAGTGCACTATGGGCAAGATGTCTACACAAGCGAAGCTCGAAGAGATTGAAGCTTATAATCACCAAATCCAGGAAGAGAACTCTCTCTTGCGATCAATGTATTACTCCTTGGAAGAGAAGAATGCTCACTTAAAATCAGAATTTCAAACCAAGGATGAGCTCTTGGCAAGGTTGCAATGTGGTGATCAGAGGAAGGAAATACCTTCAACTTCAGATGCAGTGACCATGGCAGATGACTGCACTGTAAGTTGTTCACCACGGGAATCTTCTTCTTCCTCCCATTCAGTTTCAGATTCAGGTAATGAAGTCTTTGGTTTGTTTGAAAAGCATACTAGAGGCATTGGATCCAAGTTACTAGATAAAATGGGATTTGATGGAAGAGGCCTTGGAAAAAATGGCCAAGGCATTGCTAACCCAATACAGGTCGAGGATCGTCCTCGTTTTACAGGTTTGGGTTATCCTAGTGCGGGAATGGAAATTGAAGAATGCTCCAAGAACGCTAACGGGAGACAAGCTTCCGAAATCAAAGTGATTACCCCACTAGTCCTGCAAGAAGATTCCACCTCCAGTTTCTTACCATAATCATAAGCACAATAAAAATTCTGATCCAATTTTTTAGCTTAAGAAGTATGGTTATGATTTTCAGAAGATCTGGAATTCCTTTCCATGTACTTTTTGTGGATTGCATAATCATTCAGTGGCCAGCTGCTGGAAGAGAAGGACACTTATGAAGAAGTTCATGCCGTTCGTCAAGAACAAGGCAAACCAAAAAGACCAAACTCGTCATGCAGAGTCGAGAAATGGCAGAAAGAGTTCCTCATCCCAGAAAAAGGAGATTAAGAGGAATTTTTGTGCTCATTGCCAGAGGAATCTACATCAGGTGGAAAATTGCTGGAAACTGCATCCATCTCGCCATCAGAGTAATGGCAAGCCAAAGATGGAATGGAGGCCTATTGCAAAGGCAGAAGAAGTTTCTACTCAACCACCAGTTGACAATTCAACCCAGGACCAAGTAATACCTGAAAGTGAAAATCCTTTGAAATGGGTAAGTCAACAATTTTTCAATTATATATTGCATAATTCATATTGATGAATCGTATGCAGTATTGAGTTTGGAGATCAAATTTTGTGAGAAAATGCTGAGAGAAAGGTTTACAATACTCAGTGGATTTTCTTACTTAGAAAATTTGATTAATGCTCAAAACATATCTCCTAATAAGTTTTTGAGTACCTGTTACAGCTTGGATACAGGATTTCACTCATATAAAGCTTGGAGATTAATCTACCATTTGTGTAGATAATAGAGTTCGCAGAGATTAGCTCGGATCTTCATTTTGTGTAGAGGCATTGTGACCGTGCAGCAGAATGGTAGTTGAATCACCGTTGGCATTGACGTCGGGTTGGAACTTCATTCTGTGTAGAGGCATTGCGACCTTGCAGCAGAATGGTACCTGATATTAGTACGTCAACAAGAGGAGCTCTCAAAGTATCAGCTCAGAACGTCATTCGGTGTCAAGGCATTGCGACCACACATACGAATGGTAGCTGATCAACAGACTTAGCATCGTGCATCGGAGGCTCGAGGTCTTGCAAGAGGCTTAACATCATGCATCGGAGGCGTTGAGGTCTGTAACAGACTTAGCATCATGCATTGGAGGCTTGAGGTCTTAAAAGAGGCTTAGCATCATGCATCGGAGGCGTTGAGGTCTGTAACAGACTTAGCATCATGCATTGGAGGCTTGAGGTCTTGCAAGAGGCTTAGCATCATGCATCAGAGGTGTTGAGGTCTGTAACAGACTTAGCATCATGCATCGGAGGCTCGAGGTCTTGAAAGAGGCTTAGCATCATGCATTGGAGGCGTTGAGGTCTGTAAAGGGACAAGGCATTGTCCATCACCGACATTGGATCAATAAAATATCTACGTAACATGGAGTTCCTTCAAACCAGTTTGGATTCTGCAGAATCAACTTGGAGCTAGGAGCTATGTTATAGAGTCAAAGAAGATGCTTGTTGTCAGATATCAAGAAGCTTAGCACCGCACAGAAGGAGCGTTGAGGTTTCATTCATAAACTTAGCACCATAAAGTGGAAGCGTGGAGGTCTTCTTCGGATATCAAATTGGCGCAGTAGAAGCGTCATCGGCCCATAACCCACAAGTCCCAGGATCGGAGCAGAGTTTTTCCAGATTCAGGATAGTATGGAAGCTTTTTGGGACAAAAAGTGTTTCTCAGTGGGGAGGTGTGATCAGGGGATCATTTTTGAAAGTTCCCTAAACATCCCTAAATGGTGTCAGTGCAGAAGATCATCTCGACATCTTTCGATCAACTGTGATAACGCAACAAACGGACATCGGGAGCTCTAGATATGTTCGGTCAAAGTTCAAATAGCGAGAAAGTCAACTCTGGTCAACTGGTCAAAATTGGACCAATGGTACTGCAACACGTGGTGAAAAGGCAAAAGGGAGTTGTTTGTGGGTTTTCTATCACCGGTCTTCGACAAGCGTAAAAATGGTGCACGGGAACAAAAGGCTCAACTTTTATTACGGAGGGGAGCCCGACCGCCGTGTGGACTATGGTATTATCGCCAACGTGGTGGGTCCACAAGCCACCACGTGGCTTGGCACCACTCGTCGAATTCACTTGATTTTCCTATCGAGAGACAACAAGTGGGCTATATGCTATTTACCGAGTTAATTATTTCTATGCCACATTGTATGGGTCGAAATTATATTATCTTGGTAAGTCCACTTACAAACCCATTTCCATGCCACATGACTAAGTGGGGCGGGTTTTATTATAACAACCATGTATTAATGATTAGCAATAGCCGCCAAACCATATGCCATACGTGGAGGTCCACGTGGTGAGGGAGGTGAAGCGGTGGAGATGGGGGCGGATAAGTCTAACGTGGTCCTTTGACCACTCCACATATGCGTGGGAAGGCTATTTAAAGCCTTAAACATTATTCATCCGCCTAATGTGGGACTTTATACCCACTTAACCAATGCCGCACCAAATTTGGGTTTTAATCCCATTAAATATACAATGCCACTATGGGATTTTTAACCCTTACCAAATGCTATGCTGCTCAATGGGGATTTAATCCCATTTCATATGCAAAACGGCCAATATGGGTATTTGATCCCATTTATTTTGCATATTTTTTGGGCCCTAATTTTGTATAAATAGGGAACCCGTTCATAGTAATAGGACACAACTCAAGCTTATTATTTGTTAAGCTTGTTGTGGACACACACAAAAATACAGAGAAGATCATTCCTAGAGCGCTAGAGGCGAAGTCTGAGCTAAGAAGAGAATGAGAAATTGTTGTGTGAAGACCTAAATTATTTAGACATTATTATTTTTTATTATTATTGACCTATTATTTGTTAGGCAATAATAAATTAAATATTTGTGGCTAGGAGTTATTCAAACTACCTAGTCGGCCCATTGAGCCACACCAATTACTTGCAAATCCTGGATTGTCGACCAGAGTGCTAGCTTCGCATTGATAGCGTCGGGAAGGCCGATCGAAGCCGAAGGAGATTGTATGCCAGGAAGGTGGAAGTCGGGTGCTATTTTTCACCCTTGTCGTCCAAAGGTCTGGTTATTCTTCTAAGCAAGTTTAAATAGTTTCCATTAGGTTTTCTTGTGAAAGTACTATTGTAACTTACAAGTTTTGACTAGTGGAACGGTTCGACCATGAACTCAGAGACGTAGGCATTTGCCAAACTCCGTAATCAATCTGTGTGTAATTTGTCATTATTGTCTTGCATTATTTTAAATTGATTACTTAAAAGGAGTAAATTATCGGCAAATAATTAAAGCCTACAAGGGTCCGAGATCAGGTAGTAATAATCTGATTATTTTCGGATCAGCTACCTCCCTCACATTACACTGTGTGACCCTCTTTCTCACATGGTATTTATTTGTGAGAAGTTTCTTTCCTTGAAGCACCATCATCCTAAGCACCTTAAATATCTTCCTTTTCCCTCGCGCACACCACTGATCATTCATAGAGTAACCTAAATTTTTCACGTGCACATCCAAGACTATATTTCTATTCAATTATCATACCTGCTTCCACCCCACACTAAAATTATGCACGGTCCTATGTGCATACACTCAATCAGTAGTAATCATCTCCTACATACGTACATACTTATTACAAAAAAACAAGCAAATAAAAAACAAAACATGAAAGGGAAATCTACTCTAAGTGGAATATATCCTTATGACAAACACAAAGAAGGCTACTTATAATAGCGCTTCATCCTATCCACATTGGAGTAACTAGGAACAATGGTGCCATCAAATGCTTACAATTGACATGTGCCTGATTCTAGTATCTTGGTTACGAGAAAGGGTCCCAACCAATGGACCTTCAATTTACCTGGGTGGCACACAAACTTGGAGTCATACAGAAGTACCATCTTTCCAACTGCAAAAGACTTGTGATGGATATGCTTGTCATGCCAAGCCTTTTATTGTTCCTTTTTTGCCTTCTTACTCCTGCGCACAATGGTGCACCACTCATCTAATTGCATCAATTTATCAATGCACTCTTCCACAACCTTTCATCAGATAATCCAACTACGTGCGCAATACATGGGGATGGTAACCAAAATTCCACAGGTAGTACAACTTCCATTCCAAACACCAGAAGAAAGGGTGTGGACTTATTCAACCGTTTATAGGTTGTTTTATATGCCCAAAGAATAGCTAATACCTTGTTATCCCAACCATTTCTTCCAACATCGTTAGGGTGATAAGGGGTAGTCTTATGGTGTGCCGCCATAAAGTCTGGTAATAAAATTTTATTTTCTCTCATTCAAGAAATGAGTTCCTCTATCACATATCAAATTCAAAGGGCATCTATACCTGTTGATAATTTTCTCCCAAAAGAACCTTGCAACTGTAGCTTTTGTGTAATATTTTATAGGTGCAACCTCTACCCACCTTCTCAAATAATTAGTACATGTGATGATGTAGCGCACTCTAGTATTGTGCATGGGTGGTGCAATAGGTCCTAAAAAATAGACAACCCATTTCTAAAAAGCTTCTGCACTTGATATAGGCATCAAAGGCATTTCCTCTCTATTTCTAATCTTTCCAAGTCACTAACAGTGATCACATGCTTTGACATAAGCCTTTGTATCCTTGTACAATGCCACCCACCATAATCCAACTAGAAGGATCTTGTCGTAGTTGCATCTCTTGCATAATTTCCTGCTACAATTCCTCTTCAAGATTCGTCTATAATAGCTTCATACTCATGCTCCAAAACACACCTGTGTAAGACCTCATCACTGCCCATTTTATAAAATTATCCTCCAATGAGATGATATGGCATGACTCGAATTGAAAGTTACTTCTTCTCCAATTTTTTCACGCCTTCTGGCGCAAGTAAAGTGCACAAAAATAATTTTATGTCCTCTAAATCATATGGCACACAATTCCACATGAATAACTATGCATCTAGTAATGTGTATTTAATACTTTGCACGTCTTCTCCAGAATTGATCCTTGATAAGTGATTAGGTCCTAGATTGCACCTGCTTGGCTTTACAACAATTATAAAATCATTTTTTAAAAAAAGTTGTATCCACCGGAAGACGCGCCCTTGCAAAATAGGTTTGTAGACCAAGTACTTTAGTGCCATATGATATGTATAGAAAATAAACAATTTGGCAAATAAGTACTATCAAAATTTGTGAAGCGCATAGATCATAGACAATGCGTCACGCTATGTTGTGGTATCATTATATTGTGTTGGTGTCAACTTCCTACTTGCAAATCATATGGGATGATTGACATTACCCTCTCATAGTTGCACCAAGACTGCGTTGATCGCCATACTAGAAACATCTAGATGCACGTGAAAAGGTTTATTCTAGGATGGAAAGCACAAGATAGGAGTAGTATTCAATATTTCCTTCAAGGTCTCAAATGCCTATTGTTGCGCATCTCCCCAATAAATTTCCTCCAAGGGTGCAACAATCTTTGCATATCCTTTGATAATTTTCTGTAGTATCCAATATGCCTGAAAAATCTGCGCACTTCACTTTGGTTGGTAGGTTCCTCTAATCTCAAAATCACTGCAATATTAGCCGAATCTGCCAAAAATCCAACTTTACAAATTATGAGCCCAAATAAAGTACCAAAGGGTGTAACAAAGATACATTTATTTATATTGAGAGATATGCTTTACTACCTGCATCTTTCAAACATGAGCCCCATATTTTCATGGTGATCCTTTACAAGCCCATAGAGAGTCCAATCATCTAGATAGACCTACAAAAACTTATGGATAAAGTCATGAAATTCCTGTACAAATATGCGCGAGAACACTACTGGCACATTCTTCAATCCAAAAGGCATCACAATATATGAAAAAATTCCCCATTTAGTGGTGAAGGTATTCTTCTCCTAATTCTCATGCACAATGCACACTTGGTGATAGCATGAGAACCTATAGTTAAAAGAGTAGATCTCGCGCCCTGTAACTCCCTCAAGTATTTCTTATGTAAAAGGCATAGGAAAAGGATCTATGACATATGAGGCATTGAGCTCTCTGAAGTCTACACATATCGTGATCTACCCATCCTTCTTGATGCTAATAACGATAGGGATAACCCACCCAGATTCCTCAATTGGTTCAATGATTCCAGACTTAAGCATCTTGTCAATTTCTTCTTTGAACTTTACGTGTAGGTTCAGATTCATCCTACAAGGCCTCTTCTACACTAGACATGCATTGTATTTTAGCTTAATCTTTATCTCTCCCAGTGAGGGATGTACACATTTTAATTCATGATAGCCTCTTAGAAACAAATCCTTAAAATCACACAAGAGCTCAATGATCTTTGCTACCTCTGTTTCTTTCAAATAATATCCAATGATGACCTCCTTAGGCGCATCCTCGATCCTAATATTAACCTTTTTGGTATTCATAGGAGCATGGTACGTGCACACCTTTTCATCTATAGAATCCATTACCTCATGTGCACCCTCTGTATGGCTAATATACAGCTTCTCAACTTCCTCGTCATCAATGAGATATACCAAATTCCCTTTTTCTTTCACTTTCTAGGCATGACCCAATTGTACCTCTTTTGCTTCCAGCGTATCTTATCGTTCCTTAGGATTAGGTTCTCCAAGTAACTAAAGCATGATCTCCTTCACTTGTGTGTTATACCCTAGTATGATATACTTCATGATCTGAGAAGTATCCTTTATGGGTGTATTATTAGAAAAATAATCAAAGGTAGGAACAATACCTTCAAACATCTCGCACCAGCTTACTGTCTCCCTTTTTAACTAAGCATGGTCATACCATGCATGCGCACATCCACGCAGAGTGGAATAGAACTTATGTACCTAGACAGATGGTGGTAATGCCTCCTGACCTTGCGCCCATTGTCTCTCATAGTTATGGATGTGTACCAAAGGTGGAGTCTTCCCATCATACTCATGTATAAGTGTAGGTACATTATTTCAAGTAAACCTTGTTTAAAATATGATTCTTCTTGCCATCCCAACAGGTTATCCCTGTGTCTCTCCTACCAATGTGCAACTGTCGTGCACAAAGTATAAACTAGCACATTCCTTTTGTCACCTTCATTCTACCACTAGTTCTCCATGGAGAGTAATAATGAATCAATATTTTCCTCACCAATATACCTAGGTAACCAAGATGTGCCCAAATGCCTAATCATATGCGACCTGATCATCCTAGTCACTCTTCCTTTAACCACATGCCTCACAATTTTTTACATGCCACGGGCCCAATTGTCACAAGAAACACTGGAAGTGTCACTGAAAAATTGCGTGTCTTCCCAATGATATCATTCGTATGTCCCTCAACATCACAATTAGCGCACCATAATTAACTACGTGTCTAATGCACTGAATTGGCATAAATATTCTCCAGTTGTTTAGCCATAACTATTATCTTTGCCTCAAAAAAAGGACTCACTCTAGTGTCTGCACTGGCAATTGTTTCACCATAAAGAGCTGATTTCAAAGCCTCCTGTGGATATGAGTAGGTATTGCATGATAAATCCATTTAAAATGGAGTCAACAAACCCTTTACAAACCAATCTGCATGTTGACTCAGATGAATATCATAAGATAATTTAGACAAGAGAGTTTTAAAATGCACATCATACTCCCTCATGCTTTCAAATAAGCCCTGTTTGATATCCTTCAACACGCTAATACTTTTTTTTTCAAACTCTGAATTGTGAAATTAAGATATAAAGGCAGCACGTAATGCATCATAGTCCACCGTAATTTGGTGTGGACCATATTTTATATACCAATGTGTTTACGCCCTTGAAGTGTGGTGGAAAATTGACGTTCCTTTCTATCAGGAGCTGTAATCCCCTTAGTTTCCATAGCAATTCACACTTGTGCATCTACACAACAACATCATCCACGCCCTATACTATGGAAAGTGAAGAGACATCTCAAAATAAACTTGAGGTGTCTGTTGCTATGGTTGTTGAGGTACTGTCTGTTGAGGCTGATTTAGCGGTCGTTATTGTGGTTACGGACCCTTGTCTAGGTTAAAACTAGGTCCAGATCCAAAACATCCACTAGGATTTTTTCCACGTGGTGGCTTTCCTAAACCGCCTACAATGATCTATAGTCTTAAAGATGAAATCCATTGTGTATCAGTTGTTCTGCTGAAATGGACACCAACTGTCTATGTTGTCGCAACACATATAGGATTTCTTCTAATGGTCTGCATGCCAACACTCTATCCTAATGACACGCACGTAAAAAATCCCCAAAAATTACTTCCAAACATTGGCATCTATTGTGCTACCATGTGCGCGTCCCTATTCTGTTGTGATTCCACAGATGAAACTAAAATATGTCTACTAGTATCTCCTTCCCAAGTTGGAGATCCTGCTTTCTCACCTTCACTATGATGTTCTTCAACAAATACCTTTGAATCTGGAACACCTTACGTAAGGGCTAGGTATCTAGGCTAGATCAGATGCACACCAATGGTCATCATTATTTCCTCTAACATTCTCTCATCAGAAGCCAATGGGGTCTCTCTATTATGTTTTCCCGATGTCAGGAGGACATGATATTGTGGCTCCTCATCTTCCATGGGGCTCTCATCACTTCCGTCAGTTATCATTCTTCTCGACAGTTTCGCTGCATCAACTTCCCTCTATCACAACTCATTATACTTGAGCTATCTTTCCTCTCTCTTCCTTTATTCTGCAAAGGCCGCCACCTTCATTCTCCACACTTGCTTCTACCCCTGTGCGCGGTGGGGATTTAGCTTGCCAAAGGTAACCTCACAAATCCTAGTTCTACCATCAGTATCTTGATAGCTAAGGGTATCACTAGCAAAAAGGATCCTCTGGGCTCACACAAAAATCAAAATTTTGCTTCCCATGGAGAAGAATACGTCGAAATTGCGTACTCTAAAGTATAGTTTCACAATACACCTTCCCACCAATGGTCTACAACTCTAGTCCACATCTCAATCGAATACAAGAGAGTTTAATAGTCTTATTGTGTCCAAACTCTCTTACCTAGGCACAAATCTCTATTTTATGCGTAAGCTACCAACCACTGGTGAAATTCTACTGATAAGAAGTTGAAGAACGTCTTATACAAGTAGTCATATAGGTTATCTTCCACCAACTTTCACACATTAAAGTTAGGTCCAGTACTATATCTTTGTGCAAACGTGTCTTGGTTGTCTTCTACAAAGCCCTAAATACTCTCAAAATATAGTCGATACGCCATCTACGTGAAACACCCTATAGACAATTTGAAAAGAGGTCCCGACAACAAAACCAAAATGTAGTATTTTATTTACCCAAACCTTAGTTAGGCGTGCTGACACTTCATCCAAAAGAGTCTAAATGCTCACCTTAAGTGCACATAGCCACTAGGTTCCTCATTTGTTATGCTTATAAGAACATTAGCATGGATATTCATCATATTCATAACCAAAGAAACCATTCATGCATAGAAAGCTAACATAACTATGGAATTCAGAAACACATATAATAAGGAAACAACCCATAACTCAAGGTGAATAATAACACTTTAATTCCCAATTCACTATTATAATCATATGTGCATTTCATAATAGATTAGTTGATTACAATAACCCAATATATTCTTACGCTGGACCATACACACATCCATACAAAATCCAACCTGTAGTGCCCACATTTTTATAGCTCCAGTTATCTGTTGGTTCCTTTATTTCTAGACATGTTTTTGATTGAGACTCTGATAGACTTTGGACATTTTACTATGAAATTTTATCCTCTTGAACATTATGGCATTCTGGGCGCGTAGCGCCAATTGGATTAGATTCATATACTAATATATTTTGTATGATGTGATGACACTAACAGGGTTATATGATAGACATATCAGTTAGATGTTAGTCTCTTGTGGTTAATTTGATTGATGATATAGTGTTTTGGATTTAATAAAGGTGATTTTCATGCTAACCTAAGTATATGACGTTGCAAATTTTAATTGTGGATGATTCATGGCAATCTATGTGGATAATTGTATGCATTGCACTATTAATTGTAAATTTTGTTCGGACATTATAAGTTTGACTGATATTGTGATGTATAGATGATGTTATTATATTGGACAGATGCGGTTAATGTGTGCAATGAGTGTGCAGGTGACAGGTATAGGAGAGCATGGGTTTCAGGGCAGCTACGCAATTGTGCACAAGCGGCCCACGGGCTGAGTCCTAACCATGCTAATTGTTTGAAGCCTTAGATTAGATGTATCTTAATTGGGCACCATGGGTGAACCCTCTTTTTGTAATGTAATTATGTCTTGTAAAATTAATTAGGTTTAGGATGTGTTTGCATTAAGTAAACTAGCTTAGGGGTTAATAATCTTATCTTAAGTTAAGTGCTGGTTTTGGGAAGTGTGTGTGTGTTGGTAGAAGAGATTGGGGACCACATGTGAACCTTGGGTGAACCCCACACCCTCTACCCTTGTGCCCAAGCATGCCAAACCCGAAATTGGGTTATTTTGGGTAATTTTAGGGACCTCTTTTGAGTTTGGGGGTTCCCTTAGCATAAAAATGGGCCCTTGGACCCTACCTAATAGGTAGGGGGACCTATTTCCAAGGTTTGGAGGGAGTTTCCCTCCCATGTGCTTTCTTTTTCCTTTCTTGGCTGCTAAGTCTTCATGATTTTGTCTATCCCCGGATCTTTACTTGCGCAACACTTTAACTTTACTTTTCTACTTTTAGCCATTATGGAAAATTGGCGAAGTGCTTGATTTCCACACCCGTAGCTTCATGTGCTGACTCGTTTTATCTCTGTGTGTAACCCTTGCACGCTATCCTAGCCTTCTATGCATAAGCATTTGTTCTTACTGATACTTAGTAAATTTTCTCTGACCAACATTACCCCACACTAGGGATGTTGTCCATCCTCAGTAATATTGAATAAAAGAATATCCCTCAAGAATATAAGAATAAATAATGTTAAAAGAATAGTCGACATATACCCATTAAAGAATGTCCAGACGCGCACTTGACTTCATTATTGGGATGGTTGTAGTAGTTCAGGAAACTCTACATTTATGATGCTCTCAACCTTCTCCCATTCAGCTAGCTCTTTAACAGATGCATCTTGTATAAGTCCGAAAATCTCTTATCTGGCAATATTTGGCACCTACTTGGGGTCCATATTTTCACCCTTCTTCTTCTTCAAATCCCTGATATCATTCTCTTAAAGGCATCAATCCTCCGCGCAACTAAGGAACCAATCTCTTTAAGCCTTGTCTCAAAGGCTTCTCTGACAATTTTAAACACTTTTCGCTTCTTCACAATCTCAACCATTATCTCTTCTCGCTCAATCTTATCATCCTTTTTGGCTGCTTGTGCATTTTTAACCTCATTCTATTCCCTAGTGGTATATCCCATCATGACATTTTTAGCTCATCTTTCATTGTGGTGCACAACGCCTCATACTCCACTATTTTGTGTGCTATAGCTACCTTATTATTTATCTGTAATGCAACCAATTCTTATTTAATCGGCCTCTGCACATACTTTTGTTCCTACAAAAACATTCCTACTAGATCCTATAAGTAATACAGTGTTGTAGGATATTCATCTTTATCCCTTTCTTCTAGGTCTAGGCGCACTGTAGTAATTGAATCTGAAATATGTTTCGATTTAGCGAATGCATACTTTACGCACTTCTCAACCTTATCTCGTGCCTTCGTAAGATGCTGTAATTATTGTTCCTTATTATTTCTATCTTCAATCAAAACCTTAATATGTTAATTCTATAGGCTTGAAAATAAAAAAGGTTTTACCTGGGGATTTCTTCATCCCGTGCCTCGCACATGCTCCATCACTAACCTCAAACTTAGGATCCTCCATGTGTGTTTTCACACTCTAGGAGAGCATCTTCCTAATGCACATTGTTGCTTCTTCTAGATTAGTAACTTCCCAGCAATAAAGTTCTTTATTCTGCACTGTGCTTTGGAATCACGCACGTAACACCTTAGATTGATCATCAATATAAGTTACCTATGGTGTTCGCACAACTTCATCCACTTTCTTTCTTTTACCAAGAATCTTCCTGTTGGCATATGTGTCCCTGCACTCGGTTGCACACTACCTTCATCTCCATCTAAGGCTCCCAAGCCTTGTCTAGATGGCTCGCCACCGGTCTTCTCCTTCTCTTCACATTTTTCTGTGGAGCCTTCTTTGCGCACACTATGTACCTCTATATTGTGTTGTACATTTTAATTCTTTGGCTCTTCTTATCATCCTCCACATTATCGATGATTGTAGTTTCTTCATCCCACACACCATTTTATTTGGAATTCTCCTCATTGTTGTCACCAACTTTCATCTTCTTCTCATTGTATGGGTCTTATTTCCTACGTTTGGCTGGGTTGGAGTAACCCTTAGGGATCTACTTAGTGCCTCTAAATTCCATACATGACTATCTTGTTCCACACACCTTCTCTACAACTTCTTTCTGATTCCATTGTTGAGCACAACAATATCTTCTTTCTCTACCTCCTCGTCCTCTTCTTCCTTATTATTTTCTTCTTCTTCTTGTCTGGGAGGGGTAACCTCACAAACTCTCTTGGTCCCAATGGTCTTCTTACCTTTCGGTGGTATGGGGAATGGAAAGTATTATTCATCAATATACTTCCCATTAGCTACTTTAGGATTCAAATAAACATAGATCTTCACTTCCTCCTTCTTTCCTATTACTAGAGTCTAAGAAGGGATGCCTATATCATCTGACTCCATGGTCTCCACATACGCCGTTTTTCCAAGATAGACAAATTCCTTGCACAATGTATGACAATCGACATCCACCTTATCTACATCCTGTTTATTGAGGCTGGAAGTATCTCTTTGTGAGTGTGAATGGGAATTTACACCAGTGGATTTTAGCACCAGACTTCACAAAAACTATTCCCAATAAAAAAAGATGGTACACTGTAAATTTTGCCTTTCATCCAAGACCGAAGGCAACTCCCTTGGAACTTTCCACTCATGCTTGAATGCCTCGTGCATTCGCATGTACCATCTATCCACCCTGAGCTTGCATGCACTGTTTATTCTATCACATGTATAGTGAACAAAATTATTTGTGGGAGACTTGTCCTCCAAAGGGTATTTCCATACATTATCATTAGGCCCATCTAGAACCCCCATCTATGAGTGTAGACACCAAATTTGGGTCACATTCCCTTAACCCACATCAATTAAATAAATTCATACTATACCCACTCATGTCCCTAGTGCACACATGTTAATTAATTTCGTTGCAATAATCAAATCAATTAATTGCCTCATCCATCCACCTCACTTATAACCAGCTCACCTATCCACCTCACTCAAAGACCAATTCATAGCCTATTAATTAACTAGGACTAAATATATACCAATCCTAACCAACTAAGACATAGTCTAAACCTAACATTAACTCCCACTACTTCTTCTAGAACAACTCATACTTATCTAGGCGGAATTTATCACTTGAGACCCGGATTAAGGATATCAATCACGCCAAAGATAACAAAGATCAAGGTATTTTTGGCAAACCTAGAATTATCTTCCTTAAATAACGCTGGTTATTCCTCAACCAACGCCAATCACCTAACCGCCATCAGTTAATTTATATACAGCGTTGGAACCTTTTACCTAGGTTGGTCATTCAGTTATTGGAGCTTTATTTCATTCAAGCACGAATCTTCAAGCCCTTCTACATCCAGACGAGGAACACACACAGCCACAGTGCAAGACAAGCATCTGGGTCTCCTTCTAGAGTGTTTGAATACTCACGGGAGTACACAAGTTATACTACCGTCGAACTGAACCAACTACCACCTCACTAATCAATCACCAACCTTCATCTAGCTAAGATATCTTCATAGCAACAAGTAAGTGACATGATCTTAATCATTTGTGCTTCCTTTATTAAAGATCTCTTTTCTTCCTTCAGTACTTCCAATTTCTTCTGTTACCCGTACATCACCTTCTTCCCACCAACCCACTATTTAATCACCACAAGCCTCTTCACCATTCTAAACCTCCTTCTTAGTATCCCTGAGTCTTCTCAGTGATATTACGACCTTAACCACACTACCCACATTCTCTGTGCAATTACAGAGAGCTCTAAAACCCATTTTAATAATTTACTACCTATTTCCCCTACCGACATCAATTCCTTGACCACCGTCAGTTTAGTCCCTATACTGGCATTGGTCACTAGACCGATATCGGTCTCTGTGTCATTTCACATTCTTAGACCAGTAAGCTTCCCACTCACCGAAAATCAACCCAGACTTCAACAAATCAGTCCCAGACCCTTACTGGACCTTTGACAAACCTGTATGACCCAAAAAAATCCCAATTATAATTATAGCTACTGTTATTTTAATATCTAGCATAAAACTAAGTGTATTATGTGTATGGGAAATCTAAATCATTACATTGCAATATGACCAAATTATTTTAGTTTCTTATTCACATTGAATTGTATTAAACAGAGGATTGAAAACCATTCGAGGAAGAATCACACTTCCCGGATCTAGCCTTGCTAGGTAGTCCTTTGACTCTTGCTATTTAATATTATTTGATGGTCTTGTTGTGTTTCTTATACAAGTCATTCCTCCCAGCCAAAGAGAATCTCTTCATGATCATCTTGGATCAAAAATTCACTAACGCGCGCATCCAAACTTCGACCTACATATCATAGGTATTTCTCTTAACCTATTTCCTATTCGATTTTAACAAAATCAAATAAAATATTAGGTAAAACAATGAGAATACAATTAACAAGAGAATGGCTCCCCAAGTTATATTTTCACCTCTTACTACTTGCACGTGCGCTTCTTCAATAATTTGTTCAGAAATGAAGAACGTGATGTTGTATGCAATTAAATTTTCCATCTTATGCATGACATGGAGCCATTTATTATTCACTTTATTCCGCATTTTCGATGCTTCCAAATTGCAACTGACTAGGCACACGAAAAATCTTACAGTTGGGTCAGTGATTTTCACTATGTCCATTACACAACCTCCCCTATGATATTTACTCTAATTACATCTCTATCTCAGGGCCCAAACTACTCAACCTTATAACTCTATCAATTAATTACACAGTGATTCACATTCTTCTCCTGGGGCGAAGTATAAGTAATCCTTGTGGACTCGTGACATCGACCATTGGTATAAGCGTCCAGGTTTGTTGAAGAAGGGAAATTCATACATCAGGAGAACTCTTGTACTCTCTAAGTCTTTTTGTACCTTTTTGTCATAATCCAATTTTTCGTCTGCAGTTCTCTGATCCATCTTTGTAAACACTTATTTTTCTATTTCACACTCATTTTCCTTTGAGCGATGGTTGTAGTCACAAATCTTGCACTTGGTCAAGTGTAACTCCCACAGTTGCCATACAATCACCTCTTCTAGATATTACATTTTAGAAAACCATTCTTTGGGCATATCTTCTACTATAGGGTGATATTATAGCTTCCTTCGTATGTGCCATCATTTTAAGTCAAACTACAACCTTTGATCAAGTGATGTGTGCCCTAGGTTCTTAGAATCACTTAATGTTCTTCGCTGATTGTGAGTTCAATTCTTCAACTATCCTCCCAACTTCTTGCTCTTCTTTGTGCTCTGGTTTGCTTGTCAATTCCTCATTCGCTAGATCTAAAAATTGGAGTTTCCGCGATCAAACCCTAGATTTGTAAACAATAGTTTGAACCTTCTATCTCCACACATTCCTTTCATGGTTGCACTTCCTTTGAAGGAGATCTAACTTAGGACATGTGCAAACTTTCTCTGGTTTCATCTCAAATATCTATGCACAATCTTCTCGCACTTAAATCGCTCTTAATCGCTCTCTAATGGCTCAAATATCTTCAATATGTAAGGTAAGATGGAACTTATCTGTGACCCTTTTATAGATATCCAAAAAAATTCTGAAATAATTTCTCCTCACCTATTACCGATTTAAAGCATTAAATTTTATTTTTACTTCTTCCATGATTTTTCCTACTTTCTTTCGCGTGTGGAAGTTGTAACATTCTGGAACGCCACTACTACCTAGGCTGCAAACATCTTTACATGCCTTCTACTTCACAGTAACCAATCTTCCTATGTGTCACATACCAAGTAGTCCATCCTGCTTCTTCCTCCCTTGCATCACGCTGAGTGGCCCTTTTTCTTGCATGGTATTTATTTATGAGAAATTTCTTTTCAAGAAGCACCATCATCATAATCACCTTTAATAACTTCATTTTCCCTTGTGCACACCACCGATCATTCATAGACTAACCTAAATTTATCGCACGCACATCCAAGAATATATTCCTATTTAATGGTCATACCTGCTTCCACCCCACACCAAAATTATGTGTGGTCCTTTGCGCATCAAATCAATTAGTAGTAATCAACTCCTGTGCACAAACACACTTATTACAATAAAACAAACAAAGAAAAAATATGAAAGGGAAATCTACTCTAAGTGGAAATACAACGTTATAACAAACACAAAGAATCCTATTTATAGTAGGGATTCAACCTACCTGCATTGAAGTAACCAGGAAATATGGTACCATCTAGCACTTGTAATAAAAATGCACATGATTCTAGTATCTTGGTTACAAAAATGGGTCCCAACTAGTGGACCTTTAACTTCCCTAGGTGGCGCACATACTTGGAGTCATACAAAAGCACAATCTTTCCAAATGCAAAAGACTTTGATTGATAGGCCTGTCATGCCAAGCCTTTTGTCATGACTTTTATGTCTTCTAACTCCAATGCTCAATGACACACCACTCATCTAATTACATCAATTTCTTAATGTGCTCTCCCATAACCTTTTCATTAAATAATCCACCTGTGCGCGCAATACGCAGGGATGGTAACATAAATTCCACTCGTAGTATAACTTCCATGTCAAACACCAACTGAAAAGGTGTGGCATTGTTCAACTTTTTATAGGTTGTTTGATATGCCCAAAGAAAAACTAATACCTTATCATCCAATTCCTTTCTTCCAACATAACATATCTTCGTTAGTGTTTAGCCCAAGATCTTGTTGAAAGCTTCAGCAGTGCCACTTTCTTGAGGGTGATAACTGGTAGTCTTATGGTGTGCAACCGTAAAATATTCTAATAGAATTCTTATTGTCTCATTCAAGAAATGAGTTCCTCTATCACTTGTCAAACTCAAAGGGCATCTATACCTACTAATAATATTATCCCAAAGGAACCTTTCTACTGTAGTTGTGTAATTTTTTGTAGGCACATCCTCTACCCACCTTATCAAATAATAAGTAGATGTAATGATATAGCATGACCCAGTGCTACGCACAGGTGGTGCAATGGGTCCTACAAAATTAACAACCCATTTCTCCAAAGATTCCATACTTGCTTTAGGCCTCAAAGGCATTTCATCTCTACTTCTAGGTTTTCGAAGTTACTAAGAATGATCACATGCTTTGACATAAGCCTATGTATCCTTGTATAATTTATCCAACCATAAGCTAGCTAGAAGGATCTTGCGCACAGTCGCATTTGCTGAATATTGTCCTCTTGCAATATCTCCATGAGCTTCGTCCATAATATCTTCGTGCTCATGCTCCAAAACACACCTACGCAAGACGTCATCACGAACGATTTTTTACAAGTCTCCTCCAATGAGATGATATGACACAACTCAAAGAGCAAGGTAATTCTTCTCTAATGTTTTCATCCCTTCCAGTACAAGTCTAGTGCGCAAAAATACTACTATGTCCTCCAAATAGGCTAATGCGTGATTCAAATTGAATAAATTTGCATATGGCATAATGTCTTCAATACTCTGCGTGTCCTCTCCAAGATTAATCCTTGATAAGTGATTAGGTCCCAGATTACTTTTTCCTTGCTTTACAACAATTGTAAAATCAAATTCCTTGATTTCATCACTTCCACGGCTCCTCCTCTTCCACGAGGCTCTCATCACTTACTCTAGTAATCATTCTTCTTGATAGTACACTTCATCAACTACCCTCTTTCGCGCCTCATTGTACTTGACCCTTCTTTCCTCTTTCTGCCTTTCTTCTACCAGGGATTACGGCATCCTTCTCCACACCTACTCCTACCCCTGCACATGGTGGGGGTTTAGCTAGCCATAGGTAATGTCTACAGTTCAAGTTCTACCATCCAGATCTTGATAGCTAAGGGTATCACAAACAAATAGGATCCTATGAGATCACACAAAAATATAACTATGCTTCCTCTCGACAAGAATACGTCGAAATTGTGTACTCCAAATTATAGTTATGCAATACACCTTCCCACCAACGATTTGTATCTCTAGTCCACGTTTCATTCGAATCAAAAAGAGTCTGATAGTCTTCCCGCATCCAAGCTCTCTTCCCTTGGAAGAAAGATCTGTTTGGTGTGTAAGCTGCAAACCACTGGTATAATTCTATTGAGAAGAAGATGAATAATGTCTGATATAAGTAGTCATGCAAGGTATCTTCTACCCACTTTCAAGCACTAAAGTCAGGTCCAACGTTACATCTTTGTGCAAACACGTCTTGGCTATCTTCTACCAGCTCTCAATACTCTCCAAAGATGATTGATACACCATCTACATGCAACATCCTGGTAGACAATTTGAAAAGAGTTCCTTACGACGGAAGCAAAATTTAGTCTTTTATTTACGCAAACTAGAGCTACGCGCACTAGAACTTCATCTAGAAGATTCTGAAACCTCACTTGAAGTACGCATAGCCATCAGGTCCGTTAGCACACATATTCATAACCAAATAAACCATTCGTGCACATAAAGCTAACATGACCATGACAATTAAAAAACACATATAATAAGGAAACAAATGATAATTCAAGGTGAAAAATAACACTTTAATTCCCAAATCACCATCATAATCATAAGTGTATATCATAATAGAGGATCTGATTACAATAACTAAATACATCCTTACGCAGGACCATATGTGCATCCATGTATACTCCAAACCCAAACTCATACCTGGAATTAAAGCATTACATCACATGTTTTCTCTCTAGACCTCCTTTTAACTATATATATATATATATATATATATATATATGGGTGGGGACTTTCCCTTCACCACTACATGAACATTCCTAATAATAGGAACGCATCCAAACTAGCATGCATGATCTACCTATTAATAGATCAGACTAAGTATAACATGCTTTAATCTTATTAATAGACATATCCATGCATATGATTTGTCTTGATCTACATGTGCTTTCTTTTTCCTTTCATGTCCCCTAAGTCATCGTAATTTTGTCTATCCCTGGATCTTTACTTGGGCGACACATTAACTTCATTTCATCGCTTCCCACGCATAGATTCACGCGCTGACATGTTTTATCTCTACGTGCAACCCTTGTGTGATATCCTACCCTTACGTGTGCCTGTTCTCCTATGCATAAGCCTTTATTCTCAATGATACTTAGTCACTTTTCTCTGACCAACATCTATTTAAGACAATAGAAATAATATCATATATTAGTGATATTGCAGAAGTGATATATTTTCAAAGAGTTTCTTTCTATTTCATCTAACAAGATTACCAATTGATTTATTGTGTGGTATGAGTTTACTTTTTCTTTTATCTTTCTTCTTGAATATAGGATAATACTGATGAGGGTCGTCAATCATCTTCATTAAAGAATGTCAATCCAAAACTGGTGTCCATGGCAGTATACAATAGGAGAAAGATATATTTGGAAATGGTTCCCACTACCCAAAATCCACACTTGCCTGAATTAAAAATAAAACTTACAGGAATTAAAAACACATTTTGCAAGAAATTAAATGTCACACTTGCATGGACTTAAAGCACACTTTCACAAAATTAAAGAACACTTGAATGAAAGGAAAACACACATTGCATGAAAGACAATAAAACTCACACGGAAGGGAGATTGTTGAATTGGAAAAAAAGAATAAACATATAATACATCTATAGGCTCATAAAAAATTGTACACCAAAATCATAATTACTTTCTATGAAGAAAAAAACAACAAAAATATAATTATAGAATGGAAAAAATAGACATAAACATATAGATCCATCTTCCTTAGAATGAGTGGCCAACTCATTCCTTGGAAGAGGAAATTCATCAATACTTATTTACAAATGGATCGAATAGGACCTCATAATGAATTGATAAAAAATAATGGAGATTACATTAAAATATGTGGGACGTTCAATTTATAATTGCATGCTTCCAACCCACTCCTTATTTTAGGGCATACATCTCTATCTTTGAATTATTCCAATCCTACCAACTAAGATCTCAATCCTAAAAAAATATGGAGAGAGATGTATTATTGGAAAAATATTATCTAAATAAATAATCAGATTATGAAAATATTTCCTCAAAAATATTCTCCTTCATATTTGGTAGAGATAATCTACCCTAATGATTTGATTCTCTCATTTTATTGTGAAAATAAATATTGACCCAATATATAGATCAATAGTTGATTGTGACTCCAACTATACTAAAACCCTTTTTTCACAAATTATGACATATGTAGAAAATACAAATGAGGTTTTTGTTCAACATATTGTTATGACAAAAAACCTCTCTCATATTTTCCCTTTGACTTTATGTTATTATATTATACAACTTTTGGTGCTGACCAGATACACATTATCTCTGACTGCCACACAATAAAACTTAAATTTATTCAAAATGGTGAAAGCTGTAGAAAAAATAAAGGTGGTTTTCGCTTGAATAATTTTTATGAGTAAAAACCTCTCTTTGAATATCTATTTGAGTTTTCTAGATTAAGTTATGAAATACTACGTATCTAGACCTGTAGACTCCGAAGTAGGCCTACAGACTCTGAAGTAAATATATATATCACAACAAGATGATAAAAGAAGTGATGATTTATCCTAAAGCATATATCACTAAAGGTTGTTAGAAGAAGTGATAATTTAGCTTATGGCATATGTTGTTAATCTAGTAATGTCACAATAGATGAATATTGAGTTATTGTATGTGTGAGTGTGATGTGGTCCATTGGATATGTCTACCCTCAACAGTCCAATATGGACCATGAGACTAAAGTGCATCATAGGGTAGTGAGTGCAGCGTGTGAAAGTAGGTGTGTAAAATGTGTAAGGAAAGATGTGTAGTATATAATGAAAAATGTGTGAGGTATGGGTAGAATGTGTATAATGTATGAAGTACAAGATGTAAGGTGTAAAATATAGGATGTAACATGTAAGATGTGTGAAGATGTGCCATATATAGTGTCTATTGTGTAGTGTGTGAGGTTCATGTGTATAGGATGACCTCAACAGTAAAGTGTGAACTGAAGCATAAGATTGTGTCATCTGGAAATGATGATGTAGATGTGTATGTTAAATGAAGTGTGTCACATGTGGAAGAAGTGATGAGAGAATAATATGTTATTCGATGCTATCCCAGGGGAGAGATAAGGGAGATGTCCCCCTAAGTGTGTGTTGGTGAATAGACTATCTGATGAAACTAAAGGGAAAAACTCCTCTACTTGATACATGTGGCGATGAAGGCATGTGACCATGCTCTAATCATGGTGGTATATTAGATAAATGATGCACAAGTGAGTGAATTATATGTGCAAGTGATGAATGAACATATGATATGCACATTGGCGCAACAAAATGTGTAGGTGATGAAGATCTAGGTAAATTAGAGTGTGACAGTGATGGGGACTTGCGTGGAATAAAACACGGTGGTGATTTATGTCTAGATGCAGTAACTATCCTAAGAATGGACCTATATTGTTGTGTTATACTAGGAGAGTGATGAGTCTATGTAAAGTGTGTGTGAGTAGGTGAACTAGGCATAGATTGTGCTTTAAGAACTATGCGTCATGGTGTACTAGATAAATTAGGTGATGTATTCGTCATTCCTAGATGAGGAGGTGAACATGGAGTAGATGGTGTCACACCATCAATAGAAATTAACTTATTGCTATGAATAAATTTTAGATGCACATGATTCATGGAGATTATAGAATTAGACTTGTGGATCCAATTGAGGCCTAGAAGCATGTCACATCTGTCAATTTCTTGTCCGACAGGGAAGGGTACAAGCATAGTGAGAGGACTTATCATAATGCAAATTTTGAAAATTACATATGAATTGTTCATCGAATATGAAATTTGTGATAGTGGATAGCCAATAACAATGAGAAGTGGAGTAGAACATGCACTGATGGGCCAGGATGGATAACCCTTAGTATTATTGATAGGTACATATCCAATATAGGCACTAATATTTAATTTATTATAAGTCAATGTGGCATGATAATCATGATAAGAGAAAGGGATGATTGGTGGAGAAATGTCGGTGTTAGAAACTAATAAATCAAGGGCCCTTAATGCAGGAGGAGTCATTACATGATACACATAATTGGCCAAGGCGTCAGCTATTTTCATGTCATGTTTTGGTAGAGGATTGTTAAATATTTTTATCTTATGATTTTTGTTGATAGGTATAGAAATCACCAATGATGGAAGATCAATTTTACTATCATCGATTAGATCCTAAATGAGATATCGAAGTCAGAAGAAATGATCTATGGAGTGTCCTACAGATTGATGATAGTCACAATGAGAGTTTTAATTGAAATTACATCCTTTTGTTCGTGATGGATCTAATTGGAGCAGAGGAGGGAGTGTGATGAGGTTACTATTGACAAGTTATGGTAGTAAAATATACAGGAGGAAACTAAACTTGGTGAATGTACACTGAGGAGGTTATGATTGAAGCTCTTCGGTAGTAACTACCATGTTGACAGTGATTTTTACATCAATTGGTTTTGTGGCGGATGGTTTAAATGTTGACTTATTTTGAAAGTGAGTGGAGGATGATGTTTTTTTTTATATTTAAGCTTTCCTATGGATAGAAGCTTGGTTTCGTGAATCTTAAGAGTATGACAGAGTTGATCAAATGAAGGAGAGGTCTCAAATACAACACTTTCCTAGAGGGGCGGTAGTAGACTCTGGATGAACAATTCTCGAAGCTCAGAGTTCACCAGTACATTTGGCATATTAGCTAAGTTGTTTTTGGTATCTTAAGGCATAGTCTGCTAAGTGTTCATTGGAGCCTTGTTTAAGTTGGGAAAGATTAACATAAGAGATATTGGATCCTTACTATTGATGTAATATGCTAAGAGTTGTTGAGCCTAATGAGAAAAAAATTAATCTTACCTAACCTCTATGAGGAAAAAACTATTGATAATAAGTAAATTAGATTATAAAGAAAAAAATACCTTGGTATGCTAAAAAAATAAAATAAAAATCAAATTCCATTATTGGTTCAAGTAACTAGTCTCTCATGAACTCATATGATCAATGTGGGTTGGAGATATAACTTGTTTTCATTATCCTAATCTTCATGAGGTCCATGAGTTATCAAAAGAATAGCTTTAAATGGACAATCTCATTTTGGTTTTACACTACCTTGGGAACAACTATTTTAACAATATTTGGATTCATTGTTTTAAATATTAGTGGTTATTGGATAATGAACCCAAGTGGAAATTAAGTGAATGTGTGGGCAACACCATGTCTTGTCATGACCTTTTCTAACCTATGAAAACTAAGGATTGGATTAAAGCTTAATGAGTTTAAAATGAAATTAATTAGTTTCTCATTGTTTCACTACCATGGTGAACTCACCTACCTCATTATGATTTTGCGATTGTAATGGATAAATGACAGTGGTATAAGAGTTTATATGATGTGAAAGTAAATAGGAAACTTGGAATGTGAATTGAGAACAAAATTTAGTTGTGGTAACTACTCATTTGATGATGTTAATAAAATTGATACTTAAATAATAAACATGTATATGTGTGATTCTTAAATTTTCCTTAGGTCCTTGAAATTCACCGAATGAAGATGTTTAGCATTACACCATACCTTGGAACTCACAATATTCATTTTTATTGAATCTTCGTTATGAATATAAATCGGGATAGCTTTGTCCATGAGAGCAACCCGCTAACAACATTGGTAAATCAACATGAAATCTATCATATAAATGAAAAATTAAAGAGTGAATTAGTATTGTGCTCTAAGGGAATACCTAATTTTTATTTCTACCCACATGTTAAAATTATCCCCTTTCTCAAAAACATGTATTACACTTAAATAATTTCCCATATGTAAATGACGACATGGTTAATTCATACTTCTTCTTTTGTCTTCGTGTTTTACGCTAATATGGAAATCAATAATAAAGTTTCTCGTCAATTTGATAATGGTTTTGGTTGTCTAGTCTCGGTTGCACCTTAGCATGCCCAGTAGGTAAAGGTTTGTTCATGTCTTGAAACTCTTCATTAATAATAATAATAAAATTACAATCAAATTTATGGGATATTGGTGGGATCCTGTGGACATTTTTGGGTCAAATATTTTCATTGGAAATACAATAGGATACATGGTATATAAAATTGGGAATATATTACATATTAAATTTTAAATTATAGACAATATTGTTAGGTTGGATAGGATTTACTAGTCTATTATGTCCTCTATTGGTTGATTTTATCCGAGTGTAGTTTGGACAGTCAATTTCAAAAAAATCAAAATTGCATATTTCAAAATGGATCAGACATACATATATATATGTGTTATAGAATATGATGTAATACATTGCATTTTATTTCAAATGTGGGGGCATGGTACAAATTGAATGGTTCAATTTCAATAACAAATACAATCTGCAAATATTTTATGGCACATTTCTATTTCAAATTTTTAATATTATCAAATATGGGGCATCAATATCTAGAAAATTTGTTTCCTTTCAATAATTATCAATTAATATGAGTATGGTGGCGTATTGATTTTACTTAATTCCGTTTTGATCATGAAAACTAGAAACCTAGATCTATTTGCAGAAATTTAATTTATTTGGAACAAGTGATATTAGTGTTTTTAATTTTCCGTAGACTATTATATGCTTTTAAGCTACAATTGTAATATTACTTTTAATTTATTATGTGCATAATTCACCCATTTGTGTACACTTATCCACATCTATTAATAGATAATATAATTAATCATGTTATTGACTTAATTTACTTATGTTATTAATGGTCTTGTCTAAGATTTATTTTGCAAATCTACTTTCCAAACACTATAAATAGCCTTTTAGATTTAATTTATAAGAGAATGGAGTTATTGTGTATGGAAAATTAGTTTGAAAGAGAGGTTCATTTTAATATTTATGTGAGGAGGGATATCATCCCTTCCTCACTTTCGAGCTTAATGTTACATTATTAATTCTACCTTGATCATGTATGTGTTTATATCATTTTTATGTTTCACATGTATGCACGTATAACTATGGGTGAGATCCATACGGTTATTACAACAATCATGGGACTTTCCAAAATTTATAATGTGGTATAAAATCTTTCCCAAGATTCAATTCATTTAATGAATTATTTTTCATCTTTGGAAATCATCTCCTCTTCATTATTGTGAGATTTCTGTCAAATTTACGTCGAATATACCTTGTTGGTTCACCACATTTATATAATCATGAAGATTTTTCATCTATTACATTACATATGAAATGTCTGAGAAAGTCAATTTTGAATTTTTTTTAGCATAAATGCATCGAGGGAGCTCATTTAGTGGATATTTTGATTTTTTGTAGATGACTCCTTAAGGTTTTGCCCCATTTCTGGAATTCTTGAATTCGATAGGACATATCTTGGTCATACTCTAGTTTTTTTAGTGAATTATTTATTCAATGACCATTTTTTCAAGATTTTTGCAGTTGTCTATCTATATTTTATAAATTTTGGTTGTTGTTTTGGTTATTCACATTTTATTTAGATTCCACCTACACATTTCATGCTTAAATCTATGTGAATTTCACATACCAAAGAATTTATTCATAGAGTTTTTTCTTGAAACTATGTATTTTTTAGATGAATTCATTAGTGTAGTTATAATTCTAATGTTACATCGTGTACAATAATTTTTGCTATTGCACTTAATTTATGCACTTTGTAAGGATTTTTTTTCATTTTGTGATACCTCACTTGTAAATAGGTACCTATTATGGATTTTTTTGGGACTCATATTGAGGATGGTTTATTTTTTTAGTACATTCAATTATGCTTATTCCAGTATGTTCTTATTGAAACAACATGGTGGTAACTTACTTCACAACATAGGTAGTCGATTCATTCCACTTATGATTTAATCTTTGAGATATATTGTTTAATGATTAAGTGTTACCTCTCATCTGTATTTTTCATGTTACTATTTATACGGGGGATATTTTCAACATACTAGATTTTAAGTTTGTGATTTCCGCCTACTATTTTTGAGATATCCTAGTACTCATCACTACTTCGTACTTTACTTGGAAATTATAGCAATTTGACACCATGTATATTGCTAACATGGGATGGCATCCATAAGGGCCTAAATATTGTTTGATATTATTCCATGCATAGTCAATTGGATTTGAGTGATGACCCATTGTGATACATTTTCACATCATATTGGAGTTTTTTGAAGTAAATTTTCATTTTTTGATGAATTTTTAACATCATATTCAACACAATCAACTTCCTATTATGATTTGGGCTCACTCTTGGAGCTAATCTCATGATAAATTTCTTTGGTGGCCCTAATTGTTATATAGTCTTGTTAGGTGTTTTCTTTAGCTAGGAATCCTTTTCTATGGGAAATTTTCTTTTATGGATCTCTCAGTGCCAAAAGATATTTCTAGTACCTTTCAAATATATAGTATGGTTGGATCATCAACTTCAATTCAAGTTCCATCACCATAAGTAGTGTTAAAATTTTGTTTTCACTCTTATTTTATTTTGGAACTCTTACAATATATGAGGCCAACATATTATTCATGTTTGTTCAATGAGTGACAACCACATATTATTTTATCTCACCCAATTCAATATTATGAGGGGATGTTTATCGATTTGTATGTGATTATAATGCCTTTGATTTGTGTTTTAATGGTAATTGTCATGCCTTTGTGCATTTGATTTTTGATATAGTGATAATTTATATCAATTTGTGCCTCTAAGTTGTGCTCCAGTGGTTATTTTCATGCATATGTTCCCGTAATGCTTGATATAGTGATCATTTCTATGAATTTTTGCCTCTAAGTTTTGATGTTTTTGTTTTTTTATGCACTACTTGTATTCAACATTTCCATACACCATTATAATAACTATTATTTATGAGGTTGATGTACATTTTTTCAATATATCTTGTCATTATTTCATGTAATATGTTACCTTTAATTATTATAAATGGGTCCCCAATATGGCCTAGTTTTTTGGACCCGTATATGAGGTTTTGTCTTGATTATTTTCTGTAAGTTACTCTTAAAGGGGGTTAGAGTGCATACATAATATTTATTATTTTAACCTTACTTAGGAAAGTATAGATTAGTTTATCCTCTCCTTTACATCCACTAAGGGGATATGTTAGTGTTTTTAATTTTCATACACTACTTGATGATTTTAAGATGCGCTTGTAATATTACTTATAATTTTATGTGTGGATAATTCACCTATTAATCCATACTTATACACATCTATTAAGAGAAAATATTATCAATTAATTTATTCAATTGATTAACTTCTATTACTAATAGTATTTTCTAATGTCTACTTGTGTTGCAAGAAACTACTCTCCAAACTCTATCTCTTGCCCCTTATCTTTTTTTAAAAAGAGCACAAACTTAGTGTGTGTGAAAAATTAGAGTGGAAGCGAGGTTAATTATAATATTTATGTGAGGAGTTCCTTTAGGCCTCCCTGGCATCTAATATTAGTATTATGGCAGTCATTCTACCTTGATCATATATATGTTTATATTAATTTAATCACATGCGATTATAGGTGAGAGTCTCAAGGTTATTGCAATAATCATGGGTCTTTTTATAATTTATAATAGGTGATTTACATTGGGTCTAATAATTTGCATCATCTTTACCATAATTCCTAGAGAATGATTTGTAGTTCCACCTTTGAGTAGTGCACTATGCTAAAAGTCATGGATGTTGGGATTATTGTTCCCTTGACCTCATTTGTGAGAATTAGTTTCTTATAAATTAGGTTCTTGATCACCCCTAATCATCTATATTTTTTGGCAATATTATCTTCCTCTTGGTACCCCAACCATGGTGCAAAATCTACTACAAATGATTTAACAAGAAGCATCAATATTCACAAAGTAGATTTATTTTATACACATAAAGGTGACTCCTTCGGTATTCTCTCTATTTAATCAATTTTATTTTTTTCAAATTTTAAGATTTAGATTTTCAATTTTCATAATATGGGCATCGACTACAATGTGATTTTTCAAGCTTCACTTTGGACACCTCTCGATTACTCAAGTATTTGAGAAAAGAAGGTCTATTTACAAACTTATCTATGCATTTCCATTAACTAGAAATTTCCATTTACTAGATTAAAGGGGATGCAAATTTGAACTCCCAAATTTGAAATTTTGGTACTTGATGACGGTAGTTTTGGTACAAAAATAGAGCTACAAATGTTATCCTAAGCTATCATAATTCTTTCAATCTATTATTTCAATACTCATACACCTAAAGAAACATTTCTATCTGTCAAAAACACCTTATATCTCCCATAAAACTTTATTAAACCTTCCTTTGAGATTTTCTACCTCATTGGATAGATCTATCTAATAGAGACAAGATTTGTTGGTTGATCATGTACATAAGGCCCTCTAATGGTCAATTTTTAAAATGGATATCTTTATTCCCCCTCCTAGGTCAAATTGAATGTGAAATATCACCATGAAATTTATATAAATATGAATCAAACCCCACTTATTTAATCACTTAGTCATAACTTTGATATTATTTGGTCACTACTTTAAAACTACAAGGAACTTACTTGGTATTCATCTCCAAATATCAAGTATCCTAGCTTAGAACCATAAAAGTGTAATACCCACCCATATGGGACCATAACTCAAGACCAAATATACCATGATTTTCTTAAATTTCATTTACTTGATACAACTATGAAACACCATTTAAGCTCACAAGAGATTGCTCAACACCACATGCAACATTTACACCAACATGAAGAACATACAAATATCAAGATGAAACAAGATGTGAAATAATGCCACACTGATATAAACGAACAAGTATGAAACCACGAACCAACCACAACATGAACATAAAAAATAGACACCTTCCAAAATATCACATTTTCATGGTTACATATTTTTTAAAACATTTTTCATTATTAGCCTTAAAGGTTGAAGAGGACTTAACATGAAAACACACATTTTCCTTTTTTTCTAGACTACATTTATTTTAGTTTGTTTAACACTTAACTTAAGATGGTTCCATTTAACTACCATTTAAACTCCATTATTTAACCTTATAGCTCTCGAAATCATGTATCGTGTAAACATATATTCTCATTCACAATGCTACATATTGTTTCTTTCATTTTAGATTTAACTTATAAAAACTACAATTAATTGAGTTATTTTCTCTACTACTATAATTTCCATATCTCAATAATAAATTGAAACATTTTAATGCACGTGTGAGAGTATCCTAGCTTTCGGTATCAAACTAGAGTTTCTGTTACAACTAAAATCATATTTTCTTGGCATTTTATTTCACTTCTATAACAAAAACAAAGGAAATTCACAAGAAGTTAAGAAGGGGAAAAATTAAGTATAAGTACGGATATATTTCCATATTTTTGTAGTTGTTATGATTCAATAATAGGTTATGGTCTATTTAACATCTACGTGACATGAGTTAAGTCTTCCAAAAAAATCAAATTCTCCCCAAAGCTCAAACTTGCATAGAGCAATTCTTCTTATCAACAACCACTCGAAAAGATTTAACATTGGTTTAAAGGGAATGGATTCCATTTTTTGTTTACATCTTACGGACACATTTTTGATAGACAAATTTGACTATAGGTTTCAAACACCAAAAGCATATAAAAAGGTCCTAGGTTTTAATTTACTTCTATTTGCACTCAAGGATTCTACGTCCAAGTAAAAGTTAGATTTGGAGTGGTTCAAATGCCTTTATCTCACAAACCTCCAAGTTTTAGTTTCTTTTAAAAACTAGAACCTCATGTATACAACTTAAATTCTAAATGTTATCAACAATTTATTTCACATTTGAGTCTTATTGTTGCAATTGATAAAACAACTTAGACAGTGGGATCTCAATGAAAATCACATCTACAACTTAACCTTCTAAGTGATATCTCAACAAACATCTCCTATTTAAGTCACCCCGGACTCTCCAAAATAATCATGTACAAGGATTAATTAGCTTGTATTTAATTTGAGTCAAGATTATTTTGAGGTAATAAAAAATAAGGGAACCACCGCACTTTGCGGTTTACCAAAGTTTTCTTGATCACATTACAAGGAATAATAATTACATTCCTTATTTCCCCTTATGATCACATACACATACTTTGATTATCCCTTCCAGAGAGGCTTTGCATATACAAACCCCATTTTAAAATGTTGCTAAAAATTAGATCATTCATGCCATAAAGTGACACTGTACTTGTAACTATAACAACATGCACACTTCCACATGCACAAGAAACCCTTAAGGTGAATGACACATAAATAACGCAATGTTCAAGGGTTGTTAGATTAGGATCATTCACTTAACTTATAAAAATAACCTCCTAATAGTGGTTAGACCATGACCATTCCTATAAAAGGTGGTTTATTTGCTTCTGAGTTTCCCAAGTATTTTTGGGAAGCATACAAGAATACATAATCATTACTTTTACATAGAGCACATTAAACAAATAGTCTTTTCATTTTCAGTTCAAATGTACATCTACACCATTAGCAAGATGTATACCTATAATCAAAATCACTCCTAGAATAGAATGCCCATTTTACTGAAGATACTAATATACTACAATTTCTTACTCATCAAAAAATTATCAACAAATAACATTCATATTCATAACAACAGTGCTAATTTATCTATTTATCATTAAATGTATTTCATAGATAATCTCGTTATTACAAAGGCCCAAGTAACGCTACAATTTTCTTCTCATCCCACATACCTACAACCACTGCATGGTCAACACAACTGTTGGCATGACATCTACCTAAAATATAGCACGATTTACAATTTCACAATTTTCCAATACTAATGAAACAATACTTAACACACTTTTAGGGAGAGTAAGAAATATGAATGCCATTTCATTTCATTTTCAAGCTAAAGATGAAGATAGAGAGAGGAGAGAGAAAACATCATTTCTTTTCATATTCAATAAATTTTCGAACAAGCATCAAGAAGGTTTCCTATAGTCTTCATGTCTTAGTGTATATAATGTTTCTAAATAATTATTGTGTTTGGACAATGTCATATGAAATTTTTCGATATTTAGAAACAAGTTTCCAAAAAATGTCAAATTTAGTCAAGTGGCTCAACAATCCACGTTCAAAAACTATCTTTGAAACTCAAAAACACAAGGAAAATAAATCCTACCTACTCCACTATATACAGGGAAGCACTTGGAGCTGGTATAACCCCTGATTGGAGAACTGGGTTTAATTGACGTTTGTCTTTCTGAAGCTATTGGTTGTAATGGCACCCGGTTGACCTTACAACAATGCTTATATACCTAACTCAACTCCTAAACTCCCATAGGTCAGCCATGACCATGTAGGTCAATCATACCAAAAAGAAAGCACATCAATAACATAATATAAATCATATCAAGAGACCAAAGTAGGTCAGAAATGGTCACACCATCAAGAACAAGCACCAAGACACCTCAATAGGGCAAACAAGCTCTTTCAGCACCAACGAATGCATCATGATCTTCAAGGGAAAAACCCAACTATGAAAAGACTCAAGAAGCTCCATAAAAGTCAAGGACATCCTCTTAGAATCACAAACATGACCCACTCTAAGAGGCAAACAACTCCAACAAGTTCTTCAAGCACCCATAATTAAGTCACAAAAAATGAATGAGTTCACATAGTAAAACTCGTCATCAAAGCTCAAGTAGTATACAATTATAAATATCTCTTAATCTAATTTCTGGAACAAATCATTTTATCCATCAAATCATAGCATTATGCACTCAACCAAGCCAATCTATGAAACAGGTCCAAACTGCCAAAATGGACTCAAGAACTAGTCTTGAGGAATCTCACTCCAAACACCTCTAAGACAAATTACAAGATAAACCGAAGCATGGAACAAATCAAGAGAAACCTGGAACACCTCTCCAAGCATTCACAAACATATATCAATTGGAGAAAATTGGTTTAACACACTTGTTTCAATCACCTATCTTGAGAAGCCTAAGAGGCCACTAGGGCTTATGCAATAAATCACTTATTAAAAAAATTCCAAGACCTCAAACACATCATACCACGTTTCAAAAATATATCTATGATCAAATAACCATGCTCCATGATGTAAAACAACTTTAGCTCAACTCAAACCTCAATGACTAGCTTTTAGCCCTTAAGGCCAAAATTCGTAGCGAAACTTTGGAGACCTATAATTAAAAAATCCTTCATTTTACATGCCAGAAACTTTTCATGGTTGTCTAACATAACTATTTAAATATTTAGAACATCAAATGACCACCAAATTTAACTTTGGAGAATCCTCTACAAACCTGATGCGTCAATTTATATTTCCAATATCATTTTGATATCATACAATGAAAATATCTCATATCGCTCTAGAAGGAGGGTTTTAACTAGGGTTTTGACCTATTTAGCTTCTTAACGATTGTTCATAAATGTCTGACGTCCAAACTAACTCATTATTTTTGTAAAATCTTCTAGAATCCATTAAAAACATCTCCAAAGCCTTATGGTCCCATATAAAATGTGTGTGAGTGGGTCAGAAAAATAACTTCACCTACCGAGTAGGTTTTACCTTCTTTAGAACTCGGTTTCGCCAAAAACATAATAACCTGCTCTTCCTTAAAAATCTTGACCTATTTTTTTTCCTCAAGCACCATGATGACCTCCACTATGCGTGTCAACTCTCATTCATGCTTAAATTTACCTGAATCTCTATAGACATTAAGACTTGCTTGTGTGTTCTTGACTAGTCTTCACTATCTTACTTTTCAAGGACCTTGAAACAACATCAAACCTCTGATAAATAACCTGATAATCCTTCCAAATATCATATGTAATGTCACAAAACTCCCATGCTTGGATAGGAATTCCCTACTCCAAATCTCATGCCACCATGCCAAACCATATGCACTAGGTATAGGAATAGACCTAGAATGACCTAGCTCAACCACGACTCTTCATGAAATGACCATGATGACACATTGCAAACACTTAGACACCCCCAACACATCATACTGACCATGATACACCTTATGAAGACCTTCAACACCTTCTCGAGTGATTATACTATGACCATGCCCACTAGATGTTTCTCCAAGACACCATAGATACTACCAATCAAACTTCATGTTTGAACTTGATTTACACTTCATATAGACTCTTAACACAGCTTGACTCCCTTTTCCATCAATGACATTTCACATTAATGACAACACCATAGACATAATAGATAACAATCTCCCACTTTTTCATTCATGACAACCATCTTTAGAAACATTGATGGAAACACTTACACTTCTTTTTTCATGGCAACCATTCAAAACAAAACACCTACATGACTCACTTTTTCATGTTTATGATGCTACTCTTCCCCTTTGACATCTATGAAAAAGGCTACAATGACAACTCAACCTAAAAAATGATAGAAATGCATAAGATAACTTACTTGCTTGTTCACAAGCTCCCCCTTGGATTGTGTTGCTCTTCTTCACATAAAACAACAATTATAAAGGATCTATGGACATAATATGAGCATCCACATAGCATAGCTCCCCCTCAACTGATACATAATACTTTTGTTTCAACTCTACTATGCATCACCTTCCAGACACACACTACTGAAAATCATTACAAAAATGCAAGTTTTGCTTCCACCAATAGCAAATACCCATTTAGGACCATAAGCCCTAAAGCATATCTTCAAACCTATTTAGACAAACTTATCAATGCAATAGGATAAAATCATGGATGTAAAATATCATCTAAAATATTCTCCTAATATCATACCAACAATCTCCAACTTTCAAAACAAATGTCAGAGCTCATACCTTGATACTTTGTGACAACAAATATCCATCCTTTGACATCATTAGGGAACTGTTTTTTTACCAAAACATACTTGAGCTTATGATTTGTATTTTTTCTAGATAACCTGCCTTTCAATACTCTACTTTGTCTTACAAGTACTATCATACCTATCTCATATGAAACTTATTGTCTGGTAAACCTTGAGACACATTCCTTTAACTATGAGTTCATACTTGATGCCCTGTCATATAAATATAACAATATCTCTTCTTGATGCAACATTGTCAGTCAAGCACATACTGCATATCTTGAATTCATGACCATACCTATGATTACTTCACACATTAGAAACTTTACATTCTAAGAACTACTTTCACAGACTTATTACCCGATATCTTGCATCCTATGACTTGTATCCAACTCTTTATAGAATGGTAACATACACTACTAATCTTTCATAGCCTTATAGAGTAACCCAATCATAAATGATGTCATACCTGATCAAAAAGCTTCGTAACCTCTTTAACATCTTCTCAATAACCACTTTAAATACATTCTCATGACATCAACATCACTAAAGTGACCTTCCAACATGTAATGAAGAATGTATTCCTTCTACATTTTTCTTGATATATGAAACTTCGCCCCCTGAGAAAATACACAAATAGCTTAAGAGAAAATTATACAATCTTCTTCATACCTGATACCTAAGAAAATATTCAAGCTAAACTGACTAATATTTGAATCCTTCAAAGAATAAACATGTTCAATATTGATTTCACAATCTTGTGATCGTGCCTATAAATTCTATCCGGACTTAATGCTTCAACCTTGGAGTTCCTTAATGATCTTCTTTTTGAGATGAAAAACCTTTTTCTTGACACCCTCTAACAGTCTGAGCATGATTATAAATTTGAGGACTAGCACAGTCTCTATGAACATGTAATATTGACAAATATTCATGACTCGGAGAAACCTGACAAACTTGACAAATAATGATGAAACTGATACATATCCTTTTAGAGATCACGTGGCATAACCTCTACACATACTACCGATAAAAAAATAACGTTTTAACCATTTTGTAGAAATTATAATCTAAGACACATAACAATGACATATACACACTTACTCTCATATTGACTCACATGATGCCAATATTTCATCCTCAAAACAGGAACATAGTCTTGAAGAAATAGACCTTTTTCATCCTCATTATGATGGAAAATTCTTAACAGATCTGAACCATCAGAGCTTCTACCAACTCCTAAGAGCTCAAAAGACCAACCTTGTACCTAGAAGATTACCCATGCTTCCTTTAGATGATAAATGTCTTCCATAATCCTAGAGAATACACTCCATTTCTCTTTCGGTCACTAAAAGAGTATGTAATCATCAAATGATCCCAACGACTCTAACTTCTCTTTATCAATCTTCCAAATACCATTTGAGGACCATTAAATCTCAGGAATGATAACTTTTTCTCCTAAATCTTCATCTTATGATTGAAATACTTACAAAAACATATGGTTATCTTCATTTTAAATTAGGTCAGCAAACCTCTATGACTTGCATTAGGCTTGACCATCTTGATTACCTCCTTATTGATCTTCTCAACACTTTATGTGTTCTTATCATGCTTTGGATCTTCATATCTCATACTTTGCTTAACAGAATTAGAATATCTTTTCTTGACCTCATCTTTTTTTACTAACATCCTTACCTGTCATAGTTGTACCTGATTCTTTTATAGGACCAGACTTCTTGGTTTCCTTAAATGTACGTGACCCTTCCTTAGCAGATCATGCCTTTAGAATGATCTTTGTTGTATTGGGTTCCACCTTAGATGAATTAATCCTATATACCTTCTTATAATCATGCTTAGGATTGATCTTCTTATTGATAACATTCTTATCTTTCCTTTTCGGAGCTTGAAACCTGTTGCTATATGGGCTGGAGATTCACATTGGTAGAAATATCTTTCAATATGACCCAATTTGTGATAATTGTAGCACACAACACCATTCGTACTTCTAGATTTATATGAACTGATATTCCAACCAAAATCAACTACCTTATGACCATAATCACAACATGAATAAAATTGACCCTTTACATATCTTTCACCATTCCGTGAATACTTATTCTTAGAGAGTTTTTTCTTATAATCTCTATCTCTTTGACCAAAACCATTACAATCATAGCAATAACCATAAATGAAGAACCATACCTCATTACATTGCCTTGTATAACAGGGTTAGACTTTCTTGAATAAGCCTTCTTTGCCACCTTTATGTTTTCGTGTGTACTTGGTCCATCCTTGTTATCTTTATGTTTCAAAATATAATCTCCTTTAAATCCTAGACATGTCTTGTCAATACTTGATCTTGGACTCTCCAAGATACCATCTAAATCTTGAGAGCTCTTCTCCAAACATCCATACACCTTCAACTGACTGGATTCTTCTCCCAACACAACCTTGAAATAAATCAACTCATATACATATCTTAGGAAAATTTCTTCCTTGTCTTTTAGGGATTTTGTCACACTATCAGCTTGAGATTCCATGTTTTTGATGGTTTTACCATGGTTAACCTCCATTTTCTCTTACAACCCATGAATTAAGGACTCAACAATCTCATACTTCTTCTTCAAGGTATCCAATGAAGTCTCAACATTAGATGATTTTCACATTGTGCTTCTAGGATCTCCTCCAAGCTGTTAAACTTGCTTCATAGGGAATTAGCTCGAATACCAATTGTTAGAAGCATAGTGACTAAGAGGGGGGTGAATCAGTCATACAAAAAATTTAACTTCTTTTTCCATATCATACATTCATCATTCAAACCATTAATTCAACATACATAACCATGTGAGCTTATTAGGTACCTATTAGACATTTACAAATGCATGCAACAAGAAAGAAAACACAAGACACCAAATATTAGTGGGAAAACCTCAAGGGGAAGAAAAAACACTGAAAAATCTACTAATATTACTTATAAAAAATCACTTGCAAGAATAGTAAACATCAAGCAATATTTATTTAGTGAGACACCAATCCTACAAGGAGGATAAAATCCCCCAAGATGATAAAGTACCAACTCATCCACATAAAAGGGTTTGTCACTGAATATATGTTGTTGGAACAATTGATGGTGATCACAAATTCAACTCCTCTCTCCTCAAACCCTTTCAAAACAGATCCCTCCTAACACACTCAATTTTGGTTCTTCATGGGTTGATTAGGTATATTTCCCTTTCTCACCTACTTCAACCTCTTCTCATCTTTGCTATGGACCCCTCTTCTCTCTTCCTTCACATCCTGTATCTCGTTCATCACCCTTTCATCTCAACTAGTCACAAATGACCAAATACACTTGCTTATATACGCAACTCAACTACTAAACGCCCCTAGGTCAGCCATGACCATGTAGGTAAGTCATACCAACAACAAAATACATAAATAAAATCATATAAATAATCTCAAGATACCCACGTAGGTGATCAGGGGTCACACCATCAAGAACTAACACCAAGACACCTCAATAGGCCAAATAAGCTCTGAAGCACCAACGAATGCATTATTATCTTCAAGGGAACACTCCAACTATGTCAAGACTCAAGAATCTCCACACAATTCAAGGACATCCTCTTATGATCACCAAAAATTTCAGGAACATGTGAAACATCCAAATTCTCCTCGACATACTTCAAGAGGCTAGCAACTCCAACAAGGTCTTCAAACACCCAAAATTCAGTCCCAGAAAATGAATGAGTTCACATATAAAAACTCATCATCCAAGCTCAAGTAGTATACCAGTAGAAATATATATAAATATATTTTCTGCAACAACTCATTTTATCCATCAAATCATAGCATAAGGCACTCAACCAAGCCAATATTTGACACAAGTCAAAAATGCCAAAATGGACTCAAGAACTAGTCTTGAGGAATATCACCCCAAAAACCTCTAAGGCCACTTAAAATCTCAACCAAAACATGGAACAGATCAAGGGAAACATGAAACACCTCTCAAAGAATTTCACAAGCATATATTATGTGGAGGAAAATGATGCAACACATGTGTTTCAATCACCTATCTTGAGAAGCTTAAGAAGACCGAATAGGCCATAAGTGCTTGTGCAAGAAAACACTTCTTTATACTATTCCAAGACCTCAAACACAACATACCATGTGCAAAAAACTATCCAACACCAAATTTTCATGCTCCATGATGCAAAACAACTCATCTCAACTCAAACCTCCAAGACTAGCTTTTAGCACTTAAGGCCAAAATCGGGAAACTTTACATACTTGTAACTCAAAAATTCTTCTTTATACCTACTTGAAAATTTTCATGGATATCTATACAAACTCCCAAGGATTCTAAAACATTCCACTTTTCATCTTGAGGATTCTGTCACAACCCTAAAACTGCAAATCTCCACAAAACTAGGGTTTTTCTCTCACTTCCTGAAATAGCTAGAAGATCAAACCACCACCAAAATGAGCTTTGGAGAATCCTCTATAGCCTTGATGGATCAATTTATCTTTCCAACATCATTTGGAGACCATACAATGAAAATATTTCATATCACTCTAGAAGGAGGGTTTTAGATAGGGTTTTGATCTATCTAACTTCGTAACGACTGTTCATAAATGTCTGATGTCCAAACTAATTCATTATTTTTGAAACATCTTCTAGACTCCATGTAAAAACATCCCCTAAATTCTCAGGGTCCCATGCAAAATGTGTGTTAGTTGGTGAGAAAAATAACTTCATCCATCGAGATGGTTTTACCTTCTTTAAAACTTAGTTTTTCCAAAAACATCATAAGTTGCTCTTCCTTCACATCTATACCTAAAATTTGTCCTAAAGCACCATGATGACCTCCAATGTGTATGAAAACTCTCATTCATGCCCAAATGTACCTGAATCTCTCTAGACACTAAGACTTACCTATTGGTTCTTCATTAGTTGTCAGTATCTTGCCTCTCAAGGACCTTAAAACATCATCAAAACTCTGATAATTGACGTAATAATCCTTCCAAACATCATGGATAATGTCACAATACTCCTCCCATGATTGGATAGGACTTACCTACAACATATAATGACCTGAGTCAACCATGACTCTTCATGAACTGAAAATAATGATACATTACAGACACTTAGAAACCTGTCACACATCATACTAATCATGATATAACTCATAAAAACCTTCAATAACTTATGGAGTGTTTATATTATGACCATACCTACCATACTTTGCTCCAAAACACCATAAAAAATCACCAAAAATAGATACTACAATCAATCTTCATATTTGACCTTGATTGGCACCTCATGAAGAATCCTAGCACACATTGACTCCCTTTTCCATCAATGACCTTTGACATCAATGAAAACACCATACACACAATGACCAACAACCACCGCATTTTACGATTTAGCAAAGATTGCTTGACCACATTACAAGGAATAATAATTACCTTACTTATTTGCTCATATGACCCCATACATATACATTAATTAGCCCTTATATATAATACACCCATTTAAAAATGTTTGTTAAAATTACATCATTTATGTCACAAAGTAACAATATACCCTTAACTATAACAACATGTACACTTCCACATATACAAGAAACCCTTTAAGATGATTGACACATGAATAACACAATGCTCAAGGGTAACCTTCTCAAGGTTTCGAAGATTAGGTTCATTCATATAACTTTTGAAAAATAACCTCCTAATAGTAGTTAGACCATAACCATTCCTATATAATCAATTATAAGTTTCTCAATTATTTTTGTAAAGCACACAAGAATACATAATCATTACTTTCACATAGGAACACATTAAACGAATTTTCATTTCATTTCTAGTTAAAATCTACATCTAGACCATTATAAATATGTATACCTATAATCAAAATCAATCCTTAAATAGAATGCACATTTTCCTCAAGATACCAATATGCTACAATTTCTTACTCATCACAAATTAATAGTTAAATAACATTTATGTTCATAACAATAGTGTTGATTTATCCTTTTAATATTTCATGTATTTCAAAGATAATCTCATTATTACAAAATCACAAGTAAAACTACAATTTTCTTCTCTTCCCGTGTACCTACAACCACCACATGATCAACACAACTTCTGCTATGACATCTACCTAAAATATAGCATGATTTCACAGTTTTCCAGTATTAATGAAACAATACTTAACACACTTTTAGAGAGAGTAATAAATATAAATTCCATTTCATTTCATTTTCAAGATAAACATAGAGATATAAAGAGAAGAAAGAAAACACCATTTCTTTCAACATTCATTAACTTTTTAAACAAGCATTATGAAGTTTCCTACATTCATGTCTTAATGTAAACAAGGTTTCCCTATCGTTATTTTACTTGAATAAGGTCATCTTGCAGTTTTCGCCATTTAGTTACATGTTTCCAAAAAGCATCAAATTTAGACAAGTGGCTCAACTAATATAGGTTCTATATAGTCATGTGAAGGTGTCCTAAAGTCCCTCAACGGTTATTAGGCTTAAATTGGATCCCACGAAACTTCTCTAGTTATAGTTTTGAATTTATAAAAGAGACCAACTTAGCGAGAGTGGTTACAAAATCTAGTTAAAAACTAACATCCAAGACCTAAACACACATTTTTTCAATTCCCATCCACTCCCTTATATGTACAGAATCCCTCAAAATTGAAGGAACTCATTTATAACAACCAGGTTTCAATGTATGAATATATATTTGGGGATGATTATCATAAATCCACCAGTTCGTTCTTGTTGTATAACATCAAGTGGGATAAACAATCTACATGCAAAACTAGTTTCCATAGCACATATCTCAAAAATAAAAGTTGATTATAATTGTCATGGATAAACCCTAGAGGTATGTGGTGGTAGATATCTATTTGCCAACATACATCCTTAAACCATGAGCCAAAACCAAAATGAATTTCTTACTATTGGCAGCTGTCCCATACTGTGAAAAAACCAATTGAGCTCAAAAACACATTGTTAGATGATCAAACGATCACTTATAGTGGTTTTAAGGATTGACATGACATTCCATCTCACTAGGGAACACATTTGACATTGAAAAATCCGTTATGGGAGTTAAGGATGCGTTTTGCACGTTGTTTTAAAAAAAAATTATTAAGTTTTGTAAAGGTGTTTAAGGTAGAGTGTTTCTGTTTTCACCCTTTTTAGGTTTTATGAAGATTTTACACCTATAACCAAAAAGGAAGGAAATAGAAGCTACATGGGGTTATTTTCATTAATTAACTTCCAACATCAATCAATTAATATTAAAACAACACATTAATACTTGCAACAAATGTATACAATACAATAAAAGCTCACAAATACATGGGATTGAGTGTAATTATATGATTACAAACGATTCTAAGAAAAGATGGGTGATTTGAATGATGAAATAGGGGTATTTGGATCTAAGAATGCTTTAGAACTGGAATTGTGATTTGAAAATGCTCCAGGGTAGGACCGTACAGAAGGGTAATGAACATCTCTATAGTTTTGATCCTACTTATCAATTATCAATTATCTGAATCTGTTCATTACTCTCTGTCAGTCACTATTGATCACATTGTAGGGGCCACAAAATGCTCTTCTCAATCTTTCAAAGTATAACTATCGATGATAACTCCTACAAAAGAAACATTAATTAGTTTGCGGGCATACCCATGTAATTTTGACATTGGTGATTGTCCAAAAAGGCCTCAAACCACACGTCATTTTCCACCTAACATATAATATCTCATTGTAGTGCAATCAAATTTGACATCCTTCCTTTGAAAAATCTTGACTTGAGTTTCTCTCTTACAAATCTATTTGAGTGGGTGACTTTAAGTGCTTTCAAATGTGGGAATCAGTCCCATAGACCTAGTGGGAATCTTTGGATTCTAGATGGTGTTTCCCTAATGAATGTGTATAGGTATTTGTAGAGTGTAGGGAGATTTAAGTGCCGTTTCTGCTATCTTTTTCAATAGGAGTCCATAAGAGTGCTAGCTACTAAATGAGGTGATTTTGTTATGCAGGATTGTCCAAGGTCCAAGCAAAACCTAATCAAATTTTAACCATGCGTATATGCATGAATGGAGTTATAATAAGTGAATAAGAAGTTACATAACACAAAAGTATGGATACACGCATAAAAGAGTTGGCATGTAAGATACTTACAAAGAAGGTGTGAAGAATAAGGCATGGGGATACAGATAGATTTTTGGTAGCCAAATGGAGCTTGACCTACCTTAGCAGGATGGAGGCACACAAATATTTTAAGCACCAAAAGCCCAAAAATAAAGCTTGAAAAAAATCTGGAGGTGGAACTCAGGTAAGAGAGTGCACAACAAAAGAAAACCAAGGCCTGGAGAAGGAAAATGAGAAACAAACATGTTCGAGTTCCCCATTCCAGGGTTATAAGGCGCAAGTAATGAGGGTTAGCAAGCCCAAGTATGGAGGGTTGGCCATGTGTGGAAGGATGTTAAAAATGGATAATGGGCTGGAATTAAAATTGTAAATTATTCTTATAAGCACAAAAATCTAGTATATGTTGGGTCTATAGGGAATACACCCCTTAATATGTAGAAGCTACATGTAAATGTTTGTCATAGATCCATTTACAATGTAGAAGCTACATTGTGAATGCCGTACAGGACTTTGAAGAAATATAAGGAAATTTATTTATTTATTCCACCATTTTGGAATCTATAAGTGGGAAGGATCTTCCAGGTTTGTCCCGCTCGTCCTCAAGTGGTATCAAAGTTGGTTCTTTTCTACAAAAAAGAGAGGAATTGAAATAGATGACAAATCACTGAAAGGAAGATGGTTCAGAAGTTTTTGTTCTCCATCATGAAGAAAAGGTTGCTAGAGAACACAAGGAAATATCCCAGAGTTTCGCGACAGAGGAGTTAATGATATTTCACGAGAAGGAAATATGCCACCAATAAGAAGGATCTATTAATATGAAACAGTCATGAAAATGTTGGGGATAGTGATCGAGGATCTTAGTGGTGTCAAGACTAGACTAGAGGATGAAGTGAAAGACTACCGAAGGAGACAAGGTACTGTGGAAAAAATCAACCAAAGAATGGAGATGAAAGACTCGGTGTGGTGACTAGAGTGCAAGGAATACGGCATAAAGAGAGCACTAGGTGAACACTAAAGAGAAGGAAAAGTGTGTGTTGAAGCATAACAAAATATTTATCAAGTCAAGCGCAAGAGCAATGAGAAGGAATGTGTGGGATTACCGCCATAGAATGCACAAGACCAAGTACATGGAGAGAGCTCAATAGATGAGCAAGGAGTGAAAGGACTTTCCCAAGAGTGAATGATAATGCGTAAGAGTATTTTACCCTTGAAGGAGGCTTCCCAAGAGAAGAAGATGGTTGTTACAGAACATGAGCATGTTGAAGATTGTGTGAGACCATAGATAGAGGCGGATGGGAGGAGACGAGAGATTGTGCAACCAAATGAATAATGGAACGCATAGATGAATGTAACAACTAGGGGAAAACATGAATAAATTGTCATGTGATACCATGCACACATAAGGTGACCCGTTATCACAGCTAGAGGATATAAATAAAGAATGACATAAAGAATGCAGAGTCCAAGGAGTGGACAAGAGGGATGCACAACTAAAGAATGAAGATCGCAAAATATAGTGTGTCCCAATAGGAGGACCAAAGTGTGTAAATGATTTCATAGAAGAACATGTTCCTGAGGAACGATAGATGGGGTGCACAGTTAAGTGTGTCTAAAAAGATACCCTAACAAAGATACAAATAAAAAATGATTACATGAGAAAAAGAACTCTAAGAAGAGGAGTTAAGGACCGTAGAGGAAAATATGTGTGCATTGATGGGAAGACCATTACAAAGGACTAAAATGTGTAAAATGGGGGAGTTAACTTGGAGGTAATCAAATTAGAGAAACCTACAACAGAGGTTGCTAGTGTGCACATGAAAAAGAGTATAATCAACAAGGAAGAGGCTTGTGAATGTCTCAAGGAAGTGGAGTGTGTAGAAGAGAAAACGAGAGAAGATGAGTGTAACCAAGTGAAGGGATTACATGAATAAATAGAGGTTATGATTCAGATAATCATGAAACCACAACCATTTCATTGTGTTATGATCAAGAAAATATCATAAACTTGTCAAACTTGCAAAATTGTTCTTCTTTCCTAGCCAAGAAACCTTCACAAAATATGTAATTCTAGAATTAAAAACCTAATTTGGCTTAATCAGTCATTTCAACATGCTTCTCATCCCCAAACCATGTCATTCCAATAATCAAATGCATAACATCTGTAATGCCCCCTCTGGGACACCGAAAAATGCGCTAGACAGGGTAAAAAAAATTTAGTTAAATTTTTTTTTTTTTTTTTTGAAGTGTTTAAATTAAAAGCTAATACCGCTTTTATATCTTTTCCTGGTGACTACTAAGGATAAACCATTTATTTTTATTTTCATATATATATACATATATTTTTTGATTATTTATTTATTTTTTGAACCTCATTCCTTCATTTTACGTTCTTCCATACATATTTTTCTTGTTTATTTTCCTTATGTAAAATACATATATATATTTACACTCATTTATTTTGTTTCATTTTATTACACCTAGTTATGTTTATGCATTTGTTTATTAGTTACGTATTGTTAATATAATATTTGTTTATTTATTTATTTTTAATAAACCCTCACTAACTTATTCTTTATATATATATATATCTCTATACACATATTTTTATATACCTATACATAGATATTTATATACCTATATATATTAGGTTAGCTTTTAAACAGTTGTTTATAAAACGCTGTAGGTTAAATGAAGGCCGCAGGTGGAGAAGGGTCGGCGGCGGCGGAGTAGAAGGAAGGGCAGGGTGTACGGCGTGGGCAGTGGACAGGGGAGGCGCGCGCGGCAGGAGCAGACCGGGGCAGGGTCGAAGGGAGGTGGCGCGGCGAAAGGGCAGAGCGCGGGGGTGACTGTGGAGCAGCGGCGGCTGCTGGCAGGTGGGGCGAGGGAGGGATCCGTGGGGAGCAGCGTCCCCACGACTCTCCAAGGGGTGCGGGGGGGGTTCGGCCCCCCCGCCTGTTATAAAATTTTTTTTTTTATTTATTTAAAAAGAACAGTCGTTGGGGAGGGGGCCGACCCTCCCCACTGTAAATTAAATTTTATTTATATATATATTTTTTTTATAGTTATATAAAACATCATATATAATATATACATATATATATTATAGATGTTTACTACCATACTTAATAGAAGGAAAAGAGGTAAAAATGGTTGCCATATATGTAAATAATATACACATACAGCTGCATACTTCCAGTGAAGAAGATAAGAGAAATTTATACAGAGATGAAATACGTGAACTATGGCTTCCCACATACATATCTGACCCATTTACTTTCACAGGTATTCCAAGAGAGTTTGATCCATGCAAGTTTTAATTTAAATGATGATTTCTTTGGCAACTATCAGAATGACATTGTTCTCAGCACGTCCACTTTCCTTTGGGCACAAGTAAAACAGTTTGTTTTTACAACACTTAGAAATAAAAATATATATTTTTCCATATAATAACATGAGGTCTTATTCCATCTAAAAGCATGCACAAGTAAATGTACAGTTTTAAAATATAAAAACCAGCATTAGAATTTCTCTATATATTATTTTTTTTCCAAGAAGCTAAAGAAAAAGAAACTAAAGATAAGGTTCCTTCAAGATAAAGCCCAACAACTAACAACACTTTCATTTTCAAAGAGATTATCTACCATGCTTCATGCTTAAGAGATCAACCATTACAATACTTTATTTTATGTTCTTGCTCAAGTTCACAAATGCCACAACACATATCCTCCCAAAAAGGGTTTAATACAATATCCTTACAAGACAATGAGAGCTCACACAACCCATTCTTTTCAAGATACAAGGAAAGAGAGGTCCATAAAATGATGAAAGAAACAAGAAGAAGTTCCAAGTAGGCAAGTGTCTTCATGCATCTTCCAAAGCTTCCCAACTCCAAAATCTTTTGAAAGCCAACACAAAGAGAAAGGGCTTGTTTAACCTCCCAACCTTTAGGCATCATCACATGCCTATCCCAAAGTTGGGATGCATGCTAGCCTCCCCCAAGCCCATGGGAAAGAGGATAGCTAACCAATACTTGCACAAGGTACAGGGTAGACAAGAATGAAACAAACACACAAACTTAAGACTCACAATCAACACAAGATTCCAACAAACAAGGAGGAGAACCCCATGTTCATCCTCCAAAAATGGGGAAGAGAGGAGAAAGTTCTCCAAAATAAAACATCATCATTATATGCACATAACACATCTTCTTAACCTCCTTATTGCTCCTTAGTCAAAACAAACCCTCCTTATTCCTCCCCCTTTCTCCATGTCCTCCTTGGAAGGATTTTCAAACCCCAAAAAGGGGGTTTCCTTACCAAGGATGGGGAAGGAGATTCAAGCCAAATGAATCCACTTCCCCACCTCAACCATTGAGGGGAAAAATAAATATGACCCTACAAGGCTTGGCCATCAAGCCTTGAGGGTTGAGAGGGAAAATTCCCTCCCTCTTCCCCCACACTCCAAACTCCATCATGCCATATGATGGAGGGAGTAAAATCACACACAAACAACACTAAAATTTTATTCAAAAATAACAAATTTCAACAACCAATCTAACCACTAAAAAACAAGCAACACATCTACAAGATCTAAGAGCCTACCTCAAGGAAAGCTCTCCAAAAAGCTTCCTAACTTCAAGATTTCCACCCCTAGCTCCAAGCAAATTCCAAGCTCCAATTCACCCAAGCATCCAAGCAAGAGAATCCAAGCAAAAAGTCCATTTTTTTCTCTATGAATGAGAATATGAAGAGGAGGGACCAAGCATCCTCACAAATGAGGGGGTGACATGTGTCACCCCTCTCCCTCCTCATGGTCAAAGATGCTAAGACAAAAGAGAGAAAGGGTAAAATTATCTTTTTACCCTCTTCTCCCAAATTTCCTCAAATGTTAGCAAGACAAAACTAGTTGCATTTTTGAAAAACACACAAATCCACATCCCTTACATGGATGTGACAAAACAAGGGTAGAAAGGGAGGGAAAACTCCCTCTAGCCTTGAAAACAAGCCCCCCTACCCATTAGGTAGGGTCCAAGGGCTCATTTTAGTGAAAGCGGGACTCCCAAGCTACAAAGGGGTCCCCAAAAATGCCCAAAATACCCTAATTTCGGGTTTTGCATTATGACACAAGGGTAGAGGGTGTGGGGACCACCCAAGGGTCTCACATGTGACCCTAAACCCTTGTGATTAAGAGACTAATTAACAAAATCAACAATTTAAAAGAAAGTGAAATTATTTACTCCCTAAGCAAGTTTACAACTCTACTAACAACCCTAGACAAAAATTAATAAATTAAAGCAAAATACTTTATATACATAGGGGTCACTCAAAGTGCCCAAAATTAATAATCATCTATCCTAGGGCTTCACACAGTGAACATGGATAGGACTCAGCCCGTGGGCTGCTTGTGCAAGTTTTGAGTTACTGGCCTGAATCCCACGTTCTCCTGTAATCCTGTCACCTGCACACTCATTGCACACATTAACTGCACCTGTCCAATACAATATAAATGACATAGTAAGATATCAATGCATGCTAAACTAACCTAACATCCTACTGAAATCCAGATGTAACAACGTGCACAATTATATTCCATATTCCAAAAGTTAGACAAGATGAAAACAACATATAATCCCATCATGCAACAACTATCCATCAATGTAATTAGGTTCCAAGCACATCATATTTCATTAGTTTCCATGTCATAACAAGAAAATGCGACAATAAGGAAATTAGGCTAAATTGGCGTTATACGCCTGCATGTCACACATGACTAATATAATCCAATATCTAAATATAATGTCCATGATATCACCAATCACTGTCAAAACATGTCTATGAGCAAATAAACAACAAACTGCTGAGCTATAAAAAGTGTGGGCACTACAACATCATGCAACCACAACCATTCCATTGTGTTAGGATCAAGAAAATATCATAAACTTGTCAAACTTGAAAAATTGCTCTTCTTTCCTAACCAATAAAGCTTCACAAAATATGCAATTATGGGATTAAAATCCTAATTTGGCTTAATCGATCATTTCATCAATTTTATTATCCCCAAACCATGTTATTCCAACAATGAAACATGTTAAAAATAATCAGGAACCTTAATTTATCTTATCACTCTCCAAAATAGCCTTTGTAGCTTCTTAAGTCATGGTTGAAAGTGGAAATTCGTTGGGAACAATCTAAAAATCACCAAAACAAAATTAGACTTGATATAGCTACCCATTTTCGTCCAATAGGTTACACACAAAATTTTATTCTTCAACTCTTACTTCTAGCCCTCCTCTCAATTATCACTTACAAAATTACCTTATCATTGTCAACTACAGTTGTTCTAAAACTCTGTCATAATTCTCTCTTGATTCGAAACGTTTTAAGACTTACTCCTTGATTCCTAATATACAATCAACATATATTGTTTCTTCAAAGTTTTATTCTTAGAAAAATTAGTTAAGTCCTTCAAATCTCTCCATCTTCTTAAACATTGTACTATAAATACCTTGATACAGTTTTAGTAGTATGACTGTTATCCACATCTGGTCACTATGTAATTTTCATAAGATGATTCCTTTTAGACATGATTTATAACTCTATGGAGATGTTCTATACAGGTTTGTAGATCTTGAATTCATCCTTTGTGCTTTAAAAACCAATTTCCATACACCCTAGGTTTCTAAAATCCATCCTACAGACACATTGTTCTATTGTCATGCAAAGAAATGATCTTCTTGGATATTCAACCTCTTATACATATGTAAATAGGTTTTAGAATATACGTAGATCCTTGAGTATACTTGCAATGCCCTTATTTTTCATTTTTGACCAAACCCTAGGTAGCATTTTAATTGAACCCGAGAGGCTTGATTTTAAGTTTCAATACCTTTACTCACATTTTTCAAAGGTGTCGTTTCTTTCTAAATGAATATGAACCTTTATTACACCCTTCCTAATCATCAATATGCAAATATTATACTCCTTTGGGAACTGTAATGTGCTTCTCAGAAAACTACGCATTCGAAAAGATTGTGATAGGGCACCAAAGTGAACTACAGAAAAAGAACTAGTGAATGCATTCCTTAAAGCAATGTAAAAGAGGTTTAATAACTTTACCAATGATTGGAGATATCCTTTCAATAATATTCTCAGTTTGTCTTGACCACACTCAACTATGCATGTACTTCTAGCTCATCAAAACTGTGTATGACTAGAAAAAAAAAAAAAAAATAGTTTCAAGGGAGCTTGTACTTCACCTTCTTTCGAGAATATCCTCTAAAATAAGTTTTAATTTCTTCTTATCAATTCCTTATACCTACTTTGATTGTTTACACACAATGTAAAAATGAATCACTTAAATACTTGTTAAAATAGTGACCAATCAGGGAATTTTACAACCTTCTCATGGAAAACAAAGTATTTCCTTTCAAAAGGGAATTCATCAATCATTCCAACAAGATTAAATCTCCCTTCAAGATGTTGTAAACCTAAGTATATCATTCTAACAAACAAGAAAGCACTAAAATTACTTCAAAATATAGTCAACATGCAATATAAATCATACAAATCTGAGCTCCTTATTTAATTTCAAAATATTCTTACAAATTCCTGTTTTTCCAGAGCTGTTCACATGAGCATCATACCCATCCAATGAGTAGCTGACTTCACTTCATGCAAGTTTCACATCATATAAACACTATATTTTAACCATAACTAACTCTTGTTTGCTTAACTTGACTCAAAACCATATAATAGACCTTTCTTTTCCTTTAGTTACATCATTTGCTCGTTTCATACACATTATGAGTCTTATTAACATGACTAAATTCAAATCACTTAAACTCAAACACATAAGACCACAAAACACATTATAAACAAGCCCACAATGACTTCGAGTAACACACAATTTTAAAATACATCTTTTGAAGGGAAAGTCCATTATTTGAATTTTTTAATACTTGACTCAACCACATAAGATGACATGAAGTTAAATTATGCTTTTGACTTATAGGACCTCTTAGAAATCTTAAGACACCTCACAAATATAAATTTATCCAACACAACAAAACTTGCACCTTGCAAAGACATGCTCTTGCATCAGGTTGTCCTGAAGGAAGTAAAAAAATAACATACGGAAGAATGTGCAGGAGAAGATGAGCGCAAAAGAGAATCACCCCAAAGGTAATTCAAAAAGAGAAGTCAGAGGAGATTACAAGGGTGCACAATGTAAAAGGCATACATGAGAAAGAATGTATGAGCGAAGAAGGCCGTGATAGTAGTGTAGGAACACCACAGAAAGATATGGAGGTTACCCTGTACGTAATAGAGAAAGAAGGAGAGCACTGTAAATCGGATCTGGAAGTTCTAGTAAATAAAGGCACAAGAGGAAATACAAACGAAAATAAAAGAGGTGTGAAGAAATTTATGCAGCAAGAGGGAATAAGGAAGTGCCCTACAACAAGCCATAGGAATTACGTAGAATAGATGCAGTACAAACAAAAGTGAAGGGGCCAATAGAAGCGTGTAAGGATTAAGTAACACCAAATAAGATAAGAAGATGTCTAGATGACCATAAAAGATAAGAAGAAGATGTGGATGATCCCATTAAAGGATATCAAGCATGATAAAAGAGGCTACATAGAATAAATGTGCAATGTGGAGCATACAAGGAGAAAGGCATGCTATGAAGAGAAACCCTAAATAGAGAAAGGTCAAGAAAGGGATGAAGACCAAATGGGAAGTGGTCAAGGATGGGGCTAAGCCCATGAATACACAGATAGATGGATTTGTAAAGGAGAAATGTTGTGTAAATAATAACACAAAATGATAATACATAAAGGGAGAATGTGCATGGACAACAAGTCACGTAAGAAAGGAAACAAAAGGAAGAAAGCAAAGAAATTTCACAACATTAGAGCACAAAATAGAAGCCCATGAAGAGAAAAGGGGCATGCAGGGAGAAGGTTGTGGAAAGGAAGTGTATAGGATAAAGGAGTAGAGTAAGTGTACGAAGAGAAGAAGTGCATAGGAGAGAATTCATAGTGAGAAGGTGACAAGAGAATATGAGGAAGAGAAGAGTAGAAACGAAGAGAAGACTGCACAGAAGAAATTTCTATCCATATTTTGCACACTTGTAAAATGGACAACCAAATGGACAAAGTGTTAGCATTTAATGGAAGAAATTATTTTTAAATGCTTGCGGCAAGATAGCGAACCGTGGCGAAGGTCTAATCCATTTGGATATAGCATAAAGAAAATGTTACCGGTCGATAATAAAAATAGTGTTACTGACTGGTTACTAGAGGAAAACTCGCCACAATAGGAACAATCGTTCCCGTCCAGCAACGTACAAACGTTATCGGCTAACAGCGCATACGACTCTTACCGGTCGGTAACGTAAACATAATTTGTTGTGCTTTATGTATCTATGGAACTGAACATTGTTTTAGCTTGTGGTACTTCTACTCACCCTCTCTCACTTTGTTTACTCCCTATTTCTCACTCACTCAGAGTGTCTCACTCCCTTTCTTGGTGCATCACCTTCCCTTAGAGTAGGTTTACTTTTGTGTATTGTCTCCTTGGAAAGCATTAGGGTAGGATTAGTTTAGTTTACCACTCTATGCACTTTTGATAAGTTGGCACTAGGTTAGGAGAAGAATCTGGCTTTTTCTAGAGGATCATCCTTCTTGTAATATCCCACAATGCAGTATAATCCGATGTTATGTAGGTTACATTGATTGCCTCACACACAAATCGCTAGCAGTCAGAGGTGATGTAATTGTGTATAAATAGATTTGGCACTCCCAGTGTGACAGAAGTCAATATTTCTAGATTTATCAAGATTGGATGTGAATATTAGTGAATTCAAGGCCTTTGGACGCTTTGTGACAGCACATCTGACGACTCCCAGTGCCAGGTCTCATTGGTTTTAATAGTATTAGTGGCCTAAGTACATGAGAACGACTCAAACTTGGTCCACAGTAGGAGAAGAAGGTGTATTTTAATACTTTCAGTTATCACCAGGAAAAGAAAGGAGATGAAGAAGAGTACAAAGGTCTCCATATCCACCAAATAGGATATTGTCCACACCTCCACTTGGTAGGCCATTCCTTTAATCAACCAAGGTTCTCAGGCCAATCAACATGGTAAATCAGCCACCACCACCACAGGGACCACCAAATCCCTATGTCCACTTCACTGACAGTAGTCTACTTTCCTTCAATACCAAAAACCCTATCCTGGTCATAGCATTAAAACATATTCCCTAGTTCACGGGGAAGAACCACATAAATCCCGCTGACCATATTCAGGATATTGTGAATATCTATACCATTCATAAGATCAATGAAGTGGATATTGCAATTAAATTGATGGATTCGCCTTTCAAAAGAAAGGCCTTGCAGTGGTTCAAAAGCTTAACAACATGGTCCATTACAAAATGGGATCAAATATGTACAGCCCTCTGCAACCAGTTTGGAGAAAGAGGAGATAATATGTCCCTATTAGAGTACCTGACTACGATCAAGAGGGCCCCCAATGAACAAATGGCAGACTTTAATTTTTTATTTAAGCGAACATGGGACCGGATCACGATTCTCGTAAGGTCGGCTACTAAAGGTGCATTTCTCTATTTCCTTAAAGCTTTAAATTATGATATATTTGTTATGATACAATATATGGGAGGGATAACCTTACTAGATGCTTATGACATGGCTATAAGAGATGAGAATTGTCTAATAAAAGTCGGTAAACTAGCACCTAGGCCACATATGTCCCTATATCCAGAATTAGGAAACCCCTCTACTAGTCAAGCACCTAAAATAGACCCCATTCTAGCTCCTAGAAATCAAAGCAATAGTGAGGCCTCCACTTCTTCTAGTACTTCCAAGGAACTCCAGGAAGTCATGAAGCAACTGCAAACATTCGAGAATGAGTTAGTGGCCATCAAGAGGCAACACGCCAAAAATTTTAGACATTATCAGCCTCAAGCCCAACCAAATAGGCCTTCATATCAGCCTAATAGACCTCTTGTTAGGGTTGCAAAAAAAAATCAAGCACAACCTCCAACTTCCAGACCATTTAAGCCATACAATATTAATGCACCTTTAAAATCCATGGCCTTGGTTCTAGTACAAAATAACAATGCATAGGAATATGAATGGTGCTTTCCTTTTGGTCAACATCACAATGAAGAAGCATGTTTCAATGGTATGTTAAATGAGACCTTGATGGTACAAATTGTTGGTGTGCCTCAAGAGACAAGTCAAGAAGAAAATCAGTTGCAAACACCTACTCAAGAGTTGCCTTTAAGTGAGATCACACTTGTGAATTGACAAGCAAAGGATTTTTGTGGTATAAATTAGTCTCCTTTTCAGGGGTATAACAACTAACACAAGATCTAGTAAAAGGAACATAGAGGAGGGGCAATCATCTAACCCAACTACTTCACAGCATACTCTCACACAACAGGGAGTCACCAGATCAAATGTTGCTCCTAAAGTAGAAAAACAGCCAAAGACGGCTACTGTACCAGCCCCCAATGTGCAGAATCAGTCCAGGGTTCCAGTTCCAGTTGCAGTTGCTCATGGACTATCAAGGGAAAACAAAAGGAAAACCCACCCGCATTAACTATCATCGATCAAATGAAGAAGACTAATGTCAGCATTTCTATATGGGAATCATTGGCAATTCCAAGGCAGCGAGATTTATTACAAACAGCTATGGTGAATTGTTCCCCTTCTAATGAGCCATCCAAAAATCGGGAGAGGGTTCTTACTAACACTGTGCAACAAGCAGAAGGTCATCCAGGAAAGAATGTGAAAGCTCCACCATTCTATGTCTCATTGATTATTAGGGATAAATTAGTGCACAATTACATGATCGACTCAAGGGAAAGAAGTTTAGTAATGCTGAAGCAAATCACAAATAAATTGGGCTTGAAATTTGAGCCAGTATTGAGGGGAGTAGTGCAATTAGATGGAACAGTTGTAGGGATAGTTGGAGTGATCAAGGAATTGAGCCTTACGCTCCATGCTTGTGAAAATTTCACAATTTTACAAGATGTATCATTGATTAACTTGCCACCGCTATATGCTTTATGCCTTTCAAGGGACTTTACAACCAAGATCAGCAGGAACTTGTCTGCGGATTGGTCACACACTTTTCTTACGACAAGGTATGGAGCTAAGGTCACTATCATATCAAAACTAATCACAAACTTTCACATTGAGCCCCATATACCAAGCCCAATAAATGCTAGTTGTGAAGTATTTGAAAGGGAAGATTGTTTACATGCCTATGAACCAGACACCAAGGTTGGGACTATTCCTAATCTAACACTTGATGAGTGGGCTAAAAAATGGCAGGGCTATGACCCATACAAGAAGATGGATGAAGTTGAGTTAGGCATTTATTGTCTACACGATGAGAACCTACCCACCCACAACCTCATAAAACCATAAAATTAGGATTTTAATGGAGTGTGGCAGTTGCTCTTTGACGGTTCAAGGAGTAGGCATGGTGTTGGAAAAGATGCAATGTTCTTGTCACCACAAGGTATGAAGCACTAATCAGCCTTCTATTTTATGTTTGCTTGTTTAAATAATGCACTTGAGTATGATGTCTTGATCTATGCATTGCATTGGGCAAGAAAGAGCGGCATTAAAAACTTGCAAGTGTTTGGGGATAGTGATTTAATTGTCAACCAGGTTACAAATTAACGTGTTGTTAAGAATGATCTGCTCAAATCCTACAAGCATCACGTATGGGATCAAATTGAAGACCTTGAAGCATTCAATATTCAAACCATGCCGAGGAAGAATAATGAGGTTGCGGACAGGCTTATGGATATTGGAGCAACATTTGATGTGGTGGATAGTATCAAGAGAGATCAAGCTCAACCCCCTATCAAGGTGGTTGTGTTATCCTTAAAAATTCACAGTGGTAATTTGCAGGTAACCATATAAGAATTTACATTTTTGTCCCCTAAAGAAGTCTAATAACGTTCAAAATGGCCTAAAACTCCCTTTCGAAAATCAAGTTATTTATGAACTTAGCCATTTTTCACCTTATTCCCTTCACAAAGTTTTTCATGTGTCAACAATTCCAAAATTGTGCCTTTTTTGGACTAGGCACAGGAAATGTCGTGTCGACATACGAAAATCTACGCCCACTCTTAACATCCTTGGCGCACTTATTATTATGTTAACATTACAAAAGTTGCACCCCTTTGGCTCTGGAAATATCATGTTGCCATCATAAAATCTGTGCTAAGGTGTTGTTAATGATGTGTTGACATCCTTAAGGTTGCGTTAAGGCACACTTTTTATCGTGTCAACGCTCTAAAAGTCACACCAAAATAACTTGGTGAAGTAATAAATGTCAGTTTTCTTATAAATAGGCGCCCGGCACCTGTCATTTTCATGAATTTAAAATTGCGAAAAGCTTTTTCTATGCGCCTGTCAGCTATCCTTGTCACCCCTGTGTGCCATTTTTCGAGCTTATGGACCCCAACGTCATCCTTCGTCTTTTATAAATCTGGTTAAGTGGCTCCTCTGCTGGTTGTTCTTTTTGTCTTGTTTGTATTAGGTATTAGGGTTGTTATAAAGATAAAATTCAAAAGAAACACGCCTAACACAATCTGCAAACCAGTTGAAAGCCATTTTCTCTCTCCTTCCAGATCTGCAAATCTAGGAGACCCCTGCCTACGAAGAAATCAAAACTCATCTTTCCCCTGCCTGCTTCCTTGCCAGACAATCCCTCATTTTACCATATGAGACATCCAAAAAAAAGAGGAAGAGAAACCAAGAAAAAAAATCCAATCTGTTAAACTGATTAAAATCATAGCTCACTGTCCTTATTTGCAACATCTTCCAAACTTGCGCCTTGGCGAACTTTACCTTCTTACAGCATAACCTAAACCTATGCCTAGTATAAAGAGCACTTAGCAGTTTTAACTAAGGCACAGGAGCAACTCCCTTAACGTCAACATGACATGCTGCATGTTGTAAACCGGCGCCATGCTCTTTACCCTTTGGCGCTGCATTTTGTCATGCAGCACCTATTTAAAGTGTGCCCTTTCTAACCTAGGTGCACCTTTTTTCATGTCGACATCTTCAAAAGTGCGCCCAACATTTTTAAGCCTCTGCAACATGTTTGAACCTGCGCCTCGCAACCTAAGCCTTAGAATTGCTCGTTCTTCATTCTACGAGCTTTCATTATGGATAACATGACGGTTGATATGGCTCTTCTGTGTTGGACCTCCTTGATTCTTCTTGCAGAACAACAACATCCATCCTTGGGCTCACACATGTCTTCATCAAGCAAGAAACCAACTAAGTCTAAAGCTAAAGTTAAGCAGTCGGAACAAGAGATAAAGTATAAGCATCAGAAAGTCAAGATGCCTAACTCATATGCAGAGTGCAGCCTCGACATCAGAGACTCCGAGCTAGGTCATATTTATATAGATGAATTTTGGGCAAGAACCAACCAGACAAGCAGTGGCCCGTGGATGAACAAACTAGTGGGCAATGTATTACACTTTGTAGCTGGGCTGCCAGTAAGTGTCGTAAATAATGAATTTATTATGTTGGTTGCTCAATTTTATAACAAGGACACTACATGTGTCGAAGACAAAGAGAAAAATACAATCATCGACCTCACAAATCGTCACGTTGAGCGTACCCTGGGCATTCCTCATCACAGGCAATACGTAGAAATGAGTCTAGAAGACTGCAAGAAGGCATGGGACGACAATGAAGATAAATGCATGCAAATGATGAACGAGCTTTACCTAAAGAAAAATAAGTCGGTGAGCAGATGGCCACAAACCATCCACCACAGTGACTTCAATGAAGAGTTGAGTGATACAATCACCTTATTAAACAGAATATTTGGGATCCCTAATGCCCAATATTTCCACAAATGGATACTGAGGTACCTGTAGACCATGAGCAAGAATGCGCCTGATCAGCGTTTTGGTTCGGGTGAAATCATCAGTGACACCATCTCCCAGTAGCTTCAACAAGTTCTACCAACTGGGATGTTCTACATGAATTCCTACGCTGTATATGTTGCTGCATCGGCAAGAGATTTCGCGGGGTTAGCCCGTAATGGGGTATAGCCCCAAGTCAAGATATATGAGTGGGGCTAGCATCTCCCAGTTCTCTAAAATCAATGATGCATTCTTCTATGAGGTGATCTGCTTACTAAAACAAAACATGAGACACGGTCGGACTAGCCTGAGTGTTATTGGATTACAAAAAAATGGAGAGCGTTGTTCACACAATTCCCCAAATTCACATATCTCAGAGCTGTGTATTTCGAGGGTGAACCAACGAAGCTTCCAAGGTATGCAGGGCCAAAGCTGATCCTCTTGGAGTTGTCAAGGTAACTAATCACTTATCATGAGAAATGCATGAAAAGAAAGAAAGGAGGAACTCCATTCCCCATTACAGTTGGCCGATACACCTACACCAGACTTGCCAAGCCATGGGAGATGTATGTTGAGCTAGAATTGCTAAATTTGAACACAACTTTCTAGTAAGGCCGACCTTCGACTACCAAAGTTACCTCCCAAATTAAAAAATTGATCACATCCATGTTCCCAAGATCGAGGACAATTGGATCGACCTGACACATGAGATAGACATTAGGCAAAAGGGTCACTCTCGGCTGGCTCTGGAGGAGATCATCCACTATCGCATAGCCATTGTCCCAAAGGAATTCCAAGAGATTGATCAAGAAATTGATCAGGTTTACCTCGACACAGATGGGGATGATTAGCCATTTGCAGAGATGGATAGAGCCAAGGCACCGAAAACCATTAAGGAAAGGGTTAAGCCCACATTGCAATGCACCAAACATTGGTGCAAACATAATGGTCTTACCTACCTTGGAGTTGATTTCACTACTTCTCCTTCAGGTAGAGCACCTCCAAGACCAACTCAAGTGTCGAAAGGAAAAGAAAAGGATAAGGAGGGCGAATCAAGCAAACAAGAAGAAGCTCGTGGAGGCCTTCCTTCTACTTCTGAGAAGCAAATAGTCGACCTGGTTTCTCCAAGTAAGGAAGAAGAAACAATAGAGGTTTTAACAGATACATCCACCCAGGATGTTATCACAACTACAACTGCAAAGGTACCCAGTGTTCCTTCTTCCATTTCTTCTCCTCCTCCTATCAACGAAACATCTATTCTTATGGATGTATCTTCTCATCTACCTTCCTCCCTTCCATCTCCCACCTCTCCCATCTTCTCCTCTCTCGTGGATCTGTCACCTAGTGCTCCCTCCATCCAATCGCAGATCCCTTCCGTTTTATGTCCTTTTCTTCTCCTATAGTAACTCCAAGCCCCACAAGTAGTGATGCATTGGACTCCTTGTCAATGCCACCACCGAGTGTTTCAACGTTCTTCCCTGAGGCTTCTACAGTTTCTTCCCCTTTCACTCTAGTTTCTTCTTCTATTCCCTCTACTCCCACTCCCATAAGTCCCAGTTGGATTTCTGACCATCTGGGCCAGCATAACAAAAAGGTTCCCATTGTACCCATGGACTTCTCCATCATTCTGAACAAGGGACCCAAGAAGCAGAAAGTGATAACTCACTTTTCTAAGAGCACTTCGGAGGAGAGAGTCATGGAGATTGCTTACCCGGATCCCACCAAGGAAAAGAAGGATCTGTCTCCCAAAGACTTCACAGTGACTCAAGTCACAATGGGTACCTCATCTGAAAGCTTGCAAGGGGAAGCCTTGTCTGCAGTAGATTCTCTTTACAAGAAGCTTTAGGAAGCAAAAGAGGAGAAGAGAATACTCAAGGAACAGAACAAACATCTCCTCCAAGCATTGTAGAAAATGTGCAACGCTCCTTTTGTGACTGCCGCCAAACCCATTGAAGTTCTCAGTCATGATAAAATAAATGAATATGTTAAGATTGGTAAACAAAGCGCAGCAGTATCATCCTGGATTGAGCGAATCCTCAGAGATAGTGAGGAAATGATTAGGAAATTCACAGTGCTCTATAAGGATATAGATCAAGCAAATAAGGAGCTACAAGCAATAGCAGGTTCCCTCTCCGAGGAGTTGGATAACGCTAGGTTGCAACATGAAACATTCCAAGCAATGGCTAACTACTCAGCTGACGACCTACAGAAGGTAGGTGTCATCGATCACCCGCGGGCACATAATAAAGCTCTCATTGCATTAGATTACCGGATTGATCAATTGGAATATATCTTGGAGAGGATAAATAAAATCAAGGATGCAGCCCTGAACGCACGATACAACATGGAGGAGAAAGTTACAAAGATGTCTCCAGGGATGCTCAATGAATCATACACCTTGAGGGAAGCAGACGATACATTCCAGTACTTCAAGGCTATAGTCACTCAAGGTTTGGCACCAGAGGTCACTTTCGACCGAGAGTCAATCAATAACCTCTTGGCATGCCGCAATTTCATTGGATTCTTGATCGATACATGCGAGGAGTTCATCAGGTTACCTGACAAGCTCAAGAACTAGAAAGAAACTTGCAAAGTCATTGGCGACCATTTCAAAGGTCCAGATCATGATCAACTTCAGGCAATGATCAGCAAGTTTATGGAATATCGAGTGCAGTGTCACGTCGCCTCTCCTAATCAAAAGCAGGACACCAAGTTTGAGCAAAGAGATGATACGGAGTAGTTTCTCCTCTTATGTATGCTTTGATCATTTTTGTAAAATATTTAAAAAGCTTGTTGGCATTTACGATGACATCATCCATGTTGCACCATGGGATGCTGCCATCCAAAAACTTACCCAAAGTCAACTTTTAACTTTTTATATATTTTGTAAATATCTTGTAAGATATTTTGTAAGTAGTTAGTTTGCTTTTGTCTTCTTTCCTCCTCTCCTTCTATAAATACTAGAATACTTGTTGTATTCGGGGTAGACATTTTTTGTATGAAAAGAGAAGTGAAGAGAGAAAAACTTGGTGTTTTCTTGTAACAGAAGAAATATTAATATATATGCTAAGCCTTTGTGCTCAATATATGTGTTATTTTCATCAGATCTTTCTTAAGTTAGATCTATGTTTTTATTATGTTGGATTCATTACTATTATCGTCATATGTTCATCGTTATTGCTTTATTTGTTTATGCAAGTAAGTTTGGCTCCGTTTACTACAAGCCCAAACCATAAACCTTCTGACCTCTCCATCTTGGAATTCATATATTTTCTTCCTTCAGATCTACCGTCCTCTGTTCCTTCCCTCCTATCTTTCTATTCATTGTTGGAACTACCTCTACTGGGATAAGATCCCAAACCCCTTGAAGTTGGAATAGTGTAGATTTACACAGATTCTTGCTTGATAGACTAGCAATAAACCAGTTTCGCTTTGTTGTCTCAAAGAGGGGCTATGCCCTACACACTGTTGGCATGTTTCCCCATGACCCGCCTAACCGATAGATTTTCAGAACAACAGGTTGTAAGGTCAATTGTACCGAACAATAACACAAGCTGGGAGGTGTTTGAGAATGATCAACATATCATTAATTTCTTGCATGAAGAAGCTGAATTCTCACCTAAAAATCAGGAGAAGCTAGAGCAGAAGTACAGGGATCAAGTAGTGCAGCTGCAAACGAACTAGTTGCCCAAGGGGTTAGTGACTCTAGAGTCAATATTTAACCCAAATGATCAATTCATAAAAGAGAAGGCCAACATTCAGGTCAAAAGGGAGGACAGACAGCCTATTTTAGTGGGAGAAGGTAAAGTACTCCAAATTTGTAGGGTGATAATGGATCAAGAAAAATCTGAATTCATACAACTTTGCCAAGATTTCATAGATATCTTCGCTTGGAGCTATGAGGATTTGAAGGCATTTAATCCTAACTTGGAACAGCACACAATTGAACTGGATCTGGGAACTAAACTCGTCAAGCAGAAGCAAAGGCCAATCAGTCCTCAAATAGAGTCTCTCATGAAGGAGTTGAACAATCTCATTGAGGCGAGCATCATTTTCCCAATCAAGCACTCAAATTCGGTAGCAAATCTAGTGTCGGTCAGGAAAAAGAATGGGGAAATTAGGTTGTGTGTGAATTTTTGAGATTTAAACAAGGCATCCCTCAACGACCACTACTCACTTCCTTCTATGGAGAAGATACTGCAAGTAGTGGTCGGTTCTGAAATATTTTCCCTCTTGGAAAGATATTCCAGCTACAATCAGATCATGGCGAAGGAGGAAGATCAATATAAAATAGCTTTCACCACAAATGGGGCACGTATGCCTATAAGAAGATGTCATTCGGGATATTGAAGGACGGAACAATTTCATAGAGCTATGGATATGACAATTAAAGGGTTGATAAACAAGATAGTGTGTGTTTACCTTGATAATATCCCAATGTTTTCCAAGAGTGCGACAAGTCACCTCCAGCGCCTCAGGTAAGTGTTCCAAAGATATAAGAGATTTAGAATGTCTTTGAATCCGAAGAAGTGCATAATCCAGAGAGAGTAGACGCCATTTGAGCATTGTCATTGCCTTGTCATAAAAAGGCTCTCCAAAGCTTCTTGGGGAAAATCAATTTTATTACAAGGTTTGTTCCTAACTTTTCTAATCTTGTCAAGCCCCTAACATTGATGCTGAAGAAGATCATGGATTTCAAGTGGACTGCTAAAGGAAAACAAATCTTTGAAGCTATAAAGCAGGCCATTGCACAGGCTCCAACACTAACAAATCCATATTTTTCAAAGTACTTCATTCTCTATTGTTTTGGTGGCACACATGTAATATTTTCCGTACTAGTATAGCTAAATCAAGAAGGACAGGAACAACATATTGCATTCTTCAACCAAGTCATTGTGGACTATGAGGTAAGATATTCATTCATTGAGAAGCATGTTTTTGCTATGACTAGAAATTTGAAGAAATTAAAGCAATTAGTGTCAAATAATAGGAGTCATCTACTAGTCACACATGTTGGTATAAAATTATTCCTTTTACATAAGGATCTCAATGAAAAAAGACATGGTTGAATGACCTAGGTCAGGGAATATGACATTAATATTAAGGTGACCAACCTAGTCATGGGCAAGGGATTATGTGAACAGTTAGCCTCCATACAACATGATGTGTCAATTGGTAGAGAAGAGTTTATTTTGGTGTTACAAGACGATCAAGAGTAATCAGTCAATACCTCACCTGATCCTTGTTGGACTCAGGATATAGTCCATTTCCTCTAAACATGTCAATGTCCTCAAGGGTTGTGCAAGGCCAAAATAGGGTATTTTAGGCTTCATTGTATTTCATTTGTATTGGTTGATGGCCTCTTATTCAAGAAATATGTCAATGGTGTCCTCCTAAAGTTTATCAAGATAGATCAGATAGAGAAGGTGCTACATGAGTTCCACGATGGAGAAATAGGTGGCTATTTTTCCACAAGGGTGACAACTCTAAGAATTATGAATGCGGAGTATTATTCGCCTAACCTCTTTAATGATTGCTACGCATGGATTAGGAAGTGTAAAAAGTGTGCCTTCTTCATAGGAAAAGAGAGGTTAGCAATGCTTCCACTCCACCCCATTTCTGTAAATGAACCATTCGTGCAATGGGGGCTAGATTTTATTGGGGTTATTAATCCAAATTCTATCTTAGGTCACAAGAGGATCCTCATAGCCACAAATTATTTCACCAAGTGGACGGAGGCGGTTGCACTCAAGGAAGCAAATGAGGCTAGCATCTTGGATTTTTATGAAGGGATTGTCATAAGATTCGGATTCCCAGCCAAAATCGTATCAGATAACGCTCTAGCAGCCCTAGGTTCCAAGATCAAAGAGTGGGCAATCAAAAATGGAATATATTTGAGTACCTCATCAAATTATTACCCACAGGGTAGTGGGTAGGTAAAGTCCACAAATAAACGAGAACCAAAGAACTTGGCACACTAAGTTGAAATCATACTTGTGGGTTGATAGGATTACTCCTAAGAAGTCAATAGGTAACTCCCCTTTCAGGTTATTCTGTGGAAGGGAGACAATGTTGCCTATATCCCTCGATTTTCTCGCATTGGAGCTCATGAAGCAGCTAGAACTATACGAGATTGAACCCACGGAATCAAAATATGCAGAGCTCATACAGTTAGAGGAGCTGACAAACCAAGTCATGCACATTATGGATAAGGATCAAGCATTGATCAAGAGATGCATTGAGAAAAAGGAAAAAGCCTAGAAACTTCCAAGAGGGAGACTTGGTCCTAAAATGGGATGCAGACAGGGAAAAACTAGGAAGGCACTCCAAGTTTGATGCAATATGGAGTGGCCCTTATATGATTTTCGGCTCCAAAGAAAATAATGTTTTCCAGCTATCAAGGTTGGAAAGAGAAGAACTGCAGATTCAAGTCAATGGAATCTATCTCAAGCATTCTTATTGAGTGAAATATCCTTCTAGTACATATTAGATGAGAGTTTGTAATTATTCCAAGTGCTTTTAGCACATTGCTTTGTTCTAGTTTAGCTTTGATTTGTAATAAGTGCGTGTACACTCTCTACATATTCCATTTGGGATGTGTATGATTTTGTATCTTTGTACATAGTTATGCCTTTGTTTCTCATGCACTTTCTAGTTCTTGGCAAAGTTTGGTAATGCGACAATCAATCTCTAGCCCATGGTTTAAAGCAATGACAGGCCCCAGCATTGTTAGAAATTTGATGGGTTGATTCACAGGTGTTAGACCAGTTTCAGCAATCAAAGTGACTCCATGCCCAATGGACACCGCAAGGTCAATGGTCTTTTAGATATAACAAGCAGATCACCCTGCAAGTCACCAATTTTTATTCATATTTTTCACCCCTACAAAATAGAAAACCAAATGTACATAGTGTTGGCATTTGATGGAATAAAGTCTTTGTAAATCCACGCGGCGAACTCGCTACACGTGGCGAAGGTCCGAGCCATTTAGATATAGCATGAAGGAAGTGTTACCAGTCGGAAATAAAAATACTATTACCGATCAGTAACTGGAGGAAAACTCACCACAACAGGAACATCTATTACCGTTCAGTAACATACAGACGTTACCGGTCAACACCGTGTATAGTTGTTACCGATCGATAACGTACGAACGTTATCGAATTGTAACATAATCTTGTTACCAATCGGTGACATCAGGATGACATCCGCCTGACAGCACCACAATATCTGTATGGCCATTACAAACCGACAACAACAAAAGGTCCTACCGGCCGGTAATAGAAACCATCTCGGCGAAAAGATATGGGCCGACTTATTCCCAGTCGACAACATGAAAAAATGTTACCAACCGACAATAAAAATGTTGTTACCGGTCGACTACAGGATTCTCGTACACGAACCTCAGATTGGGTTAGGTAGGTGAGTGAAAAGATAGCTAAACGACGAGCTTTAATGAAGTATCGCACCCATGTGTTCTTCTTCAAGAAAATTACACTCAGGAAGCGGATTTGCATGCCTTCACATGCCTGTTTAATGAATTAGGTTGGTTGGTGAATCAAATTCGAGGTTCTTTTCTCTATGTATTCTAAAATTCACCTCATTTTTAGGGGATTCATTATTTTTTGCAAAGGAACTCTGTCAAAAACATTCTAGAGCTATTGTGAGATAAAGGCCGCGAATTTGGACTAATTGTAAAGGATTTTGCCTTGTGCCTATATTGTAATGGATTGTGCATCATTCTGAGAAATAAATTGGTATTTTGTGGTTTTTCTTGACCTAATTTGAGTTGTATTGCGTCTTTTTCCTTCCATTATGTTTATAGGTATATTACACATGTTTATATCTCTTTGCATGACCTTTAATTTGTTGTGCTTTATGAATCTAGGGAACTGAATATTATTTTAGCTTGTGGTGCTTCTACTCACCCTCTCTCACTTTGTTTACTCCCTATTTTTCACTCACTAGGAGTGTCTCACTCCCTTTCTTGGTGCATCACCTTCCCTTAGAGTAGGTTTACTTTTATGCGTTTTTCTATCCATTTCTCCTTGGAAAGCATTAGCGTAGGAATAGTTTGGTTTTCCACTCTCTGCACTTTTGAGAAGTTGGCACTACGTTAGGAAAATAATCCAGATTTCTCCGGAGGATTATCCTTCTTATAATGTCCCATACTACAGGATAATCCCATGTTATGTAGGTTACACTGATTACCTCACAAATAAATCACTAGCAATCAGGCGTGTCGTAATTTTGCATTAACAGAAACACGTAAAAGAAGAACACCCAGAGATAAAGTGGGAAAATAGAAACAAATCCCTAAAGGCTCTAGGAAGAGGTGCATGAAAAAGTGTGAGCACATAATCGCACAAGACAGAGTTCGAGGTGACTGGAGACTCGTAAAGCAGAAGGCTCATGGGAGAAGCCTTAGAAGGAGGTGTATGGTTTAACCGTAGACTTGCATGAAAGAAGGATAATAACAAGAGAATACTTGTGAAGGATCAAGTAGAGAGATACATTTGGAGGAGGAGGTTAGGCTATGGTGGGAAGAAGCTCACAAGTATGTGTAGGATAGTAGAGAGAAGCCACAACAAGGTGACAAGGGACTAGAAGAGACACTAAAATAAGCACCAAGGCAAGGAATAGGTTCAAAAGGAAAAAGGAACCAAAATTGTCAGCCTTAATAGCTTGAGGGATGGTTCTACCACTCACTTAGTCTACTTAAGGAGGACCTAAAATTTTAAGTACCTTGGGTTTTTGATGCAGGAGCATCCAAGGTCGAAGGAAATCGTGATCAAAGTTTTCCTAAGTATAGGTGTGCAAAAGAATCGAGGCGTGAGGAGTGAAGAGGATGGTGTAGCACATAGAAGTATGGATACATGTGGAGAAGATTTGGCATGTGAAATAATTTTGGAGTAGGTGTGAATAATGAGGCACATGGATACGCGTAGGATTTTTGTAGTCGGATGGAGCTTGACCTAGCTTGACAAGATGGAGGTGCACAAGGATTTTGAGAATGTCCACAATCTTGGAGATAGTGAACCAAATAAATATAGAGGTGGAAATTAGGTAAAGAGAACATGGTAGAATAAAATCAAGGTAGGGTGAAGGATCATGAGAAAAAGGGTGTGTTGTGAGATGAGTAGTCGACAAAGAAGATAGGGATGTTAGGAGATGTATGACATGTATGATTACTAGTTTCAATGGTTAGAAGAGCCAACGATTAGATCAATGTGGCGCAAGAAGAGGAACATAAAGTAAAAGTTTTAAAGGAGCATAAAAATTCAAATTTCAATCTGAGTGAGAGAATCTATAAGCATCCAGAAGGAGCTAGCCTGCTTGAAAGGATATTTAAAATGAGGAGAGAGAAGCGGGAAAAGAGTATGGTGTGCAACTATAAGAGGTGTTCAAATGCACCATTTTAGAGTTAAAAGGCCCAAGTCTAGAGGGTTGGCAAAGTGTGGAAGGCTTCTTAAAGGGGACAAGGAGCCAGAGATAAGATAGTTATTAATGCTTGTAACTATAAAGTCCAGCCTAGGTTAGGTCAATCGGGAAGACAACACTTAGTATTTGAAAGCTCCAAGTAAATGTTTGTGATACCTCCATTTGAGAGTAGTTGCATTGTAAATGTTGTAAAGGCCTTTGAAGAATTATAAGGAAACCTTTGATTTTCATTCCAATGTGTTGGACTCTGCAAACTGAAAGGATCATCCAAGTCCGACCCACCCCTCGTCGATTTCACTTTCTCATAAATGCTTACAGAGGTGATTTAAGTTACAAAGGTAGACTAAGGAGGAGTAAATGACCCAAAGAATAATGTGCAACCAAAATTTCTCGACCAAGGTGAGAATGTTCAAAACCGTACACTAGGTTCAGGATCATATGAACATTCCTACCCCTGTTGTATGTTTTTGAACCTATAGAGGAAATATGCACTGTGAAGTTTGGAAGCTAACACGTGGATTTTCCAAATAAATTTTATGCATTAAATTCTTAAAAATTGTCGATAGATGATCTTGTATGATCAAGAAAGTTAAAGAAGAGACCTATAGATGTAACATATGAGAGTGGGTAAAGTGCACTTATTTGAATAGGAGAGCAATATCAATATTAACAGTGTCAAAAAGTAGAATTACCGAATTTGAGCTTATATATTTGCCCCCCATTTAAGTATGAAATGAAATTACATGCTTAGAGGAAAAGATACATGAGTGTATAGACACACTTTGTCTTTTCTCGAATGTTTTTTACAATATCTTGTTGTATTGGTGTTCGCATGCTCCATGATGAAACATGTAACACATATTGTAGTCAATGTCCATGTTACATAATTCAAATCTAGCTCAAATGTAAAGATGCAATGTAAATGAAACTTGAAGGTATAGATAGTGAAATAAAGAGATGCAGAACAAAGAAGGAATACACATGTTTGTGTTGTAGAGAGAATTGTTTCCCATTCTTTACTTATACTTGGAGATTTGGATTGTTGATATTGTTAAAGGATTGGGGGTGATCAGTCCCCAATTGTTCTGAGGAGATGTCAAAATATTGGATGTATGGAACCCAACACACGAATACCGAAGAGAGAGAAGAAGAGTGAGGATCCAAAGCACCCGGTGAATGAATAAGACCTTATATCAAAGTCATCAAACAACTTTGATATCTTCCATGATCCCTTATACCACATTGATTTTTTTTATATTTAATCGCTTTTGACCAGATCTTAGAACCGTAGGGTTGGTGAGACCGCACCCAATACAAAGGAAAAAAACATGAAGAACTAACAACAGAAAATACCCACAAACCACAGAAGACACGACGACCACAAATATTGCCACGCCTATCACGTAATATCACAACCAAGACCAACCGGCCCCTCACACATTACCATCCCGAACATGGATTATACATAAGGGACAGAAGAAGCACGAGAAGCACGAGAGTGACTATAACACCGAGAAAAAAGAAAAGGCCTCCTACCCCAAAAACAACCAAAAATGCAAAACTCAACATGAAATGACGAAGACGGCCATGCAGAACCACCATCGACTACTAACTACAACCCAGGTAGACCCGCCATAGCTAGCACGCATTCTGAAGGACCATACAACACAAAACCCTAAAAACCACAACAACCAAAATCACCATAACAACGAACACCCAAGCACTGACAAAGGACTCAACATGGAAAACGACCAAAAATGTGAATCTAGGCACAAAACAACGCTGGTCACACAGCCCAACCCACAAAATCACCCATCGGCCCAGAACTGACAAAGTCAAGACACCACCAACACTCGGTCTCGGTTCCAAAGACGCCAACAGCAAAAGCAAAACCCGACTACCGTCTAAACACTAGACGCCTCCAAAATCCTCTCATCAACTTATCGGGGAAGCTAAGCAATCAACACACAACAACAGGAGGAACAAGCCGCTCAATAAACACCTGAAGACCTCCACAACCCAAACCAAATAAACAAGAACCACCTACGACCACTAGGAAAATGACTACCGAAACAAATCGAGCCACCACAAAAAACAAACACGATCTGGAGAGGAGATTGACCAACGCTCACCCAGCACAACCAAACCACACTTAGCTAAAAAACCTCAACTGCCCAAACCGGTCATATCAACCGACTCCCAATCACTGGAAAAATATGTATACACACTAAAATAGTTGCTCGAATATCATCCATTTCTTCCTAATGCGCCACTTAGGAAACCAAGACAAGTGGTCCCTTAACAAGAAGACCAACGGAATCAGGACCACCCCCGTCCAATACGAAGCCAGGACTAACCCACAACCCTGCAACCCAACCAAGGACTTCGTCATCTGCCAAAAAGACCTATCAGGGGCCGAATCAAAAAATGTACAGGAAATCCTACGCTTCGGCCACACCAGCTCGACAAAAGGACCTTCTAGCAGAAACGTGGGCCCAAAACCGATTTGCTCCTTAAGGCCCTCAACGGCAATAGAAACCAGAAGGTCTAGGGAAGGAAGGGGACTTGGGGCCTGAAACGAACCTAACACCACAACAAGAGCCATCTCCTTCATTGCAAACCCCATAAACCGATGAATCGTTTTCGGGTTGGAACTCAACAACCAGCCCAACCAATAGACGATGGAAGCAAGAATAAAATGTGTCGAATGAAGACACCAGATCTTTGACCAAAAAAGGAGCTATAGAAAAAGGGTCATCGTCACAACTGATGACCGCCAAGAAAGCCTTCACGTCCCATCTAAGGAGGAACCCAACAAACCGATCAGTTTTTTTCCAATAACCCTTTAGCCAAACTCTGCTCGAGCGAACTAGAGCACAACACCAGCCCTTTCATACAACGCTCAGCAAGGCGCAAGCTAAGAGTATCCAGCTGAACCACCTCCATAAACGCCCTCACCCTCTCCAACCACCCAAATCCATTGCCATATGTTATCAGCTAATTTTGACTTTGCAAAATTATTAAAAAATAATAAAAAATGAAAATTTTAAAATTTTTAAAAAGTGTCACTTTGTGTTGACCTCGTTGCGACCATCTCATTTTTGTGATCGTTTCGGTCTTCGTTTCGTCCTTTTCGAGCAAGAACTCTTCCCGCCAGGCTTTAAAACATGTTAAAATACATTAAAATTAATTAATTAATTGCTACTTGTTTGATTAAAATAATTTTTAAATCACTTGAGGAGTATTTAATTAAATAAATATAAATTAAAAATCATTTGACAAATTTTAATGTCGGGGAAGTAAGCTTACGCTTCCAACTGTCGGGAAACCAATTTGGCTTCCCGAACCTGGATTTCCCCTTTCCTGCCAATTTCCTTCAATTTTCCCGCACGTGAGATTTTCTCTGCCAATTGTCAAATCATGGATTCGCTAATGGGCAGGAAATTTCCCAATTTCCCACATAGGGAAATTGAATGGGAATTGCCAAACCATTTTGCCATTCCCGTTGGCAATTGTCCGTTGTTTTCCCATTTCCCCTTGGCACATTTGCCCCTACCCGGGAAGAGAGGAAATTAGATTAATTCCCGTAACTTCCTTCATCAAACCCGTTGGAAAAACTTGTGCGAAGCTTTCGATTGCTTCTTATTTCTTCATCAATACATAATATTTTGTCAACATCCCATAATGCAAGAGAAACTCACGCCATTGTAAAGGAAGAAATGTCAGTTGTGCATGCAAGGAGGTTTTATCAAAATCTAAACAGACCCCAGCCAGAGGAAGATAGCTAAAGGAAAGAGGACAACAATCTCCACGCATTTGTCTAGAGAGAAAAGCAACAAAGCCAAGGAGGACAGCACATGAAGGTGGAAAGAGCAAGTTTTTAAACAGAGAAAAGACATATAGTCCAAAAGCTGCGCATTGGGTGAAGGAGGGAGTTTTCAAACAAAAGGACAGTTTTTAGAAATGCGTAGGTGTCACTAAAGGAGGCGCCCAGCTGAGGGGAAAAAGAACAGTTTTTGATTGACAAAAACCCAGCCAAGAGAAATCCACGCGCCCAGCTGAGAGGAAAGATAAAACAGTTTTTAAAAATCCCTTTCCACGCATACCAAAGAACAGTTTCTAAAAAATGCGCAGGGATTTGTTTAAAAAAACAACAAAGAGCAGCATTAAAAGGATAGGACGAAAAGATAAAACAGCTTTAAAACTCCAAAAGCCGCGCCTAGCACAGGATAGCTTCTGACGTATCCTGCAGGAAAGAACAGAAATATTTTTAAAAAAGCAAATGAAATGAAATGAAAGATTTTAATGACGTCCACGTGACTGAAGAGTCAAGGGGACCAAGAAAAGCAGAAACATTAAGCTGAAACCAATTTCTTTTCCAAATCCTCTCACCTACAGTGAATCTTGAGCACAAAACTAGCAATCCTATGAAGCTTTGGTTCCTCAAATAACTCATCTAGGTTGTCCACTTGTAAGTCATTTTCGTACTGGAAGCGGATGTCATCATATGCTGACCATTCCATGATGAAGTGCCATTCTGTTTCAACAACCCCTGTACTGCAGAAAAGACAAGTTCTCCTTTCCCACTTTACTTTGGGAATAGTCCATCTGCCCATTTCACAGCGAAGATGATGTGACCCGGTCCTCAGCTGCGCCAAAATAATCCTAGCCTTACCTTTGATATCCGCCCTTAAATAAGCTTTGTTATCATGAGCCCAAGTGGGGTTGAAATATTTGATATAGTGCGCTTTCTTACGACCAATATTTTCTGTCCAGATGATGTTCCTAAACTTCTCCGCCACATAGTTTTTTATTTCCCTATTGCTGTTAGGGCACTCCTGGAAGTGGATGCCCCACTTCTCCATCCATTTGGTGTTCTGCTTCATCCAAGTTTTCTTTTTGCGCTCTAAGTTATCCTATATAACCATTTTGGGCCAACGATGATTGTCCATGCTTTCCACTTTTTTCAAATAGCTTATTATCCGAGTGATTGCCGAAGCTTCCATTGGTAACATACCTGCTTCAGCCAGTAAAATCTCATAAGGGACCGTTGATTTAACCTTGAGAGTGCTTGTGATTAAATGTTTTTGGATTCTTTCTACCTGTCTCCACCCATGCTTTGACATATTACTTCCCCAGACTTCACACCCATAAAGGGCCACCGGAGTGACCAACAGACCAAAGAGGGTTTTCTTAGTATTCCAGTCCCAAAGCTCAGCTTTCCTACATCTATTTTGGAGCGAGTATGATGCTTTCCAACCTCCTTGAATTCTTTTTGCTCTGCATGTTTCCCAACTCAATTTGTGGTGAAAATCAATCCCCAGATATTTATATTCTATAACAATTTCCAATGGCCTCCCTTCAAAAAGAAAGTTAGAATGCGTCCCTTTCCTTTTTAGAGAAAAAATCACGATTTTTGTTTTGTCAATGTTCACTTGCATCTCAACTTCCTGGCAGAAGAGTTCTACAGCTTTTAGATGCTCTCTCAAACCTTGAGCTGTTGTTGATATTAAGATAAGGTCATCAGTTCAAAACTTCACAAGCTGTGCATTGTCAATAAAGGAGTTTTCAAAGTTAAAAGATATTAAAAAGGAAAGGCCACGAAGCTCGGGACAGCAGCGATGAGTACTCGCCTAAACCGCAGAAACTATGGTCAATTACCAAGCCGATGGATTATCTGCTTAAAGAGCAGAGACTTGTGTTTATATTCATTGGAATTGCCTTAGCATCAATGTTTTTCATTCTTCAGCATGGGTTTTTCGCCTCTAATGGCGCTGAGGAGACCATATTTCAGTCCAGCCAGCCGCACCAGCAGGTCGCATATGAGAACCCTGTTGCTAGGGTTGCTAACTTTGACCTTCATGCGAATTCCATGGTGAATTCAGGGGCTAAAGTGCCTCTAGGACTGAAAAGGAAGTCTCTTCACTTGGTTAGGACCGGCGGCACTCGTTTTGTAGGCAGTCACCTTGTTGACAGGCTTATGGAGAGAGGTGACAGTGTTATTGTTGTTGATAATTTATTTACTGGAAGGAAGGAAAATGTGATGCATCATTTCGGCAATCCGAGGTTTGAGATGATAAGGCACGATGTTGTGGAGCCGTTCTTGTTGGAGGTCGATCTGATCTACCATTTGGCCTGTCCTGCTTCGCCTTTCAATTACAAGTTTAATCCTATCAAGACTATCAAAACCAATGTGGTGGGAACCTTAAACATGCTTGGCCTGGCCAAGTGAGTTAGGGAAAAGTTTTTGCTCTCAAGCACTAGTGAGGTATATGCAGATCCTCTTCAACACCCTCAGGTTGAAACATACTAGGGCAATGTCAATCCAATTGGAGTCCGCAGTTGCTACAATGAGGGCAAGCATACCGCAGAGACTTTGGCAATGGATTACCACATGAGAGAAAATGTTGAGGTTCGATTCGCTTGAATCTTCAATACATATGGTCCACGGATGTGTATTGATGATGGACGGGTTGTAAGTAACTTTGTTGCTCATGCTTTGCGTAGGGAACCTTTAGCTATCTATGGAGACGGTTGTCCAAGACGATGAAGTCTCACGGATGCTTCTCGGGAAATCAACGCTATAAACTAACATAGAACTTGCTCGAGAGTCACTTGATGTAGTACTTCAACGGATGGAAAGGTATAAGGCACAGTCATCTCAGCTCCAAGTGAAGAATCTGTAGCTCGTGGCATACGTACAACATTTGATCAACTTGATCATCTCCGATGTCGAACTTCTAGTCCGGGTGGCTATTGCGAATCAGGAGACGCTTGCAGCATCAAAAGAAAATAACATCATTGGCCATATGATAACGGGTTGGATAGATCGAATTTTGTGCCAAGGTCTGAGGGTCGTTAATTAGGCGGCACAAATCTATGATTGGGTGCAAACCCATCTGGATACGATTTTCTATTTTGGAGAGGCTCTTGATGTCGAATTGGTCAATCTTAATAAACAAACTCCCAGACATTCGTGAACTCGCACATCACATGCTCAATATAGAGTGGCTCAATTTGGCCATGTTTAGGATGGTGACAAAGACAAAAGACATAACTCCAAGAGGTAAATTACAATTTTAGCTCTTGGAGATCTTCTCAATGGCGAAAGACCATAAGCTGGGTTCTAACAAACCAAGGTGGCGTAAGAACTACGGTCTCGCGACAAATGAATAATTTGCCATGGAAAGGTAATCGGAGCATGTGGAGAATTGTGAATGTGATTACGAATCAAGAAAAACTTTCTCACACTAGAATATTGCTCAGATGGAGGGGTGGATGAATTGCTCCAGTTTCAAGCTCAACACTCTTGTCATTTGGAGGATTGCAGAGCACAGTCAATGAGTTAATTCATGTACGATCAGGATAGGCAGACTCTTGGCCCAATGGATAATACACTAATCCTAGGTGTCTTGATCTAGGTGACGCGTTGCTGACTAGGATGTATATATGTGCGTCCAAGTCATTTAAGTGGGGTCCACATGTACCTTTTATTTATGTATTTTTCCTTAAATGACTTTTTAACTCAAGTGGTTTCTATTTTTAGTCACTTTTTAAAAGTTGGTTGAAAAAGTCAAAGTCACTTAAGTGCCCTATTTAATGTGCATTTAAAACCCTAACTACTTTGTAACCAACTTTTGGGTTATAAAAGGAAGTCAGGGGCTCATTTGTAAGGGTGACTTTGAGAGAGGAGAAGAAAATACTTTTGTGCAAGCTTTGTTTCAGGAAGAAACTTTGTGTTCTTTGTGAAAAACATTTTGGAGTTCATGAACTACGAATTTTGTGTCTCATTCATTGTCTCTTGTAACATTTGATGTTCTTATGTCATTAGATGTTAGGTGTTTGAATCTTACATGCAAATATTATCTTTGATCTTATTGTCAACATTATTAATCAATTGTTCTAGTTCACAGTGATCAAGCTCTAATTATCTACTTGCTCATGTGTGTTCCCTTTTACACATTCTTGTTTGGCTAACTCAAACTTTGTTTTATTTGCGTTAGTTATTCATCTTTCCTCTACATGCAATATTACGCTTTGTTTTTACCTAATTCTTGCATGTTCTTTCAGTTCATTCCATTTCATTCCTTTCCTTCATTCCATTCCATCTCCTTCATTCACTTTTCATTCCATTGATGTTCCAAAACACCCCCCACATACAATTTTGAATGCACAGATGTAAATACAGTTTTGGTTTTCAATCAAGGCAGCCTCACCTTCATTGAGGAGGGACTTCCTTCCCACACTGTTGCATGTCCTTTGCATGTGTACAAAGCCATATGCTAACACCGCCACAAGCCCTCAAGGCTTGCTTGATCCAAAACCCTAGCACCTTCCTCTCCTACATCCTCATACTCCTCATCCCTCAACCTTAATCGTAGGCTAGACCCATAGACCACATTGTTGAAGACGAGTCTACGCCTAATTTTGAAAATTATGACACACATTATAAAAGAGAATAATTTTCCCAATACTCTCCTCATGTGCTGCACAACTGAGTAGAAACTGCATAGAGGTGAAATGTGTTGAAATGTAACCATATAAAGAAGACATATGCCCATAACATCCCTGAAACTGAATTTTGTGGAGGATAAGGAATGAAACATTTCATGCTTCCTAAAACTGAGTCATCTGAGTATGAAATTGTGCCAAACAATTTTCATGTAGTTGAAAATTTCAAACCGCTAAGAAAAATATAGTAAATTCCCTTAGGAAAATCCATAGAAATGGGTTAGGAACATCCATACGGTCCTAACCATACTATTTTGACCTTATACTTGTTTTGTTGAATTTCTATGTCTAATGTTATTTTGAGTAATTTTCACCTATTTCTACCTATGTCTTAACCCAAAAGTATGTTTGTGTCGGATGTAGTGTGTAGAATATACCCAAATGAATGCACCCTCTTTGATATGTGTGTGATAAAGAGTTTGAGTGTATGACTCAAAAGAATAGATGTATAATAATGTCTGGTAAGTTTGATAATCTGTGTAGAAAACACAGGAAACGTTGATATGGTGGCCTCTAAGAAGAAACTATACTTATAAAGAGGATGTGCATGGTAGAGACCATGGTGCACAACAAAAGAAATAATAGAAACAAGAATAATATTAGCAACAATTTCAACAAAAGAACTAGTAGCATCAGAAGTAGTAGTGCAAAAATAGCAATCAAAACAGTGTCACATATAAATATTAGCACCTGCAAACATGGGACACCCATGGTGTCGTAAGATAATCAAGGCCTTTGAGCTTGCAATCAAGAGATGCAATTGTTGGAAATTTGTTAGTGCTTCATATTTTGTTATACCCGTGAATTAGTATTCTGAGTTATTTGTAACACATCCCTATTTATTAGGAGATGGTTTGGCTATATTAAAGCAATTGTAATAGCAGTAGTGGAAAATATAGTGTGTGAAATAATATATTGCCTCTACCAAACTTTCATTTAGTACCAGAGCGAACTAAACCTGAATGAGAGTCTTGTGACATCAATTTATTTATTTACGTCAGCGATCATAGCATTCTAACCATGACATATGTAGAGGGTCGCTACCCAGTGGACCTCATAAAAAGTTTTATATCGACCTAACAAGCGATGGATTCATTCACTGATTTTCTGTGATTTGATCAAAAAAGTAGCAACGACATTGGACAGTGTTTTGGATTTGTTGGATGGTGGACATCAAACTTGACGGTGGACCTCAAGCACCTGTGCATTTCGCCCGGCCATCCAATATTAAAAGTTTTGCCTTCTACAGATCTATGTCTGAAAATGGTGAATTTGTGCGAATTTATTATGTGCAGCGACGCATTCTTGAAGGATGAGGCTCCTGCTGTGACATGTACGTCTGTATTTTTTTAAAAATGGTGTGTGGGTTTTTAGCAATATAAAGTTACTATTCTGTGCTCTTTTTCTAACCAACATTGACACATTCCACGTCACTATTTCTTTGTTTAAGGTGTAGTTGTTAATGTCTTAGTATACGCTTTTAATATTGTTTCATAGTTTGGTAAACACCATACATAATTTGATTGTTATAGAGTCGATCTGCAAATTAACATTGGTGGTGTAAATGTGTGGTATGCACTTTCATGCAAACATGGCAGCTATTATTTAGATTGTCCACTTGTCATTCTTACCATTTTCTACATGCCTTGTAAGGAGTTAACAACGATCAATTGTCTATTTGTGGTTTCATGCGAAAGAAAAAAAATAATCATTCATATATTATACAGTAAGTATCCATTCCCAAAGCATTAAAGTGGAGCCACCTCTCTAAGTCACTCTTCGTGCTCAACTAGTTTTGTTTTTATTTTTTTCCTTTATGAAGTGTTTTCAATAATCCGTATTGGTGTCATCCTTACATGGTCGATAGTAGTTATCAAGGTTACTTTTTTAAATAGTTAAGTCTTCGAAGTCGTCAAAATAATCATTTTTCTATCAGTTTGTCACTATAAAGTCATTTGTCAAAATTAGTGTCACGTCTAAATGGAAATTCCTTTAAAAAAGTTTGATGGCCTCAATTTTCACACTTGAAAAGTAATGATCCAGATGCAGTTGATGCCTTTGGAGGATAGTAGATGCAAAAGAACCAGCACCTACAGATCCAACCAAATTGGCAGAATGGGAAACGACAAATGATAAAGCCGAAGCCATTGTTGGCCTTGCTATATCAGATACTGAGTTACATTATGTTGATCTTGAGAAAACATCAAAGGAAATGTGGGATACTCTGAATAAATTGTTCGAATCCAAAGCATTCAATGCGAAGTTTTATCTAAAACTCCAGTTGTTCAAACTCAAAATGAGTGAGGAAGTTACCATGTCCAGTCACATCAATGATTTAAGGTCTCTCCTCTAAAAGCGGGTAGAACCCAAAGCTCTAATAGAAGATGAGGATGCAAAAGCTATTATGTTGAATAGTTTGCCTCCCAAATACATTAATCTTGTCTTCACACTCGGTCAAATGCCTTCCAACTCAACGGAAGATATGATATCAGCTCTTCTATCTGAAGAAAAGATAACTAAAGAAGACACGGATGAAGAAAAATCTCTATATAGTAGAAACAAGCACAAGAACTTTTCCAAAAATGAAGGAGAAGTTGAATGCTTCTACTGGAAGAAAAAGGGCCATACCTCTACATATTGCAAATTTCGTGCTCGAGATGTACTAAGTGGAAAAATTGGCAATGAAGCCAATATCGCAACAGAATAATCATCGGGAGAAGAGGAATGTGGATATGCATCTAAAGACGTTTCGTACTAAGAATTCTTTTACCGGAGACTGAAGGATGGAGGCACATGAGGATGTAGGACATATAGCGTCTTCTCGTCAGTTGCCAATGATGGGACCACTTCTGCTATGGTGACATGTGTGAGTGTGTGTTTATCTTAGTCTGATTTTCTGAGAATAATGTGTTATCAAACTTCACATTGTGGGAGGGAAATGACACAATGTTTCTGTTTCAGTTGATTAATATGTATGAATTCCAAAGTAATCTCCTGAAGGTGAAGACATGATGATAGTTGAAGTAGTACTACAGATCGTGATATGGTTTCGGGTAAACCATTGGAAAACCTCTTTTGTCTCGATTTTTGTTCAACCAATAGAAAACCATATCTCTGTCTCAGTTTGTTATAATCCAATAGAAAATCACACAACTCTCAGTTTCTGGTTATCCAATAGAAAACCATCTTTGCCTTGGTTTGTGATCAACCAATGGAAAATCACACCATCATGAAATTAGGTGCAGTGCAAAACGGATGTTTTCCCCATGTTCGCATTAACAGGGGGAATATTGGGAATTTGTTAGTGCTTACATATTTTGTTATACCCATGAATTAGTATCCCGGGTTATTTGTTGTAACACCTCCCTATTTATTAGGAGGTGATTTTGTTATTTGTTTGGCTATATAAAATATAGTGTGTGAAATAATATATTGCCTCTACCAAATTTTCAGCAATGTCACACAAGAAATTTATGATGCCACAAACATGGGACACCCACAATGTCGCAAGACAAATTAAACCCGTATGCCACAATCAAAGTAGCAAACAAATAACTAAAAACAACTAGAAAACATGTACAAAAGACAAGTATTAGAATGCGATCAAATTTCATATCAATTGATATATATAAATATACGAAAAAATAGTTCTTAATACTGTACAAGATACATGTGTTAGTCATGTTAGTTCAAATGATAAAAAATACATTATGTATATAATCAAGCATTACGAGAAAGTGAAAAAGCTACTATAATGAAATAATAACACCAGGTTTGTGTGGACGGATATGTATGACTTGCATCATGCTCAATATACGTTATGAACACGTGTGTAAAGAAGAATAATGTTATCTATCCAACTACAAGGATACACACCATGTATAATGTAAAGTGCTAACAATGTATGCTAGAGAAATAGGTCCTAATTTTTGTATTATTGAAAATATTTGAATGTTTTTGCTTTTTATCATTATTTCCATGTTTTTTGTATTTTCTCGTGCATGGCTATGTACAAGAAAGAGGATAACATGAAATATATCCAATGAGAACCTCTTGATGAGATGAATAAACCACCACAGATGATGGAGTCTTAGGCCTCATATGTGCTAAATAATGTGACTCAACTACCAATGGAATAGTGGTAGTAATATGTGCCAAAAAGAGTTTAGGAGAAGAACAATGTATAACAGCACAACGACCAGTATGTGATATATGAGATTTATCTGTTGGACTAGAAGAAAGAAAACCCCTGAAAGACTAATAAAAGGATGTAGAGTGATGATGTGCACTAAAGGATTGATGGGGCATCCTATGAGAATATAAGCCACTAGAGACAATTTGTGTGCATGAAGGGATACCCGAAAGTCGAGGAAGACTAGAGCTATGTGAATCAACATATGCAACCAAAGGCCTAGTAGAAGAACTAGAGCTATTTAAATCAATGAGTGAATCAAAGGACCTATGTATAGTAGTACTAGAAGTAGGGATAAATATTGTGGGAGAATGACTAGGAATGTGATTGGAAAGAGCCTCGAAAGGGATACCTCAATTAGTAATAACCCACTAATTATGAATGAACTTGATACACTTGAGAATAGCTAACGGGATAGCCTTAAGGGCACATAACCAAGGTAGACTGAGATGTAAACTACTAGAGCTAAGAGAACTGACAAGCAAAAATGAAAACAATGTGGTAATAAGACCAATCATGATAGGTAACATGATATGACGATAACAAGGATTAGAATCATATGTAAGATTCTGAATAGAGATACCTAGAGATTAAAGCAATGAACAAGAACACACGTTATCTTTATTTTGTGGATTAACAAATACACCATGTATAGGTACTTTATTCATAGAGCTAATGTATCGTAAATAAATGTGTCATATATAGCAAAGTCATTGAAAGTAATGCACGATGTAGAAGGTGGTATGTGAGTAATGGTGCAAATCATAACATCTAATGGATGATCGTAATATGGTGGTGGTCGTACCACATGATAAACATTATGAATTTCAGAAGTAGTTGTATCAAAAGTATGCTTAGGGAGTAAATCATTGAATATTTACAATTTAGAATTGTCATTTTTTAGAATAGAATATTTAATGGGCTCATCCTTTTCAATGACATTAGAGTCAATAACATTGTGAATAACATGATGAATCTTTATGCATTTTTATTTAGAATGACCAATACATCGACGATAGTCTTAATAGGATTTGGGATCAAAACTCTTACATTAAGAGTTTCTCTCGTCAACCGCAGATGGTGGAGGGAGAGACATAAGATAGCACTCAATTAATTGTTTTAGAAAAATATGGGGAACACATGGTAAATGTCTAAATTGTCGTCATACATGTGGCAACTGTATCTTAGTAGGTTGATTACTATCACTAACAATGTCTTTAGAGGAATCCTTAGTATCAGTAGTCTTGCCCTTAAATGTAGATTTTATTTGAAATTTAGCACTGCATGTATTGGAAGTGCTAGTAACATACTTGAGATTATTCATATGTAAGAACTTAGCTTCTCGCTCTTTTAGTGAATCACATACATGGTCAAATGATCTAATTTTTTCAAACTTCATCAATTCTTACAAAGGAGGATGTAAAATTTGTGTAAAAGGGTCTTGCAAGTAACTATCAATGAGAATCTTATTCATGTTGTTAAGCATGGTCATATAACGTAAGATATACTCATTGATATGTTCATCAGAGGCTTGGTGTCGCTTAGTTTTTTTGTACAAAAGAAACCTTATCCTAAACGTTGATAGAAAATAGTGCCAAAAAATGATTTTCCAATATAGGGAAAGAACACATAGAACGTGTGGAGAGATGTTTAACCATTCCAATGCAAAGCTCTTAAGGTTCGTAGGGATCAACTTGGTAATCAACATTTCATAAGAGGCATAATCAATACAAGGCAAATTAAATGGATTAAGATGTTTCGCGAGATCACCTTTGCCATCATAGATAGGAAGTTTAGGTACAAAAAAAAAGGACAAAAAGTATAAGAGGAAAATTTAGAAGCCATTGGATTATGTAGTAATTGACAAGAGTCCATAGAATGAAGATAATTAATTGGACACAAATTGTTGCAATTTTAAGATGAGGCCATGAGGTTATGATGCTTACGAGTAGGAGGGGAAAGCTCATTATGCTCAATAGTTTGATTTGTGAACGGACCACTACGACACAAATGTATGAGAATAAAACATACATAACATAAAATAAGTTGATATCAAGAATTAACAATAACACGTACTTCTAAAAAGAAGAATCCCTAGGGAAACAAAAACATAATGGTCAATTCAAAAGTCAAATTCACCAAATGTTTTCACCCTTTTTTGGTATGATTAATATTTTACACCTATAACAAAAAAGAAATGAAATAGAAGCTACATGGGGTTATTCTGATTAATTAACTTCTAACATTAATCATTCAATATTAGAGAACCCCATTAATAATTGCAACAAATTTATACGGTACAATACAATCTCACAAATATATGGGATTTAGTGCACTTATCTGATTACATGCGATTATGGGAAAATATCGGTGATATGAATGATGAAATAAGGGTATCTGGATCTAAGAATGATCCTAGGTAGGAACATACATTAGGGGCATGAATGTCTATATGGTCTTGACTCTGTTAAGAAATGTGACCTACAACTTTCTAGGTTTGTCTCTCTTGTCAGAAATTGTTGATCACTGTGTGGGTCGCTTAGAATTCTCTACTGAGTATTTCAAACCCTAATTTGTTGGGTTATGGGAACCCATGTGCACTACTATGAAGAGGCCTTAACCTGCACGTTGTTCTCCACCTAACATGTGATATGTAGTTGTAGTGCAATTATATTTGACATCTTTCCTTTGAAAATGTTTAACTTAAGTTTCTCTCTTACAAATATACTTGAGTGCGTGACTTTGAGTGCTTGACAATGTGGGAAGTAGTCCCTTAGAACTAGTGGTAAGCTTGAAATTTGTATATGGCGCTGCCCTACTGAATGTGCAAAGGTATTTGTAAATTGTGAGAACCTTTAGGTGCCTTTTTTGTAAGCTTTTGCAATAGGAGTCCATAAGAGTGTTAGATACTAAATTCAGTGAGTTGATGTAGCCTATAACTCACCAATACAAGCCCAGACGTGTTGGCACATCACTCAGTCTATACTTAATGCTCACTTGAAGTGCGCAAAGGTACCAGGACCTTATTTAGGGTTGTTATTGCACGATATTAACATGATGAAGACTTTAAGCATTCATATCTATGACTAATATATCATTCTACAATACATGTTTAGATCTAGATTTAGAGAATAACAGACTTAAAACATAACCATGATGAAATCAAATATGCCATACTGAACTATAACCATGATAACACCTTGATTCAGTCCATAATCTCGATTATATTAAATACAGTAATACACAGAAGCTTCCTTACAAAAACAGTAGAATACGCTCATATGGGTAACAAATTTGTCAGCATAATCTCAATATAACCTAGTTCTCACATGTATATCCTATGTTACAAAGTTTACTACATATTTATATGGGTGGGGACTTGCCCTTCACCGCTTAACTAATCCCAAAATAGGTCGCATGCTATTATTATCCATACGCCGCTACAAATACAGCAACACATTCAAGTGCGCTAACAATAGACTACTTTTACTTAACTGACAATAGTAGATCTTTTCTCGTCTTGTGTCCATGCAAAGCGCTTCGTAGTTGATCCTCCAATAACAGTCAATGTGTGTCGTGCAAGTCTTTGACCAGTTTGTGTGCTCCGCACGCTATCTCCAAAAATAGATCTTAATCATAAAAATGGCTAAGTCCTGAACCTGTTTCTATTCTTCGCACGTGATCCTTTTCGATATTTGCGCTCCTTTGAATACGCTATTCTTTCCTACGCGAATCATCTGTATTTTCTTCGCTAAGTGCCAGAGTCTGACTGATCAACATTACCCCAAACTAGTTCCATTGTCGCCCCGGCAATGGTTGTCTCCAAAATGAATCAAAGAATATAAAATAGAAAAACAGAAAGAATCCTGATGAATAAAAGAATGTCTTTACCCTGCAATATCTTCCAATTCAACCTAAATAATCAATTCAAGATCTTCTTATTTTATCTCCGCCTCTAAGGTCTACCACTCATTGAGCGCGGTCTCTGCCTTCCATGGAATATCCACTGTAATTGATTCTAGCTCATCCCTTGCAATCTCTCCCTTCTCATTCTGAAAGACCAACACAATGTTGGACATGGAAGTCATTCTCCCTTCTAACAGGTTCATCTTTTTTCGCGATGAGTTTCCCAAGATCATCCAACCTTTCCTTGCGTGGTTCTTGAGTTGATGTAAGGGCCTCGCGCTTTTGCTTAACAAGGGTTAATCGTTCTGTGCGGCCCAATGTCTCATCTTTCATGGCCTTAAGGACCTCATTGTTTTCCAAAATTGTCCTGGTCCTTATAACGGCCTTTGGCGTTGTAAAAATATTCAGTGTTTGATCTACCTCCTTTAGTTCCTCCTGTAAGCTCTGAAGTAAGCTCTGAAGTTCCTTTGGTTCTGGCATGCGTAGAGGTTCATCTTCAAGCACTATATCCACCAATGTACTTACATAATGTATTATTGAAGGAAATATTTTGGGTACATTTGATTCTAAGTGTGGCCTATTCTTCATGAAATTGTCTCCAATCTACTCTACCATGCTAATAAAAACAACATTCTTCTTCTACGCCAAGTCTCTTTCCTTCTTTAGGTGCATTATTTCCTCTTCCTTAGTCTTGATCTCCTCCCATAGCACCCTAATTGTTGCGGCTTTATCCATATTTCGTCATGTCACCTATGTTGAGACTTTCACCAAAGCATTGCTTACTTGCTCATCTGACATAACAGTAGGCTTTACTGTTATGTCTCTGGCCTAAGGTGCCTTTTTCGACCTCCTTGATATGCACAACTCCTCACACACATCAAAGTATGGTTCATCCTTGTGCATGTGCATCGACCATAACAATTGCTTCCTTGTGTGCATCGTTGTCATATCTTCATCCATCAACTCCCAACCATACAACTCCTTTTTCGTCATTGTGCTCTGGAAACGGGCGCAAACAATTTTACATGTGTCCTCGGCGTAGCCCATGGCTGGTGGAATATATTCCCCACTTGTTCTTCTTGATCTAGGTTGCTTAGTAACTTGGGCTACAAGATTTAAAACTTTTGTTGATTTGTCCTGAGCAGTCTCGGTTGATGTCTCATCTGCCCCTTTTTCTACCTCTTATCCATCCTTCATTTCTTCGTCTTTTTATTCTTACATGTTCTCTAGAGGTGTATGAGAATTAGGTGCGCTTTCTTGAGACTCCTCCACTTCCTCATTCAGCTTCAATTTCCTTCTTCTTTTCTCAGTTGTATCCTTCTACAGAGAGAGTCGAGGCGATATGCGCATTGTTTGCAGAGTAGCACCTTACGTCCTCGTTCTCCTGAATACTCTCTTGAAACGGCACTCTCTTTGGACTGCTTCCAATTCCTCATCATCTTCTTCCTGTGGCTGAGGTGGTGAATTTGCGCACTTGGCTTCTTCCTTATTTGGAGGCTATCTTCTACCTTTATGTTCCAAACCACCACTATCTTCATGCTCTTCTTCTTCATCATCTACCTGAATTGTTTCTATGCGCTTAGGTGTTGGAAGATTTTCCATTGTATGCTTACCTTTTGGCGGCCTTGGGTGCGTGAACTCATTCTCCACATACTTAGTGTTCTCCTGCTTGGGTCTAAGTTACAGGCACACAAGCGTTGCTCCAGTGTCCCCAACTGCCAAGCTTACAGGATTCATGTTTATAATATCCCAGATAAGTCTTTCAATGTAGGCATTCCACCCTGGATAAACATATTTCTTTCTCAGAGTGTGGTAGTCACAATCTACCTTATCTGCATTGAAGGTTACGTGGCGCTCATCTGAAAACCGGTGAACTGATGCCTAGAAATACCTTACTGTGAAGCCATACGGCAGTTTGAGCCATGGGCTCCAAGCCACATCCTTCATCGTAAATCACGAGATGCAAAAATGTTGGTAGACCACAAACTGAACTGCCTTACCCACCACCGAAGGCAAATCCTTGGGTATGAGTCAGTCTTCTTCGAACGCCGTGTGGATTCTATCATACCACATCTCCACACTCTGCTTGAATGGTCCGCTCATTAATCCGTCACACAATTATTTGCTAAATCTTTCCGCAGATGACTTGTACTCCATGGCATACTCCCAAATCTTCACCTTCGGCCCATCAGGCACCCCAATCTCCATAAACACTAAGGACAATAGCACAGCGCCAAAATTTATTTTCTAACATGTCCACGCTTCTTCAATGATTGTCTTTGCTATGTGAGTTGCAATATTGTAGACCACTCTTTGAGACATCTTGTTTTCGACGTGCAGCCACATTGTGTTTACCTACGACCATCTTCCTTGGTCATTCAGTTGTGTTACAAGATGTGCAGATGCCTACACTACTGCGTACTTTTACAATTTGTCAATATCCATGCCAGGCGGACCTTTGGTATAACCCAACTCCTTTCTTGTCTCCAGGATTGCATCCATATCAGTTAAATCACTATACAGATCCACTCCTGAGGCCCTTAGTCCTGTTATTATTGAAATCAAAGTAGTTGTGAGTCTAACCCTTTGTCCTGCGAAGTAGAAGAAGTCATCATCAACTCTGCTCATCAACCACCAATACAATGGTTCATACTTTCCAAAGTATGGCAGCTCATACAACAGGTAAACTCCATTCTGCTTCAACAACTTCTCACCCACGTCATCATATACTGGCATATCTTTGGCTATGTGCTTGTTCATTTTTATGCTCAGCAATGCATCGAGCTCATTTTTATTATCTGATGTTCGATGGTTGTAATCGTTGATATTACATTAGCAGATATGGGAATCCCGTTCTTGTCCCACAGTCACGCCCTATGGATACGGCATTTCTAAGAAATTACTCTCGGGAGTAATTTCATCCTCCACTTTAACCTTCTTCTTCCCATTTTCCTCTGTCATGGGTGCTATCTTCGGTGTAATTTGAAAAATCTCTATTTTCTTCCCTCTGTAATCGAGCAAGTAGAAACCCTAGTTTAAATCTTCATGCCCCAGTGGAAATCGCGTGCCCTAGCTCATTTGTAACACATCTTCTTCGCTTAAACCCTTCACCTATGGAAACGCAAGCTTTTCCTTTGCACAAACCTTCTCTCAACGTCTGGTTTCACAATCTTCACACCTCTACAAGACTGCTCGGCTCGTTCGCACTTAACCCTTTTTCAAATTCTCTCAATTGCAAAAGTAAAAATGAACTCGCGTTACGTCCTTATATAGAATTTAAAAAAGTTAGTGCATTTATTACTCCTCCACCTACCAACAATCGTCTCATTTATCTTCCATTTTTGTTCTTTTCGCGCGGTACATCTTCACGCCCAAGCTATAACCTTGTAGCGCACCCTTCTACCTTTTGTCTGCAGAATTCTCTTTAACGCACTTACATGCACTTGAATACCTCATACTTCCCAACCTCTGTTTACCTCGCATTATACTTGTTTCTCCATTCCTCTCTATCTATGGTTCTTGTGTCCGGAAGCAATCTCTTTTGTTTTTCAATTCTCCAACCTTAAATAGCACACGTAGATAGTTCCTTTCATGTGTACTTATGTCCATCAGTCTTGTACCTGGATATCAACAACCTACCCCACAATAAGGGTATGTGCAGTCCTCTACGCATAAAAATTCTTCAAATATTAATCAGCTTCCGGCGCGTAAATGAGCTTATTACAAAAACACACCAACTGAATTGACAAAGCATAATGATAAAGAAGGAAACACATTAAAGGAATGCAGGATTAAAAACCTAATCTAAATCGCGACACTGCCTTATTACAAACACTAAGAAGACTTATTTATAGTATGGCTTCAGCCTACTCCCGTTGAAGTAGTCGGGTAACCGTATTCCATCAAGTTCCTCTAACTGACAAGCACCTGATTCGAGTATGTGAGTAATAACATACGGCCCCAACCAATGTACCTTGAGTTTTCCTGGATGGCACAAAAATTTAGAATCATAAAGAAGCACCATTTGTCCTATCTCAACCTTTTTATCCCTGATATGCCTGTCATGCCATGCTTTCTATCTGGCCTTCTCTTCTTTTTGACTCCAACGTCTATGGCTCATCGCTCATCCAACTTTACTAACTTTTCAATTCGTTCTTTTAATGTTTTCACATCAGCAATAAGCAAAGAAGGTAATATAAACTCCATAGGAAGAACTGCTTCTCTGCCAAACACTAACCGAAATGGTGTGGCTTTGTTCAACCTTTTATATGTTGTCTCTTATGCCCAAAGTACTGCAGATACTTTATCATACCAATCCTTTCTTCCAACATCACATATTTTTGCCAATGTCTAGCTCAAAATTTTGTTGAAAGCCTCAGTAGTCCCATTTGCCTAAGGATGATAGGGTGTAGTCTTATGGTGTGCAATAATGAATTCGTCCAGTAAAATTCTACTTGTCTCATTAAGAAAATGTGTTCCCCTATCACTGTTCAAACTAAAAGGACATTCATACCTTGTAATAATATTTTCAATAAGAAACCTAGTTGTTGTAGCCGTTGTACAATCCTTTGTAGGTGTTACTTCTACCCACCTTGTCAAATATTCTGTGCAAGTTATGACGTAGCGCGATCCAGTTCTGTGCGCGGCTACTGAAATAGGACCCACAAAATCTATAGCCCATTTCTCAAACACTTATGCACTAGTAATGGGTCTTAGAGGCATTTCATCTCGTTGACCTAGTTTCCCAAGACGTTGGCACTGATCACATGCCTAGAAAAATTCCTTACAATCTTTATATAGGGTCTCCCACCATAATTCAATGAGCAAAATCTTGCGTGCAATGGCATCACCTGCATAGTGGCCACCTGTAATACCACCATAACCTTCTTCCATAATATTTGTGCGCTCATTTTCCAATACACAATGGTGCAATACTTCATCCCTGCCAAATTATTACAGATCACCACTAATAAACATATAGGGTGTGGCGCGTATAGAAAGTTGTCTCTTCTCCAAGGATTTTATTCCTTCTGATGTCATGCATGTTCCTAGAAAGACAACAATGTCCTCTAGTTCTGATGGCACTCGTTGTAACCTGTATAACTGTGCAATTGGCAGGGTATCTTCATTTGCCTTTATTTCTTCTCCTGACTGTATTCTAGATAGATGGTCTGGTCAAGAATTACTTTTCCCTGGTTTTACCACAATTGTGAAATCAAACTCCTGAAATAAGAGTACCCATCTGCATATGCGCCCTTATAGATCGAGCTTATTTACCAAATACATCAATGTTCTGTGATCTATATAAAAGATGAATGGTCTAGCTAGTAGGTATTATCGAAATTTATGTAGCGCATAGATCATTGACAAAGCTTCGCGCTCTATAGTAGTGTAATTCTATTCTGTAGGAATCAACTTTCTACTAGCAAAACGGATATGATCATCTGAAATACCTTCTCCTGGTTAAGCCAACACCATGCCAATCATCATGACAAAGGCGTCAACATGTACATGAAATGGTTGGTCCCACGAAGGAAAACGTAGTATAAACATGGTAGTAAGTTTCTCCTTTAATGTCTCGAATGCGCAGTGTTGCGGTTCTCCCCAGTAGATTGTATCTTTCCCTTTCAGTAACTCTTCCAACAGTGCGGAAACTTTGGCATATCCTTTGATAAACTTTCTGTAATATCCTGTGTGACCCGAAATCCACGCACCTCACTCTGACTGGTAGGTTCTCTAAGGCCTATAATGACTACAACCTTGCTTGGATTAACCAACAAACCTTCCTTGTAGATTATGTCTCCTAAAAGTATTTCAAATGGCATAGCAAATATGCACTTCTTAATGTTCAAAGAGATACTCAATTGTTTATATCTTTCAAAAATTTAATCGCAGATTGTCACAATGATCCTTAACTTATCCATACACCGTTCAATCATCTAAATAGACCTATAAGAAGTTGTGAATAAATTCCTTCAATGCTTGAACAACTATGAGTGAAAATACAGCAGGCGCATTTTTCAAACCAAAAGGCATTACAATATAAGCAAAGCTACCCCATTCAGTAGTAAACGTAGTCTTTTACTGATCCTCTTGGGCAATCCGAACCTGATGATACCTAGAGAACCCATCTGTAAATGAATAGATTTCGAGCCCTGCAACGCCTTCCAGTATTTCTTCCGTGAATGGTAGAGGAAAGGGATCAGTTACACATGCAGAATTCATCTCCCTATAGTCCACGCAGATCCTAATCCGTCCATCCTTCTTGATATTGATCACCATTGGACTAACCCATTCTTATTCGTAGAGGGGCTTGATAATCCCAGACTTCAACATTTTTTCAATCTCTTCTTTGACCTTTTCGCACAAGTTGGGGTTCATCATGTTTCTAACTGGGTGCGTACCCACTTTAAGCTTTATCTTCATCTCCCCTAATGATTCGTGCACGCCTTTAAGTTCATCGTACCCCCTAGGGAATAAGTCATAATAATCACTTAGTAACTCTATGATTTTTTCCACTTTAGAGTCTGACCAGTAGTCTCAAATCATGGCTTCCCTAGGCTCAGTATTTGACCCAATATTCACCTTCTTTTTCCTCATAGGTTTATGATAGGCGTGCATGGTCTTATCCGCACTATCTAATATCTCACGCCCACCTGTTGTATAGTTTACATCCAAATTTTCTACTCCTTCGTCATCCACTAAGTAGACCATTTTTCCTTTTTCTTTCTTAAGGTAAGCACATTGAAGAATTATGACATCAGCCTCTATTTCTTCAATAAGACACACTCCTGAGTTTCCTTCATCGAATAACCCCTGAAGGAGTTCTTCAGCCTTGGCACTATCTCCCATAGTTAAGCGCTTTATGACTTTTAATGCTTCTTCCACTGGAGGGTTGGTAGAGAAGAAGTCAAATGTCTGGGCTATTCTTGCAATTAAATCCTCCCAATTTCCAGTCTCTCTATGGAGTTTTGCATATACATACCAAGCAAGCGTGCATCCTTGTAAAGTGGAATAAAACTTGTGCACCCATAGCAAGGGCGATAAAGCTTCTTGCCCTTCTATCCAAAGTCTCTCACACTTCTGAACGTGGTGTTGAACAGGTTGATTACCATGATAAGTGCATATTTGAGTAGGTGCATTGCTCATGAAAAACGTAGTAGAAAGAGCAATCCTAATTTCATTCCATCCTACAAGATTATCCTTGTGGGCCACCCACTAGCATGTTGTTGTCCCATGTAGTGTATATGCTACCATATTTCTTCGTTCCAGCGGGTCTATGCATTGTTCCTACACAGCGCTCAGTAATACCATAGGATCTCCTTCTCTGGTGTAACAAAATTCTAAGTTGTTACCTATCCTCCTAACATAACGCGATTTTCTCCCCTTAGGAAATATGCTCTTGACTTAGCTCTCTATAAACTCATAAGTGCTATGAACCCAATTATCACAAACAACAATCAAATTATGGCTAATAGACTGTGCACCCTCCCATTGAATTATTCCTTCTTTAGTTTTCTCAAGCATCTCTGGATCTCAGATGGCGCGTACAAAAATCCTATTCAAATCTTCTTCACTTAAGGGCTCAACATAGGGTGTAAATTTGCCATCTGTTAAAGGGATAATTACTCTCTCCTCCTTGTTTTCAAAACTGATATAACCCTTGTTGAACCGAAGATCAGCATTATTTGCATAGCACCAAGGACGCCTCAGTAGAGCTAGGAAGTTATCCAACTCTACTAACGCTAAAACCTCAAAATCTCCAGTGAATTTGGCTCCTTGTATGGTAATGGATGCATCTTTCAAAACTCCGATGGGAGTAAGCGTAGTCCAATTAGCCATGAACAATACATTACAGGATAGTTGTAATGGGTGTCTTCCCATTAATATGCATGAATATAAAGTAAGATCATTGACTTTCGTGCCTGTATCAATCAAAATATTACCTAGTAGCCACCCTTCCAGAACAGCATTCAGAGTGATTTCCTTATCATAATTTAGGCTATGAGGGGGAAGATTCGCATGCAGGATTTTTCATCAAGTGGCAACACTTGCTCGCAGAGTGTTTCCTTTTAACCAATTCCCTAACAGTGGAATGATATGTTCCTAGTGCAACAATTTGCACACCTCTCTCAAGTCATCCATATATATTTTGACAATCTCTGATTATTTCTTTTGATCCGTCTTCCATGATTTCTATTTTAAGTATTGTATCTCACCGTGAAAATTCCTAAGAACTTCCATGGTTTCCTGGTAAACCTCCTTCTGATGGGCAGGATCTAGGTACCATGGATGTACAACCTCCTCCTTAGTGATGGTAGGCTTTTGTTGCAATACTTCTCTGACGTGTTTCACCTCAACACGGGTCGTAATCTTTACTTGCAATGCCTCGGACTCTGCTTCCAACTTAGGCATCCACTTATTTACCACAGCGCATTGTATCCTCACCATCCCTGCGCCTTTTTTCTTGTTTATGTTGTTTACTAAGATGCTCATACAAGTCCGGGCATTCCTCATAGCTATAGTTCTTTCCAATAAAAGAACATGTAATATTCTGAGGACATTCATGCCTGTAGTAGTCAAGACATCCACATGTATAACATGTTCCTTGAGGGAACTCATTTCTTCCACCACCACGGCCTTGTCCTCCAAATCCACTGTGCTATCCTCGACCTCTGCCAGGATCGCCTTCAAAATGCCCTTCATTCCGATCATAGCGCACTTGATTGTGATCCCAATCCTTATGCTCGTTCTTTCCTTTAGAGTTATTTGAGACTCTTGTCTGTCGTACACCATTATCTATAACATCATGGATCTGACCAATCATCAGAGAGTCTTATGTGTCATCAGTCATGGACCTACGGATTTTAAAGTAGATTGAAACATTTTTCCTTATCATGCATTGTTATAATGGGCAGCAGCTACCATCATGGTTTAAATGGTATATCTCACAATCCAACAGCAACGAGTGAACTGATCTGCAAGGAAAACTATGCTTTGTATTACCTTCTACTTCACAATTTGTGCACCAAATCCCTATGCAGCTCTCATATGTTGAATTTGCTGATAATTTCTCCAACTGCTTTGCCATAGCTACGATTTGTGTTTCATAAAATGGGCTCACCCTAGTATTTATGCTTCCAACTGCCTCAGCACCTACGGCTACTTCAAGTGCTTCATGCAGATCAGTGTATATATTATATGATAATGCCCTCCTATAAGGCGTAACCAGGCCCCCAACAAACCATTGTCTATGTTGGATTGCGTGTATATCATAAAAAATCTTAGATAACAGTGTTATTAAACGGGTATCATACTCTCTGACACTTTCAGTAGTGCCTTACTTAATATCCTTGAGTGCACTTATACTCTTTTGCTCAAACTCAGGGATGTGAAACTCTTTAAGGAATGCATCTTTTAAAGTTCTATAGTCTATGCAAAACTGATCAAAGTCAAACTTTATGTATCAGTTACATGCGCACCCTTGTAATGTAGTAGCAAATTAGCTTGCCCTACGCACAGAAGCCGTGAATCCTTTTGTATACCATAGTCTTTCACACATATGCACACGTTTAGCAACATCTTCTATGCCTCTATACTCGACAAGTCGAAGAGACATCTCCATGTAAATATTCAGGGGTTGGTGCAGACCTTGCCCACCTGATCCAGAACCGCCTGTGTTTCCTCTACCTCCAAAACCACCAGATCCGTTGGAACTAGCACTACCTATGCCTCCTCATCCTGAACTTGTAGCTGGGGTTGGAATAGAAGATGTACTTCCCTTTCTCCCAATCGTAGAACTAAACTATACCCCGAAAGTCAGCGAAGTGTTACCACTCCCAAAAGTTAGTTCAAAACTCAGCGGAATGTATTCTACGTTGATGATACACCCGAAAAGGTACTCCCATATAACAACAAATTTGTTTGCACTGCCATTGTTGCGCATTTCACAAGACTCGCTCATACTCTCCCACTATTTGAACTAGCTTCTTGAATGTTTATTGTACTAGATGATGGAAAACCAAGTGTAATGGCAAGGTTGTCAGGTGGATTCAAATGCGTGACAGTGGCCAAAGTCATCTCTGCTGGCGTTCTTCTGCATGAGGCCGAGAAGGGATCAATGTCATGCTTTTCCAGATGGGGGAGTTCCTGATGCTTTGGCTCCACGTCTCCTAAGTGAGCTCCAAATCCTTCACGAACCATTTCTCTCCTCAACGTCATCCGCTCTGCAATTTCACGTTGCTTCTCTACCTCCCTCTCGCATGCCTCATTATACTTAAGTCGCCTTTCCTCTCTCTGTCTTTCTGCCACTAGGTCAGCCATCTTTCACCTATCGTGCTCCTACCCCCATGCGTGGTGGGATTTAGTTAGCCATCGGTTTACTCTCCAAATTCAAATTTACCATCAAGATCTTGATCGCCAGTGGAATGCCTTGTATGTAAGTTCCCCTTGGAATGAAGACTAAGACCTATTTACTATTGACTAAGAATGTGATGTATGGGAGCATTTTAGTCTTCATGGAATGAAGACTAAAATGTTCCCATATTTCTTAAAATGTAAGTTAGAGCATGTGGTGATATGTTGTCCCCACCTAAAAATGCAAGTTTCTTAAGATTTCGAGTTTGTGTAAAACTTCACCAAATCATGTGATAACTAAATTGTCATTTATTATATCCCATGAATTTTTCTAGATGTATATGAAGGTTTTAGGTCATGGTGATGACAAAAAAGTGCAAACTGTGCCCTATTTGTGTTGACTGGTCAAAGGGAAATTTTGGGGCAGTTTGGAGCAACCTAGAGTAAACTTGAAATTGCAGGAGCTACATGATGAGTTAGGATGTAATTCAAGTTGTGTTGGAAAGATAATTCAAATATATTTCCATCTATATACGTTTTGTCTCATGATGATAAGTTTTGATATGGTTTTCAGGAAAATTTGTGGACATGAAGGTTTCTTGCCTTTCAGAACAGAACTGCTTTTACTAAAAGAATGTGTTGGTTGAGGCATGATATTGATAAAGTGAAGATTCATACAACATAGAGTGTGAATAAGAGTTACCTTTTCACCTATTGAATCCAGTTGGAGGTCTTAAAAGTATCATCAACGGTGTTTATCAACTAATTTTGTAAATTTGATCTTTAGGCAGCTTGATTTGGTGAAGTCAAACGTTGATGTGGTTTAAACCATAAGTTGTTTAATGAGTTATAACTTGCATAGAAGTGATTTACAGGTCCTAAGGTTTCCATAGAGTGGTCACATGTCTTATTTGAGGTGCTCTTGGGTGGTGTTGAGACCCAATGGTAAAATTAGGTTGTTGGAAACAACTGTTTTTGATAAGGTACTAAGCCAATGGGCCCATTACATGAAATAATTTCATTGGTTCATATAAATTGAGACCATGGTTGATGTTGAAATAATATATAACTCATGTTTGATGAATATGGGAGCTTGACTAAGCACGGTTTTGTAATAAGTGGATTTTTCTCATTCCAATGGCAAGGTTTTGAGGATTGTTAGTGCATGAATAATGATTTTTGGCCAGGGCAACCTATATGGGTCATATGTGACCGTTGTTATGAGTTAATTTGAATTTTGTTAAGGTTTATAGTTCTAATTTATCATGAGGGATTGGCCTGCTTTGGGTTAGAGAGAATATATGCCTATAACAATGAAGTTTAAGCTCATTTGGTGAGCTAGTCTTGTAAGGGGGAAATTGCGACCTAGAAGACATTGATTTGAAGGTATGAAGGCAAGATTTGAAGGCTGATCAGTTGTGTTTTAAGTTGATGAAGGATTGACATCATGTATGCAAGATTCGAGAGGCAAGTCAAGTTGAGAAGAAAGAAGATTGTGAAAGATTGAAGACTTAGGGTATGAGTTAGGGTTTGTGAGCTGAATAAGTGATCTCCATCAGTAGTGGATGCAGAAAAATGATAAAACATGTTAAGGTGGTTGAGTTAGTTCTTTCTCATCCTAGGGGGTTGTAGCCTCCTTATGTTGTGGGCTCTTAACTAAATTAGCGGTTGGTGCTCCTTGTAGTGTTTATTTTCTCCTAAACTAAGGGTTGGTGCTCCTTTTGAAGTTAGTGCTTCACTAAATATTTTTGCTTTGTGTAATATAAGCAAAGTTTTACTAGTTTTTCTTCCACATGAGGGTTTCCTACTTAAATATGGTGTTCTTGTGTTGTCTACTTTGTTACATGCTTTTGTGATAGATGTTGCATGGATAATTTAATTGATGAATGTATGGTTTGGTAAATGAAAGAAAAATCATTGTAGGATTGATTCACCCCCCTCTCAGTCCCTTGTTCTTTCAACATCTATTTCCACCAATGGATGGATTCTATATTCTACCCTTTTAAATAATTTATTGTTGTCTATATTGTTGATATTATAAATTTCAAGAAATATAAAGAGTATAATGAAAAAAAATGAGTTTTCTCTCTTAATCCAAAATTGAAACATACAAGAAAGATATCCAATTTCTTGGAATGGATACAAAAGGAGCTACAATCAAGAAACAACCTCATGTATTGAATTTCTTAGATTATTTTCTTGATCAGGTTACTAAAAATAGTATATTTAAAAGTTCCTTGGTAATATAAAATATATTACTCCTTTTCTTTCTACACGAGGAAGATACAACATTTTTTCGACATATATACTCAACAAAAGGCAAAACACAATAAGGAAAATCAAGCAAATGCGTAGGAAAATTGAACCGCCTATAATGGATCCACAAAAATAATAAAAAAAGTTTGTCTAAGATTATAGAACATGAAATTTTCCACTAAACCACAATTTTGAAAAAAGTGACAGTGACATAGACGACTATGGTAGTGATTGGGATGTTGTCTCCTTTTTTTTTAATGATGATTATTAGTATAGGTAGATAATGCTAGAATAATTTGTCCTTTCATCTTATCTTTATGCAATCTTTATAGAATAAGTTGTAGTATGAATGGAATTTCAGGAAGTGTAAGGCTAGAGATAACAACTAAGACTCGATGTTGATAGCATGACTAGATGGACAATGGGTCCTAATGATTATATGATTTTTCAAGATGACTGAAAACATTTTTGTGTGTTTTACATTATTGTATTACTATATCTTGTAAAGTGGATTTGATACAGATTCTTGTGCATGTCCAAGTACTAAGACATGTCTTATGTGATATTATAAATTCTACTTTATGTCAATGTGTCGTTGCTTTAATTACTGATTTGTGTTCTTATTGTTAATGGATACACAATTCATCCTACATTGATGTAAATATTACCATAAAACGTTCTACCTAGTCTCAATCCTTAAGTTTATATATGTAGACACCCTAATTTCACATCTATCTTAAATCAATTAATTCCCCTTCCTCATTTCCCACAAAAATATACTTCAAATTAATTATCCATTTCAAAATCTAAAAAATAACTCAATCCTCACCACATGTCATTATTCTCCATGTTTTTCTAATATTGAATTAAAAAAACTCAAATTCAAATGCTCACCCACCCTTCGTGGTCCCCACTCACCTAGAATCCTCCACTTATGAATTAAAAATATAATTCAAATCCTCACCCATTCATGGTGGCCCCCACTCATCTAATCTTGCCCACATTTTTAAACCACTCACATAATCTTGCCCACATTTTCAAACCACTCACTTAATCTTGCCCACATTTAAAAACCATGATTACTTAAATTAATTTAAGTTAATCACTCCCTCAATCTATAAATACAACTTTACCCCTCACCTCTAAACACACGGAGAATAAGCTTGGAAGTCATATCTAAGTTCTTGCATCATTTGAGGAAAGAACATTATTTTGCCTCGTCCTAATGCCCAAATAGTCTCATAATCCTTTTTCCCATCTCGTGCAAAGTAAGAGGATCGTTGTTGCAGGAAGGTTTTGCTCCGTCTTGAAGAAAAGCACCTACATACCACACAATCAGGGCTCAATCCAAATTCCTAGCCCATTCTGAGATTTGCTACGGATTGCGAAGGAAGAGGTACGATTATTGGTATTTTACTTCCTTGTTAGTAGTGTATTTTTCCTCGCTTACATTATGGAATGCCCGGTTACCTTCATTCTGTTACCATTAATTTCCCAGTTAGTGGTTTTATCTGTTCTTTGTTTATTATTGTTTGTTATTATTTTCTTTTCTGTTCTTTATGGTCTTCTTTGTAATCTTCACGTTTTGGGTAGTATTTTTGTTGTGTGGTGTCTTGTGGTGTATCTGCAGGTTATAGCAATAATGAAACTATGAAACTCATCTTGTCTTTGATCTCCTCAGTACTTAGTGTTTAGTTCCTATTTTTGATTTTTCTATTTACTCGTAATCTGTAGAAACACATGAACTAGTCATTAGTTTATTATCTTAATGTCATGCGACAACCAATCTAGAAAATGCATTTATTTATTTACTTTTGCTAACATAATTGCTTTGTAGGAAGTTAATCATTTTTTTTCTTTTATTTTAGTCAATTATTTTGTGATCTAACTCTTTCTTTCTATTTATTGTTCTATTTTCACATTGCTGTCAAAATTTTAGCTTCTCAGGTGAAGTACCAAAGTCAGAAAATAAAAAAAATAGCTCCCGGGACATTTTTCTCACGTTCAAAATTTTCATTCAGAATGCTATCGTAGCCCATCTTTCGAAAGCCATAAATTTTGCTCCCGAACTCGGAATGAATTCTTTTTTTTTAAGGAAAGGTATCGAAACAATTTATGCAATGCAAAAATAATTTTTAGATTTAGACTTACAAAAAAAATTTGGTTTCATTTCTTCTAACACCTATCTTTTTAAAAAAAACAACAAAATTATTGTTTTTTTTATTTATTATTTTTATTTTATTTCACATAACAACCTCACACGTATGGTCTTTCCTCGCACTTTAAAAGTGATCTTGGAAATCAGAAATGTGAGGCCTCTCGGACTCTTTACAATAATTTTTTTTATTTTTTTATTTTTTGTCTTACATTTCAATTTTCCACAACAACATTTCTAGGTAATGTTTTCACACTCTTTTTTCGTCATTTTTCTTTTTTGTGAAAATAATCCCTATCGCTATTTCGCAATCATGATTAATTGCAATAATTATTAGCATTTAAAAAAAAATCTAATCCAATTGTATCTGCGTATGTTCTTTTTTTGCGCCTTCAAGCGATTTGCAAAATTAGAAACGGTCTAACATTGCAGGATCCTCTAGCTTTGTTTTCAACCTATTATTTCAATCATTATTTTCCTTTGTCATATTATTAATATTTGTTTGGTCGTTTGTTGTGTATGCTCTTTTCCTGTGCCTTCGAGCGATATGAAAAATCAAAAACATCCACGATCACTTTTCTAACATTTCGTTTGTAGGATAACTACTAATTTGTTTTTTGTAAAACCGCATCGCTAGAATATTGTCAAAAACAAAAACAAAAAAAAACAAAAATCTCGTAAAAAGACCACCATTCAAAGAAAAATTGCTGAAACTAAAAAAAAGTAAGATCAGGTACGCAATTATTTTCTACTAGTGATTTATTTCAAGTTGAAAGAACACTACATTTAATCACTTTATCATATTGTTTTTACACATAGACGAGGTGGATTTCATCACCACCAAAGCTACACTGGTGACGTGGACTTGACAACCACACACCAACAACATTTGCATCTGCATTGCACTTTGAGACCTCTTCTCATCACAGCATTCGGTATTTACTTCGCCCCTGGTCTTCACGTACAGATAATGATGTCGTGCAACGCATGCGAGTCACGCCTAAATAGTTGTAACAACAAATCCTGGGCATCATCCCTGTAAATCTTCGGGGAGTTATAAGGACACCATACACATTCATCCCTCCATCACCTTTCACCTTTTCACAAAACCTGTTCTGGAAGTGGTGATTCACTCTAAAACAAACAAGTAAGAATTGTTGACTCTCCTATAGTGCTCTAAGGGTTCCCCGTACAAATTATGTCCCCGTACAGAATTAGGTATATCAGGAATAGGGTATATCAGAGGATGCATCTTTTTGGAGTAATAAGAGTCTGCATCCACCATTTCACAACATACTTATATGATTGCATGAAACAATGATCATTCCTGAAGAAGTTACCTCATAAGCCAAAACAATTGAATCTACATGATTGCTTGCTATTTGAAAGCAAAATAGTTTAGCATTATTTTATAATAAAACTTGGCTGATATCAATGTGTTCATTGTAAAAGTTCAGAGCCTAGTTGTGTTCCACAAAAAAATCAGTTCTTGATTAATTCAATACCAACATAAAACATCCAAACAATCCAACAACATAGACCAAAACATCGCACCAATTTCATTAGCTTGCCTCATCCAACAATACATTTGTCATAACTTGTCTTCGGCTATATCCAATTGATATTGAGTGACTAGCATTCACTCCCCATATTGACAATTGTCAAAACATCATTCATAACTTGTTTCCAACTATATCAAACTAATATTGAGTGACTTGTTTGAGTTCACTCATTATTCTGTCCATCATCGCATTTATCTAAATCACAACAAACACAAATCCTTTCATAACTCATTTTGAGTTATATCACAACCATATCGCGATTAACCTATTCAAGTTACTCTCCCCATCAATAGTCCAGAGCTTGTTTAAGCTAAATCTACACAACGTTACATAATCATCATCCTCTAATAACTCGTCTCGAGTTACATCATCATCATATTGAGATAACTTTTTTGAGTTACTCTCCTTATAAGTTATCACAAGCTTATTCGCGATAAATCCAAAGTAATCGAGTTCTCATTTCCTCACACCTATTCAAAATTCCTATCCACTTTTCAGCTTAATCAGACACATTTCATCAAGTTATTCACTCGCAGTCACAATCATGAAAATGACGACGAAGAAGTCGTACAACCAGAACTCACCAATGAAGAACAAGAACAAGTCATTAGGTGATAGAACAAAACAAAAAAAAATATCTGTTACGCATCCTAGTCATGGGGGCAAAACTACCCCCTGACTTCGGGACGGAAAATTTAAACAAACTCATCAACAATGGTGAATAAAGTTATCACAACAAAATACCAAACAATCCAAATGGTTCTTCGGCCGAAGAGTTATTCACTAAAATCCAAGACTTAACAAAGAAACTTCAGGAAGCAACGACTAGAGCTGAAACATTAAAAGACCTCAATCTCGATTCCAATACTCATGACATGTTTGATAAACCGTCCCATTTTTCTCCATTCGCACAAAAATGGAAACTTATGAAAGACACCATTCAGGGACTACAACAACAATCGAAACAATTCAACTTTGAAGAATTGTGTCCTTATCCAATTGATACAGAGCTATCACGATTACCATTTTCGTCATTCTCCGAAATCCCTAAGTTTGATAAATACAAAAACAAAGGTGACCCCCATGAACATGTCAAAGAATTTTACATGCAATGTCAAGAAGTTGTCTATCGAGACACGTACCTTTTACGATTATTCCCCCAAAGTTTAGGAGGATAGGCTTTAGACTGGTTTTTCCATCTGCCCAAAGGGTTGGTCACGACATTTTGTAGACTTATCGGATAAATTTGTCAAACATTTTTCATATAACCTAGACTCAGAAATAACCATGCTTGTTCTCAGCAACAGTAGGCAAAGGCCAAACGAAAATTTTGTCTCCTTTTTACAACGATGGCGCGGAATTGCAAACCGATTTTCCTGCCCAGTACGCGAGAGACAATTAGTTAGCATTTTGTACCTAATGTTAATGCCGAATTATCATTCCACATCCAAATGCATTGTCTGAATAGTTTCGAAGAAGTCATCAAAAAAGGCATACAAATCGAAAAAAACCTCATTTCTAAGGGCTTACTTAAACCACCCTTTAGAGACCAACCTTATCGAGACACTCCTCGAAACCAGGACAAATCTAAATTCTTGAACTGGAATCAAAATATCGTCAACGATGGCATTATTGATTTCCGCCATGTCCGAAATGTTCAAAACTATCCCACCAACACATTAAAATCTAAACAACCAATCATTATCCATAGAAAGGAAGTTCCTTATCGGGATCGACAAAGAGAGTTCACTCCTCTCGAAGAAAGTCTATCTAGTGTCTTTCGTCATTTGGCAAATACTAATATGATTACATATCCCATTGTCAAACCCTTCGAAGAAGGACAACCCAAACAAAATTGGTATAAAGACAACGAAAATCTGATTACAATCGCATAAAAGGGCACTCCACAAATCGATGCATGCAACTCCCACATTACATCCAAGACCTGATTGAACGTGGACACATAGAAGTTGAAAATACTTCTGAGACCAAAACACCTAATGAAAAACTTCAAATGTTCAAAAATTCGTTCCCTAACCATGATAACAATTCAAAAGATAAGGTTCAATCATCAAGTAATGTCGATTATACTTCATTCATCTCGACCATAGATTATGACCAAGACTTAGTGGAAACTATAAAGATCAGAATTGACTGTGCGATCACCACTAGACAGAAAAAAATGTCGGTCATTACAACAAAAAAATATGCCACTTCATCCCCGGCATCACCTCCTAATCCACCATCTAATTCCGTCGCCAATTCCACTCCACAACCTACGCTCAAATTTAATATTATCAAACAATTAGAGAAGACTGACGCACAAATTTTAATCATGGAACTACCTAATTCTTCTCCCGTACTACAATGAATACTTATGTAAACATTGAATATCGTTCATGTCCCTGAAGACATCAATTCACAACAATTCTAGGCTTTAATTGCACATCTTACAGTTCCTAATCCTATTTTATCTTTTGGTCATGCTGACCAGCTTAATCCCAACATCACTAATAATCATTCTTTATACGTCGAGGGTTATGTAACTCATCGTAAAATCAAGCGCGTCTTAATCGATAATGGATCAGCATTAAATATTTGTTCCATGAAACTTCTACGTTGTCTAGGTTACACTGAAAATGATTTACAAAACAATATCATAAGCATTCGCGAGTATGATAATAGCGAAAGAAAGTCGGCTGGCACAATCATGTTGCCTCTCCAAGTTGGACCCATCACCTTAGACACGGTCTGTCATGTGGTATACGTAGAAGTTACATATAACATTCTCATCGGTCGACCATGAATTCATGCCATGAAAGCCGTCCCATCAACATTCCACCAATGCATTAAGTTATCTTATTTGGATAAGAAAATTACATTACATGCAGATCCCCAACCTTTTGAGTATTGTAGATTCCTCGAAGAACGGTATCAACATCATCACTATTGTCCATCAACAGATAAATATGCTCCACCTCACATAATCCCTAACAAAACACGCATTGATCTTGATACACTTCCTAACAATGCTCTGAAACCATCATCTCATCACCAAAACACATTTTCCAATCCATTATCTTCCACTCATCAACCATCTTCCACCGATCCTCCTCCCACTAATCAATCATCTTCTTCCACTAATCAAGCTTCTTCTTCCAACAACAATTATTCTTCCACTACACCATCTTCTTCTACACCTAGCCAATCTTCTTCATCCAACCACACCTCCTCTATTAAGATACCTCCTATAAATAACCAACCTTCATCCTTCAATCCACCCCCTTCTTCTTATAACCCATTCTCTTCATCTTTTAAGACTGCCAAACTAACATCCCCACCACATGAGGTACCTATTGGTCTCCCATCTCACACATTTAAAATCATTGACACATGATGCGGTGAATATCAATTTCAAAATATGGCAGACTCTTTTTATATCACCAAATCCCCACATAGCTATGGCAAACCTAACGCTCCACATCTGAGAATCCATCCCACTTATCAAATGGTTCAGTCATTTGGGAAAAAAGTTTGGTTATCTTGACAACGAACATATTCCAAGTTCTTCAGGATCTTGGTTATATAATGACGACTTTGCTCTATGTTATGAGTCCCCTCAATTTACCAAAGCTCACTGAATAACGAAAAACATGTCATGGAAGGGTAAAGGACTCGGTCCAAATGAACAAGTTCATTTAGACCTGATAAATTGCACACAACATCACGATAAACATAGTCTAGGTTTCAAGGTGTTTGATGTTGCCCCCATAATAATTTCAAGTGACAATGATGACACCAGTTCTGATAATGACATCAGGTCTCCATGTAGTCTTTTTGACGACCTCGCTGAAACACATTTTTTCTTTGAAAATTTATCTATTAATTTCATCAATTTTGAGCCTACACATTTGAATCTCATAGACCATGGCCAACCACATCATGCAGCCATGGACATGTTCCAAAATGATGAAGCCATAGAAGAATTCCTTGGAACTAAATCCCTACTTCCTACCATAGAATATTTTGGCAAAGAGATAAAATATTCAGATCCCTCACCCTCAAAAAATTTGGATCAAAAGTGCATACAGAGGGTTTGCCATAGTCAAAACTTCACTACCACCCTATCCACCAAACATGTCAACAAAATGTTCCAACAAACATCCGACACTGATGACCTACATCAACCATTAGCATCGTTCTCTGAAAAGTATACATCTAAAATGTTTGTAGAAGAAATAAAAGACATAAACATTGGCACCATTGAACAGCCAAAAAAATTACAACTTGGCAATAGTCTGTCTGACCAAGAATGCATGGAATTCACAACACTCCTTATTGAATTCCAAGATATATTTGCATGGACATATAAAGACATGTAGGGCCTGGACCCATCTCTTGTAGTACACCATCTTGTGGTACATCCGGATGTAAACCTTGTAAAGTAAAAACTACACAAAATGCATCCCCAAGTTGCATTGTTTGTCAAAGCCGAACTTGAGAAACTCTTGGAAGTTGATTTTATCAAACCTATTGATTATTCGACATGGATATCTAACATAGTTCCCATGGCCAAGAAAACTCCCGGCATCCGAATATGCACAGACTTCCGTGACACCAACAAGCCTTGTCCCAAAGATGACTTTCCCTTGCCAAATATAGACATGATTGTTGATTCTACGGCAAGCCATGAAATACTCTCCTTAATGGATGGATTCTCTGGTTACAATCAAATACGTATTGTTGAAGGAGATCAACATAAAACGGCTTTTACTACACCATGGGACATCTTCTGTTATAAAGTAATGTCTTTCGGCTTAAAAAATGCTGCTGCCACCTATCAACGAGCAATCACTGTCATCCTCCATGACATGTTACATGATATTATGGAAGATTCTGTTGATGATATATTAGCAAAATCTAAAACACGAATAGGGCATCCAAGTGTGTTGAGACGCATTTTCAATAGATTACGCGAGTATAAGGTTCGTCTTAACCCAAAGAAATGTGTGTTTGAACTAACCTCTGGTAAATTATTAGGGTTTATTGTCTCACAAAGAGGCATAGAAGTGGATCCTACCAAAGTCAAAGCCCTTACGAAAATGCCTCCTCAAAACATAAAACAATTATGCAGTCTTCAGGGAAAGATACAATCTATTCAGCGTTTCATATCACAGTTGGCTGACAAGTGCCATCACTTTAATTAGTTGCTCAAGAAAGATGCACACTTTCACTGGAACCACGATTGCTAAGACTCTTTTGCTAAGTTAAAAGAATACCTCTCTGGTCCGCATGTTCTTATGTCACTAGTTGCTGGTAAACCCATGTTGCTTTATACATCTGCCATTGAACACGCCATAGGAGCTCTACTAGCACAACATAACGATCAAGGAAAAGAACAGACTGTATATTACCTTTGTTGAACACTTATTGAGCACGAATTACGGTATTCCCAAATCGAAAAAGTATGTTTAGCAGTCGCATTTACATTCCATAAGTTACGTCATTACTTACTCAATCACACAGCTAAGTTGATTGCCAAAATTGATCATCTCAAGTATTTGTTGTCCAGACCTATTTTCACGGAAAGAATGTCTAGGTGGGTCACATTACTTAGTGAATTCGATGTCAAATTTGTTCCTCAGAAAGCAATTAAAGGACAAGCCCTTGCCGACCAACTCGCCGAGGCACCCCTTCCTGACACAGAACCACTTCAGTTTTCTTTTATTGATGAAGATATTCTACACATAGACATCGCGCCAGCTTCGACTCTATTTTTTTATGGATCTTGTAATCTCCATGGCACAAGGGCTAGTATTTTGCTTATCACACCTAGCGGACATGTTATCCCCAAATCATTTCGATTAGCATTCCCATGTACCAACAAAATCGCAGAATATGAAGCTCTCATCGCAGGATTAAAACTGACTATATCTTGGAATCTTACAAAATTAGCTGTATTTGGTGATTCTTTACTTATCATCAAGCAAGTTACCGATGAATACTAGGTCAAGGATGAACAACTTATCCCATATAAACGCATGGTGGATTGTCTTTGAAGCTATTTTCAATTAATTAGCTTTGATAAAATTCCCAGAATTTGTAATAAATCTACCAACTATGGCTACCATCGGATCCCTACTAGAAATCGCATCTAGTCAACCCCAGGCACATTTTCTTGTCGAACATCTCTTAATGCATGCCTATGATCTTCCTAAAAACACTATGGTATGTGATATCGTGGGTCTGAATAACCCTTGGTACCACAATCTTTATACCTTCATTCACGATAAAACATTTCCTGCCGACATGAAACCAATGCATAAACGTGCTTTAGCATAACGTGCTTCTCGTTACACAATTTTAGCAGAAACTCTTTATAAACAAGGATATGATGGCACCCTGCTCCGATGTCTTAATCAGGAAGAATCATTAAGTGTCTTAGCTGAAGTACATTATGGTATTTGTGGAGCACACACAAATGATATCGCCTTAGCCAAGAAAATCTTGCGAATTGGATATTATTGGCCCACCATGGAAAGTGACGCATATCATTTTGTCAAACGTTGTCGAGCATGTCAAAAGCATGGAAATCTTATCCATGCACCTTCCCAAGCATTACAATTGATAACCACACCATGGCCCTTCTCTCAATGGGGACTTGACCTCATTGGTAAAATCAGACCAACATCTTCCGATAGACATATGTTCATCATTACCGCTACCGATTACTTCACTAAATAGGTAGAAGCTATGTCTCTCACTTATGTTACCAGTAGCCAAATATCAAAATTCAATTTTAATAATCTCATCTGTCGATTTGGTATTCCATCCTCTCTGGTTGTAGATAATGGCAAATCATTTAAAAACCAGGATCTAAAAGACCTAGCCAAATGTTTTCACATCAAACTTAAATGGTCCACTCCATACTACCCTCAAGGTAACTGTCAAGCGGAACCAACCAATAAGACCTTAAAATCCATCATGGAAAAGATTTTCAACACCCAACGACATAATTGGCATACTCAAATTTACCCCGCTCTTTGGGCTTACAGCAAGCCTACCGGAGCCACCCGATTTTCCTTTGTTTATGGTTGTGAAGTCATTTTACTTATTGAGATAGAACTCCCATCCTTAAGGATCTCCCTTAAAGATGTAATTAATAAAGATAAATACCGACAGTTGCGGCTTTAAGAGCTTGAGCTTCTTGATGAAAAACAACTTAATGTTGTCAATCATCTTCAAGTCTATCAAAACCGACTACAACGTAGTTATCATAAAAACATAAGACCCAGAGAATTCAAAATTGGTGAACTCATTTTAAAGGAAAATTTTAGCCTGATTGGTTAGGACCCTATGTAATCAAAGCTAAATTTGGCTCTGGAGCCTATAAATTGCCCACTGAAGATGGTCAAGATCTTGATGAACCAATGAATGTAGTTCATTTAATGAAATTTTACCCTTGACATGTTCACTATTCCAGGATACAACGTGTACATTCTTCATTTTGTCTTACTTATTTCCGAATAATTTAAATTTATTCATTTCCATTGGCAGATATTTTCTTTATCAAAATCACAACTTCATATTTATCGTCATGAGACAAGTGCTAGAATAAATCCTATTAAGTTTGTGAGCATCATATTTCTTCCATTTTCAGTCGCTTTCCTCTATCGTCATACCTAGAAGCTTAATGATGGCAATATATTCCCTTCAAATACATTCTCTCTTTCATAACAAAGCTCTAAACTTCGTTACCCTGTTCGTTTGGTCATCCATCTCAATCTTCGGTGTTGAACCCTCGCGTCTTACTAGTCGTGTGGGGCTTATATTGGGCGCAGACGTTTCTTTCCAAATACAAAGCACTATTGTAAAAAAATCCATCAATTCAAAAACTTACGAATAATTCATTGTCACATCTTTCGTCCTTCATAGTCTTTGGTGTTGAGCCCACACTTCTTACTGGTAGTGTGAGACTAGGAATGGAGGAAGGTGCCCTTACTCGTCTATGTCTTGTCTTCGGTGATAAACTTTTGCCTCTTACAAGTGGCATGGGGCAAAGCGTAGGAGGTAATTCTCATACAAGAATAAAAACATTGTAAAATATTAAAAAAAACAAAACAAAACAAAAAAAAGACAAAGGAAATTCACTCGCCTATATTTTGTCTTGGGTGATGAGCCCTTGCTTCTCACTAGTAGCATGGAGCAAGGCATAGGGAGTCATTTCAAAAATATAAAATCTTATAGTGCTTACAAATTATAGAATCTCCCAACACGTAATTTATATGCCTAAGTGAAGAAAAAACTATCTCTTAAACTCATATCTTATCAATCAGCAGGCCACATAATTGTCTAAGTCTAGAATATGACTCGTAAAGTAAAAGCCATTTTTGAAACTGGTTCAATACCGTTATGAAGAATGGAGTCACAATTTCCCAAAGGGATTATTGTTAGCATTTGTCTCTATATTTATTATCTTCCTTCTACGTCCTTGATTCTTGGTGATGAGCCCACACATCTTACTAATTGTGTGGAGTCAAGAATGGAGTTGAAATTATTTTCATCATATCATCACCACCATATCCTGCCAATGGCAAGAGAAATTTTGTTATTCTGAGCATAAGTTACAACACGCAACACGGTACATCGTCTCTCAAAAATAAGTTTGCACTCTGGTCCATAAATTGCCAAAAATAATGTAAAAGTCCAAAAATATTTGAAATCCGTCAAAAATCCAAAAAGATTGTAAAAATCCAAAAATCTAAAAACATTTGAAAATCGTCAAAAATCCAAAAACAGTGTAAAAATCTAAAAATTCAAAAACATTTGAAAATTGTCAAAATCCCAAAAACATTAGAAACAATTGTCCAAAATCTGACAAAAAAATTAGAACTCGTCAAAAATTTAAAAACATTAGAAATACTCGTCAAAACTTAAAAAACATTACACATAATCGTCAAAAATCCAAAACCATTAACAAGAATCGTCAAAAAAAGTCAAAAACTTTTGAAAATTGTCAAAAATCTAAAAAACATTAGAAAATATATATATATATAATTAAAAAAATGCACAAAATCGCAAAAAAAAAAAAAACTCTAAAATAACAGACACAATTTAACCTTTGAACTATTATCCCCAACGCATGATCCAATCACCTTATGACTACCAAATTCAAACCACTTCTCCTAGCGTGAATCCTTGCTTGGGGCAAATCTGGCTCGCATTGTTTCCTTATTCGAGGACAATAACCCAATACTTTACTATGTCCTCGTACCCCTGCTTGGGGGCACATCCAATCAATCCTCACTGTGGAACACATTAGGGACATGTTTATTGGTTCTTGTGTTGCATTATTAACTGTAAATTACTAATTTTTTTCTTGCATCTTGATATATTACAGGGGGCATCTTGATTTTATGTATCCTGGTATTCTCTCTAATATTCTTATGTTATCTGATTAAATGTCATACTGGGGCATCATACTTTCTTGATGGTCTCTGTCTATGCTCTCTTCCATTTGCATATCGTATTGGGGCATCAAACATTTTTGATGGCCCATGTCTATGATATCACACATATTACAATCTAGTCATCGTGATCTTTTATATCACTATGCATCCTGTTATGTGTTACATTAAAATTAAGATGTTTTTCATCACGTGAGTATCTTCCAGCATGATCAACATCTTACTTTGTACCCCATCCATTCACCCATACTAATACATTCCCCAGTTTGGAAATCCTACTTGATCACCGTTGCAATTTGCGAATCCTACTTGATGATCTTTCTCAAATAACATTATCTATCCAACAACTCCTCCTCCCCACCATGCTCACCATGTATTTGATCCATTCATCCTCGCTCCTCATTTTTACTCCTCCGCCACTTATCCTCATATTACCCTTCTCACCATTCATGTCCCCTCTCACCCATTTGTATTCTTTCCTTTCACATTTTTTCTTCCCGCTTGACAATCTTACTTAATAACCCCTTCTATATGGAATCCTAAGTGGAGGTTTACCCTCTCCCTAAGATCTTTCCGCTCTAGAAGCTTCTTCACCACCTCCCCTCTCATCAAACAACAATCACCACCAAACACATCTTCCCATTCCACCTCTTCTGCTTCTCATTCTCGCATCATTAGTCTCACCACGCAGGCATCCCAATAAAGGATTCCCCTCACACTCTCCGCCCTCCACTACATATATTCCTTCATCCATTCATGTTACACTCTTTTGTTTCTGTTCTTTCTTATTATCACCTCATCTCATATCATATACCACTCAGACATACCTCACTCACTCTTTTCTCATCCTTCCCCACATTCGTCTTATGCTTGCTCATCCTACTTACACGCTTTCGTAGTATGGAGAATTCACTTGAGGGTTCCCCTTGAGTCCATTTTGTCATACCCTATTCCCACCAACTCTAACATCATCCTTCTTCTTCCTCAACTTGGCGATCTTACTTAACCATTCCAGCCACATGGTAATCTTACTTAAGACTTCCACTTAAGGTTGATCTGCCCTATGGCCTTTCCCCATCCCATTATATTTCCCCCATCTTATTTCTTCCACCTCTCATCGCGATCATCTTCTTCAACCTACCATTCCACCCCTATCCCCAATATCATCTTGTTTTTCTCCTTGCATATCATCCCTGTCGGTTGGGTGATTCTATGAAACCTCTCCAGCAGCATGACAATCTTACTTAAGAGATTCTCTTAAGCATGACATGTCATTTTACACTCGCCCATCACTCTACAATCTCACCATCCATCTTTCCTCTTCATTCCCCATCATCACATCTTTTTACCAAAACTATCACACTCCTCTGCTTGGCAATCTTACTTAACCACTCTCCCGACATGGCGATCTCACTTAAGAGTCCCTCTTAAGGATGATCTGTCTCCTTGCCTTTCCCCATCACTAAGCACCCTCCCTTCACTTTTTTTCAAAATTCTCCATTATCACATCCTTTCACATTCTTTTCGATTCTCGCAAACAACACTTCTCGCTTCACCACTTTTCATCTCCCGTTTTGCTCACTTGGCAATCTTACTTAACCACTTCCGTCACATGACAATCTTATGTCAAGTTCTGTCGACACTAAAATTTTCCTTCATAATTTCTATTTCATTAATGTATGTATTAGGAATAAGATGTTGTTAAGTATAATTAGTAGTACCGTCTGATAGAAGATAACGGCGCTGTCGATACGGTGTCGCCAATAATGTGGAGTACGGTAATAGTCAAAATACAATAAGAATGTTGTAAAAAGTAAATATTTGTCGTAAGTGGTCCGATAATGTTAAAATGTCAAAGTTTGGGTAATTAGAGAAGTAGGGTCTACATGATTAGGAATTAGAATATTATATTGGTAATAAGAACAAGGAGTGAGGTCATAAATATTTTGTGTATTTTATTTGTAAAAAGTCTAAAAATGTGGAACCCATGTAAAATGATAAAGTTTATCTTATCTTAAGAGATAAGCTTACATGTACAGATAAGAGTTAAGGTATGAAATATAATTCGTCAAAGTGGATTTCTTATCCTATCTTAGAGATAGGATGGATAAGTCTGGAAGTTCTATAAATATAGAGGCCACCCCCCTCATTTAGCATAGAAAGAAGTAGTGAGAAATATTGTAGGAAGTGTGCAAAGGAAGCCATCAGTTAAAGGTGTGTTGAAGAAACCATCAAGAGGCGTAATTGTAAAGTTTCTCCCATAGTCTTGTTGAAGTACCTCATGGATGAGATTGTAACAATTTCATGTTAATATTATAATTTACTTTGATATTTCAGATTCGTCATCATTTCGTCTTATCATAGTCAATGGTATTCTTGTGTTCGGTTGTTGTTTTGTTTCCAGATTACATCCACCAAACTAAAGGCTGTGCATTAATAAATAATCATAGCACGAGGAGTTCCCGGTGAAGAATTATCATAGTGCCGGATTGGTGATGACAGGTCCTCCCTACACTTAACTTGTCATCGTGAACTTCTCCCCTACCTCATGGTTTGTTCCCTTTGTTGATCGCTTCTTCCACCTGGTATCTCATACTACCCACTTTTTCCTCTTACTATTATCCTTTCTCCACATATCCTCTTACAACATACATCTAATCTCTTCCGCCTACAATCACGTTCTTTCCCCCCCATTTTCCCCTTCTTGATCCATCATCCTACATACCATTTCTTCCCATTCTTCTCATGTCTTGGTTCTTCATCCTCACTTCATTCATCCTCATCACCCGCATCCTCTCCTCACTTTCACCTAGTCCCAACTCATCCCTCCCATTTTCTTTACTCTTTCCACTCCTCGTTAAATTCCCCCCACATTTCTACCCACACATGCATTCGCCATTATTGTTAACGCTCCTATATCATTCTTTCATCATCATCTTCTCTTCCCGCGCTAATAATTGTAAACAATTTTTCCCTAAAAATCATCAATCCTCATTCCGCACGACCCCATTCACTCCCTTGGACATTCTAGAGTTTCCCTTAATTCCTTCCCTCCTCTAAGCCCACCACTCATTGTAAAAGGGTTTTCCCTAACGTCCCTCTGTTGGCGTTACCCTTTCCAATCCTCATTAGCTTTCTCCTTTTCTTCATTGTTTCTCTCACCCTTCCCCACCACTCATTGTAAACGGGATTTCCCTAACATCCCCTCATTGGCATTGCTTCTTATCTACCCCTTTCTCTTTTCTCTCTTATTCTTTTCCCTCAATCCCACCCTTTCTTGTCGCTTCTTACCCATCTCTCCAACTTCTCTTCACCCTCTTCAATATATTTACTGTCCTCATCATACATCCTTTTTCTATTTTCTCATCATCCTAGTATCCTCATTTCATACATCTCCACATCTTTTCCAATAGATGTCATTCCTCCCCTCTTTCCTCTCTAAACATTTCTTATACCGTTCCCTTTCCACTTATTACCCCCTTTCTGTATTACCTTCCTTCTACATCATTTTCTTTTTTATCCTCTTCTCTCTCCCACCCCTCGTCTAATTTCCTTTCCCTTGTATCGTCTCCTTCCCCTTTTTCCATCACGTTTCCTCTTACTTCCCCATCAATAACCTGGTTGTTCAGCATTATCCTCTCTTTTTTATCATACCACACTCCACATGCATCTCCATACGGTCTAAACGATATTCTTTGCCTTGGTCTTCCTCACAATGACACGATTCTTTCAATCTTCTCTTTGTATTCGTTCTATCTTCCTTTCCTCTCCCCTAATTTTCACATTTCTTCTTACCACTTCTCCTTTTCTCTACCACACCTACCTTTTCGTTCATTTTGTATCTATTTCTCTTCTTTTCTCTCCTCTTTTTCACACTTACCTCTACCCTCATAGTTTGTTTTTTTTTCTCGGTTCTAGTTCTTCTTTCGTCATCTTTCTATTTTCCTCCATTTCACCCCCTACTCCAACATCGTTTTCTCCTTCTTATTTATCCTTTCTCGTTTTTTGTTTTTCTCAGCTCTATCATTTATTTCACTTCCACGCAACCCTCTTTACCATCTCTATTGCTTCCTTCATTTTGCACATCTCTTTATTTTATCCCTTCACCCTCTACTATGTCATTTTCATGTTTTTGCCTTGTTTGTCCTTCATAATTAACTTCTTCCCCTATCATCCCTCTCTCTTATTTCTACCTCTTCCATTCTTTTTTCCCCTCCCCTATCTCCCTTACTCTTCTCGTAATCAACCCTCAATCCTATCCATTCCCTTTTCTCTTTCCCACACACCCTCATACCTAGCATTCAAGGCCGATTGAATCCTTTCTCCATTTGCGTCTTGTGGTCATTCCAGTCTCTTCCACTCCCGTATAGTCCTCTTCTCTGCAGAATTCATTTCTCTTCTTTTCGAGAGTTCTGTCGTATATTCCATTCTTGTCAGTCCTCTCGAGGGGGCATCATCACATTTATCCATAATCACATCTTCTCATGACATTTTTGTCCTAGAGGATACTATGATATCTATCACTCACCACTTTATATTCTCCCCAACAAATATTCGCTCTACCTTTTTAAAAAGTAGATTGAATTCTTCCCCCATACCGTCTACTTTCTTTGAAAGGACACTACTTTCATAGTACCCTTCCAAAGAGAGGCAAATGTAGACACCCTAATTTCACATCTATCTTAAATCAATTAATTCCCCTTTCCCATTTCCCACAAAAATACAATTCGAATTAATCAAATATAATTTCATTAATTATCCATTTCAAAATCTAAAAAATAACCCAATTCTCACCACATGTCATCATTCTCCATGTTTTTCTACTATTGAATTAAAAATTCAAATTCAAATCCTCACCCACCTAAAATCCTTCACTTATGAATTAAAAATATAATTCAAATCCTCACCCATTCTTCGTGGCCACCACTCATCTAATCTTGCCCACATTTTCAAACCATGATTGCTTAAATTAATCTAAGTTAATCACTCCTCCAGGCTATAAATACAACCTTACCCCTCCCATCTAAACACACAAAGAATAAACTTGAATGTCATATCTAAGTTCTTGCATCCTTTGAGCAAAGAACATCATTTTGCCTCGTCCTAATGCTCAAATAGCCTCATAATATTTTTTCCCATCTGGTGCAAAGTAAGAGGATCGTTGTTGCAAGAAGGTCTTGCTTCGTCTTGAAGAAAATCACCTACATATCACACAATCAGGGCTCAATCCAAGTTTCCTACCCCATTCTAAGGTTTGCTACGAAACGCAAAGGAGGAGGTACGATTATTGGTATTTTACTTCCTTGTTAGTAGTGTATTTTTGTTAGCTTAAAATATAAGCAACTCATTTAATTGATTTGAAGAAGATATTACAATTGGGAGAGAACATTGACTTTGGTTCTTTGTAATATATTCTTAAATAATATAAACCTATAAAAAGGCCTCCCTTCTTGGGTTTGTTTAATGTTGATATAATCGTGCCTTAAAATCCTACATATGCTCTCCTCTTATGGATATTAGCTTAAATCCGAAGATCAAAAATAGATGCTTGATCCCTTCAAGTTGTCATGCAATTTTTCCTTCTATTAGGGATATAGCGATACTATGTATATACACCATAAGTGACAATGATGTTGTAGAAGAATTGGTACTAGTACTTTGAGCAATATAGAAAACATTTTATGAAAGTCATAAAAACTTGACAAACATCCCACTTTCAATATATTATTACAAGTGATAATTTTGATGAAGTTGCAAGAAAGTGATAGTTTTGATGAAGTTGTTGGACCAAATTTGCAGAATAACAATGATAATTCATAGACTATTATTCACCACAATACATTACAATTATATAGGAATATCATTCTTATAAGTTAGGATGTAGGTATAACTACACCTCCCACAAATTTCTCACAAGCGCTAAATACATGAGTGGTTAAACTCACACAACAAATATATTTGTTATTAGTTGTTTATATAACAACTATATAAAAAATCACTAACTTACAATTTACTAAATAATAATTACTATACGGTAAAACATTAATTACCGTAAGAACTAGATATAATTTTCCTAACATTCCCCCCCCTTAGTGCAAACATGGGGAAAACTGTCCATGTACTGCAACGTGCCGCTTCGAAGCTTTATCATGATCTGGATGGTTTTGTTTTCAGGATAGCCAACAACCATTGGGATGGTTTTTTTTCAAGTAGAAAGCCAACAACCGCAAAAGATGGTTTTTTACACGATAACCAACAAACCTTCGAGATGGTTTTCAAAATGGATAACCAACAATCATGATATTATGATGTTGCAGTAGTATCAACTCTGATCACATTCATCCATCACGGGGTTACTCAGCAAATGTGCTTACACATTCCAAACACAAAATTGGAAATCGAACATTGGTGTCATGTTCCCCCCCATATTATGAAATTTCTGCTTATTTCGCAAACTAGAAAGGAAGACTGAAATCTGAAGCATACCACACACAATTGAAATGAAATATTCTCTGAAAAATATATCACCAACCATTCATGTGGCCCTGTTGTCGGCGACAGACGAGAGGTCGCCAATCGACCTCCAACCTCTGTTAGCCTCCGTCTAATCAAACTCAATTTTACATTCCTCAATCAGACATCAGATTCCACCGAAAATGCATTTGTAATGCAATTTTTTTTCGCAACTTTTGACACCACAAGACAAAAATGACGAAATAATAACCCTGTTGATATTTTTGTATTTTTTTGACTCTTTTTACTCTTAATGATTTTATTAGAACGAACGATAACACTATATTCACATGTTTGTAAACTAATGACAATGAATTCACAATTATTTGACAATACGAAGACTTAACAAAATAACTCTAGACTCTCGACTCACTTTATTTTTGACATTCATAAGACAACTGGATTGACACAAAAGGTAATTACTATTAAACCAAATACCACTGTGGACTCATATACCTTTAAACTACATAAATCTAACTACCTAAGACATTAACAATATATATGACACAATCACACCATACAAAATTAAACTAAAATACTTATATAAATGACTAATAATAAACTAAAAGAGTTATTTTCTTTTTTTACTAAATGTATAAAGAAAAGAAATTTTTGTGGCTTTCACACTTTTCTTTAAACCCAAATAAAATATAAAATACCTATCCATTCACACCTTGAGATCAAATTTGCACAGAGATAAATAGTGAGAACATGAATGCCAATTCCAAGCACTATCTTCCTTCTCTGACGGCTTGGATTTAGACTTGTGAAACTTTATTTGCAAGCTCAAACTGGATGTAGAAGGTGCAGAGAAATTATAGTGGTAAGCTGGGCATTTCTTCAAGACTACGGATCGATGTGAGCATAGATAACAACAAAAAATATCTGATCTAGAAACAGGACACCCACAAATGCTTTTGAGATCTCTATTCCACGTTTTCTGGTAATGCATGTGTATAGAATACACACTTAAAAAGATTCCCTAACAATGGTGAAATGTGCAATGCAGAAAATCAAAATCATAGCTTTGTAGATGATTTTTAAACCAATTGTAAATGTGATTCAGCATAATAAATAGATGATCTTATATTGACCATTGTATGATGGTGCCTCTTATAAAGGCTATGCGCGGGCTCAGGACGTGTTAGACAGTGATTGGTATATGACAGTAAAGTCTACCATCAAACGCATAGAAATCCAGAAATGCCTATACCCACTACTCAGATACCTGTATAGCCCACGGAAATATCTGCATACACCTGAGTCTTACTGATCCTCAACACACAATGGCACTTGTATACCTTCATAAAGCACGACTCCACAGATAGGTCACGCAAATAGTATCCACTAATTTCGCTCTAATGCCAAATGAAGTTGTTGAAACAAATTTGCATAATAACAATGATAATTCATAGACTATTATTCAACACAATACTTTACAATCATATAGGAATATCATTCATATAATTTAGGATGTAGGTATAACTACACCTCCCACAAATATATCTCAAACTCTAAATACGTGAGTGGTTAAACTCACAAAACAAATATATTTGTTATTAGTTGTTTATATAACAACTATATAACAAATCACTAACTTAAAATTTACCAAATAATAATTACTATATGGTAAAACATTAATTATCGTGAGCAATAGATATAATTTTCCTAGCATTTGAGAGAAATGGAATTAGGACTCGATCCCTCAACCACATTGTTTTTTAGTATTAATTTTATAAATGTTTTTCTTTATCTTACTTGCTAGGAATTTACCAATTCAATAGGAGAGAGTACCCTCTCCCACCACCACCATAAAAAATAGAGGTGGAGTGTCATTTCAAAAAGGAATTGATTCTAAAACTCTTAAATCCTTGTCAAAAACACAATTTTTTGCATGTCTTGCAATCATAAGAGTCCATGAAACCACATTATTTTGAGTTAATTTGTTATAAACATCCCATACATTGTATATGCTTGCACATTTTACATACATATTTGTCATGGCATTTGCAACTCAGAAATTTAACAAAATTCCCATTTCCATTATCATAGTAATCCATGAGACCACATCTACTTGATGCATTTTCTCAAATAGTTATCATGCCTTACGTATTAATTTGTTTGCATTCCATGAGATGACATCTCTCTAAGGAATTTTGTCAAATAGTTCACATGCGTTGTTTATACTTCAAACTTTTTCATTCATGTCAACCCCTTTTGTAACTACAACACTTGACAAACAATAGTTTTAATTATGCTTTGATGGATGTTAATACCTTGTTTAAAAGCTCTTATTTTTTCATGGGCCAGAAATATATTGGAAAAGGCAAGTTGATTAAGTTATATTATTTTGAAAATTGTATAGAAAATGCAAATCATATCAGTGATAAGAGACTTGATTTATTTACCATGAGAAAGGTTTTTATTAACGACATAGGCATGTAGTATTTAAAGACAATTAAAATAGTTTACACGGGTTTAAATAATGTTGTGAGATTTAAAGTGGCACTCACATTGAAAATGTATGATTATAATTACAACATTGAACATGTGCATTGTTATTCAATATAATACTACCATATGTATTCTCAACCTATTGTGACCATTATGGTGGCATCGTTTGATGTGAATCTATATGGGAGTGCACCATTTGAAATCCATATAGGATGGTGATCTCCAACCCAATTCCTCATTAATGTGAATGATTTCAACAATTTATGTTACTTTTTGCTAATACATTATCAATATCTATCGAGATAATGGAACCAACCAAAATAATTCAAAATAATTTTTATTATTGAAACCCATTTCAAGTACTAATAAAGAATGCCTCAATGAGTGTTATAAAAAATCCAAATGGAAACACATTCAATTTATTCTAATTGGATAACAGAAGATACCCTTACACAAGTATAGGATAAATAAAATGCAATAAGACTTACTCATGTTATTGAATTATTTACATCCCTCATCCACTAAAACTACAAGGTTACATGCTACTAAAACATGACCAAAACCTACATGGTTAGGGTGCACTCCAGAGTGCTCCATATTTTCAAAGAGTTTGAGAGAATTCTCGTAAGAGTCATTTTTTTGCATAATTGCAGTGCATGGACCCACATTTTTTAACGCATTTTTTCAAATAATTATCATACCTTGTGTATACTTCCAAATTTACACACATATCTTTAAGGTCATTTGCAACAACAACATTTGATTAGAATCCCTTATCCATTATGCTTTGCTGGATGTCCACTTCCTATTATAGGCTACCAATTGGCATAGGTTTAGATGATTGCAGAAAAGGTTGTAAAGTCTTGCTTTACACTTGTCAATGGCATCCACTTAGAATTTTACAAGGCATTTTCAAAAAGACCATTTTATGCAACAAGAACACATTTCTTTAAAGCATTTTCTTGAAAACTCTTAAAGCCTCATCAAGAACACTTTAGTACATATCTTGCAATTATAACTTTCATGAAACCACATTGTTTTGAGGTATTTTACATACACGTATCATAACATTTGTAAGTACAGAATCCAAAACAATTAAATAAGATAATGGTATAATAGTGATCCTATCACAGTCAAACATCATTAAAATTTTATGGGAGATGCATGTAATAAATCTGACACTTTTACTATGAATGGATAACTATCCTTGCTCAACAACATGTACAAATTTTTTCCCTAAAAATGGGTTTAATATTAATATTTCTAGTGGAATTAATAAAAATAAATAATTTGTTTACATAAACATTTAATGTCTCAATATAATGGGGAGAAACCTATCTTTTGAGAATCATCAATGTTGCAGTTAATAGTAATTCGTTTTTCAAGATAACCTTCCATAGAAAACCCCACTCTATATATTTTCTAGACATCAAGTCCATACCCTACTCTAAAGCTCCCATTTTCGCACAAGTTCAAAGAATGTTGTCTCAAATTCCTTGTAGAAATTTCCCAGAAATCCACATTAAGATGAACATGCACGAGATCTATTTATACACAAAAAGGTAGCGAGATACTACAACTAATTTTATGAATCGTGAATTAAGAATCATAGAAGATATTTTTTGGACGATATGCAACACCATGTGGTGCCCTAGGAGTGGGATAAATCAATCAATTTGGAAAAGGATTTGTCATGTCTTTACCATAAATTAATACACCCATATCACTAAAGATTTCATAGTTTCCAGTGTCATGCAAATATTCTAACACAAGGCAACATGAGACAATTTTTTGGGACTAACTGTGGGAGGTAGACTCTTGCAAAATATATCCTATCAGCCAATTAAGCTTATCATGGTTAGTTATCTTGGTTATTTTGATGTCCTTTTTTGCAAAAAAGGATTCCCAAAAAGTCTTAGAACTAAAGAGACACCACTTTTACATTATTATTATTTTTTGTGTGGACCTATCACATTAGGTAGGACTAAACTATTATGGAAGTTATGGAGATGGAATTGTGATTACAAAATCTCTACCTTTCTCTAGCCAATAATTTTGTCAAATTACAATTTATACTCCACTTCAAGCCCTTATTATTTTAAGTCCATATTATGTAAAAACATGCAATGTTATAGGACTCCAAGTGACTCCTCCATGGATAATCTCTCCGTTTTATAAGTTAACAATCTATACCATGGGGTTTGAACATTGCAAATATTTTTAATGGGCAGTCTTCTAACCACTAAGCTTTAAGAGTAACATATACAACTAAATACTTAATATTTTACAGACATAGACAACTTGGTGGGGGCAACCCACTGGGATTTACTAAATAAACATGTGGCATGCCACATTCATTTGTAGAATAAAAAATAATACCAATATTTCTAGTTTTACCGCTTGATATTCTATTATTAATACCCCCTCCCAATACACCATTCCAATTTCAAAATACCCCTTATTGTACTAGATATCAAAAGTACTTATTATTTATATGACATTGTTAATTTGTACTTATTTCATGTTGAATTCAATACTTGACATCCACTACAACATTTAATCATGTTGTTTGTTAAATCCCTATTGAAATTAATCTTAGAATCTAAAGAAATGAGTCTCGATATCCCTAGTTTGATGTCTTCATTATTTTGTTTTCTATTTGTTTACCGTCGTTGTTAAGTATTTCCATTTCATATCCTTTTGGCATCCTCCTTTTATTTCCCACACTTGTTGAACCTATTTTCCTATAGTATACCCTTCACTTTCCCATCACACTCCCATTTTTCTCTTTATACTTTAGTTTTTTCTTATAATACCTAGGGAGAAGGTTGTAGCCTATAAACATTACATTACGAACGAGCCTTAGACAACATCGCTCATCTAGGATCTCACAGGAAATATCCTTCGTGTGCATAGGATGGGGGGAGAGCAAAGAGAATCTGTTTCATCCCAACCCATCATTACATGCCTTATAATCACATCCAGAAAAAACCTAAATCCCTATAATATAAAAAATTGCCAACTGTTGGCTACATTCTTATATAGAAATATACTACATATTATCTATGTGTCCACGTTTAATCAGCCACCTTCTTCCCTTTTCATTTATCTATTTTGACTTCAAACATGATATCTACATCTGAATCACCATTCTCCTGCTTATTTTACATGGAGGACGTAAAACAACGAAAGACTTCCCACCTTTTCTTCCAAGGGAGATGAGAACCCTACATCTTAGCCAGAGCTTCATATACCTTCGAAACCACCAACAATGCCTTAGCAAGAGCTTGTAAGTGAAACTGTATGCACATTGATCTCTCCTCTAGCTCTAAGCACTCCTGGTGAAGAAGGAATTTTTCTGAAGCGTTGGAGAGGATATTTGCACAGCTCAATCCCTGCGCCATTTCAAATACGTTCCTACGGCCCAGGGTTTCTTGGGATCAAGCATAAAATTCCTCATGTTCCCAAAATTGTGTTTCTTCTACACAACATTCATTTCATCAAATATATACCATGCCCTCCCTAACTATTATCTCATAACAACATTCTTAAGTTTCCCCCCATTCATTCAGCAAAGGACTCCCTTGTGTCCTCTCCCCTAACCGAACACTTCGTCTTCCATCTCAGACATTCACCAATATCCTTCCTCTCATCTTGCTACTCGTTATCGGGACTGTGCAATCAAGAAGGTATTTGTAGAACCCCCAAAGCTCAACTGCACTAGCTGAAATTCCAAAAAACCTATCCCACATCTGCTTTTATAATCGTCTGTGTGCTTCGCACAACCAAAGAGACTACTAAGTATAAATTTTCCATTTATCTTATGAGCTTGCATCGACGCACGAGAAAGTATTAGCTTCCCCCCTACCAGCACCCAAGCCAAATTATTTTCACATACAGCCATTCATGGCATCCTATGTCACTAGTTTTAATACCTCATTAGGAAGATCATCCTTCCAAATAATGTGGGAGACACCTTTCTTAATCATCATTTCAACTCTTATGTTCACATGACAATCTGATACCTAGTTCCGATCACGCTTGATATAGGAGAAGATGATACTGTAAAATGAAGGTATTAGATCAGTCAAACTTTCGATGATCGAATCCATATTCCATGCTCTCGCTTTTTCGGACTTCATGGCTTCAATAATCACCTTAGATCCTCATTCCACCTAAATCTTTAAATAGTGTTGTCTCCTAGCCTCCTGCAAACCCTGTAGAAGATCCAATTCCCCAACCTTATTGTCTAAGGCAATCGCACAGTCACGGGATAAAATAAGATTTGGTTGACTTTCATAATTTTGAAAAATGTATCCATATCCAACTTTACATAGATTTTACGTAGATGTTCCATCAAAATTCATTTTTACACATGTCAGTTGGGGAGTCTCCCATATCACTATCATAACCTTTCCATTCCCATTATCAGGACCTCTATACTTCATTTCACTAAGGGCATGTATGGATATTCAAATTTAATAGGATTGGTAAATAAAATTGGTATTATTATTTTCCAATATACCTTGTGGTTATGATGAGCATGCTTCACTTTTCACATACATAAGAAAATCTTTTCATTTCTAAAGTGACAAATACTGACAATAAGCCATAATGGTTCTGCAGTTGATAGGGGGATTCTTGTTACATATGAGGAACAATTATGTTGAGAGTTGTATAAGCAACATATACCTTAGTATCAATTGTTACATGAATCATTGATTATTAAATAAAATGAAAATCATTCAGTCATGGAGAAAGTAAACACAACACCTGACCCATTATGGAAAGGAAAATGTTTATATAAGAAAGTTCCAAGTTTATATAAGAAAACATTGAGTTTACTCACTTATGAAAGGTGATATCTTCTTGAAACATTTCATTTGTTGACCTCTTTCGAATACATTATTACACAAGGTGTGAATAACACCATTTTGAGTCAATTTTGCATTAGAAATCAACCTTTTTTGGACTTTTGGTGTTGTTCTTATGAAAAATCATGTCATGAAAGGTGGCACAAATGTGACGCAACCTTGACATGATTAGATATTTTTAATTACATCGAGTTTACATTGATTTAGTGCCATGTTATCTATCATTTATGCCACATATAAGTGACACAATATTGTATTTTGCACCAATATGGTGTGGCACAAAAATGACACAAACTACATTCACAAAAAATACCAATAATTATACTCTATTGTTTTATTTTTTATATTAATAAATTATTTGAAATTAAACTTTTTTATTTATTATACTTGATAAAAATAATTAGATTGTGCAGTCCCTCTATATCTATATGGGCAAGATCCGGTGGGCCTCACATATACCATATAGCAAGCTATCTAGACAAGATCCGGTGGGCCTCACATATACCATATAGCAAGCTATCTAGACATGGGGTAGGAGATACCAATCCCCTTCCTCCTCTTCCAACTCCCATTATATTTCAAGCTATAAATATATATTAATTAAAATTTAGAATTGTTTTGATTTGAAATCTACGTAATTCACAACTAATTAAATACCATGTCTTATCGGAACAAATCCATTCTCGTTTGATTAATTGATGAATGTATATGAGTCCCATCCCATTGATTGTAATGATGCTTGCACATTTTTTGTTGTAAGTGTATTATAGCGAGTTTCTTGCAAAAACACAGAAATTATAAAATTACGTGTATTAATAATTTATATAAGACAATTCATATAAGAAATAACAAGATTGTACAATAACTTATACTAAACATAAAAATTTGTTTGTTAACTTTTCAAAGTTGTGTTGTCCCATTCAACGAGTCACGTGTCCTTTTCTCATGCACACATCATAACCTAATAACTAGGAACTTTTCCTCCCTCCGTGAATTACAATATTTGTAAAATATTTAATTGATAAAAAATCAAAATTTCAAATATCATAAATTGAGTTCACTAAATTGCAGACTTATTATTCTTGTCTCAAATCATTTTGTCACATAGGACATTCCAAGTTTTTTCAACTACATTGCGAAGTCGAAGAAGTCTCCTCTCGAAAACAATGTTTCCTTCATATTTAAGATGTAAATTATAGATTTAAAAAACAAGTAAAAGAGTATAGATTTTTTTAATGTTATATTTATGGAATAAAATTACATTGCTATTAAGCGAGATTTTTACCTGAATTCGATATTCTAGAGTTTAAACATTTCCGTATTTCGGATCTCTAGAAAATCAAGCAAGAACTTACAGAAAGTGTACATGCATATGACACACATTTAAAATAATTATCTCTAAGCTTTCTTATGAGATACATCCTAGACAACATGCACAATGGTTTGTAGGGGGACTCTTACTACCCTTTCAACGTGCGTTGTCACACAAGACTTTCACCAATCCTTAGGAAGCATTAGAAGCATCCTCGCAAGCGAAAACAATGGAAAGTATTGATATTGGTGTAAGCCCACTCATGGAGGTGCAGATCATATCTATGGTGACCTAACTAAAAAAATTAATAGTAAACAATGCACACAAAACACATGGTGGAATTTGGTGTACTTGTTGTGAAGTGGAAGGCCACACCAAAAACACATGCCTACACAAAAAATTGAAGGCCATGCTTAGATCATGTCAGATTTGTGAAGGAAACCACAACGCTCAAAATTACCCTTACTTCACTTAGCCAAGCAGGCAGAGGTAACAACATACTGTAAAATATGTGATGCACACACTCATGACACATCAGAGTGTCGTATTATTGACCAAATCCATGAAGCCAGATCAGTAGGAATTTAATAAGCTACCAAAGAAATGCTAATGAAAGGCATGGTGGATATGGTTGCAGATGAAATGGATGAGGACAAGGGCGTCGTGGAGGTGGTAGATATCCACATAGAACATGTTATAAATGTGGATTGCGAGATAACTACCAATGTGATTTCCCAGCATTCTCAACTTCCACACATTGTCAAAAGGAGTGTAAAGTAGAAGATTTCCCCTATCTGTATAAGATAATGAAAGAAGAAGGTGATATAGGAGAAGGAATGATATAGATTGTGCGCATTATAGGGGTTGAGTCTAGGACAAAATCTATATCAATAGTCAAGAAAACAACCAAAGTATAGGTAACCACACGCTTGTTATATGCGCAGAGAAATACCTTCAAATAAGGTGCACCCCACTCAATTAGATTCTACGAAGCCCTATCATGATAGAAAGCAACAGAAAGAGGTTGTTCATAATGTAAAATACTTGATAAGTGAAATTTTAGGAGAGATATAATTCCTTATAGATGAAGTAAAGTTGTGACATTAAAGGTTAAAGGATTCCAAGGATGAACAAATTAGTGAAAAATAAGTTTTAGGAGGTGTGTAGGTTTTTGCGCATAGAAGGTATCTTACCCCTATTAGGTCAATGGTTATCACACAATTTGAGGACGGTAGTGCTCGGGAAATAAATGGTAATGACTTAAAAGAAGGATGTAAGATAAACAAGGGTGGAAATTTTTGACAGAGATATACTTGTTGATGCCTGCATAGAAGGTTGGAGCATTAATGAATTATTGGTCAACATTGGCGTAGAAGTAAACATACTTACAATAGATTCCTGGAATAATATGGGATGACCAATGCTACATGCATCTCTACACATTTTATTCATGGCTAACAAAACACGGGTAGTACCTAAAGTATTCTTAAATAATTCCATAATCAGTATTATGGGGGTGAAGTTCCATGGAGATTTCAAAGTTATATCATTAGCTAAAGCAAATGATTTTCCGGAAATTGTTTGATGACCTTGGTGTTATGTCAATACTGTTGATTTATGATTTAAGAAACAAAATGTGAGTTTCACAAATGATAATCAACACGTTATCTTTCCTATGGACTCTAAATAGAGTGCATCGTATGTACAGAATATGGAAGAACATGAAGATTTAGAGCATTTATAGGGATAGAGAATTTTGAGACCACTAAGCAAGGAGAAATAAAGTGGGGTGATAACTAGTCAATGTTTGACACAACCAATGTGGCATGTGAAAACTGTTCACATTGTTCATACGAGCTAATAGGGAAACTATGGTATCATTACAAGCACATCCTCCTATAATATTATCCAAGCATCTATATACATTCATAGAAGTATTTGAAGCATTAATACAGAAAACCCCCAACCTCCACCGAATTTTAGTGCAAATGAAGATATCAGTGATTTTCTTAAGGATATGGAGTCTTATATGTAAACCAACAAAGCACGACAGAATTGCTTAGTCTATTTGTTAAAAATTACCACAACAAGATGGTGTGAAACACATCGGTTCACATTATTATCAAGGAGAGACATAACAAATGATATAAAGGATAGGTCCGAACAGTTCAATGGTGCATGAAGATACCCCAATTACAGTGGAGTCACTAGTCCAGAAGAACATATAAATACCTATGTGGAGATATGAATGACTACAAAGGTTAATAATGCCTTATGGACACGTCTATTCTATCATATTCTATCATACATTACATGTATTGACACAATCATGGTATGTGCGTTCTGAGTTGAGAAGACAATTGAATTCCTAGAAAGAACCGACACAAGGATTTCTCCCTACATTTTTCTTTGTCTCATCATCCCCCTACTTGACTTACCCCATTTAATGTATAAAAGAAGTGGTATTTGGAGATGATTCTCCTATGAAAGATAAAATGTTGACGCTACACAAGGAAAAGAATTTTGCCCTAACCACAATGTTCATTGAAGATACTTGTTGTCACGTAAAATCTATAGCGTGAAAAATTCAAAGTTTTGGTCATGACAACCAAGCCCATACTTGAAATTCCCATTCTTGATCAATGTAAACCTTTCCTCCAACCATCATTTCAATTGTGTCACCCTCATTATAGTCGAGAGGAATGTGCTAACATCATTTTAAAGTGTGTTTCATGCATAGAGAATTTTACATAGCTTGGTTCTTGAAGCTACTGAGATCTAAGAAAGAAGAGTGCTCCCAGAGGCTCAATAAGGGGTTATTTTTTGTCTTTTTGCCACTCTTGAATATCCTCTGAAGGAATACATGGAAGATTAAAATCATCCAGAAGTTTCATGAGAGATCTTTGAAGTTTCTATAGGTATTTTGGGAAGATTTGGTGAAGAAAATTGATTTCAAGAACAAGTTAAGCAATATTGGGTCTTTCTGGGAAAGGCACTGGGAAATGCATGTCTTAAATAGATAGTCTCCTTGTTCGAAATGTTTCGAGAGCCTAGTGAAGAGTTAGGATCTCATATCTTAGGCATCAAAAATATGATAAAGACTACATTCTAGTGAAATGATCAAGAAAAGATTATGGGAACATTAAAATGTGGAAAATTGTCTGACGATGGAGCTCAAGAGTCCTTCTACAAGACAAAAATTGTTTGAAATGTTTCAGGAGCCTTGTGAAGATTTATGAGCCAAAAATAAAATAAAATGAGGGTATTTTTTAATTCTCTCCATTAACCGTAAGTTTTTTTGGTTCGGTTTCATCAAAAACTATTATTTCCACTCAACTTACCGACATATAACTTGAGGCAAAATTGAATGTCTGGGTAAAAATTGCTGAAGAATTCAATTTCAAGGATTCTAAATAGTCTCATTGGATTCATTGGTGTGTTTACACGATGATTCATATATTGGTTGGAAACAATTCATTAAGTTTGGACTTTGAGGCGAAGGAAAAATTTTGGCGAGAAAGTTTGAAATGAAAATCATGCTCACATGCAACATTTGAGTGGTTGGGTGCACTTTTGGTGTCCTCTTGCACCATTAGTGCACATCTGAGGTGAAATTGCAACTAAAAATTTTGTGTCACTCTCATTGGTCCATTTCCAACTCAAAAACATAAGATGGAGACTTAAAAATTCCACGTTATGACTTGTTAAGTGTTTTAAGTGATGGTGAGTCCCACTTTTCCCTCACATGTGCCTTTTTAAACATCTCATGCACGTTGGGTTCACTTTCGAGGTGAGATTAGACCCCAAAAGGATGCCATGCTCTCATCGATGCATTTCTTTACAAATATACATGCCATATCAACTTAAAAACGTGAAAAAGGCTTGTAAATGTGCATGTGCATGCCATGTTTCCCCATCCCCGTGCCTATGGTGACCTTTTCTCACAGCCATGCATCTTGGGTGCATGTTTGAGGTGAATTTTCACCCAAAAAAAGTGCCCAAGTACAATGGAGATTCCATTATCCACTTCTCCATTCCTCCATTCTCTCATATCCACTCTCCATTTGAACTTCTGCCATATAAATTCCCTCACCCATGCTTCCCACAACTCATAAACTTTGAACACAACTTCGAAACATAAAGGCACTTCCTTGGCAGCAATTAAAGCATCTTTTGAAGCTAGTTCTAACACTCAAATATAAAATAACTAGTCCGGAGGACATTTTTGGGCTTTAGATGTTCCCAAGTTCTCCCAAGAAAGGTACAGTACAAAATAACACTCAATTAGATTTTCAAAGACTATTGGAATGCGTGAAACGAACATCGTATGTTCAAGTTGTTGTCAATCACAGTTCGGATCAAAATTTGTCAACAGGGAAAATGTAGGTATGCAGCACCCTGGCTAATTATAAAGAGCCTAGTTACATATTTTGGAGTTCACCGAGGCAAAAGACGACTTGAATGCATTGAGTTGACTTCGTCGGTGTTCTTCACGCATTTACAAAAGGGGGGGTTCAATAGTGGGGTCCACTTTTGTTTCAAAAGGGGACCCGGCCACCGTGGTATTAGTGTAATTTTAATTATTCAATAACATTATAGTTTATATCAAATCATTTTATGCCCTTTCATGATGACACGTGGCCGATAAAGAGGGGTCCACACGATGGGTCCTCAAAGCCACGACATGGCATGCCACTATAACCACTCAACTAGCCAACCAACTTAGGCTCACAATGTCCAACTCGGCTAGGAGGTAGGGTAGCTCGACATGGCAGGTAGTTAGCAGGTAAGTCGGGGAAAATAAGCGCAATGATTCAGACAATCAAAGCTCAATGGGCTATTCAAACAAACCGACCCACCTATCCTGTTGCCAACTAAAGAAGCTAGGCAAACAAACACTAATCGTGCCAACCAAGCACCTTCCATGTTGGGTCTGTTGGTTTTTAAAATTGTACTTTAACAACCACAGTTAAGGGACAGCAAGCCCCTCCTCTTTATTGGAAGAGGTTCCCTCATTGAAAGCAAACAGCAAAGTTATATACAAATGTACAACTTTCAAAGTGTGGAGTTCTAATACTTTGGAACGTTTTATGCCCAAAGATCATCAATACAAAAGGATGGAAGAATAAAGGAGATGAGGAAGGAAGAACATAACAATACCTTCAAGAAATATAGATGGCAGAGTACCACCTTATACATATTGAACTAGGGAGTTGCAGAGTAGAATCATTCACTTTCATCACCAATATAATTCCACAGACGCAAAGTTCCAGAAATCATATAAACAAGAACACAAAGTTTCCTATCACAAAAGATGGATGATTCCCAAGTTCCAGACATGAAAAGAAGAAAAGCAGAGGAAGAAAGGGCAAACTTCTATAAATATAGAGGCCACCCCCCTCATTTAGCATAGAAAGAAGTAGTGAGAAATATTGTAGGGAGTGTGCAAAGGAAGCCATCAGTTAAAGGCATAGTTACCAGGAGACGGGTACGGGTACGGGTACGTGGAGACGGGTACGGGTACTGGTACGGCATTTTTTAGAAAAGTGGGAGACGGGTACGGGGAGACGGCAATATATATGAAATTACTAGAAAAATACTATTGTACATTATTAATTTATTTAGATTCAAAATGCACTGAAATTTAAAAATAACTGTACTTTTTGAAGTAAGGAAATCAAATGTTGACAAAAGATGAGTAATTCTATTGATATTTGATATCTCACATATTGTGGGAAGAGTACATTGTAACAGAAATATGCAAAGAATCCCTGTGTGTGTGCGCATGTGCGTGGGGAGACGGGGGGAGACGTTAACAAAGGTTCCCGCGTACGGGAGACGTACCCGGTACGTGTACCCATACCCGGTACGTGTACCCGTACCCGGTACGCGTCCCAATAGGTGGGGGACGCGTCTCCCTGCAACTATGGTTAAAGGTGTGTTGAAGAAGCCATCAAGAGGCGTAATTGTAAAGTTTCTCCCATAGTCTTGTTGAAGTACCTCATGGGTGAGATTGTAACAATTTCATGTTAATATTATAATTTACTTTGATATTTCAAATTTGTCATCATTCCGTCTTATCATAGTCAATGGTATTCTTGTGTTCGGTTGTTGTTTTGTTTCCAGATTACATCCACCAAACTAAAGGCTATGCATTAGTAAATAATCATAGCACGAGGAGTTCCCGGTGAAGAATTTTCATAGTGCCGGATTGGTGATGACACCCTCCCATGATGACATGTGGCTGATGAATAGCAGTCCACATGATGGGTCCTGGGTGTAACATCCCGTTAATTAACCCTTTTTTTATTCGGCGTATAATTATTCGGATAAATATGATTAATGAAAAATATGTCTTGCGAATAATTAAATACCGCATATTATAAGTATTAAATGCATAATGATTATAATTGTGGAACTTCGTTGTCCGGTTTGAATTGTGTCATTGTTAAATTATTTCATGACTACAGAAATTATTTTTGAGATGTAGTATTTTGGGGAAAATCTCTCCAACTTAAAAGTTGGTTGAGTGGATTTATAACACTAATTTGTGGCCTATTTTAGTATTTCCGCCATTAGAATATCGTGGGAATATTGTCACACACTCGGAATCGCTAAGTAATGTTTGATTTTTATTTTTATTTTACTACAAAAATTAGAATGCGGTGATTTAACACCCTAAATGCTTAAATATTCATTATTTATATATAATTGTTTTGGAGTTCATGTTGGAAATGGCATTAAATACGATGGTGTGGTCAAAAATTTAATGAATATAATATATCCATTTTAGTGGACATTCTCGTGGATGAGGGAGATTTAAATTAATTGTTGAAAAGTAATATCTTATTAAAAAAAACCCACCCACGTTGATATAAGGCTTTTCCAACCACCCTTTTGACATTTTGGAAATATGGAGAGTAAATGCGACTTAGGAATTTTTGGGATTTGTGGGAAAAGAGGAAAAAGATGGAATTGGGATTTTATTTGGCATTCAAATTTGTGAAAAAGCTCCCATCTTGGAGACACTCTACATTAATTTTACCTGTATGTGAGGGTGGGGGCATTTTTATTCAGAACCCTTAATTTTAATTGAAGGGTGCAGCATTGTGGAAATGTGGTTGGTTTTGGAGAAGTTGGAGCTTAAGCACCCAAAACAAATAGACTAGGGTTTTCAATTGTATTTGGAGGCAAATTAAACAAAAGGAAATCAATTTTACAAGGAAAGGTTTTCTCTGCTATTCTCCTAGTTTTTTATTGATAAAAAGATTATAATCTTTTGTGGGTTCTACATTCTTCTCTGGGTTTTGGAAAATAATTGTGGAAAACAATCTTTGAGCTTGAAATCTTTGTATTAAAATGATTTTTTATTATGGGTTCTGTAGTTGAATGTGCACATCGACTATTGGGGTTTTTCATTGATATTTTATATATTTTTTTATAAAACGATTAATGTCTTTTGTGGGTTCTGCATTCTTCTCTAGTTTTTGAAAAATAATTGGTGAAACTCTCCTCTGAGCTTGTAATATCTATGTTTAAATTATTTGTTAATGTGGGTTATGTAGTGGAATGTGCAAATCGACTATTAGAGGATTTCCATTATTATTTTCAATATAAATTTGTTGTTCGTGTTGGGTATTTGGAAAATATTAGAAAACCAGTTATTAAACTCGACTTCCTTCAAAAAGTATGATTGTGGTTTGTTTGTTTTCCTATAGGAGATCTTGCAATTTGAATTAATTGGATGAGTTCTTTTTCTTCACCTATACCCAATTTGTTATTTCCTTTCGTTTAGTTCAATGTCTCTAATTGTATAGTTTACTTGAAAAGACGAACGACTATTGGGTTGTGTGCATTTTCTGAAAATTTTGGTGGGTAGTATTTTTTTGCTTGATATGAATATTCTTATGGTTGTTTGGGCTTCATAAGGAATTAGAGGAAATTTTGGAAATGGACCTTTATTCTACTACAAGATTGATAGCTGATTTCTTAGTGTACTTTAGCATTGAATGTAAAATCGCATAAAAGTACTAAAGGTAAACTAAGGTGTTGGTTTTACTTGTCTTCATTTGGGTATTAAATTGTCTGATCGCACGAATTCCAAAGAACCGCTAGCCATGATATTTATGACTGCTACGGCTTGTAATTTTCTTATAAAATGGTATCGCTTATTTTGATTTACCGGAGCAGCAAAAGTTAGGTTGTTGGTTTTCATTGCTTGAATGAAATTCGGTGAATATATTGTCTTCCGATTGTATTATGAAAGGATTGTGTACTTACTTATTCTATGAAAAAGAAGAAATGGAAAATGCAGTCTTTGATTAAGATTATAAATGCAAGAAATCCTTACCCAAGAACATTTCGGAAAATGATATTAAAATAAAATGTAAAGTTGAGATGCAGTTGGGTAAGGCTTTATTTTTGATGTAATTAGTTCCTTCATTTTTACTTATCCCAAGATCCTTTGACTCGGAGGGCTGGATTACTTGATCCATGCCTTTTTCATTTGAAGCTTTTGTTTCATTATGAGATTTTATTTAGATTGCATAGACCTCGTAGTTAAGGATATATGAAAACAGGATTGGATTAAGAACACTGTAGGGAATGCCAAAAGCATCACAAAATACATCTAAAATTACTCTTGGGTATTGAACCTAAGGAGGAAAAACAATGAGGGCAGAGAACTTGCAAGGCCAGCCATCACGAGATTTGCAAAAAACTTCCTCACGTTGCAATCTCTTCTTTCCCTAGCAAAGAACTTGGAAAAAATGTTTTCAAGTGATAAATAGAATGCATCAAATTGGAGCCGCAAACAAGATGCGAAAGACACAAACAAGAAAGTTTTTGACGATTTATTTTTGAAAAAAACAGCAGAGGTTGTGAAAATTGTTGAGCCTCTTATTAAGGTGTTGCGGTTAGTGGATGGGAAAAATTAGCCATGGGTTATATTTATGAGGCTATGGATCAGGCAAAGGAGCAGATAAGGTTAGCAAACAAAGAAAAGGTAACTAAGGGCCTATATGGGAGATTATAGATAACAGATGGAGCAATCAACTCTATCGCCCTATACATGCAGCTGGATATTTCTTGAACCCGAGATATCATTATAAACCTCAGCTTGGAGAAGATCAAATAGAAGAAGTAAAATATGGTTTGTACGAGTGCCTAGAGCACATGGTCCCTGACGAGAGGCAACAACTTCTACTTCACCGACAAAACAGTTTTTTCAGCAAATCCATAAGTACCTTTGGGAAAAACCTTGCAAAGATTGCAAGAGATGTGGACCAACCATGTAAGCAATTCTAAGTTTTTTAAAGTTCATTTGATTAAACTTTTTAACGAATACTGGTGAATTTTTAGAATAAGATACAATCTAACTTGTTGAATTACACTTTAAGCTATAAGTTTTACTTTTAATTTTTAACTTTGTTTTTATCGTCATTGTTTAATAATTATACATTTACATTTGGTAGTCAATATCCTCAATTGCAAAAGTTTGCAATTAGGATCCTGAGCCAAACTTTCAGTGTTTCTGGGTGCGAGCAATATTGGTACGTCTTTAAGCGGATTCACACAAAGAAGAGAAACTGTTTCGAACAACAACGGTTGTATGATCTTGTCTTTGTGCAGTACAACCTACGGCTACCAGTTGTTGAACCGAAGACCTGATAGAGATCCCATTGTCTTGGGTGATATAGATCTAACCTACAATTGGGTAGAGGAGAGTCAATCATCAGAATTTGATCCCAATGACTTGGGGTGGATGGTTTTTGATCACGATGATGAGCCACTAGCATTGTCATCCCCACCGTCATGAGACATGGTAGGCACTAGTCAAACTCGTACTACTCCCAGTGCCAATACAGTTGTTGTAGATGTACCTGAGAATTTGGATGCGTCCGAGTAAGAGGGTGGTGATGATATTGATAAGGATGAGCCTAAGGATCCCATTCTCAACAGTGGTGCAAAGTTTGACAATTGAAAATTGATGTCATCTAGTTTTGTCTAAAGTTTTATAACTTGTAGTATTTGTATCAATGATCATAGCATGTTATTTTTTTGGAGTCTCGGACTATAGAGGCCTTTTAGAGCCTCATTATTTATGTTTTTTGTTTCGAAATCTCATATATGATATATGTATTGTGTTTTGGACTTGGAGTTCGTGTCATTTTGCTATAAACACCTTTCTTAGATATATACATGAGCAAGTTTTGTATATTTTGTGTGTAATTATTGGAATCAACGTTTCTAATCTTTCACATATATTGTTTTCATTAAACATATAAATTTTTATGTGTTTTTTAATAAACCAGTTCATAAAGTTTGATTTGGTCTTGTTTCGGTCCGGTCCAGCCCTCAACCAGTTCTAAGTTTGGTTTCGATTTTTAAAACATTGATCTGGAAGGAAGACCATAATGTGCAGTTTTGTAGGATGCTTCAGAGGACAAAGCAGGTGACTCTCACCCATAACACAAAGCATTGTCACGTTATTCAGGAAGCAACAGGAGCATGCACAAGAGGCACATCGGGAGGATGCAGGTTCCCCTACAAGTTGCTACAAGAGAGGTGACCCAAGTCACTATCAATGTGATTGCCCCAAATTCCCAGCTTGTGGATACTGCAGCGAAGTGCACACAACTGAAGATTGCTCGGAGTTATATAAGATGATGACCCATAAATTGAATGGCCCTATTAAGGACACAAAGATTATCAAACATGGAGAATGGGTGCCCAAGAAAACCAAGAACCCAAAGGGAATGCCAAGGTGTGTGTGACCACACACAATGGTGGAAGCGCTCAACCAAAAAGAGCAGAGCTTCAATGAGAACCTACGAAAGACAAACATGCGAAGGTCATGGACAACCTTGACAGGGTTGGACAAAAACTCATTCTACAAAAGGCCAGGAAAATAATAAGGGAATTGCAGGGAGAAATCAAGACTGCACATGAGATAAGAGGCTTAAAGGCACCCACACGCAGAGAGATCAAGGAAGTGACTTAAATCATCGACCTCTAAATACCAGTGATGTACTGCCCCTTTTAAATAAATGGTTGTAGGAAGTCCTTCAAATAGAAGTCTCGCGTAAGAGTAAACAGTAGGTCGAGAATTGAAAATAGCAAAGTGTGGCTTTGATAGCAAGATATTACTAGATGTGGCCTTGAATAGACACGACATGTGCAACATCTTAATTGATATTGGCGCGGAGGTGAATATCCTAAGCATGGATGTGTGGACGCACATGGGGAGACAAGCATTGCAGTTGACTGAAAATACATTGTTTAAGGTTATGTCATGTCCCTTTTTGGAGACTAGCGGATTTGAAGATCTTAATCCATTTTCCTCCCATTGGGCTTAAGGAAGGAAGCAAGAGGAAGAATTGGATGACATTTTCTAAATAAATATTTTCATTATTATCATGTATTCCTAGTGGGAAGCCAAGCACTCCAATAGAAGAACTTATTTAATAAGGATATAAAGTATTTTCAGCATGTAGGCTCTAAAAACAAATTAGATAATTAAAAGATACTTATTATAGAGTCAGCCAAAAGTTATGATATAGCACCCTTTATGTTATAAAAAGAGGATGTTTGGCCAATATGTGGGTTGTTAAATCTTATTATTTATTCTCGGGAAAGGTTGTACCTTTCCTTTCTCATCAAGGAAGAAAACCCTTGTTTGAGACCACTTCAAAGACTAAAAAACTTCATACTTGAACTTGTCTTGGGGACGGAAAACCCTCAAGCAAGGATATTTGCAACTATTGAATATTTTAAGGTATTTAGAGTTGATATCTTTCTATCTAGCCCTAGGCGACATGTATCATGAGCATTTTGGATGTGTTTTGATGGATATATGGTATGATTCTTGCATGGATGAACTTGTACTAAATTTTAAAGGTGAAAGCAATCATTTCCTTGCATGTTTGAGCCACTAATTAAATATTTCCAGAACGGGTGAATTACTTGTAGGTACAGTTTGGCATGTTTAGGTGGATGTTTGGGCAAGTTGATTTGATATTTGCATTCTTAGTATCTTTGAGCCCCAAGATCCTAAGTCTCGTCAATTTTAAAGCTTCCTAGTTAAAGTTGTGAAAGTTTAACGTAATGAATAAATTCTGCAGACAAAGGGTTTATAGAAAATTCATATCTTCATTTCTGAGGCATTAAAAATTAGTTTTCCTTCATAGTTTCATTGTTGGTAATTAATCATAAGTTTTGAGCTTGATTGGGCACATTTTCAGTGAATTTAAGGCATCGTAAAGTGAGTGGGAGTTCTCAAAACATAACGCTACCCTAGGAAGGGAAAATTTGTAAGTTTGAATGTGCATTTTCAGCCATACCCAACCCTCGGAAGTCTGATTACAGCCATCTAAAAATTAAATTCAGTCATCTCTCACTCAGCCCTAGCTATTTACTGGAAGTCCCCCAAAAAGGGACATTATAGACTAGCAAAACAAGGGTCATCCCACTTGGAATGCTCAAGGGCGTGAGCATAAATATTATGGGTGTAATGTTTAGAGAAAACTTCAAGGTTATATAACTGGCTTAGGTTGACCACTACTCTGCCCTATTAAGTAGGCCATGGTCCTTCGAGAATAATGGGAATATGCGCTTCAAAAAATGCTACCTTATAGTTGTAAAAACGGTGAGCAAAGGGTGATGATCCTATTGGATGCAATCCAAGAACCCCCACTTGTAGAGACTAAGGATGTCGAAGAAGATATCAACTGCATCTACAAAACTTACAATGGAAGGAGAAGACTCCATCGAACCAAATAAAGAAGGATTATTTGAATGCAATACAAGCAATGTTTGCAAAAGGTGTGTGGAGGAAGCCTATGAGCTTATCGGTCGTCATTGCACCGAGATCAAGAGAAAGTCCACACGATCCTTAAGGAGTAGAGATCTAAGGAACAACAACATAATCACTAAGGAAAAATATGCACCAACACATGAGTGAAACCAAAACGCAGGCTTACCAATAAAAATCCTACTTACAAGAGGAGCATGCCCACGATAAAAAGAGTCCTCAGGATTAGCAAGGGGATCTTGTAAAGCTACCAAGATATGATGGAACGAACTGCGCACAAGCCTATATGGTGGTATTAGAGGCATGTCTGCCTAGAGAGGAGGAAAGGGTACCCTCTCTTTGTTTACAACCTAAAAAGTACAGCCGCAAGGTGGTGGGCAACACGCCACCCCTCATTACTTAAATGAAGCAACATTAGAAAATCCTTATCATCCCAGAATGAGAAGAGAAATGTGAAGGAAAACCTCCCAAGTTATGACAAAAACACATGTCCACCCTCTCATGTGTGTGCATATGAAGCAGTATGGGTTAGCAATCCTATGGGTACAAACATTCTACATCACATAAATAACTTGGGTGTGCGTATGGTATATCTTGAGTGAGACAAGGAGAGAGGAATTAAACTACGAGCGGGTAAACACATACTTGGCACAAACCTTCCAGTTAAGTTCTGTAGAAGAGGAATGGGTTCAGCCTTTAACAATAATGAAGGAAGCCATCTTTCAAAAGGATGTTGTTATGGAGAAAAGGGTAACACGGCTCTTTGATAAGAAAGCCTACGCTCTTGGAGATCTTTTCATCAAAACAAACTATCCTAGCTCTCATGGATGTCAGGGCCAAAAATGGGTGAAGGGGTCTGTCATGGAGAATGGGAAGGTCGTAATGAAGGTCTTGACTACTATTGACGAGTGCATTGTGCAAGATGAGCGCGATGCAAAAAAGAGTTACTACACAAAACCTATATACACTACGAAAATGAACATCACCTCAAAGGAAGTGCCACAAATGATAACTCTAAGGGATTAATTGTCTGATGTAGAATTGGCACACATAATAGAACTGTTGCAAGAATTCATCGACTTGTTCTCCAAGGGCTACCACAAGATGAAGGAAGTGCACGCATCCCTTGGGAAAATGGAAATAACACTAAAAGACGATGTGTACCTAGTAAGGATGAGGTTGTATTGCATGAATCCAAATTTGCAGAAGAATGTGAAGGAAAAAATTGACAAGACCCTTAAAGCAGGAGTCATATACCCAATAATGGAGTTTGAAAGGGTAAGTCCTAATGTAATCAACATTAAGAATTTGCATTGACTTTGGTATATTAAATGACGCTCTTGTTGTCAACCCCTTCCCCGCCATTTTTACCAAAGAAATCCTTGAGGTCATGGCAAGATGCGAAATTTATACATTCACCAATGGAATCTTAGGATGCCGCCAAGACCAGATTGCAGAAGAAGACAAAGAAAAGACCATGTATACAACTAAATGGGCCTCATTTGCATATAATGTCATGCCCTATGGTCTAAATATTGCACAAACAGTTTTCTCATGCGCTGTGATTGAGGCAATCTAAGATCTTAATCACATGTTCCTATAACAGTAATTGGATGATTGAACCATCTACGGTTTAGCAAGAGACCACCATGCCAACTTGAAGCTCATGTTTGAGAGATGTAAGCAGCTAGAAATCTCCCTTAAACTTAAGAAATATATATTTACGACACCAGTTGGGGTCATGTTGGGACATGTGATTTGCGAGGAAGGCATGTTAGTAAACTTTGTGAAAATTGTTGCAATTATAAGCTTGGAGGAACCTACCATTCAATGCGATTTACGCGTATTCCTGGGGCATCTACGTTGAGATACCGGATCCCCTGGAGGAGCTACTCAAGAAATATGGGCCATTCGTATGGACAATGGTCCAACAAAAGGCGTTCGAGATTTTAAAGGAAAAAATAGCAAGTGTCTCTATCCTACAGTTTCTTGATTGGAAAAATCCCTTTCACATCCATGTGGATGCCTTAGGAATGGTAATAGGGGTTGTTCTAACCTAGCCAAGTTAGGGCAAGATAAATCTTGTGATCTACTTTGCAAGAAAAAATTATCTTCTTTAGAGCGCAACTATACAATCACCAAGTGCAAGGCCCTGACAATGGTCTACACACTTCAAAAATTTCATCTATATTTGTTGGCCACGGATTTTGTATTCTTCAGACTATGAAGCCCTAAAGTATCTAGTCAATAAACCAATATTGCACAAGCACATCTATAGATGAATTATCCTATTTCAGGAGTTTAACTTCTCTGTAGTGACGAAGCCAAGAAAGCTCAATTGTGGACTACACCATTTATCAAGAATCAACAATGGGGAAGTTGTGCTCAATATTCAAGATGAGATGTTAGATGTGTAGTTGTGCAAGGTCTAATAAGTTCCAGAGGAGCTAGATGATATCGCAGCCTTCCTCACATCGTGAATAGCACCAAACAGTTGGACCACTAGTGAGAAGAAGTGACTTTCCGTTTGTACTGCACCCTACCACCTCATTAGAGGGGAATTTTACAAGTTTGGATGGAATGAGGTCCTAGGTCACTATGTGTTACAACATAAACATGTTGTGATTTTTTGACAAGCCCATTAAGGCATAGCAAGAGGACACTACATTGGATTCAAGATTCTATTTTGTGGCCTACGCTATTCAAACATACCAAGGAGTATGCCGCCAAGTGTGACATGTGCCAGTGAGTAGGAAAGCCCAAAAGAAGGGATGAAATACCCTTACTACCTGTGTTTGTAAGAGAACCCTTTGAAAATGGGCAATTGACTTTATGGGACCTATATTTTCCATTTTGCGCAAGATTGGAGCACGACATATCATTACTGCCACGCATTATTTGATCAAATCGGTGGAAGGAGCACCCACGAAAGATGTATGTCAACAACGGACGGAAGAATCTTGTGGAATCATATTATTGGCAGGACAAATTTCTTACTAAGTTTAATAAGTGACACAGTAAGCATTCTCTTATCCAAATTCATGATCTTGCAAAGAAAAAACCACTTCCTATTAACCCCAGGAAAATGGGACTATGGAGGCTTTAAACAAAATCACAAGGAATACTCCAACGAAAATTTGCTAAGTAGAATGCAAGGATTAAGATGATCTAGTTTCTACCGTGTTAGGGACCTATAGAACCACTTATAACCAACTCATAAAGTTCACGTCATTCAAACTAGTGTTTGGGAAAAACGTAGTACTTCCTGTAATGTTTCTAGTATTGTCGATTCGTATAACGCATGCAAGTAACTTGGATGAATAGGCAGATATCAACCAAAGGTTGAAACTGTTGATGAAGTTGGATTTGACAAGGTTGATTGCACAATCGAGCCAAGGAGAGGAGAAGGCAAGGCAAGAGACTTGGTGTGACAATAACATCAAGAACAAACTACTAAGGGAGGGCGTGCACGTCTTGCTTTATGACTCCCGATATGCCAAGTACCCAAAAAAGTTACACAACAAATGGCTAGGGCCCTATGTGATTCACGACATCATAGAAAGTGCCACTTGACATGGAACAATTGCAAGGGCACTCCAATAGTAGCAGGTTGAAGCCTTACCACTCCTAGTCGGCTAACATCTGTAATAAATAAAGTCTCTATGAGCCACCCCAAAATATTTCCTTAGTCATTTCCATTCCAGCATTTTGTTTTTGGAAAATTTGAAGCAAATATTCAATAAGGCATGACGAGTGTGTGCAGAGTAACTACTAACAGCATTTTTTGGTTTTGGTTCATTCATTCTTGTGAAGTTAAACAGAGCATATAAATAAGAGCGCACAACAAAAAATGTATATCCCTACGCACCAAGCACGCACATAAAGCTTAAGGATCAACAAAAAATCAACGACACACACGACTACATGCATAACAGGGAAATCAGTGCTACTAAACAAAAAGAATATTGTTTACGTTCACAAGAAATATTGCCCCATTGAAAATGTTGATGGCCCAACGGAGGACCATGCCCTCAAAAGTTAGGTAGGAGAGGAGAAATTTCTTACAGACGGCATCAAAACTGACTATCAAGATACAAGGCAGTGTCTAAAGGAAAATTGTGCACAAGGAAGGGTGCACATGACCCAGGAATGCCAGTTAAGCGAAAGTCGCGTCCAGATGTTAATGTCACCTACAGAGGGGACTGAGGCAAGAAAATAAAAAAATAACACCTCCGATGTTAAAAGGGTTTGGCAAATTTACAATGTCAACTTTTTGGACACTTAGGGCTAACATCACAATGATTCAGGCCTAAGCAAACTCATTAAATACACCCCCAACAAGCAAATGGTATTCATTATTCGCACTTGAGCTTAGCAACCAGAGAGAGACAAGCCCCCACTGCGAGAAGAATTTCCCATACCCAACACAAAAGTGCATAAATTGCACCAAAACTAAAACCAAGTGATAGATCAAGTCGCAAGATAGTGGAAGAGGGCATTTACAAATATTTTGGAGCTATCAAAATGGGGAAACACAATTTTTGTGTTTGGCAGATCAGTGTTCACCATTAAATTACAATAAAGTTTTGTACCTAGGAGGAAATAAAGCCCCCCAACAACCAAAATTGTAATCTTTCCACCTAGACTGGGAAAAACGCAAGTAGAGATGATGGATAGCACAAGTCATCCATTGAAAAATATGTGTGGGCATGACACCTTCATGCACAAAGCAACAAAGGAAAAACTTCCCATAGTAAGCAAACCAAAAGATGTTGACATCCCTAAGATGCAATTCCCAAAAGAATCCATCATGGCAGAAGTATGGGAGAGAAACTTTTATAGGTGGAGATGAAAGAAATCAACCACCAAAAAAAAATCAAGCACTTGGAGAACGAGTATTTGGTCAAAGGCACAGTAGGCGCGGATGGAAAAATTGAGTTGGATAGAAAGAGACACATAGAACTAAAGGACCTTGGGCTATTATAGTTATTCAAGCTCCCCTATTTTGGCCACACAACCCCGGCTCATTCGCTTCCTCCTATCATGCCTCAATGGAAATCGCCTTTATTTTGCAAAACGACAGAAGGAGATATCCAGAAAACTAATTCACAAGCTGACAAAGATCAACAAGGAGGGCGCAAACATATAGGTGTTTGATGAAAAGGTTACACAAACATTAACTTATTTAAACTTTAACATCCATAAGAGCAGCAATCACATAAGATATAACAATTGCACAACACGAGATTTATGTGGAAACCCTTTCATGAGAAATCCACCGAGAAAATACTTCTTGGATATACTATCCAAATCCAACCCAAAATATCTCAAAATATATTTGTAGGCACCAACCTACTAGAGACACCAATCTCCAATATTGAGCACCAACTCAGCCAGTTTGTGAGCACCAACTCACAAGAGACACCAATCCCCTATGTCGAGCACCAACTCACCTAATTCATAGGCACCAACCTACTGGAGAAACCAATCCCCAAATTATGAGGCACCAGCCTCAACAGTACAAAAATCCAACTTCCGTAGTTGCTTCTTCAACCTGATGATGACAATTATGATTTTCTTTATAAACACAGCTATGATCGTACTTCCATCATGGACATTGGTCCAATTAAGGAAATCAACTCGTTTTATATTTATGCTCTTCTGTGTTGTTTATACCTTCATTCTCCCATTCTTTTCTTCTTTGTTGTATTGTGCACTTTTTTAGAAGTTTTCTTTGAATACTCTTTCCTTTTCTTTCTTCTTCTGCACCTTCACATTTTCAACAAAGATGTCAGCATAATTCTTTCAACACAAACCCCCAACATTCACCTTTCGCAATTATCCTCATGAAATCAAATTACTTTCTTTTATATATTCCACTCCCAAGTTCTGATGTCTTTTCAACTTCAAATGCCTTTTGATCCTTCTCACATGACTCTTCATTTTCCTGGGAGCTAAACAACTTGACACGGATTGGAATTTGAATATAAAACACCAAAGCAACATAATCGCCAACACTCCTTAATGATTATAAATTGGCATTGCTTAATGACATTTAGCCTTACATGGTCAGATAGAAAGTTACCAATTAGAACCCTTTGGCTTTCCCTCGTCACTTCATAGACACGCTGTGCACGTGTTGCATATTTGTTGCATCTTGGCTGCATATTTGTTCCACATTCGCTATGAATTCGCTGCGTATTTGTTACACATTCATTAATCTCACATTATCCACTTTGCAATTCACTATTTCTTCTCTCTAATGCATCCTTTCATATAAATATGCACTTCCTTTCACATTTTCTCCTTCACAACAACTCGTTGTCTCCTTATTGATGCATTTTATTACACCATACTCACTTATCTTACTCCCCTCCACATGCTACTTGAGTTTGCTCTTTCTCTTCTTCAGCAAGTTACCATTTCTCCACACTCAAAGATATTCTTGAGATTCAAGCAACAGTCTTCATTAATCGCTCTAATCTTTTCTTTAGCAGTTCACAATTTCTTCTCTACTTCTCCATTTTCTCCAGCCAAGCACATTGTCCACGGCTTTGTCTTCACCTTCTTTTAGACATGTTTATTTTTTGTTTTTCACACATTACAAGGTCATCCAAACATGATCCTAAAATTGATTCAAAAATCGCATAAATGCATTGCAATGCTCGGCCCAAACTAATGGTCACAAACCAAAACAAATCACAAACTGCAAACAAACTCTGAAACAAATAAAATAGACTTCAGACAGACTCTGAACCGATCTTGGTCAAACTCCGAAGTGCTTTAACACAGTCGGCCAAAATTGTTGGTCCCTTACCAAGATAAACCGCAAACTTCAAACAAACTCCGAAGCAATCAAACGGACTTCGGGAAGACTCTAAAGCATTTTGTATGCAACTCCAAAGCGACACTATGAGACTCTGAAGCGACAAACAATACCCTTACAACACTCTTCTTTGTCAAATAGATCTTACAACAACCTTTGACATCAATGACTCCTAATCAATCTGTTATGTCCTTCAACTTCGTTTGACATCAATGACAATTATTCTAACAATCTTCCCTTTGTCATTGATGGCAACACGCCATCTTATATACACAACTACCTTATGTTTTTGTATGTAGCTTGTTCCCCTTTCTACAAAATCTCATATTGTTGAACTGCTCCTCCTTGATTTGTCTCTCCCCTTTCATTTATCTCTCCCCCTTTGACATAAATGGCAAACGAGCACAACTCTCAAAATTATCCTATTTCTATGAAACTCTCCTTTTCAGTAATGTCTTGTTGAACTACTTGCTTTTGCTTTAAATTTGCTAAAGTTACAAGTACTGCTCCCCCTTGCTTTACCTCTCCCCCTTAGAGTATGCATCATTGATCACTTTTTAACCTACCTTCATTATGATAAAGAAATAAATTTCTCCCCTGAGAATATACTTCCTTTGTGCATCATGATATTGTTGCAATGTAATCTTCTTTTACTATAGAATACTTGCTTCTTACTTATCCAAGATATCAAACCATTATCCAAAAAGAAAGATCTTCCTTTTAAACTCTTTTTGTCATCAACACTTGATAGCTCAACCTACTGTTTGCATGACTTTAAATGACTCAACTCCAAGTAACTTCTTTCAACACTCTTAAATCAAATTTTCATGTGCCTTTTCTTCTTTTTATCTTGTGACCCCAAAAATATCCTTTTAACTAGCTACAACTCTTGACAGCAAATTATCAGTACAACATTATCCACAATCCTTGAATCTTGCATCTTATCTGAAGATACATTTTATTTCTCGTGGCTTCTCTTGGTTGTACTTTATTTTCTTGAGATCTTCATTTGCTTGCCTTTGAATCTCAATCTTTAGGTGCTCTTGGAACTGTTATGCTTTTCTCTAGAAAAGCATGTTAATTTGCATATTCTCGCCATCATCATATGTTGAATCCTCTTCATATTCATAGATGTCCTCATCCTAATAATCACTAACTATCTCAACATTCTCTTTTTCATTCTCATGAGAACCCTTCATGTGCAAGTCTTATAGAGACTCATATTTTTACATTTCATCATCATTAACAACTTCTTGCCATCCCTTGGCCAATCCAATCCTCACCTTTTCTTTCCTCATTGGAACTCTCCTGCTTTTTTCGTTTTCTTCTTCTTAAAAAAATTTATAAATTCACCTTTGAATTTATCACATTCATCCACTTTCTTGTTTTTCTCAACAAGATTACCTCTACACAATCCAACCTTATGTCCATACTTGTCACAAGTATAACAAACAATATCATCTGATAAAGAATTAAACCTTCTACCCAAGGGACCATCTACAACTCTAATTTTGTTCCAACCATCCTCATTCTTATTATGCCTGGGAGATTCTATACTTCTACAAAAGCATGTAGGAAAAATTCATATTCTTGCAAGGATTAACCATAGATATATCAACACACAATTAGAAAAAACAACTTTGCTAACTATATCAAGAAAAAATAAACTATGAGCACAAAATCTCATTCATTCATTCATCCAAAAAATCTAAAAAATCCATTTCTGTTAACTTGACATGTTTACCAGGTCGTGGACTCAAAGAATGCAGGAAACAGTTTGTCCAAGAATAGGGGAAATAGCAATATACCATGATATCTTTCGCTTATACTTGGTAGTTATCTGCTCTTGAATTCACAAATTTTGACAGATACCGATCAAGTGACAAATTCTTGTAGCATAGGTCTGACTGGAGACTCATCACATACGACCACTGAAATGGATTTCCTCTTGAATCTTTTTACCTCTTGAAGGCTGCTTTACATGTCATAGCGAAAGCAATTAATTCAAGCTTTTTATTAATTGAGGGAAACTTATGTGCAAGAATGATGAACTATCAGTCACATTAATGACATAAACCACCACTAAGTCTCAGTAATAGGTAAATGGAAAAGGGATTAACCCACAAATGAAGAAATAGAACATGAGAGAAGAGAGAAAGGGCGTGGGGAAGAGAGAAAAGAAATAAGATAGCTAATCAGATGAAGACAATGCCGCATTCACCGATAGGACATACAGACTCTAATGATGAAATTCTAGAGAGACAACTCTGGAATAATGTGGAAATAATTAAAGTGCTGGAGAGATCTCAATCCCTTATGAATTCTTTAGTTGATAATACCTAATTGTTGCAGGTGCAACTTTCTGCGACTTTTAGAAATATGACTGCAGAAAATCAAGGTCCAGATCCAATTTTCACCAGAGAGAGTTGATGTTCTTAAAAAACCCGACTATGAAACTAGGCATGCCCATTTCTCGTGCAGCAATTGACCATGTTTGCCCTTATGCTCATGCCAAGATTCTAATGGTTGCCTTCTGTTGTAAATGAAAACCGATCTTCGGCCTGCTTAAAAAGCAGGATCTTCAATTTGATTCAACTGATCATTCAATGTGTGTTAATATCTGAAAGCTTATCGGCATCAGATTGCGTCTGTTGTCTTTTGTTCCTCATACGAATCCAGTTCATCAAGAACGCGGTTTATCATTTCATAACAAGCGACCAGAGTCCTAGCCGAGACTTGAGACAAGTCTTGAGATGTTGAATTGAATACCCCCTTGCTCACCAGTAGAGAAGAGTTGACTTTGCCCATCTTAATGACTAGTGCAAACACATGGTCACAATGTTCCTTCTCTACTTCAATCTCCTCATCTTGCGCATGCTTAGTTTTGCAACAGGTTGCTTCCTCATGTGTGTGTGCGTTCAATGACCTTTGATCTGGCTTTAGCAACATTTTACTCTTCATCATGAGAGCTTGCTCACACACTCCGGCTTTTGCTGTGCAACTACATGGTGAATGCATGTACTTCTCTGCATGGACTCGTGTGTTGCAAAGCTACACATGGTTGCTAGCATCATTTTTCCTTCTGCCATGTAGTATTTGCGCATCCATAAATGTGGACATTCACATATGCAGGTGAGGGTCCTTAGCTGTCTCCACAACGGAAACATGTTCCGCCAAATCCTTATGCCTCTTCCATGTCCTTTTCCTCGCGAGAAGGCAAGTTGGAACACCCCTGAAACAAATGAGCATCTCCCTCATGTGTCGGTGGTCCAAGGGGAACGATGTTGATCTCATAATCCGATGGGGCCATCTCACTTGTAGACTTGATGACTTAAGGTCGACCTACATCCACATATTGGTTTCCTTAAGTGCCGCTCGACAAAAAAAACTGATAGGCAATCCTCCAGCTTTTTCTCAATCTAATCATGCCTAAACTCTTCTTGAATAGATATTGCTTAGATCCATTGGGACATCACCACTTGATGGATCTTTTTTGTCATCATCCTCTGCATATCCCACTTTGATAGTGAGCCTATGAGAACTCTTTTGTGTATTTCTTCAGGTTTCACGTTCCTTTTGACAGCAAATTCTTGCTCCGATTGTTTGAAGGTAAATCTTGACTCGGTTGAATAGGCACATCTACAGAAGAAGCAATAGCACTTGAAGTTCTTTGAAGAGTTAGTCTATCCTAACTCTTGATCTTATCTTTTCCTGTACACACTCTTTTAGTCTGCACATGTTTCCACCATAAAGATGCATGACTCTTTTAGTATAGGCAAATCTTGCCTTCTTGGGATCTTCTACACCTTCATATTCAAAGTACTTCATATATGCGATCCATTCGATGAGTTCTTCGGATTTAAGCTTCTAGAGAACCTGGAATATCCACCTTTGGCTTGCTACAAATTCTTGTGATTGTGTGCAAGAGTCTATCCTCCTGCGCATCAACATCCTCTGTTTCAGCATCCCGGTACTTAGGTGCTCTTTCCACAAGTTCATTATCTCTTGTGTCATTATCTACCACTACTCCTCTGCGTTGGCATTTTCAACAGCCTCTAAACGGGATTATCCTCTCATAATCTTGGCCAAGTCCACAAGTCTTTGTGCTCCAGATCCTTTGGCTGCCACTCTATGTGACATCACTATCTTCCTCACAATTCACAATAACCCAAAATATTGAATCCTACACCTTGTACTTAACCCAAATGTTGAAAGAAGCATGCAACTACTTGCTACCCACACACGTGTTTGGAAAGCAGTAAAAACCAAAGATCACTCACCACACTGGTGTTATTACACACAAACACACAAGATTTTATTACATACAACAACCCACAATTCATAGTTAAATCTCACCGAAGTAGGACCTCATACACAACTTTGAAAAGAAACAATGGAAGCTTCTTCTATTAATATGAGGAAAGATTATTGACTTTGGCATGATGGCTACACACTCAATGACAGTCTTCTAAAAAACCTTTGCAAAAATTCTCTAAGAATTTCAATCCTATGACTATCTTAGCTAAGCTTGCAAAATCTACTAAGCTTCGTAATAACTATACTTGGTTCAATTTGGCAACAACTCAGTATGACTCTTATGGAGATATATCTATATCTATTTCTATATCTGGGGGCTACCTGTATTGGATATGGTAATAGTACCTGTATCAATACGCGACCCCTTGGGGGACCTCCATGATCTATATCTTTGGGGACTGGCCCCCTATCTACTCTATATTGGATATTCGGGTCTTTTCAGCTCTATTGAATATTGGGCCTCCGCCTCCACCAGTAGTTCCGCTTGGTAGATTACATTACATGGCCACAACTCACTTCCATTTATAAAATCTGCCATGACTCAAGCAGGAGAACAAAGATACCTTTGCGAGTAAAAATACTTTTGCAAAGATTCCTCAAGATGCCTTGATCACCATTGATTTTCTCAACCAGTTTGGAGGTAGCTTCCTTTGAAATCATCTCCGTTGGATCGAGCTTTACTAGGTTGCTCAGTTTGTCCCTGGGCGAAGAAAACGTATTAATGCGCACGTGTGCTTCCCCCTAACTATATAAATTTTGAAAGGAGATTTGGCCAGACGCAAGATCTCATTCTGGTGGCATTAGCAAGTGGTCTTACAAGGCGTGCGAAAATATAGAAGGTTTCGTGGTATCGTGCAAAATCTTTGCAGAGTTAGCGCTTAGTAACACTTCCATAGTTGCTCATGAATTGGCAAGCATTCGTGGCATAGAGCTTTGTTGATATCACCGTGCGGGGTTAAATATGAGCTCACGGAATCTCGTGGAATGAAAAAACATTGTGCGGTTTGTGATAAGCCTTTGCGGTTTTGCACTACATCGTTAGACACTTGTGGCACTTCGTAGCTTTGTGCGGCGTCAATAGGACTCCACGAAATTGATAGGCCTTTGTAGCATAATGGTTTTGTGGTGTAAAGGAATGCTATTGCAGCATAGAGAAAAGTCTGCGCTGCATGGATAAGGACTCGTGGTACCATATGTGGCATGCTATACAGGGTGGTGCAGGACTGCGCAAGTCTTCATTAAATGTTTTTGGTTGACTTAGGATTGCTAGTGAACCCGGATGCTCTTGCATCATAGATGCTTTTGTTGTGTTTGGCTCTCGTAAATCTCCCAAAAGGGTTTTCTTATTGGCTGTACAATGGTTTGGTGTTGCGGCATTTTTCTTGTGGTTCTCACACCACATGCTAGAGTCTTCCATACATTCTTCTTTTCTTGCCTCTATTGTGGTGCATATTTTCCTTGTTGCTTGGTGTTAGTCTTCCCTTGCATGTCAAAAAATGGTGGGAATCCTATTGTATTTGAGAAGGTGGTGATGCAGAGTTTTCTCTACGTACCACCTTCTGCCTACTAAACAGGAGATGAACAAGATCATCAGAGAGGATATTTGGTAGTTCGTCTGTACCACTTGGGTAAATCCTCAGGGGGGTTTACGTCCCAAGATGGCTTTTTATGCTGAGCATTTCTTGGAGTTGAGGGACGGTCTCATTATCTGTCCCTTGTACACCCTTCTCACTAGATGCATGCCCTTCGCATCTACCTTGGTCAGTTTAGGGTTAATTCTCATAGACTCCTTTGTGAGACAGATCACCACCTTGATCGTTCAGATAAAATTTTCCAGCTGCGTAGTCCCTAGGAGACCGAGACGGAAACACACTTCATCTTTTGGTGCCACATTTACTACGAGGTCAAAAGGAGGTTCCATTGTTTATTTAGGAGGACGCAGGATCTTTGTGACTTCTTTAGGTTTGAGGATCAAAGGTGCTTGACTTTATACTTACAGGAGGCTTTGAAGCTTCGTGAGCACACTCTTCAGCCGCATCCTAGACCAGACTCTACCCAGCGGATCACTTCCTTCTTCACAGTTTTAACGATGGAGACAGGCATTCAACGCCCTTGTGAGACCATTCCCGCTTCTTCCTCTAGGTTGGTTCGGCCTAGTTAAACTATCCATGCTTCATCGAGTCATCACAGGCATGCCCGTACTAGGCCAAGCATCAAGCGACAGATGAGATCCTCCAGGCATGTAATGTCTCCTTTTTCCATTTGAAAATAATTAATTAGTCTTCTTGCCATTCCTTCTCCATGGCAAAGATGTGAAAAAGGTGGAGGAGAACCTTGAGCTTCTAGTTCCATTGTTTTTCTAATGTGTTATTTATTATCCTGGAGTTTTCCCCTCTTAATGAGGTCAGTTGGGTTTAGTGTCTTTAATAAGGCTTAATGAAATATCATAATGGCTCATTAACGATCGGCCTTTCTTTTATGAGCCTTGGTGCCAAAAGGAGGTTATAACAGGAGAGCTAAGGCATCATTTCAAATCTAGACATAGCACATTTTATTTTACTTAGGCATTGTGAGCTTGTTGCTCCATGTTCTTGCACTTGGGGACAAAAGCCTTCATGTGTGATTGCCTAGAAGGACGAAACCCTTCTAGAGGTTGAGGGAAGGATGAAAACTCTTCTCCTTAGCTTAGTGTAATATCCCCTTTTGGAATATTATTTAATTCTACAAAATAATTAACCAAGTCGATTCTAGAAGGATTAAATCCTATTAGCTCGACATCAAATAACCCAATGTCAGAACTAATACAACCCAAATGGGGTTGGAGTAGGCTTAAGTAGTGGATTAGATCGGAGAACTAGTTAGGAAATTAATCTTCCGCAAATCTGAAATTTTCTGCAACAATTAATTAATTAAAAATGCACTAGAACAGCTGAAACTTCAAAAATTGATATCTTACTCAAAACTCAATATTTTTCCTCCTAATAAAATGCAAAATAATTTATAAATCAAGGCCTTTCCAATGAGCTATACATCTGAATTTTCTGATAACTGAAACCACCTTAAAACAACACCAAAAATATGAAAACCAGACATTAGGGTTAGGATAATTTGCATAAATAATTTACAGCACTTTAAAACCCTCTAATACACCCAAAATAGTTGCCCCACACTTGGAAAATTATGCCAACACAAACTAGGTTGTATTTATTGTTTATTCCCCTTTAAAACATACCAAAATAAGGCCTAAATGAAGTCGTTATAGTTGGAATAAATGCAACAATAACCAGCGGCCCAAAAACACTATTAAACCCTTCCCAAATCCCTTTAAATGGAGCCACAATACGCCAATACAGATCAGATTGTATAACTACTTCAAAAAAACCCAAAACTGCCAAAATAACCACCCATGCAAGTTATCATGGTTGGAATAATTACAGCATTAATGGCAGATCATAAAACACTATTAAACTCTCCAATAATCATCAATAAAATGCATATTTCCTTCACAAATAAATGCGTCAATCATGGAATGAATGTATCAAGCAACATTCACTCAATGAAAGCTTAGAAGGTCTCACACTCTCCACAATAATAGTGGTGTTCAAGAACACCTTTATAATATGATCACATGGGCATACATCCCTCTTCAAACATGAAGATATTTTTAATAAAATTTTCAACATGCCCCCAAGGGGTTGCCATTTCTCCTTATATAGCTTTAGCAATTCAAATCTCCAAATTTCCCTCTTTCCTTTGGCGCATTTTCTCGTGTGGAAGAGTCACTTTTTAATATGGGTCTCTTTTCTTGAAAAGTCACACTTCAAAAACAATATCAACTCCCTCCTTTAATGTTAAAAAAATAAAACATGAGAGGAGAATTAGTTATTTAGTTTTATAATAAAGGAGTAATGACATTTTTCCCAATATTTATCCTTTAATCCATTGGAAGAGTGGATTAAAGGTCTCGCATATTTTTAATTACTTAATGTCCCAAAAAGGGGACATTACACTTGGGATCGATGTTTGAGGCTAATTTGGAAAGAGATTTGTCATTTACAGCATGTTATTGATTTATTAGGGGTGGAACAACCTACCTTGCGTAGGGTTTTGAACATTTGGTGAATAAATTGAGAAATTTGGATTAATAATCTGCTTTGTAATATTTTCTAATTCCAAAATATGAAGTTTGATGGTTTTTGGGGGTTTATGTGCCCTAGATCTATAATTTTCTTGTGGCTGCAATAATCAGTTCATAATTAATTTCCAACAGTGAGCTCTTCAGTATTTCTTGTGATTTTGGCTCTTGTTATTCCATAAAATACATATAAAATTGTGGCAAGTGGATTCAAGGTGTTTCATGGTGTTTTTTGGCATATTTCTCGGTAGATTTAATTGTTGATTTTGCATTTACAGCCTACTGCAATTTAAAAATCATATATGCATTTTTTGTGTGTGGCTGAAACCCTTAAAAGGGTCATTAAAGTGGTATCAGAGATCGGATCTTCAAAGGCCTAGGGTTTTAATGGAAGATTTCAACTTTGAATAATTGATGGCATGGTTGAACCATATCACACCAAGTTGAAACAACAACGGTGCATGGAAGGGTAAGATCTCTATTTTTGAGGGCACTAACAAACTTTCAGTGAGATCATGGCTGTCAGAATTAGAGGCATACTTGCAATCAAACCCTATGTGTGTAGAGGATGCCCTCGAATTCATCCCTTGTCAATTGGAAGGGATAGCAAGAGATTGGTGGTTAGAAACCCAAGGAGAAGAATCGGTTTACTTATTTAATGATTTCAGTTAAAAGATCATAGGAAGGTTCGATGTGCAAACATGCAAGGATGAGCCCAAAGGTAAAAGCTCATTGGTGTTTAATGATATTCCTTTGTTGCATTGGCTTTCAGTTTGTAGGCAGGAGACTAGAAGCTCTAGTGGTGTCAGAGGTTCAAGCAGGGTTGCTTATCTGGTTAGAGATACTTTCCAAAACAGCATTTCGGTGGTTGTTACTGACGAGATTGCCTGTTTCCTTTGGGTCAGGCACAATCGGACCTCACCCCACCTCAGACACTTTTTCTTTGCAATTTTCTATTTCCCCTCAACTTCCTCTCCCTATGTCATTCACAATGGCCCTGACGGGGACCCCTTCTTCGACCTCTACACGTGTATTTCTCAGTTTTATGTTATTGGGGAGGTCATTCTTTTGGGGGATTTCAATATGCAGACCAAAAATTTCCATGTTCCTTCTCATGTCAGGACCAGTGATGTGTTTTGTACTTATGAGGTTGATCCTGACTCCATTGGTCTCCAGAGGGAGTCAGAGGATTCTGCAGGACCATTGACTTCCTATGGTCAACATCTCTTACAGTTGGGTGAGTCTCACAAGTTGCTGATTTTGAATGGTATTCTGTATTTTCTTGACTCCAGATCCTTCACTTGTACACCTCACTATGGAGGGGCTAGCGTAGTTGACTACATTTTAACTTCCTCTAACCTAATTCCTCACATCCATCACTTATCCATCTCTCTCATCCCCCTTATTCATCATGCTTCCCTTTCCTTCTCCCTGCAGGTTCACCCCCCCAAGCTCTACCTCATTTTCATTGCCCTCCTCGCACTATCCTAAAGTTTGGTGAAAGTGACCCTATAACCTTCTCATCCCACCTCCGTCAACTTCTTCCTCCTGAGCCTCAAATCACCTCGCTCCCCACAAGCACGAAGTACAACCTTCTTTCTTCCATTATCCATGAGGTTGCCTCTAAGTCTTACCCCCATGTTACCCTCACCCCTTCTAACAAAAAAACTTGTCTTATGAACGAATGGTATGATGAGGATGTAAAGCCCTCCACCAACAGCTTCACCATGCTTTTGTTCACGCTCTCCCTTTCTTTCCTTCTCTCAAATCCGCTTATCGCAACCTCCTTCGGCACAAGAAACACATGTTCATTTCTCAACGGAGATGGGAGCTATGTGAATCCCTCTTACACTCCGCCAAGCATTTCTGGCATACCATTCTCCCCCGACACTCCCCTCTCCCGCATGACTTAGATCCCAACTCCATGTATGCTCACACCTCCACCCTTTATGATGTCCCCGTCCAGCCCCAAATTCGTGTGGTTTCCCCTCCTCCTGCTTACCACATCTTCACCCGCACATATGTTAAAAAGGCCATTTCAGACATGAATAGCAACAGAGTAACAGGTGAAGAGGGCTTTCAGAATGAATTTTTCAAACAGGGGATTGGCATTTTGAATACCTATTTAGGGGATCTTTTCAACCAAGTGGTTTGTACAAGATTTCCAAGTGCTTGATCCCACCACATTATTCACCCTATCCATAAATCGGGCCTTAGCTCGAATCCCAACAACTATAGAACAATCATGGTAGGTCACACATTCACCAAGCTTTATGCTACCATCCTCCACATGCGACTATCAGAGTTTCTAGACCAGAACCACTACAGGGTCAAGGGACAGGGGGGGTTTCGTCCAACCTACCAGACTACAAACCACATCCGCACTCTTCGGTCCATCATCGAGGAAGCACGCCATTGTTCTTCCAAGGTGTTTTGTTGCTTTGTCGACCTTCGAAAAGCCTTCAACTCTCTCCCGCAGGAATTCCTCTTCCTGCGTCTTAGAGAGATTGGTATCTATGAGATTCTTTTTGTTGTCATCATGCACCTTTATGAGGAGATTTTGGGCCGTCTGCTACTGAGTTCACTAACTTCATCACGAGCACCATTGGGGTTAAGCAAGGTTGCCATTTGTCACCTACTTTGTTCAGTATCTATATGGATGAGTTGGAGGAATTTCTCAGGAATCACATCCAAGAGGGTGACAGGTGTCTTCTCCACCAGGTTTTGATCTATTTTCTTCTTTTTGCAGACAATGTTGTCCTTTTGGCCTCCTTGGAAGAGGGCCTACATAGACAATTAGATGTCTTAGCCCTCTTTTACAACCATTGGGAGCTAACAGTTAATATTGCTAAAACCAAAGTCATGATCTTCAATGCCTTAAAGACTTCTGAGTTTCACTTCTACAAGGGGGAGGAGCTTGAGATCACCAACTCTTACACTTATTTGTCAGAAAGTGCTTGTCATCACTTCCAAGACATTTTATCCAAATTATCCCTCTCTGAATTGCTTGTCAAACCCATTGTTCTTTATGACTCAGAGATTTGGGGACTTTCCTTACTTGAGTCCGACTGAGCTGTGGTGGAAAGGGTTCAGATCCTTCTTCTCAGAAGTTTCATTAGATGCAAGGAAATTGTTCCTCATAATACTATCCTAGAAGAGTTCGGCACTCGTCCCTTCAGGTTGGAAACAATCTTTAGCCTGGTTTCCCTCCTACATCGTATTCTAAAGCTTGTTAACTCCTTTTTGGGCAGGGACAGGTATGCTTACCTTGCTTAGCGTTCCTCTTTGGACATTGCTTCAATCGATCAGTTTGGACATTCGTATTGCTGGTATGCAAGTGTTTCACGACTGCTTAAGTCTATTGGCATTCAGATAGATCACCTTCCTCTGTACAACTTCTCCCTAGATGCTCCCACCAATCTCCTTCCCAACAAGCAAGATCTGAACAGGATCATTAGAGATGATATCTATAGGCAATTCATCCAGTGTACCTGGACCAACCCTCTTTGTGGGTTACGTCCGAAGATGGCCTTCTATGTCACGCATTTTCTCGAGATCAACAATGGTCTTATCTCCCGGCCCCAGTATATCTTCCAGCATTGGACACACGCCCTTCGTATTTCTCTTGGTCAATTCGAGGTTGGCTCTCATAGACTCAAAGTTAAGAGTGATCATCATGTTGATTGTTCCGAGCGGATTTGCTAGTTATGTTCCCTCCAGGAGATCGAAGCAGAAGAGCACTTCATCTTCTGTTGCCCCATCTACTACGAGATCCGAGGGAGATTTCACTGTTTGTTTAGAGAGCATCTGACATTCACTGACTTCTTCAAATATCATGATCAGAGATACCTTCTCTTTATCTTCAGGAGGCTCTCAGACTTCAGGTGGAGACCCTTAAGCCCCCTTCTAATAAGGGAACTACGCAACTGATCACTTCCTTTTTCACTATGTTCTCACGTGGAAAGGGGAACTAAGCGGCAAAGTGACACCACTCATGACTACCATATGAGATTTGTTCGGAGTCGGGGTATTATCTCACAGACCAGGGACGACCAAACACTCACGACTTCAAGACCTTCCTCCCATAGAGGGCCTTTGAGGTCCACCAGGCGCACACGGAGGGCTCTCCCTTCCTTCAGACATCAACACCCAAGTTCTTACATAGCTTTTGGTCTCAGACTCCAACACATCACCAGCTTCTTTCAGTCATCTTCGAATGTTAGTTGAGGGGGGCTCCTCTCCTCCTCTTCCTTCCCTTCCTTCCTCCGCCTACTTTGGCCGCTCTTAGCAAGCTTTCTCTGGGCTCTACTTCTCACTTGTTCCTCCTTTTTTCTTCCTCTTCTCTTCTTCCCTCTTTTGGTTGTTTCTCATGACCTTTTTGGTCCTCTACTGCATTCTTTTTCGCACGTTTGTATTGGTGCAGTCCCATTGAACTACTTTGCGGTCATTCGTTGGACATTTAATGTATTTATCTTATCTTATCTTATATTTGGTTTTTAATGATTGTATGTGGCAAAGTGTTGAAGAAAACTCCTATTTGCATGAAGATGATACAGATGATGTAGGGGGCAAGTTTGTTTTGGAAAAGAGTACACTTCCAGTTGCCCTTGATCATAATCAATTCGCTGAAAATTCCCAAACAGCAGTTCATGAGGGATTGATTGAGGGAGTTCACACCATGGAAGGAAGCTACAAAGAGTTTTCAATTATGTGCCCACAAGATTTGGTGATTGGGGTTCACTTACCGGAAGAAAATAGTGACATTCAGCTTGCTGGTCTACACAAAATTACAGCCCATGTGAAGCAAAAGGATGAGGTTGGTAACTCAAGCCCAAGCCATGAGGATGATACATACATGCGTGCACAAAGTATGGATGATTGCATGGCAAAAATAGCTCCATTTGTTGAAGATAAGTGGCTTCAAGCAGGGCAACCATTGGGGAAACACATTGGTTCATGTTTTGAAGAATACAAAGCTCTTCCAAAGGAGATTCGAAATTCCTTGACTCTTGTTGAGTTCTTGGGAGTGAAGAAAGGGAGGATTAAGCCCCACACTAAGTTCAAGGAAAAGGAAAACCCAAAATTATTGGGTATGGTTAGGGAGCAGCCCTTGGAAGCAATAAAGCCTTCCGTCACTCTTGCCAAAGATGAGTCATTGATTGATATTCAGAACAACGGTACAAAAGAGCATGTTTTTGAGGAGAAAACCATGGAGCATAAGCCAAAAGAAGAGGAAAAATCAGATTTTCATATGGGTGAAGTGAAGTTGGTGATGGAGGACCAATTTCTATATGAGAATGAAGACAAGGAGCTTGCTGGAATTTCCAAAGCAGCAGCTCATTGGAGGCAAGTTGATGATATACATAACCATGGTAAGGACAATGAAGAGGTTCCATGCATGGACAACACAATGTATGGTAGAAATAGTCACATTTCATATTCTGTCTCCTCCTATGTCGCTACCATACTTGTTTCATCATGAGCATCTTGTTGAAAAGGAGAAACACATGGCAAGTTTGATGCTTCATGTTGGCCATTATGGAAAACACACTAAAAAGGAAGGATTCAATAGGATTGTGGCTAATGAATGTTTATTTCCATGCATATGATTAGAAGAAAAATCTATGAAGGATGTTATGCATTCACACCACTCGGTAAAAAATGAGATAATGCAAAGTAACTTCATCACCAAGGGACACCAATCATTCAAGCTAGCTTTGGGGAGGCACATAGTAAGCATTGTACTTCGATTTGTTATTCAGCAGTCATTTGATTTGGATTTTCAATTCCTAGTCAATGCACATATTCATAAAAAGATTCCTCTAATTGTAATAAAAGTTGTGTGCATAAAGTTGGTGTTTGAATTGAAGTGGAATGAGTGTTATTCCTTTGATCCGGGCATTGTAACTCAACTAGTTTGAAAGGTATGATTGGGAGCAATAAGAGGGTTGATTTGTGGTGTTTTAAGCTTGCCATGGCAAGTTTCCATGTTGTTGTTTTGGAACAGCAGTCACATTAGAAAGTAATTCAGCTCCTTTCATGGATAATTTGTGATGAAAGGAATTCCTTGCACCATATGTTGCTACAGAAGTCTTATCCAAAGGAAGTTTCACTTGTTTTATGATTGACACATGCTAACAACCCTCCATTTCCAATCAAGTTAGTGCAGCAGTCATTGAGGAGTAGATTTCCACTATGTCACCATGTCAAAGAAGTTAAGAAAGACCCAAGCAAGAAGGGCATGGAAGTTGAGATTGGTGGACTCCTCTTCGCCATCACAATCATTCCATACCAGATGTATATCCATGAAGAAAAGCTATGTTGTTGAGTATGGTAGAAGCACTACTACTTCCCATATTTGGTGGAAGTTGAGATTGGTGGACTGATCTATATGTTGTTGAGTATGGTAGAAGCACTACTACTTCCCATATTTGCTTGCCCCCCTTCATGTTCAAGCCTATGCAAGTTGGAGATGTTATTGCAATTTTCAGATGTCTTGCAATCCTATGCATACTTACCATGATTCGTGTTCAAGCCTATGCAAGTTGGAGATGTTATTGCAATTTTCATGTCTTGCAATCCTATACATACTTACCATGATTCTTATGACAGCAGTGATTGGTATTCAATGACATATTTTTGGCATGAAGGAACTTACGTGTTCATGTTGGAAATTAGAGCCAAAAGATGGGCTCTTGAAAGGGGCCGAAATCTGAAGTTTGGTGATTTTGGGGGGATTCTATGCCCTGGATCTATAATTTTCTTGTGGTTGCAATAATCAATTCATAATTAATTTCCAACAACGAGTTTTTCAGTATTTCTTGTGATTTTGGCTCTTGTTATTCCAAAAAATACATATAAAATTGTGGCAAGTGGAATCAAGGTGTTTCATGGTGTTTTTTGGCATATTTCATGGTAGATATAGTCGTTGCTTTTACATTTACAGTCTGCTGCAATTTAAAAATCAGATCTGCATTTTGTGTGTATGGTTAAAACCCTTGAAAGGGTCATTACAAGGCATCAGAGGGGTAATATTGTATTCAAACAGCGACATAATAGGCAGACTCTCTCTTCGGCTAGTCGGCATTCTATCCACAACTTCTTCCAGTCGGCCTTGGATGTTAGGAGAGTTGGATCTTCCATCCCCTGATGGGCTTTCCTCTTTTCTTCTCCTTCGTCATCTCTCCCCCTTTCTTCCTCTCACTTGTTTTTCACCCCTATTTTGGGTGTGTGTGATTTCTTCTTCTCGTTGGCCACCTCTTCTGGCTTTTGTATTCATCTTTCAAGGGAACTCTTTGGTTTTCCTGCCTTGTATCGGTGCTCGTTGATTTTTGCAATCCCTTTGACCTACTTTTGTGGTCATGTGTTAGACATTAATATATTTATCTTATCTTATCTCGTAGGCAAAGGCCTTTTGGGAGATGTTCGGTGTGAGAGTTAAACCCCTGAAAGATCTCATACTAGGCAAGAGCATACACTAAGTATGATGTCATGGAAAACTTTCTGCTAATTGGAAGCTAGAGCAACTAAAAAATGGAGGTTGTCACTGATGATTTGACCCCAATCAATCATTTGCTTGCCTTCAATGATGGTAAGGATAAACAACACCATCTAATCATGGAACTCCTTGGTGGTTTCCTCTCCCATCACCCTGCTCAAAAGAATGATAGCATCCGAGAATCCTTCGTGAAACTCATGCCTTGACCAAGACTTCGGCACACGAGAGGGTTTCCTTACCTGATTTAGCCATTACCCCAATGCAAGGCCTTGGAGGTATGAATCTGTCTTCGACCATTCTCCTAATGCAAACTCCTTTGGGATGATTACCATATTACTCCAAGTTGGGATCTGCATACTTTGTGATATTCCTTTGGTGGTGAGCACTACCAAGATTGAACTATCATCTGCCTGTATAATTCGAGTGTCTAGTTCGTAGTGTTGAGCACAAGTCATCACCAATTTTATGCTTTGGACGGATAGAGGGTGGTCCCCTGCTGCAAACAAACCACTTGTGTATTTTCTTTCTTCTACAGGTTTTATGGGTCCACCAAGCATTAGGTTTTTCAGATCCTCCAAGTCCATGTGAGCGACATTGTTGTCTCCCACATCCGGATACTCTGATGCAAGGGTTGAAACGGGCTCCAAACCAACAAATTTGAACTTCATTGTTGCAAAAATCCACTAGGTGAGAAAAAATGAGGAAGATAGCAACTTTCTACACCTAAAACGAACACTTCCTATTTTTAGTAAGTAGGAGCTAAGGGTTGTTGTTTCTACTTTTTCTTGCTTTTTCAATGTCCCAAAACTCCTAACATACTACATACACTTCCGTTGATGTCTTTTTGATGATTTGTGATAGTTACTATTTTAGAAAGTGCATTTTTGTTTTTTTGCTTTTTTCTACTTTTTTGCTTTTTTGACCAAATTTGCCTAGTTTGTCTTCACCATTGATCTCTCGGTGCATTGACTTGAAAGGTTTTGCTTATTTGGAAAATTTCTATTTATAGTAAGTGGGAAGATCAAATACTTACTAAAAATAAAAATGGCACTACCCTTGTTAGTTTGCCACGAACACAGCTTCCTAGAATAGGTACACTCTCTGGATCCCGCGCTCAAAATTTCATCTCAATCCGCCTGTCGGAATGCTTGGAAATCAAAAAAGCATAAACTAGGGCACATAACTAGGGTTTGCTGCCGTAAATAATCCAAAGCATCATGTGGTTTACAACCATTGTGTTCTTGAAGGCAGCTGGATTGTAGAATAGCTAAGAAAATCTTGTTCGAATCAGATCACTAGTTTGAAAGATATAAAAATTTATTTGTTTTTGTGTTCGTGGCTGCCCCAAATGAAATTGCAGGTATATCTGATGAATTTGCATGTGTTCTCGAGCTTCAAGATGTCAACAATGGTTGTCTGGGTTGACCTGGTGAAGGAATGGAGTGAAAAAGGTTTGTAGAGCTCTTTAAAAGTTTAAAACATTGTTATTTTTAAGCCGTGAAAGCATGCTTTAAAACTTGGGTTTGAAAGCAAAGGGGGTGGGGCACATTTTATCGTCCAAATTGTCTCCAATGTCCCCAAGACAGTTGGGACAGTTGGAGCAAGAAAATACGCCCCCTTCCTTGAGCTTGACAAGTGGCAGGAGATGAGTGGAGAGCTGGGAGGATGAAAGAGAAATGTTAGAGCACCCAGGAAACAAAATTTGCGGTCACATGATGAACCTGTGCAAGGGCTAGAGGTGGGACGCATTTTGATGTCCCAACTATCCCCACTGTCCCTGACAGTTGGGACATAAAAATGCGCCCAAGGTTTAAGAGGAAAAAACTTAGCCAATTTTTTCACCTGTGACCATGTAACACTTGCCAGGAAGATACAAGGTCACATGAGGGTCCAAGAGCTACAACTGGGCGGTGGGGCACATTTTGTTGTCCCTATTGTCCCCACTATCCCAGAAAGATGGGACAATTGGGACAGCATAATGCGCCACCCATCCAACTATGAAATTGACTAACTCCCAAAAACATAAAACTACTTTTCCCGGAGCTCCAGGAGGTCTTTTCAGGAAATATTTTATATCAATTTGACTCCTAAGACCATTTCAAGATCAATGGGATGGTTTTCAAGATCTGATTTTGCCTCCTCCAAAAAATGTTGCTTTTTTCATTCGGGACCGCAAGGTGAGTTTGCTAAGATTGATCTGCCCTGAGAAGTGTTTGAGTCTTGGGAAGAATGTGAAGCGCTTAAGCTTTCCGACAATATCTTGTTTTCCTCTTGACTCATCTCGGAGCTTCCAAAATCCTTCATTGAAGTTTAGTTGACTTTTTTCACTGCAAGCTCCTTAATCCTCCAAAATCGGCATTCACAACTCTTGTTCCAAAACCTCTGAAACTTTCCTAAATCTTCGTAAACCTGCTCCATTGCATTTCAGGCTCTTCAATGACATCTCCAGATGACTTTAGGCTTGTTGATCAACCCCGGAGGGTGCACATCTGTGCCGGAAAGGCTAAAGAATAGCCTTTCTAAGCTTAGTACAGATTTCACCTTTCAACAACATTCAACTAAAAGGATTAAATGACTTCATGACAACATTTCAAACACTTGGGAAGGTTGTTCATCACATTATGAGGCTTTTCAAGGATGAGAAGATTATGACACAGAAGGCAGACTGACTCGGAGGATGACTCAGGAGGGGCTTCAAACAAATTTTTGACACTTAGGTAAAGTTGTCATGTTTTCAACTTGAATATTGACCTTGCAAAAACACATGACAACAAAACCATAGCTGAAATTAATTAAATAACCAGTAGAAGTACAATTCACAATAAGGGTTGAAAATGATGTTTCCAAACCCCAATAAATACCAATGAAGTGAGAAATCAGCCTTATAAATTGGGAGGACTCTGAATATCAACACAAAACGTCAATTGGTGCCCTAGAAGGCACTCAAACCCTTCTTCACCCAAGTTGCCACCTTAGGAGAGGGTGTCAAATTGATGTAGAAGACCTTTATATCTCTTTCTTCTTTAAGCCCTAGTTGTCAACCACTAAGATAACCTTCTTTGAAGACCTTAGAACCACCAATTGGAGAGTTTTCGTTCTCCAACTTTGAACAAGGAAGGGTTTCGTCCTCCTTGCTTGTCACACCAAAGGATTTTCGCCCTCTAGTGGAATGGAATAGAACAATCAGCCCCAAAACCAAGTAGAATAAAATTATAATAGCAAAGTATGCCCAAAATGAGCCTAAGTGACCCCTTTTATATCCTTAAGGTGGCGTCAAAACCCCATGAGGAAGTTCCACCATGACTGACCTCATAAAGAATCTTGCTTTGTCTTTTAATTTGCCTTATAATCCCTCCAACCCAATCGGCCTACCTCATAAAGGAAAACACTAAAAGAAAATATAAATGCTCACAGAAAAGGACTAAAATCATCAACAAATACTTCCCTTGTTCACCTTCTTCTAACCCACGGAAAGTGGGATGAGCTAGAAGTCTTCTTAATGGATTAATTCAAAAAAGGGGGCATTACAGTATATATAGGAGGTTGTAGTTACTAGTGGAACGCCATATTGTGTATTTCATCCTAATGGTAAGGTTTTGGAGGATGCCTCGTCGAAATTATGCTTTTGTTCCATCATTCGATGTTTTATTGTTGGTATTCTACTTATCTATCGAAAGAATTCCATTATAAAGAGAATGCCCTAGAATATATTCCAAAGTAAGAGAAACATATGGGAAAACCAGCCCAATTAAAGAAATTTCTTAAAATATAAGTTTGGAAGCCAAAAAAGAAACAAGAGTGGGAAGAAAAAATCATTTCCGTTTCCCAAGTCTATTAAGATCTTCCAGTACCAGAGGCATCACATCGTCCAACAAATCAACAATTGGAAGGGCTTCTAAATGTGGGAGCAGAAATCCCAAGACAAAGTTGGGAGAATGAAAGAAGATGAGACAAAAGAATGAGGCATACAACTTTCAAGTTGGAGAGGAGGAAATTCGGGCAGAAGATGAAGGAAGAAGAATGTGAAGAAAATAAGGATACAATTGAGGATGAAGGAAGAAGTGTGTGAAGAAAATAAGGATACGGTTCAAGAGGAAGAAGAAAGGGTAACATTAAGAATGTACTTAAAAGGAGTCTGATGAGCAACTCAAAAATTACAGTCACTCTAGAACCTAAACCCCTTCTTGATACAAGAGTACATCAACAAAGAGGAAGTCACTCAGTGCCACAAAGAGGCAATAGTAGGCTTGGGCTAGAATATAGAATAATTGGAGGAGTACAGAAACAAATGGAAGAATTATTCGTAGTGAAGGGGTGAAAGGCCCTAAGTATGGCAGATTATACAAGGTTCTAAATCCGATATCATAATTCTACAAGAAACCAAAGTAAATAAGGATGACTTTAGAAGGATATCCCATTATTGAGGCATCAGAGTGAATGGAAGTTGTGGGAGTTGAAGGTACAGCAAGAGGCATAGCAGTTTTATAAAATACTAGAACTGTAAAAGATTAAAAATTGGTTGGAAACAATATCTTAAATCTAATTTTCTAAGACATGAGAAGAATATATCTTTTTAGCACTCTAAATGTATATGGGCCAACAAATATAGCCAGAAAAAAGAGATATTGGGAGGAGGTAGAGCACATTAGGAATGGGCATTAACATACTCATGGCTTCTAGGATAAGACTTTGTGGTCGTTCTTAATGCTTCAGAGGAAGGGGTAAAATCAAAGACCACCCTAGCTATGACTAATTTTATCTATATTTGTAATAATTTAGGGTTCATAAATATAGATCCCAGTAAAGAGATGACCAACAGGAGAGATGGAGACAATAGTTAGAGAAAGAATTTGGCAATGCAACTAGACCTTGCATTAGGTTCAAAAGAATTTGGCCAGTGAGGATGTGACATGGGAGGATGAAGTATTCTTGTAAAAGCATCCAGAGATAGTCAAAATTGCAGACAACATTGGTCTTAAGGGAAAGGGCACACTATGTCCTTAACTTGTAACGTGTATTGGGATATGTTTGGCCAACTTGTGGTTGGCATTAACCTCTAATTAAGTCATACAATCATTTATAGCGTTTCATATTGGTAGTGGGAAACAACATTGATCTTAAGGGAAAGGGCACGCAATGCCCTTAACCTGTAACATGTATTGCGATATGTGTGGCCAACTTGTGGATGGCATTAACCTCTAATTAAGCCATACAATCATTTATAGTGCTTCATATTGGTAGCAGGGGAGGCCTAGCTAGTTTCCATAACATAAGGTACATATAAGAGGTTGCAGTTAGTAGTGGAACATCATATTGCATATTTCGTTTTTATTGTAAGGTTGTGGAGGTTGCCTCCTCAAAGCAAATAAGGCATATCTACTTGAATATTCTGATTTTATTCCATCATTTGGTGTTCTATTGTTGTAATTCTACTTATCTATCCAAGTAATTTTATAACAACGAGAATACCCTAGAATTTATTGTCAACAGGAGAATCAGCTGACAAAACCACAGTAAGTAAAGAAATCTCTTTATAAAATGTTTGGAAGCCAAAAAAGAAACAAGAATGGGCAGAAAATCATTTTCATTTCTAGACTCAAGTACAAACTTCCATTACCAAAGGCATCGTATCTTCTAACAAATCAACAAAGGGAAGGGCTTCTAAATGTGGGAGAAGAAATCCCAAGATGAAGTTGGGTGAATGAAAGAAGATAAGACAAAAGATGAGGCATGCAACTTTCAGATTGGGAAGAAGAGGAAATTTGGGTAGAAGATGAAGGAAAAAGAATGTGAAGAAAATAAGGATACAGTTCAAGAGGAGGAAGAATGGGCAACGTTAAGAGAATGTAATTAAAAGGAGACTGATAAGAAGCTCAAAAATTACAGGCATTCCAGCAACTAAACCCCTTTTTGATACAAGAGCACATCAATAAAGAGGAAGTCAAAGCAATGCTACAAAGAGGCAGCATTAGGCTCAAGCAAGAACAGGTAAGGATTAAAGTACAAAAACAACTACCAGAATTATTCTTAGTCAAGGGGAGAAAGGCCCTAAGTACGGCAAATTATACGAGATTCGAAATCTGGTATCGTGCTTCTACAAAAAACCAAAGTAAATAAGGACAACTTTAGAAGGATAGTCCCATTATTGTGGCTTCAGAGATAATGGGAAGTTGTAGGAGCTAAAGGTACAGCAAGAGGCATAACAACTTTGTGAAATATTGGAACTGTGAAAGGGTAAAAGTCGGCTAGAAACAATTTCTTAAATTTGATTTTTTATGACTTGAAGAGGAATATCTTTTTGACACTCTCAAATGTAGCTGGGAAAAACAGATGCTAGGAGGAGCTAGAGCACTAAAGAAATGGACATGAACATACCCATGGATTCTAGGAGAAGACCTTATGGTTATTATTAATGCTTCAGAAAACAGAGGGGTAAGATCAAAGGCCACCAAAGCTATGACTAATTTTAGCTCTTTCTGTAATAATTTGGGGTTAATAGATGTCGATCCAAGTGAAGGGATGACTACTTGGACCAATAGGAAGGATGGAGAGGGTAGTTAGAGGAATAATTTTGTAATGCAACTAGTTCTTGAGTTAGGTTAGAAATAATATGGAAAGTGAGGATGTGATATGGGAGAATGAAGCCTATAGAAACATCCATTCATTGATAGTCAACATTGAGTACAACATTGGTCTGAAGGAAAAGGGCATGCTACGCCCTTAACCTGTAACATGTAATCGGATATGTGTGGACTTCTAATTAAGCCATATAATCATTTCTAGTACTTCATATAGGTAGAGGGGCAGCCTAGATGGTGTTTGTATCATAAGTATATATATAGGAGGTTGCAGTTAGTGGTGGGACATCATATTGCATATTTCATTCTTATTGTGAGATTGTGGAGGTTGCCCTTACAAAGTGAGTAAGTCATATATACTTCAATTTTCTGCTTTAATTCCATAATTTGGTGTTCTATTGTTGTTATTCTACTCATCTACCCAAGAAATTTCATTACAAAGAGAATGCCCTAAAATTTATTCACAGTAGGAGAAGAAGCTGCAAAACCAAACCAAGTAAAGAAATCTCTTAAAAATTAATTTGGAAGCCAAAAAAGAAACGGGAATGGAAAGAAAAAAACATATTTGTTTCCTGACTCAAGTAAGATCTTCCAGTATCAAAGGCATCACATCTTACAACAAATCAACAATGGGAAGGACTTCTAAATGTGGCAGCAGAAATCCCATGACAATTGGGTGAATGAAAAAAGATAAGTCAGAAGAATGAGGCATACAACTTTCAGACTAGAATGAATAGGAAATTTGAATAGAAAATGAAGGAAGAAGAATGTGAAAAAAATAAGGATACAATTCAAGAGGAGGAAGAACGGGCAACATTAAGAGAATGAAATTGAAATGAGTCTGATGAGCAGCTTGAATATTACAATCACTCCAACAACAAGAGCACGTCAACAAGAGGAAGTCAAAGCACATCAACAAAGAGGAAGTCAAAGCAATGCCACAAAGCGGCGACAGGGTCAGACAAGAATAAAGCAGAATTGGAGGAGTACAACAAATGGCAGAATTATTCTTAGTCAAGGGGAGAATGGCCCTAAGTACAGCAGATTATACAGGATTATAAATTCGATGTCAAACTTCTACAAGAAAAGAAAGTAAATAAGAACTTTAGAAGGCTAGTCCCATTATTGTGGCATTGGAATTAACGGAAGTTTTGGGAGCTGAAGGTACAGCAAGATGCATAACACACTTATGAAATACAGGAACTGTAAAAGAGTAAAAATTGGTCAGAAACAAATTCCTTAATAAGGTCTTTCTAAGACATGAGGAATATCTTTTTCGCATTATGGGCCAACTAATATAGCCAGAAAAAAGATTTTCTGAGAGGAGGTAGGGCACTTTAGTAATGGGCATGAACATGATAATGGCTTCTACGAGAATATGACCATTCTTAATGCTTCAGAAAAAAGAGGGGTAAGATCAAATACCACCCAAACTATGACTAATTTTTGCTCTTTCTGTAATGATTTGGGGTTAATAGATGTAGATCCCAGTGAAGTGATGGCTATTTGGACCAACAGAAGGTATGGAGAGGGCTTTATAGCAGAATGCGTTGATCATTTTCTCTTAAATGATGAGTGGATTCCCTTGGGGATTGAAATTTTTTTCCAGAATTATTCACTTCCCAGAATCTGATCATTGACCCATTTCTTTGGCAATTGAGGATTAAAAAAAGTTTAAAAACCAACAGGCATTCTTTTTAAGTTTGAAATGATCTAGACTTTTGATTCAACTTTTGAGGAAACATAGAAAACCAAGTGGAAAGCTGTTGCAAGAGGATCCAGCTATGTTACCAGGGTTCGTCCCCATGCCCCACCAGTACGGATACACGAGGGTAAGGGTATGGATACGTACCAGTACGTCTTGGGTATGTGCCGGGTACATTTCAATGTACCCAGGATATACATGTATCCACAACTAAAAATGTCTTCTAAGGCATTTAAAACATTTTTTTTTTTACTTAGTCAATGCTAAAAAACGAACCCTAACATTTAAATGAACAAAATATTAAACCCTAAAAAACATTCACCCATTCATTTGAAATCACACAAACAAATTGTTAGTTTTTAAAAGTGTTGAACAAAGAGCCAAAGAGTTGTATTAAGGCCAGACATCCATCCTTAAGGAGGATTAGAAGGTGATTTTTAATATGAATGCAAGAACCAACCAAACCTCTTTAGTTATCATTGGCAGGTTAGAAGCCTAATTACATAGGTCCTTTGGAGCTCCCTATTTTATAGCCTCCATCACAACACAAAAATTAATCTCAAAGGAAATGGATGAAACACAAAGGAATATAATATTAATATATCATAGACAATGTAAAATCTTAAGTATATTGAATGTTTTGAACATTGATCGTGCTATATTTTTCTTTATATTTCTTATGGACTAAAAATGAGTAAAATAAATATATGAATAAAAAATATTTTATTTTTTATTTTTTTAATATCTATGTACGGACGTATCCAAGACCTGCACCCGAACCCTTACCCTTACCCGTATCCTGGCAGCATAGGGACCCGGAGATACCTCTTAATTCAAAAAAAAAAAATGTCAAGAAAAGCCAACAAGTGGAATAACGAGATGGTGGGGAAATCATTTTCTCTTGGATGACAAGTGAATTCCCTTGGAGATTGAATTTATTTTCCATAATTATTCACTTCCGGGAATCTTATCATTGACCCATTTTTTTTGGGAATTGAGGATGAAAAAACCCAGCCCATTCCATTTGATCCAAAATTTGAGGAAACGTTAAAAACCAAGTGGAAAGCTGTTGCAAGAGGATCCCGAGATACCTGTTAATTCAGAAGCAAAAATATGTCAAAAGAGAAGCCAACAAGTGGAATGAGGACACGGTTGGGAATAGCTTTCACTCTAAACAAAAACCGCTGTGGGATTTGGAAAAAGTCCTTAAAACGAACAAAAGAGATGGCATAAATGAGAAAGCGGCAGCCAGGAGCAAGCCCAGATAGAAGAGCTGAATAAAAAATTTAAAATGGAAGAAATCTTCTACAAACCAAAAAAATAGAGTAAAGCAGGGAGATAGTAATATCTCTTTTTTTCATTTATCTATGGTGATAAGAAGAATAGTAATGGTAGCAGTGAAATGACAACTCCTGACGAGTGAAAAGTTCTTCCATATATCTGTGGTGATAAGAATAGTAGTAACAAAATCAGTGAAATAGCAACTACTCGTGACGTGAAAATTTCTTCCATATATCTGCAATGAGATTGCTTATGCATGAAATGGAGAAGGGTTTCGATTTTCTGTTTGCTAGTTTCAAGTCCAGCTTAAGAAGATTCTTGGGATTTCTGAAGTGGAATGAAGTGAGCTTCTTGTTCACCCCTGCCTGTTATAATCTGTTTAACCTTGTAAAACTTTTAAGTTTTTTAGGACCATTACTTTGTTCGGCTAGAGTTTTATAGAAAAATATTTTTACAAAGGATGGTTTCTTTAGAAGGAAAGAAATTATTTGTTTGGGTACGGAGGGATGTATCTCTGCCTTCAGCGCATATAATTTTCTCCCCTTTTCCTTCTTTTCTTTCTCTCAGTATTTTGTATAGAAAGATTTATGTCGCAAATAATAAAACATGGTTTTTGTCTGCATATTAACATAAAATTTGCAGGTTAGTGGAATTCTGGAGGCTGTATTATCTGATGGTGGCGTGATGTAAGATGTAGAGAAGGGATGTGATGAAAGTTTTGGGTTGTGGAGTATGGCTGCGTCTTTGACCCACTTTTTTGTATTTATTTTTCTGCATATTCTTTCCTATCCCTTTTCCTGTTTTTCTTTGTGGTATAAAAAAGGAAAAAAGTATAAAACAAATTTATGAAGAATAAGTGCAGTCTGATTTCTATTAATTATACACATTGTATGAGAATGGCTGTGAAATGTTAGCACCTTGTGAGAAAGGTTTGTGGAAGGTTTAAGGCAAAAATTCTATATATAAGTTTCAATCCTGCTCCTACTAATCCCTCTGTATTTCTAAACCTCACTCTCCAGTATCATAGTTGCATTTGCTTCAAATGGCATCCTCAGCAGGTGGTGAAGGGAATATGCCCAAAGGGCAACATGGAACCTGTTTTTGTCTATCCCCCCTAATTTGCAAAAAGGAGGAGAGAAGAAAAGGTGGACTGTTCAAAAGATGTAGCTGGATATTAGCTCCATCACATCAATCACGGGATTAGGAATCCTATTATTTGCACATATATTCACGATATGTTGACTTGAAGAAATCAATTAGGAAAATGATGCTGGATCCAAAGAGAGCCTTTGGGCACGAGAATGTCTTTGATGTTTTAGTAAATCTATCTGTTGCAGAAATCCTTTCTAATGGGGGTGGTACCTGTATGTTGCACTAGGACCATAATGATCTGGAGGTGTCCCTATCAAACGAACAAAAAGAAATAAACAATGAACTCTTTAGGATTCGATTCAAGATGAGGTCCCTTCGAAAATGATAATTCTGCTGTAGCCTGCTTGGATTTCTTTTTTGTCCCTAACTATTTGAATAAAGCCTTAACTCCATATGTTGGAGAAACTTTAGAAGATGTAGAGTTGATCAAAGTCAAATCCTTTGATGAGGATTTGGAAGAAACCTAAGAGGTTTGAATTTCAGACGTGGATATGACTCTTTTCAGACTTGAATAGGACTCTTTTCAGACTTGGATAGGACTCTTAGACCTTAATATATATGGTATGCACTCTTTCAAGTCTTCCTGTTAAAGATAACTAGGCACTCAATTTTTGCTAGCATTGCAGAGACCTGCAGAACCGTTTCTGCTTTTATTACATCAGACATAGATCACATCTGCATAGTGAATTTTGTTTCTGCCTGGGGAATTTTGAGCAAGAGAACTTTCATCTTGGGTTTGCTCTCTCTGTCTTTTTAACTTTTTGATCTTCTTCTTGTGAAGAACGTGAAATATGAAAAAAGAAAAGCGTGGTGTGGAATGGCGAGAGAGAAAACGCAGTGTTTGTTTGCATCGTGAGAGAGAAGAGAGATGTGGAAGGTATTTCAATTTATAGCCTTCAATTCAAGATTTTTGGTTTTTATCTTCGGATATGAATCTGGAAGTAGAATGCAGTCCAGAATGTGAGAAAACTGTGAGGATAATCTAATAAGGTCAGTTGCTGAGTGCACGAGAGCGGATAAATCCTGTATATTCAGTCTCGTCTTCTCATACTGCAGTGTTGGGTTGCTTCAGTAACAGATCTTTGTTGAAAATTCCATTCTCCAGCACTCCCTTGTCCCTCATAGTAAGAGTACAAATCCAATATGTTGAAGGTATCTACTATAAATGAATAGATGGCAAGTAATGAGGAAACATATTTCATCTTATGCCCCATTCAGTACGCTCTATCTTATAGGCATTCATTGAAATTCTTCTCAAAACTCTATAAGACTGAATTTCTTTTTTTCAATATTTGATTTGAGGTTACTCTATTAGTGTTTCATTTCCAAGGATGCTCTAATGCTTCAACCATTTATCTATGTTTGTGACAAACATTGAGTGGCACATCAATTAAGTGTTGGTGACATGGTGCAGCAACACTTGGTAAGGGGCAGTTCAAGGGTGAAGAACAGAAGTTAAGTTCAATCCAATATAGAATGTTCAATATGGTGAGAATTCTTTTATGCTAGATTTTCCTAGCTACATAGGAATCTACAAAATCGGAAACCAAACGACTTGGAATTGTAGGGGCCATCAATGTTCGATGATGATGGAGCAAAAGCCAATTCTTCTATTGGTGGAGGACCTACAACCCAATGCAAGACACTATTCTACAATGCAAGCCAAAGCATCACACTAATGAAAGATCAAGTTGTTTTAAGTTTTGGATAGAAGAGTGAGTTTCCAAAAATGCCATGATGGTATTAAACAATGTAAAAGTTTCCTCATCTACAAGAGGAGTTCTAAGGATTGATAAGCTTTAACTAATAATGAGCAAATTGAAGGCTTGTTGATTGGCAACCAGTGAGTAAGGAAAGACACCTTATCCCTAAAGGATCGATAATTTAATAAGTTACATTTCAAGCTCAAGGCTTGGAAAATTCTAAGTATAACATTAGCTTGAAAGTTTTCATCTCCAACAAAACCTTCACTTACATTGGACTCTCAATCTTCACTCTAGACTACTTGTGCTAACAACAATATTCCTACATCCCAACTTCCCCTCTAACCCAACAAGGTTTTAGCAAGTTGATCAATCCGCTGCCTTATCTACCATTTACTATCACAATAGGTTTGCAAATTACGGATCCAATCTTCAATGGGCTTCACTTAAAGTGTAGAACAAACATAGTTAGAGAGTCAAAATGTTATTCACAAAAAATACCTTGATTACATCATTCAAGTTGAGTCTATGCCTAAAGTTAACATTGGCATATTTTTAATAATTAATTAGGAAACATCACTCAGAGCACCATTCTTCCTACGGATAAGACTGCATCAAGGCAGTCATAAAAATATAAAATATCAGAAAATAGGGTTTGTTCAGTGACTTTTACAAGTTGGTTATCACCATTTTGTTTCCAACAAAACCATCAATTATCAAAAAAATTAGAGTTAAGGGAAGTCTCAAAACAAAAGCTAATGAGAAGTATAATGAATAATCAAATAGAAGTGATAAAATTAATAGAAAATTTATAAACAAGGACTAGTAAATCATACTCAACTCCTCCACATGCATTGATAGACAATAAAATTGAATGCAAACTAATCACCAATTCAAGAGGATTATTAAAAGATAGGTTGAGGTCTGTGGGGGGATTGAATTCAACATGCTAGTTGGCTTTAAGGATTTGTAATGAACTTACAAGGAATTGGTTTGCATTGGACACTATAATTGGGCAATGCAGAGGGTTCTCAAAAAAAGAGTAGGGGTTAGGTTGTGTAGTACAAAACTAGTTCTTAAAATTTGTAGAAGAGAAAGGAAAAGAACAATGTGCCTCATGTCTCATCCTGTACAACAGGAATAAGAATCCAAAGATCACCATTGGCTACTGATAAGAATCCACCAACAAGATTCCCCTTCTCACTGGCATCAAAAGACTGAAATAATGATAAAAAGGAAAAAACCCAAAAAGATAATCAATGTCAAAGCCTATGAATGCTAAGTTTCCCATCAAACCATTTTATCTTTTATGAAATGGATTTTAATCTCAAATTAGGGTATGAGGATTCTAATATGCCATGTGGAACAATTTGGCTTGTGGGTCTGTTTAGATGTCTAATTCATAATAGTAATTGCTGTTAGCTTCAACTGCCTTCCGCTAGGTCACAGACTCACAAGTTGTTATTCATTTATCAATACCGGCATACCAATTGGAAGGCAGCAATCCATGAGTTGAGGTTGTTAAAAATGTTATTATATTACAGATGCATTGGCTGACCTCACATCTGACTGGCATTTTCTTTCATGCATACATTTATTTGTTTTCTAAAATGAGTGTCACATGATATTTAGTCCCGCTAACTGATACAAATCAGATTTTTCATTAACAGTAGAACTGTAATTATTATTTTTTACCAGTGTAAATTTATATAATGAATCATACAATTTCCACTAAAAAAGTAATACTCCAGTTTATTTTTTGTCACCCAAGGAAATCAATGACTGTGGCTCTCTTAAAAAGTGTTTCAAAAGCTGAGGGAAATGAGCTTGCATGAAAGCATGCATTTCCAAAGAGATCTTTATAATTTTATTTTTCTGTTTTCCTCAGCTGTGAGGATCAGGGTTCAAACACCTATTCATGCTTATAAAAATACTTGAGTTCAAATCCTAGGAATGGACATGTTTTCTAGGACAGGATGTCACCATAGCCCAAGTGATCTAGGTGAAACAGGGACTGTACCTAATTGCAGGAGGAATGATCGTAACACTGTAAACAGTAAAAGCCAAATAGGCTCACATCTGCATATAACCTCTAAACCTATCACAAACCCAACAATCTTTGAATTGAAGCATCAATCAGAACATGGCAATGGATTTTCCATTGTTATAAACTTGGAACTAAAAGAAATATAAACTCTGCCTAAATATTAGTCCGAACTTACTTCCTAGACACCCATAAATTTATCTACCTATCTGCATATATCTTGCAATAGGGTATCAATACCACTGAGATTCAACTCACGGAGACTGTCAATGTGGAGAAAATGCAATAATGCCATGCTTATTAATTGATTGATTCAAAACCCAAGAACCCCTGACTTGAGATACATAAACCCAGGAGCACATAAAATAGAAAACCCCATAAATTCAAAATGCATAATAACAACATTGAAAACTACGAACCTCATAGCACTACTACTCTGGGTCCTTGATGGTAAGCAACTCGTTCAATAATCTCTGAACTAAATGCCATTTATTAAACACCGGATGAATTCCAGAAACTTAAAAATGCCCTGCTCTGTATTTTATATGTAATACAACCGTAAAAACGCCATTAATTAAACAATTAAGGGTTTGATAAATAATTGTACCACCAAATAATAAATGGAAGAAAGATTTCACAGAGGTATGACTTACCTGCAAAACCGTCTGTGAATAATAGCTCAACGTCTGGCCTCCACCGTAAATTCGCTTCGCAGCAAAGAAACAAGACACATGAACATATATACACAGACACTTAACACACACACATGAACATATATACAAAGACGCTTAACACACACACATGAACATATATACACAGACGCATGCACACCGTGATACCAAAACAAACAAGACAGGACACACAACACAGGAAAACACTACAATTATACCCTTCTTAGGCAGTGAAGAAATCATGAGCAGAGGACAGAAGGAAATTATGTGTCTGTCTGAAAGTTTTTTGGATATTTATAGAGAATGTAACATTCAACGGTACTTTTGAAAAGTGCAGACCTCCATCTAATCTCTGTCGAGCTTTTTTTCTGGCAAAAAAGCAAAATAAAAAAATTTCCCGTTGCTGCGCGGGGGGTCATAAAAACTTACAAATTATTTGTATATGGAGTGGGGGGTTTTTAGGGTCAAATCTAAAGAATTGTTGCATGCGAAGCATTTTTAAAATCAAGGTCATATGGTTCAAAGTGATGAAGTGTTGTATGGGGATTCGGGAATCCTGTTTTTAAATAGAAAGGTGATATGTGCCAAGTTAATATGTTACTATTCGAATCGCCTTTATATTAATATATTACTTGTAACACTTTGTTTAAGTTAATATATTGGAGTATGGGGAATGGGGTTTTTAAATACAAAATTATATGGTTCAAATATAAAATTATATGGGGATCGGGTTTTTAAATACAAAATCATATGGTTACAAATTGGAGTATGGAGAGTCAAGTTTTTAAATATAAGGTCATATGGTCTAAACTAACGAATTGTTGTATAGGGAATCAAGATTTTTAAAGGCAAGGTCATATAGTCCAAACTAATGAATAGATAACTATGAAATAGAGTTATCCACCAATTAGAATGTACCGATCAATTAGATAACATCTAAGCACTACCTTCATACCCAATTCTTTCCATTGTCTCTAATTTTCTGCTTTTAGCAAAACACTAAGCATTAATATTAAAGGGAGTGCACATATATTTATCTTAATTTCTCTTTAAAACTACTATTTGAAATGTAGTTTACATGTCATGGATAGTAATGAATAATATAATATATTCATATAGGGTTTTTGAGTTGTGTCGTAAAATTTCTTATTCTAAGATTGTTGCCGTAGTTAAGCAAGTTGTACATGAACGTATTATTGCATTTGGTGATATTTTTCTCATGAATTACACTACAAATTGGAGACTAATATTTTCTTGTAATGAGGGTGCACAATATTGAAGAACATCGCTTGTTTACAAAATTATTAACCACTATGGGGAAAAAAGATAACCTATAATTAAATTCACTTGAAGAAAATAATTTTGAGATTATAAAGCCGCATAACAAGGGATGGGAAGGTTAAACATGGGTAAATAGTACCAACTTTGTATTCTTATACCACCATGGGTACCCATCTATTTTGCCAAATTGTCACCCTCGACTATGCCCAACATACTACCTTACCTTTTCAAATATATCAACTTCAAGACATAAAAACATGGGCCTACCAAAGTCTTTCGATTTAAAGAAAAACTCCGTGCCTTTGATCACAATAACTTACTTGATATGTTATCCTTTCCTAAGATTAGAATCGGAAATGAAACACTTGAACAGTTGCTTCTCTTTAAAATGATAGTGTTACAAAGATTTACCATGTTGGCAAATGTCACTTAGTAGACAATGTGTACTCATCCTATCTTCATACTTTCCTTTCCCAGTATAAACTCATGTCATCACCTTCATAATTCCAACAAAGGGAAAAAAACACAAAGTATTATTAGTTCGTGTGTAACTTGTATGTAAGCAACTTCTAAAACTTCTAATTATATTTGATAAAAAAATTACGAGACCTTTTCAACACAACCAATTTGTGAATATCCTTCCATCGTAGTAGTTTATGGTGAATATCATAAAATCATTTCATTCCATGAGATGCCATCTCTTTGAGGCATTTTGTAGCTCAACAACATGCTCTTTGTTCTTGCATAAGGATTTACAAATTGCGGGTTTGTGTGTATTATTCTATGGTGAGTGGCAGGTTAAAATGATGTTGCCTACTCCTTTGTAGCCTTGTGCTCTGTGAGGGATAAAAGATTGGGACTTGGGGCCTTGCTTCCCCTAACACTTGTAGTTACATCTACAAATCCACTTTTCATTAAGCTATCATGGTTATTTATGCCTTTTTTTAAACTCCCATTTTGGAGTTATAGGGAAGAGAATAACACATATCATAAATGGGCTTGATGGACTCACACTCATTTTCAAACAAGCGAGCCCCTGACAAAGCCTGTGTCGAGATGCCAAAATTTCATGTTGCACAACACATGGTTAGGATGGCACACGTAAAGGCAACATAAAATTTTAAAACATTCAATCCTATTCAAGATTTGTATGTTATTATGGTAAGTGCAAGTTGTCTACATATGGGCAAAGTCATCAAAAGAAGTCTCTACCCAATCTTCATTGAAAAATAGGTACAAACCCATAATTCTCCAAATATTATGTAAGAACATGTTATCATGAAATTGTAAATTTCAAAATTTTGAGTCAAAAGTCAAAAAAAATAGATTTGAGAGTTACATTATTCCTTTTTGCATATTCCATCTTTTGGGACTTAGCCATTTTTTTCTAAATTTTTGGGTGTGTCAGATAAAGCAACTTTCAGTGGAACAAGGAGAACAGTTCCTTCATTCCCTTTGTTCCCCAGTTGAGAAGATTAGTTGATTTGTTTTTAAGTTGTGCATTTAGTTGGCAAAATCAACTTTTTGCATAATAAGAGGAATTGTTCCTTTGTTACCTAAGTTTGTTGGTCGAACGATTTAAACATTTTGGGCATTATTTGACCAGATTTGCTCCACATAGAATTAAAGAAACATTCATTTGTTCCATTTATTTCATGTTTCCCCGCATAAGTTAATTTGCATTAAGTTGGGCTTTATTCGACTAAATCGACTCTCCATGGAATTTTTGGAATTGTTCCATAGTTCCCTTCATTCGCCGCTTAACCAACTATGGTAGGTAATATCGACCCTTTTCGACTGAATCGGTCCTGAACAGAACTCACGAAATAGTTTCATGGTTCCTCCTAAACATTGATTAGCTAATGGAAATAGTTTTAAACCTAATAGATGGTTCCACTGGCCATCCCAATCATCGATTAAGTTTGGCTATAAATACTTGAACTCGCCTAATCCATGTCATTTGTAATACCTACCCACCAAGTTTTTTCTCTACCCATGTGTTCTTCCACATTTCCCTAACCATTATTTCACCCCTTGTGTAGTCATTTTCAGACCAAATTCAAAATTTCAAACGCCAACAAGGTCGTCTTATGGAGTTCTCCATTTTCGTGCAATCAATAAGTGTTTTCGTTACAATTTTTCTTGGTTTTATTCATTTCTCTCCTCTAAGCTTCCATTTGCTCCTAGGTTGTCAAATTCCTTTCGTTTGACACATTCTATATTTTAGTTACTCCTTGAGGATTGAAATTACCAAAATTAAGTTCTAAAATGCTAGATATGAGCCCATTTCTTCTCTTAAGACCGGTGTCCCACAAATTGGAGACAATGACGTAAAACATATGGATTAAGTTTAATTTTGGATCAGAATGGAGGATGGGAAGAGGAATACATTGGTTGATTGAGTTTTCAATAGTGGTTTAGCACATGCGGGTGAATTCCCTGCTTGTGTTCAGTGTGAGGACACAATGTTGGCTTGTGCTTCATGCTTTGATCCCCAAACCAAGTAATTGAAAGATTCTCAAGGCCAAGTTCTTGCTCAATTAGATGCATATCATATTAACCTAGCCCTTAGAATCACTCATGTTAGAGGTGTTAAGGTATTATCTCTTGAAACAACACAAAATGAGTTTGATTTAACACCAAAGAAGTACCAAACCATGATTGCCAAGTCTTGGTTAAAGGCTAAGAAGAAAGGACCTTCCAAGTTGGCAAAGACCCTTTATGAAATGATTTCATTGAAAAATTGTCAGATATTATTACTCTTCTAGCCAGAGTAATGGGTATTTCATCCACAAGTGTAATTTCATGATTGGATGAGTATTTTCATCAACTTGATATGTGAAGGAAAACAAGCTTTGAGTTGGGGAGAAATCATCTGCAAAAATTTAACTAAGAAAGTCACTCAAGTACATAACACTAAGTCATTTTATATGACTTCCAATCTGATGTATGCCATCACATGATATAGAATTTGGGTTGGCCTTCGAATCATGGAAGAAAAAATCTCTCTCGACCCATGTATGAGTGGTACACCCAGTTGACTCTTCACAGTAGTAAGAGTCCTTCTAGAAGGGCAAATTATGTATTTACCATGTTCATAATCAGGTTATTGGAAGGATGCGGGTCACCAACCTAATTTCTTAGGAATCAAAGTAATTGGTAACCAAGTTTGGCAGATGTTTCATTCAATTTTACAAGTTCTCTTATATCAAAGCTTTAGGATTTAAGGTAATCCCATAATAGCTACCAATTTATTACAGTGATAATCTCATATTGATTAAACTATGTAGATAGTTGGGAATCCTCCACATGAATTGTAGGGATAAGAAAGTTTCAGGAGTCTAATTTCCCTTGTCTCTAGGAACTACATTTGTAGATCAGGTATTGATGCTTAGAATGTTGAGAGAACAATTTCTTCATTCAATATGCATCCTTTCCATACAAGAACATCATTTGATAACAAGAACTTCATCAATAAAAATATTCGGTTGTCAGACTCATATTCTCATGTTCTAACTATTGAAGATTACTTGGAAGATTACAATGATGAATTTGAAGGAAAAGATTATTTGGGAGGATGACTCTTTAACAAATTCAGAGTTTTCAATTGTATCAAGTACTTGTAGGTATGGTGGATGATAGATAAGATATTTATAAACCTGAGTTTATGTATTCCATTTAACATTCTCCTCTTCCTATCATTGATTGGTCCCAAAAGGAAAAGGATAACATTGATATTCTCACTGCACCTATTCTCCTAAGAAGCAAAAAGTGGTTCATGAAAAAGTTGGCAAAATTCAATGTTTCTAAGAAAGATATTGTTTCCCAAGATGTACCTTCTTCCTCACCTCAGACATAACTAAGCATGAATCTCTATATGCGGACTCCAAGGGTTGATCTTGAAATTGAAGAGGTTGAAGTTGAGGATTGAAGAGGGAAGAGGAGGAGAATAAGAGGGAGAGGAAGAAGAAAAATCTACTGAAATCCCCTTAGAAGAGCATAACTAAAGGGAGTGGTTCAAGACAAAAAATTACGCTAAGAAGACCCTCGGTTTCCCCATAGGTATCTACTAAGAAATATCCCTATGTGGAAATCATCTTGCACCAATGCCTTCTCCTCCACCCCTCACTCTCAGTGTACCTATTACAAGTTCGTCGGTAGAAGATGTCACTAGTACCTCTTTCTCATGGGTTTAACCAATGGTTGAGAAAAAGAGAAAAGATCAATCTAAAATAATTATTATTGATTATGATGTTTTAGCTACTCTCATTGGTACCCTTTCTCCTAAGAAAGATAGAGTGACTCGCCTATCGGGACAACTTGTGACTGATACATCAGGACAAAAATTTGTTGAGATTGCAAAGCCAACAAGGTTATTAAAGTGAACATGAGATCATTGTAGATCCCATGATTATGAACCTCCCAAGGATATCACTCGACGTCCCAGAATATACTCTCCCGAAGGAGATGTGCATAACTTGGGAGATACAATTTCTAAGGTTATTGGGAGGGTGGAAAAAGGTAACCAGACACAAGAACAATTGGAAGAGATATTTCAAACTCTCTTAACTTATATCAAAAAGTTAATTCTCTCTCTAAATCCCATTCCTCTTGCATCTCTCCCATCTTCCATCCTACGTGAGTGATGTTGATATCAAAGCCATCTCAGAGGTTCATAAGCATCACTTTATGAGGTAAGGTTACTTAAGCATGAGTTGAGAAATTGTTCGTATAAATGGTTTAAAATTCATTGATGAAGGTATATGAATAAAATATATATATATATATATATATAATATGTATGAAAATCTAGTACAGTTCCACATAAGCAGATAAATGTATGGAATTGAATACTTGTACATTGAAAAAGAAGCCAAACTTTGGGTTGATATGATTCAGGATTTGAAGATCATGATAAAGTAATTGATGAAAAAATCCACCATAAGTGAAAATATTTGTAATAATTCAAAAGATAATGAAAAAATTCTTTCAAATTGGTCGAACTATAGTGTGGAATGGAGGCTCAAGATTTTAGAAGAAGCTTCAACTGATATGTAAAATTTCATTAAAAAGGGTGAGTCTTTAAAGTTAAAATATTTGTTGATTTCAAAGCCCTTGCACTTGTGACCTTTTTCAAGATAATTCCTCTCAAAGGAATACAATGGATGAAATTAAATTACACTTCAACAAGCTAGTTAAAGAAGATTTGTTCAACGATGATGACTTCGAATCAAGACAAAATGGACTGAGCTCTCTGAATTAAACAATGTGGTGGATAGAAGCCTTCCAAGAATTTGGCTCAATTTGGTGGGACAAATACTGAGATGGACAACTACTTTTAGAAGTTGGTTGAACAACTTAGCAATCACCGTGATCTCAAGAGAATTAGATATTGCTTCTGTGAGTAACGAAGTTTAGGATGCATGTGCTTAAGCTCAAAGTTCCAACTTCCTCACTTCCTTCTTGAAGTCCTAGTAGAAAAAGCTAATTGTTATATTTTTATGTTGCATTTTTTTTGTTTCATTTTGAGTTGTTAAGAGTATAAAAGTCACTTAAGCGACTTAATTAAGACAAAAGTTGTAATTGTTAAATAACAATTAGTTATTTTGAGGTAGTTACAACCCATTTTGCCTATAAAAAGGTATCTTCTCTTTTGTAAATGGAAGTTTGGTTGATTTTTGTAAAAAAGACTTGGTAAGACTGAATACAGAAGAGAGTTCCCTCTCCTTTCTCTCCTATTTTAACGTCCAATTTTCTTGTATAGCAATCTCATATAACATAATCTAAAACTCTGTGTATCCACTTTTGTCTTTTACGAGTTACTGAATCTTACGTGTAGTAATATTTAATTTTATGGGTAAGAATTTTTGTTATATAATGTGGTAAGTTCATTAAATTATCGACATGCATAAGTAAATTTAGATTTGTTTCTAATTTTCTAAAAAATTTGTCACCTTTTTTCTTCTCCCCAAATTTTGACCCCCAAAATCCTGATATTTCTCTCTTTTCTAAATTTCTTCTAACAAATCTGTACAGAACAATCAACACCCCTAAATCAAGATAGTGTTAGTGTATATATTATAAATATATTTGTTTTTTTTTTGTTATAAATAAGGGAACCTCCCCATGAAGAGGATGGACTTCTTGTCCTTTGAACTATTAACAATTTGTCTTAGTGTAAATTTTCATGCCAACATTTTTTGGTGCCCACCCTGGGGCACATTCATACTTAACAAGTATTAATCATCTTTTTATGATTATTTCCATAAATCAAGATCCTATTTTCAACTAAACCTTAATTGTATTCAAAAATCACAAGAATAAGCCGCTTCAGGCCTCAGGAGTGTTGCATGGGTGAATTGTACTATTGCAAACCAATATCATAGAGTTCTTGCAGTTATTGATCGTGAAGAGTAACAGGCCAATATTACATGTAAAACTGCACAAAGAAACACGAAAAAATATGAAGGGTTTAAATAAATTATTTAAGTTAGTTGAAAGAATTTTCACTCAAGCAAGTAGAGCATAAGGATTTGAATATTCTTCTTTTGAATCCCAATAACTTCACTCCTTCAAGTTATCTCCAAAAAGGAAAGGGATAAGAAGAATATTTATAAGTACTCCAACAAACATGCGGAAACCAAGCTCTCCTATTTAGGTAAATCTGAGTGAAACCTTAATTCTATTAGGAACTCTTCTTCCTTTGCAAGTTATCTTTCCTAAAATGCTTGGCCCAACCTCTTCATGAATTATAAAAGGGGACTCAAAAGAATTTCCCAAAATTTAGAGGTGGTGGAAAATTTCATCCTAATGAACACCTCACAACATTCTATGTTTCATGCAGAGTACTGGGAGTTTCTCACGAAGATGTCTCAGTTAGAATTTTTTGTCGAAAGCCTATAATATACTGTGGTTGAATGGTTTTAACACCTTCCAACTAATAGTATCACCAATTAGGATGCCATGAAGAGGAAATTTGAGGCCAAGTTTAATCATGTGAAGGATTTTCACACTCTTTTAGCATAGCCTTCTCATCTCAAAAAAGAACCCTACGAACCCATGAGGGAATTTGTAGCCAAGTTCAATAGACTTACATATAAAATCCCATTTTTTCTTGACCAACTATTGAAAATCTGAAATGTTTCTTTATCAATGCTTAACTTCCTGAAGTGAATTTTGCACTACGAGGATCTCAACTACCAAATTTACAAGATGATCAGGAGTTATACATCAGAGTAGAAGATGACCTCATTATGACAAAAAAGTTGAAAAAAAACTTACTAAAAATAAACCTTAAACTTCTGATCATAAAAGTTCAGACCAGCTTATCTAAAAAATGGTTAATTGTGTGATTGCTCTGAATAAGTGATTTAATTTAATTTGAATTAAATATAAATATTTCAGAGTCACTACTGAACCAATAATGTATAAGTGCAGAAATGAAGGATTGACACAAGAAAACTAAAATGTAATATGTACAACCCTAAGAAAATAAAAAGGAAAGAGGAATTAGTTGATTTACGCTTGATCTGGTATTGATTTGAACTAGGAAAAGTGATGAACAAAAAGGGGAGAGTGTCGTTACCGCTCGTAATAAATTATGCAACTCACAGACAGAGCTGGATGTGGGTGCCTAGGATAGGTCAAGGGCACCTGAGGCGTTGGAGACCACTTTTGGGCACCGGTGACTGTACAAGATCTCCAAATCTGATTTTTGATGTATCACAAATATGTCACAATTACCATGTTGATCACCTGATGATCACACAATGGTCGTTAAGGGTACCTGTAACCTGCAAAATAAAAGTTCACCTCCAAAATACCACAAACTGCATCAAACCTAAAAAGAAATATGTAATATGGGGAGTCAGACTGACCTCAACAGTAACCCCGAGAGTGAACCTACGGCTGAGCATTGCACTACATATCAGACTTCATGTAGTTCTGGTTTGTGTGTGTAGAAATTATGCCCTAGGATGACCTTGTGCAAGTGAACTTGATATGGGATGTAGCTAAATGTAGCAATGTAGTAAAATGTGTAGATGGAATAATGAACTTCTCCTTCCTATGTTTTGTATGTAAAGTTGTTACAACCCTTGTCCCTTGAGTAAATGCTATATGGATGCTTTAATGTGCTTTAGGTGCCTTTCGAATGCAAGCTTAGGTGATGATAGTAATGCTTAGTGTTTGGTCCTTGATTTTGAACACATAACTATGTATTTATATGATTCTTTTGTTTGAATTTCATAATTGATAACTAGAAGGCTGACCCATAAGTGAAAAAGATGACAAAAAGATAAAAGAGACACAAAAGAAGCGAGTAAGGTGAAAAAGGGTCAGGGGTGCCGAGAGGGGACAGGGGCACCTGGGTGCTTCTATCTTGGTTGGGCGTTGGTGTCTGGAGTCATAAAAGATAAATAAGTAAAATATTGACTAGGTTGTAGGGTGTGTAAGACCAAATAGAAAACAAGAAACACGGAAAAAAGACCAAAGACATTCATCACTTACTTGTTTTCTTGCTTAGGAATCATGTGAATGCTAGTATGTGTTTAGGACCTAGAAATGTGCCCTAGTATGTGGTTTTATGTATATTTCATGATCTTTTAGCATAGCTTTCTCATCTCAAAAAATAACCCTATGAACCCATGAGGGAATTTGTAGCCAGGTTTAATAGATTTACATACAAAATCCCATTTTTTTCTTAACCAACAATTGCAAATATGAAATGTTTTTTTATTAATGCTTAGCTTCCTGAAGTGAATTTTGCACCATGAGGATCTCAACTACCAAATTTACAAGATGATCAAGAGTTAGACATCAACATAGAAGATGGCCTCATTATGTCAGAAAAGTTGAAAAAAAAACTTGTTATTTAAATAAAGCTTCAACTTTTGGTCATACAAGTTCAAACCAACTTGTTTAAAAAATGGCTAATGATTTGATTGCTATGAATAAATAATTGTTGCATAAAATCCCGCTGAACATGTATAAAGTTGTCGTAAGAAAAAAAATTGGTCATAGGAATTGTTTACCAGTTATTCAACCTAAACTTTCCACTGAAGCCCCTCCTGTGAAGGCTCCAGTCAATACAATGTGTGAAATTCAAGAAATGGATGTCGAGATAGTGGAAGAGGAAGTTGAAGAGATTGAAGAAGAGGAAGAATCTAAAGAGACAACAAGTGAATCCCAAATTGGTTTTATCACATATGAATATGAGATGGATGATTATGAGGAGGCACTAGAATATATGAACATCGGGTCATATGTTGTTATGATTAGAGCTCAATTGATCAAGAAGAAATAAATTACTCATCTGAAGAAGGAAAAATCCATGAGTCTCTTAAAACCATTCCAAATATTACAAAGAGAGAGGATCACATATACTTTTTCTTTCTAAAATTACTACTAAAAAAGTAAGTACTCCTTCCCCTACTCCTATTTCAGAAGATGTTGTGTCCCCTAAATCTAAAAAGGTCAAAATTCTTGCTACGACCACATCTAAAGCCTCCTAATTGGGCTCTTTTGATATTGTTGATCATATGAAGAAATCCAAGGTTCATATTTTTGAAGGAGAATATTTGTAGATGCATCCCGAAGCATTTGCCAAAGTTGTCAAATTCATTACTAATAACACTCTGAAGTTTGTTGAGAATGATCTATCCTCTAAATACATCTTACCCAATCCTAAAACCCCTTATATGAAATTTTTTCTAGCATTTTCTCTTTCCATGTTAGGAAAGATTGAGCCCTTTTATGTGATGGTGTTAATAGAAGGTCACAAATTCAGTAAATGTATCATTGATTATGGTGCCTTCGACAACATTGTGTCTACTCAAGTCACTCGTGCTCTTGGTCCAAACCTCACCTAAGCCTTTGGCTCATACTATTCCATGGAGATGAAAGAAATGCCTCTTTTTGGTTGAATAAAATATGCTCAAGTTGCATTTTTGGATTTCCCAGAAAAATGATTTAAAACTACTATTTCAATGGTTGATATTCCAACTTCTTATGGGATTATATTGACCATAAGTTTTTGTATAAATGTAGGTGGGGAAATCCAAGTTGAGCGGTCTCATGCTTTGATCCCAGTGAAATGAGAAATTGTTGCAAGAGAAACAAGCTGAATACTTCATTTAGAAAATAGATGATCCTAGGGAAGATATATAGTATCAAGACTTTGGTCATGCATAATGTCTAATTTTGATCTTGTTCATCCCATGGTGGCTCATGAAGATTCAAATGATGTTTGGATTTTGGATTTTGATGGGAGATATTATTTTTTTGGTCCTTGTTAGCAAAATAATTTGTCGATATGACAAATTAGTGGATTTTTTCCAACGCTCTGGAACTAGCTCCCTTTGCTTGAACGGGAAACTATGTTATTATATGTGAATGAAAAATAAATTTGTTGTTGGCCCAAAGGCTAGGGATCCAATAGGAACACTCCACTGCACCTGTGGAAAATGCTTGCAATTTCATGAAATGGAGGAATTTTCTAGGAAGGTGGGAATGTGAGAGTGAGAAATTAGGAGGGGGATCAATACTGCAAGTACGAAAAGTTCATATTCTTGCTAGGATTAATAAGAGATATCAACACACACAATTACGAAAGAATAACAACCTTGCTAGTTATATCAAGACAAGGTGAAACCATGAACATAAAATTTCACTTATTCACTCTTCTAGAAAAGTTGAAACTCCTTTCTTTATTGACATATTTGCAAACATGTACAATAAAAGAGATGAAGGAAAACATAAGTAAGCGAAATAGAAGAAATTTGATCATTTGTTTCTAGAGAGAGTATGTGAGCTAGTAAACAAGATTAACCATCCTTTTACAATGAGGAAGTTGTCTCCTTTTATAGCTTTAAAATTCATCTCTTCATCTAACCCCACATGACTCTTTGTGTCCTCCTTAAAACTTGTGACTTTACATCTTCCTAGGAAGTGAAATTAAGTTATTTGTTATAAATCAAAGGGACTGTTATAATTCAGCTTTATAAAGTCACTTTCATGAATAAGACAAACTATCATGATTACACACAATGAAGAGTTATAAGAGGGAAAGAAGAAAGGGGAAGGAGGAGACGAGGAAGAAGAGGGAGTTGACATATCCAATGAAGAAGCTCCATGCGATGAAGAACTTTGTTGATTCATGACCATAACATCCTCCTTATCCATGATGCATAGACGTCTCGGGCTGCCAAATGAGTGTTTAGAAACACTGTTGAGAGATCCCCTAATGTGATCCCAAGATGAATGCATGCATATGATGATCCTCTTGATGCTTGATCAATCAACTCCCTACACTAAGGTCAACCCCAGACATGTACTTATAGGTGAATGTAAAGGCCTGAGCATGATACCTAAGAATCTTAGTGTGCCCTTCCACTTCCTGAGTGGATAGTGAAGAATCGAGCTTTAGAATCTTAGGGTTTGTGTCAGTTACGATGTTGATATTAACTTGTCCTCTATTAAAGAAGCATTTCCCTATTTTAATTTCAAGGGATCAAGGGGATGTTCAAGATGTTTTTCTTCTACTTCAAATATTAAAAAATATTTTGGGGAGGAAATAAGATTGGCTTTGGCTCAAAAGTAAGATGAAGAATGTGGGATGAGAGAAAATCCCATCTTGTGGTGAGTCGGGGAAAGATCATTGTACGCATGCAAGAAACCCAAAATTGCCTCTTCATTTTAAGCATAATCCATGGTGACAAGCCCATTTTTGTTTTCTACATAAAGGAGTATTGTTGTGTTTAGAATTTTCCACACTAACTGTTCAAATCTCATGGATATGATAAATTTAGTTTTATTAAACCTACATCTGGGAAAATTTGAGAAAAGGAAGAAGCCATAAATTCAACGAGTTGATTTGTTTTTCTAGGGATAACTTCAATGAAGATGAAGTAAAAGTCTTTTCTTATCTCACATATAACATCCTTGTAATGAAAAGGTGTTCTACTCGGGTCTCATAAAATTTGGAGACTTTATTGACTACCAGTTGCAAATATCTTAAAATTCTAAGGTTCCTAACTTCCATCATTTTTATGATGACGAGGCCAATAAGAAAGGCTTCATATTTTGCCCCATTATTGGTGCACTCAAAGTCCAATTTAAAACCAAAGGGCATGGTATTACCTTTAGGATAGGTTAAGATCACCCTTGTGCCCACACCATATCGACACTTGGCTCCATCATACTGGAGTGTCCAGTAATGGGTGGGGAAGATAGAACTCACGTCTTCCTTAGAGGATTCTTCTCGCGCTTCCGATACTTCTACCATATATATGTCGACAAGATCATCAACGAGGAGCGAATCCAATCCAAGAAGGCTACCAATCCCATGTGGGTCAAAAGGAAGGATGATTGATGAATCATTCTCTAATAGTTTCACAATCTTCATTGTGGTTTTTTGTGGATACGAATTCTACAACAACCTTATTGCTACCTTTTTCTATGGCTTTGATTGTTTTTGGTTTATCCACACTGGCCTTTGGAACCTGTTTTATAGTTGTAACTAAATCCTTCCAAGGGGATGGTTTATTTAGTTGGTTTGTAAGGATTTCAAATTCAAAATGAAATTTATGCTTCCTCTTAAGATTTTCCAAGTGTATATCAAAAGTTCTAGGATCTCCTCAATTGACAAAGATCTTGCCTAAATGAAGAAACCTAACCTCTCGAAACAAGGTGGAAGGAAATATCCCTCTAAAGACCGCTCCAATGAAATAGCTACCTCAGTGAAGCATGCATCTTCGTGCTCCTCATGTGTGCATGAAAAAATAAAAATATCAAATAGGAAAATGAGTACAAAGAGGTCTAAAAATTTATTAAACACCCCATTCATCAAACTCATGAATACTGTGGGAGCATTCGTAAGACCGAATGCGATAACTGTAATCTCATAATGGTCATATCTGGTGTAAAAGGATGTCTTGTGAATATCCACCTCCACAATCCTCAAGTGATTATACCCCGACTTGAGATCAATCTTGGAAAATACTATAGCCCTCTTCACATGATCAAACAAATCATCAATGCGTGGAAGGGGTAATGATTATGATCCTTTCTTTGTTCAGCTGTCAGTAGTCAATGTGTTAGGTTGTGGAGCCTGTTTTCATGTGTGAAAGTGTTGAAGACTGTACACTAAGAGTCATTGTACACTTTCCATAGTTATCCTCGCCGAGGGTTCGGGGTGCAGCCCCCGAATTTTTTTTTAGGAGTAATTTTTTTTGGCCTTAAAACATGCCCGATATATCGGGAAACGTGCTTTTCTCATATGGGCGGGATTTTTGACCCATAGGTTTATGGGACGATTTTGGCCCATGGTTTTGATACCCATGGTTTTGTAAAACTGCTTAAGCAGTTGTCTACTTATATGGTTTTATGCATATGGTAGAGTGAATGTAACATTGCAGATGTGTTTTGAATTCGGGTGTGAATTCTGTAGAGTTTGTTGAGCATAGCTCCAAACAGATCTGGGTATTGTATTGAGAGAGCGGTGGCTTGTAATAAAATCTGAGCAAGTGATTCTTGGTGGACGTAGCCCAAATTGGGTGAACCACATTAAATACTGTCTCTTTGTGTTGTGTTATTTTATTCTACACTTTTATTTGAGATCTGTAATATTTTTTGCATATTAGTTTCTACTGTTGCGATTCTGTGAGGGATTATTCCACATATTTTATCCCTTATTTCCTAACAATTGGTATCAGAGCCTGGTTTGGTTTGCTGAAGTGTTGAATCATAGGGAAAGTTTTATCTTGAGTGGGAGCTATGACAGATGATGGAAGATCTAGGGTTGATAAATTCAACGGGCAGAATTTCAGTCTTTGGAAGATGCAGATGGAAGATTACCTTTATCAGAAGGATCTTTATATTTCACGTTGTCTGAGAAGGTGAACAAACCCTCGAGCATGACAGATGCGGAATGGGATTTTCTGGATAGGAAGGCACTTGGGACAATCCAGTTGTGTCTTGCATCTTCGGTATTATTTAATGTTTCAAAGGAAAAGACTACAAAAGAACTGATGGATGCATTAGGGAAGTTGTATGAAAAACCCTCTGCCTCTAATAAGATATTTTTAATGAAAAAGTTGTTTAATATGAAGATGTCTGAGAATGGTTTAGTAGCAGATCATTTAAATGATTTTAATACAGTTGTAAATATGCTAGCTTCGGTTACAATAGAATTTGATGAAGAAGTTAGGGCTTTATTAGTTCTGTGCTCTTTACCTGAGAGTTGGAATAGCCTGGTAATGGTGGTAAGCAACTTGGTTCTAGCTAACTCAAAGTTGAAGTTTGAGGATGTTGTAGGGGTGATTCTAAGTGAGGAAATGTGAAGAAAAATCTCTGGTGAATCTTCTACTTTAGGGAATGCTTTGACAGTGGAAACTAGAGGGAGATAGAAGAATAGAGGAAGCCGTGGAAAATCAAAGGATCGGGCAAGGTCAAAATCCAAAAGCAAGATAGTATGTTGGCACTGTGGAAAGTCTAGGCATGCAAAGAAGGACTGTTGGGAGCTTCGGGACAAGAAGAAACAACAAGAAGAAAACAAGGAGGAAAATGTGGCAACGGGTAATGTATGTCAGGATGCTTTGATTCTTTCTTTGCACAATATTACTAAATCTTGGGTTTTAGATTCAGGGGCTTCTTTCCATGCTACTCCACATAGGCATTATTTTGTTGATTATGTTCAAGGAGATTTTGGGCATGTTTTTCTTGGTGATGATGAGCCTTGCAACATAGTTGGAAAAGGTTCTGTTCAGGTTAAGATGTAGAATGGGAATACTTGGCTATTGAAGGATGTCAGACATGTGCCTACATTAAGATGAAATTTGATATCGGTAGGGAAGTTGGGAAGTGATGGTTGTACTATGATATTTACAGTGGACTCTTGGAAGGTTACCAAGGGTGCTCTTATGGTGGCAAGAGGTAAGAAGGTTGGAACCTTGTATTTAACCACTTATAGCACTAATGTTTGTAATCTTGTGGCTTCAGAAGTAGATACAACATTGTGGCACTATAGGCTCGGTCATATGAGCCATAAGGGCATGGAGATCATAAAGAAGGATTTTCCTGGATATACAAAAACATGTTTGGAGTTCTGTGAGGACTGCATATATGGGAAACAGAAGTGAGTAAGGTTTCTCAAGGTTGGACCTACAAAGAAAGAGAGTAAGTTAGAGCTGGTGCATTCTGATGTATGGGGGTTGGCTCAGGTATCATCTCTTGGGGGTTCAAGTTATTATGTTACTTTTATTGATGATGCAACAAGGAAAGTTTGGGTTTATTGTATTAGAAACAAATCTGATGTATTTGAAACTTTTGTTAAATGGAAAGCCTTGGTAGAGAATGAAATAGGTCTTAAGCTAAAATGTCTCAGGTCAGATAATGGAGGGGAGTATTGCAGCAATGAATTTGATGATTATTGTTCTAAGAATGGAATCCACAGGAAAAAGACGGTTCCAGGAACTCCACAGCAGAATGGGGTGTCAGAAAGGATGAACAGAACAATAATGGAACGTGCTAGGAGCATGAGGTTACATGCAGGACTGCCTCTTTCTTTTTGGGCAGAAGCGGTGAGCACAACTGTGTACTTGATAAATAGAGGACCCTCAAGTGCCTTGGATGGAGGCATACCTGAGGAGGCTTGGTATGGTAAGAAATTTGATTATTCATTTCTTAGAGTCTTTGGATGTGAGGTGTTTGTCCATATAGACAAGGATGATAGGACCAAGCTAGAGGCTAAATCAGAAAAATGTACTTTCATTGGTTATGGTGGTGATGACTTTGGATATAAATGTTGGAGTATTAAGGACAAGAAAATCATTCAATCTAGGGATGTGGTCTTTAATGAGAAAGTCATGTATAAGCAGCAGTTGTAGGAAAACAGGGAAGAATCCAAGAAAGAATATGCAGTGGTAGAGGATCTTCTGGATGGGAAAGTGACACATGAATCAGTTCAGGAACCTCCTCAACAGGAACCCCAAACTCCTATATTGAGGAGGTCTTCTAGGGTAAGAAGAGAACCTGAACATTTTTCTCCTTCTCTTTATTATTTATTACTCACTGATAGTGGAGAGCCAGAGAGCTTTGATGAAGCAATGCAGGTAGATGCCAGGAAGAAGTGGGAGCAAGCCATGGATGAGGAGCATCAGGCTCTCATGGAGAACCAAACATGGGATTTGGTAAAGCTACCCGAAGGAAAAAGAGCATTACAGAACAAGTGGGTGTTCAGAGTCAAAGAGGAAGAAGGAGGCAAGAAAAGATACAAGGCCCAGTTGGTGGTCAAGGGGTTTGCACAGAAAAAAGGTATAGATTTTGATGAGATTTTTTCTCCTGTAGTAAAAATGACTTCTATTAGAAACTGTTCTAGGAATAGTTACAGCAGAAGACTTGCACTTAGAACAACTTGATGTAAAGACTACATTTCTCCATGGTGATTTGGAGGAGGAACTATATATGTAGCAACCAGAGGGCTATGAGGTCAAAGGTAAAGAGGAGATGGTGTGCAAACTGAAGAAGAGCTTGTATGGCTTGAAACAAGCTCCACGTCAATGGTATAAGAAATTTGATAGCTTCATGATGGAGCAAGGTTATATTAGATGTCATTCTGACCATTGCATGTATACAAAGAAATTTGAGGATGGCAGTTATATTATCCTTTGTCTATATGTGGATGACATGTTGGTTGTAGGTAAAAACATGCAGGAAATAAAAGTACTCAAGAAGCAGCTAAGTGAATCCTTTACTATGAAGGATTTGGGGGCAGCCAAACAAATCCTTGGTATGAGGATATCTCAGGATAGGAAGGAACGGAAGCTAACTTTATCTCAGGAAGAGTACATTAAGAAGGTCTTGGAGAGGTTTAATATGTAGGATGCTAAACCGGTTGGGACTCCTTTGGCAGGCCATTTCAAGTTATCAAAGGAGCAGTGTCCCAAGACAGAGCAGGAGAGAAACCAGATGTCCAAGGTACCTTACTCATCAGTGGTTGGTAGTTTGATGTATGCCATGGTGTGCACTAGGCTTGATATTGCCCATGCAGTGGGAGTGGTGAGTAGATTTATGAGTGATCCAGGTAGAGATCACTGACAGACAGTAAAGTGGATCCTTCGGTATTTGAGAGGGACCATGGGGACAATTTTGTGCTACAGTGGATCAGACACCACTTTGTGTGGTTATGTAGATTCAGATATGGCTGGAGATGTAGACAGTAGGAGGAGCACGACAGGTTATGTTTACACTGTAGGTGGGACAACAGTAAGCTGGATTTCATGACTACAGAAGCTGGTGGCTTTGTCAACCACAGAGGCTGAGTATGTTGCTGCCACAGAGGAAAGCAAAGAAATGATTTGGTTACAAAAATTACTTGAGGAGTTGGGGCATAAGCAGGAGGAAGGAAAGCTACATAGTGATAGTCAGAGTGTTATACACCTAGCTAAGAACTCTACTTTCCACTCTAGGATGAAGCATATACAGTTAAGGTACCATTTCATCAGGACAACTTTGGAGGAAGAGAAGTTGAAGCTGGAGAAGATTCATACCAGTCAGAATCCTGCAGACATGATGACCAAGGTGGTCACAAGGGAAAAAATGAAGCTGTGTTTAGCTTTGGTTGGTCTTCATGGAAACTAGTGAAGAAGTGGGAGATTGTTAGGTTGTGGAACTTGTTTTCATGTGATAAAGTGTTGAAGACTATACACTAAGAGTACTGTCTCTTTGTGTTGTGTTATTTTATTCTGCACTTTTATTTGAGATCTGTAATAATTTCTACATATTAGTTTCTACTATTATGATTCTGTGAGAGATTATTGTGCATATTTTATCCCTTATTTCCTAACAAGGTGGAGGCGTGACATGGATCAGATGGCCAGGACCCAATGCGTATAATATATCAAAATGATGAGCTGTAGAATTCTTCAACAAGTCCATAAATGAAATGTGGGAGAAGGTCTTGGTTAAGTCAATAGTCAAGTCATATTATCCTATTGGCTTGGGTATTATATGAGTATCATACTATGAAAGAGAGTAAGTGGGGAGGGGATACGAAGTATAGTATCTCATCCAATCCATCTCATTGACTTCTAGGTCAATTTCTAACTCAATTAGGCCTACAATCTTTGTCTTATTTTTCTAATTTAAATTGGGGGAAACCCTAGGATTCCCAGAAGTAGAGGCCTCATTATCATGGATTTCAACAGGAATGCCCTTGTTCTCATTTTTTAATTTAGTTTCTCTTCTTTAGGGAATTTGGGGAATAGATCCTGATATATTCCCAAGTTTACATTTTGAGGTCTAACAAGTCCTGCATAGCTAGATTGCCAGTATCCCTCAGAGTTCCCTAGGAACATGTCAATGAATAGTGTTGATACTCTAAGAGTCTCTGGATGAACTTAGTGTACTCTTTGCAAGTATGGGCATTGTGACCAAAAACACGGTGAAAACCGTAGTATAATTTAGGATTGTAATCCCTTGGCCTCTATTTTTGGTTTTGTTGTTATTTGAACCCTTGATTAATGTTATGGGGTTAGTTGTTATATGTGTAGTTTTATGCCCCTTACATAGGGTTTCAGTATTGACCTTGATTTTACCAAGGCAAGGGATGGTTGAAATCAACTACATTAATATAGGGGACGTGGTTCCTTTGATTCCCCATGTTGTTATTATTGTTGTCTGTGTTACCATTTTTGGTGACATTAGGATTTTTAGTTTGGTCGGAAACACCATATGTGGTGGCACAATGATTGCGGTTCAAGACTTAGGGCCCTTGGTTGTTGTTTCCATTATTTTGATAATTTGTATTATTTTGGTTGGAAGTTACCAACTTCCCACTAGAACCATAAGTCTTCCATCTATTGTCAATAGCTATTTGGTCAATACAAATAACACCTTCTAATACTTCCTCGTAAGTACGAAAGGGGAACTTTTATACTTCCTCCTTGGTTTTGTGGTTGAGTGAGTGAAGGAAGAGATCAAAAAGCTCCATTTGGTCCATGTTCGGTGCGCTTGTAGAAGAATAAATAACATTTTTCCATCTCAACATGAAATGAAAAACATATTCATTTTGTTCCTATTAAATGTGTAGGAGTTCTCTAATTCCTGTGTGTAGCAATTTATTCATGTCGAAGGCTTTGAAAAATTCATATACAAGTTGTTTGAAAGAATGTATGAATGCCTCATGGATTTGTGATGCCGGAGCATTAAGAGGTGGTTTATGTTTATGATGTAAATATCATAGTTTGAGTTCATTCTTGATGTAAATGTGTCTTAGGAGGTATTTCAAAGGTCAATAAGAGGACTTTAATGAGCTTCATTTGTCTTTATAAGTCATAGTCTATTTTCCCTCCAAAATGGAGAATTTGAAAATTTGTAATGGTTGTGAAAGATTATAAGGATTGAACAAGTTATATAGGGTTTAAAACGTTAAAAATGGTCCTAACAAGTCTTGTTATAGTTTAAAAAGTTATTTTCACCCTTTGTAAAAGTGGATCTCATTTCAAATGTTATCTAGAAGACTAGTTCTACGTCGAGAGACAAGAGAAGCATCTTAGCTAGAGACAAGGGAGAGATTTATGGTTTATTTCAAGACTAGATATCAAGTCGAGACCTATTATTATGTAGAAATGATGGTTGTGGATAAAGTCAAATCAAGCAAATAAATAAGGAAAAGGTCGAATGAAGTTCAGAGATGTGAGTAGGAGAGTAGAAAAGGTGGCCTCTGGGCCTGTATCTTGTTATAAAGACTGTGTAAGAAGCAATAAAGAAGTTACTTAAAGGTCAAGGTCTGTTACTTACACGAGAAATTTCCTGAGTTCATCCAAAGTAGTTGTAGACTCTATTTATATATTTATGTTTTAGTTTTTACGAGATATAGTGATCAATTGAGTAATCTCTTCATGCATGCACTGCTCTTCATCTATGGTCTGTGTTCTGGTTCAATGGCAAAGTTTATAGTTTACAGACTGTAGGAGGCACTTTTAGGCACATGTTTATAAAAGAATAAAGTTTCTTCCATACTAGTCACAGAGCTTGAAGGGTCTAATTCTTTGACTTGAAATCATTGACAAGAAAAGATACTTTGGAAATTATCCTTCTCGGGCTGACTGTAACCCTTGAACTAGGGTTTTAAGCTAAATTCTGTTGCATCTCAGTCTTTAACATCAGTCTCAGGAGCTAGAAATTGGAACTAATCACCATATAGAGAGTAGTCTTCCTTAAGATTCAATGAGGTTTTATAATCATTTTATGCCCGCAGATGGAAGATATTTATAACAGTTCTGCAAGGAGTAGCTTAGAGTTACCGCTTAGATGCCTAATTGAGCCTTGTATACAAATTTAAACTGGGCAGAATCTCGTTAAGAACTTGAGTCATGAGGACTTTTTGACAGCTTTCTCAACATTCGATTAAAGGGTGCTATGGAAAACGTGTAACAGAGTTTTAAGAAGTTGAAACTATGTTGACTCCAAGTTAGATCCTAAATTTGTCTTGAAACCCAGACCTAGATAGATAGTCTAAGACAGGGTAAAACTAGGATACTAAAGAGAGAGATTTTGGCTCAAATGCACATAAAAGTTGACTTCTCTGTAGAGAATTTGCATGGAGACATAAGTGGAAAGTAGGTAAGTGAGCTGGTTGTTTATTGCTAATCATCAATAATTCATGATTTTAGCCCTGTATTAAGGGTAATTGAAGTTCTCATGGTCAAAGGGCTATAGAGCAGTTACTTTTGAATGAATGACCATTGTTAATAGAATTAGGGTATCATTTCTTAAGAGGAGTAGGGTGAATAGTGTTAGACCAAGGGAAAGTGTAAGCTAAACTTCTCATTCAGTGCATCTAAATGATTTAATCGTGGTGTCTTGGCCTAAAATATGACAAGAAGCACTGTTATAGTTATAAGTGTAAAGTAAGAAACATACAAAGTGTTTTAAATGACCGAGAAAGCATTAGTCCTGTGGATATCTAATGCATGTTTACGCAATTTCTAGATTGATCTTGATACCAGGGGTGTTCATGGTCTTAAAAGAGAACTTGTGCATGAGAAGAATACAAAGTCAAAAACACAGTTCTTTGAAGAATCAAGAACCAGTAGAGAAGGGTAATTGGAAAGGTTGACATCTCAAATTCCTTTGTAACTATGTTAGGAGTATGGACAGAAGTAGAAGTCAAGAGAAAGACAAGTTGTGAGAACTCTAGAGCACTGTTACAAGTGTTTGAAGATATTAGTCTAAATATTATAATACAACATGTGATGAATTCATATGGTTTTCACATTTTCATTAAAGTTATTTGTAGGTACAATGAACAATGAGAAGGGATTAAGACCATAATGCATTCCAATTGGTTGGAAACATCAACCAAAGGTGTTTAAATACCAAATTTATATAAAGGAACTTTCCAGTTCAATTTTTTTATCCTAGATGATCATTTATGTGGATTGTTCAAATTATTAAGATCATTTTTGCATGCTAATTTGAGAAAGATTCTTGATCTTGTGGAATGTTTATTATGATCTTGAAAAATAGCAATACAAAACTGTGGGTGTATGGAAGTCAGAGTTTAAGGTGGATGAGCTATCATATCAGGTTTATAGCATGAGTTTGTTATCAATTTGATAATACTAATCAAAAGTGATCCCTTTAAGGGTCTTTGGGAATATCTTAACAACTATCACATCCCACAAGAGCAACTCTTTAATTGCGTTAACATAGGCCTTGATGTGGGAATTGGAGTCTCACTCTCCTTTAAACTTAGGGAGATCCAGTAATGGATGAGGAAGCATGACACACTGCATCGTGAAAATCGAGGGGTTCTTTCAAGTACTCGTTATAGGTTCCCATTGCTACGTAAGATTCTACCATAGAGGTTTCTTAATGAAAATATGGAGGAGGAGATGTTTGGTAAGTTGTAGCATAGGTGTTAGCCAAAGCGTATGGGATTCCTTGGAACTGCGAGAATGGGCCAGGGAACACATATAGGTTTGACTGTGTAGAATTTGAAGACATATGCATGCAGGGAGGGACAGCATTAGAGAATGCATTCGTGGGTGTTTGGTTATGAAAACCTACATTGTAGGGGATAACATGTGGAAAGGCATTACCAACATGTCCCTAGGTAGAGTATACGTGTGATGGTTGAGAACCCATTCCCAGTGGGCCAACCCTCGTGAGAAGATTATTTGGGTTTTATTGAACCAAATAACTTTGTTGCATATGTTGTTGTGTTGGTTACAAGTTGGCGAAAGGGATGTAAATTTGATTACCCATGGGATAACCCATATTTTTCCCCATTACACATGTCAATTAACGAGGTTGAACACTTTCCAGTTCCCAAATTATTCCCACTAATGTGGAAATAAAATCATTCGGTGAGGGTTGGGACCTCTGTTTGAATGTGTTATCTATATGATTCTCCATAGGGGATGAATGATATCCCTTTATGAATTGTTCAGTATTCATATTCTTACTTTCTCGTAAAGGAGGAGCTTTAGGATGCGTAGCTTCAACATTACCATTTAACATTTTAGAAGAATGAGTTTGCATTCTATTTAAAGACTTATCTATTGTACGTAACAAATCATTGATCCGTGTAAAGGTATCACCCTCTGACGTTTGCAAGCTAATGTGAGGTCTATTGTACATAACTAGTCTCGCCAGTAAATGTCATATTGTTTGAACTAGATTGAATGTATTGAATGTTTTGGAGTTTATCAACCTCCTTTATCCTCACACGATCAACAAGTTTTGAGATGTAATTAGGGGAGGTATGCATGCTTTTGGTGTAGTTGTTAGCCCAACTCGAGACAAGGAGATTGTTGAGGTTCGACATGGGCATAATACCCATCAAGGCCAAAGGGCCTGTCAAATTCTCTACCAAACATATTGGGGTAGTACATAATACCCATAGAATAATGAAAGAGGGGAAAGGTGGAAAGAAAGAAAAATAAAACGAGAAAAACAAAGTCCTTCATGTCGGGTTCACCAAATTTGTATTCAAGGAAAGTGACACAAGTGTTCTTGTGGACTCGACTTCCTGAGGTCAGGCTGAGACAATCGAAATGTGGAAGATGGGATGAGTGTGAGTAGGTGTAAAGTGGTAAATATAGAATATATGGGGATGGTTAAAGATCAAGATTCAAATGTCAAACAACTCTCAATCGATTAGCTTGCAAGTATGAAATTTGCTCATTAAGGACAACGAAAACTCGTCTTATCTATGTGTGTTGAATACTATGATAAAGGATAATCGCTGGACACAATTCCCGATTTATGTCAGTTAGGCTGAAGATGCTTTGGCTTGGTTGTAGGACTCTTGGAAAGTGTCCGTTCGTCTCTAAATACTCCTCTTCAGAGAGATTCATAAGAATGTAAAAAATACATATTAATGAGAGCAAACTAAGGATTCAAGTTTCTAACTCGGTTTTCTTGATTGACCCAAAATTATTTAGTCATGGATAATTGCTTGTTTAGACCATCAAGCTAGCTAATGATTTGTGGGAGAAAGGGAGTAGATGGAAAACTAGTGCACGTAATCCTAAGTCTATGTCTCCCTGGTATAGGTCAATATCCTGTGGGTTAGTGATTGGTTCAAAGATTCTCCTATGAGGTTGAGGCGAATCGGAAATGGTCATGTGTGAGTGAGAACAAATGAAATCAAATGGGTAGTCAAAGGATAATCAAAGGCTATGAACTGGTAGCATGAATTCCTAATAACTAGGTTTGTTGTCTTGATCTTGGTTCTTAGATTATGTTAAATCCTAACAATGAATGAATAATGGAAATAAATTTAATTAAACAAAAAGATAAATGAATTTATCCCTTTGGTTTATCAAATTCCTTTTCAATTAATTATTGAAATAAAACAAATGCATCTACTTTAATCTGTCTTTTTGTATTTTGAGAGGCTTTGTGAAAGGAATGAATTAAAACTAATTCAATAATGTTTTTTTTTATCTTGTCCGGATTATTTAAAAGAAAATAAGATATATAGTCTAAACAAACAAACAAACAATTAAAACTAAATGAATTGCTTCTTCTTATCAAAATAAACTACACAATGAACAACTGGATACAGTTATTCCTTTGTTACAGAGGGTTTTAAATACTAATTCTAATGAGGAAGCATTCAAAATATTATTGATTTCACAAACGTAAAGCTTCATGTAGTAGAGCTTCTGCCTTATATTTGTCAGGAAGGGATGCTTCTCATAAGCTATTTCCTTTCTTCTAGACAAACTCTCCCTAGCATAACTGCTCCTAATCTAATTAAAAATATACTAAATAATATAAGATGCAAGGATTTCCTCACTTCTTTCTCTAATTGATTTCCCAAGTAGATCCAAATGGATAAGTTGAGAGGAGATTATCCAAGGTAGAAGCTTTATTAGAAGAAATCTACTAAAACGAATACATGAGTAACATATGCACACGTGAAGTGATGATATCTTCCATTCCAAATAAAACTAATAAGGCAAAAACCATTCCAATGAGCCCATTTTTAGCAGTTTTGATCAAGTAAACTCGGAGAAAAGCAAATCACAATCAAAACACGTGTTTTAGTTTTGATTTCCGTGGTGACACAACTGCCCCTATTGTTAGAGGGGCAATTGCGCAACCATCACTAAAGGGTAGGGAAAATTACATAGAAAACAACGTAGTAAGCAAATTGATAGTTTAAGAGTTGGGTGAGGAGGCTTGGCTAAGTTAAAGTAGGAATGTAAAAGGGAAACAAAGGGATCTAGATTTCGTTCTTGTCTTGGAAGTAGCTTTGTCATCATCATAAGCATATTACACACAAATATTACACCATGTAATTTTTGGGTGCATATAGACGCCGCTACGTAGTAAAAGAAGGCAAGAAACAAAGAGGAAAAATCCTTAAAAGAAAAGTCAATCCACAAACTAATCCATGAAAAATAAAGCAATTTAGCTATCCAAATCCTACACCAAGGGTGAATGAAAGGAAAGCGGCAAGAAATTAATAATAACGGTAGGGAAATCAAATTTTAAAAACAAAACATCGGAGTTTGACATGTCAGTTAACGACCTCCCTTTAATCTCTTCTCAACGATACTCTTCTTCCAGTGGCATAAACTCTTTTGGTTTCACCATAATTATTAAAATCTCTTGAACAGAAACCGGAATTAAAACAATCATTTCATGAAAAGATACGTCCGGATTGTAGTATCAGACACAGCTGAATTTCAAGATTTGACTATTACCAAGGAGCCTTTATATTTCAATGAAAATATAAAAAATCCTTGGTGTTTGACACATTATATTCATAATGAGTAATGAATGGACTCGGATAGCTATGCTCGACTGCTGAAAGAATGCATTCACAGGAAATCACTGATACAGGGCAGACTTCTCCACGGCCGTATAATAAAATATGGCTATAACCGTGGCACATTTCTAGCTAACCACATTTTGGAAATGTACGCCATGTGCAGTGAGTCTGATGGACGCCCGGCAACTGTTTGACAAAATGCCCGATCGAGACGAGTTCACACATGGAACAGGATGATCGCAGGATATACTCAATGCAGAAGATTGGAAGATGCACGCCAAATGCTTGACGAAATGCCTCAACGAAGCGAAGTTTCCTGGAACACTTTAATCGCAGGATATTCTCGATATGGCAATGCAGAAGAAGCCTTAGAGACTGTTTTGTCAGATGCAAAGATCAGGTATTATGCCGAATCAGATATACGTTTTGCCAGTGTTCTCAGCGCGTGCAGCCGATTGGTAGGGTGAGCAAGAAGGCAAAGCAGATCCATGCTGGAGTTATTAGAAGAGGATTTGAAGTCTAATGTCTTTGTGGGAAGTTCACTTGTTGATTTGTATGGGAAGTGTGCAAATTATTGACGATGCACGCCGAGTCTTTGACGGAATGTCGTGATCGAGATGAAGGCATGTGGAGCGCTATGATTGCAGGGCATGCTCGACGCATGGGCATAGTGAAGAAGCCCTGAAGCTCTTTTTGGACATGCTAAGGTCGGGTATGAATTCCAAGTCAATTTAGCTTTACTAGTATTCTGAGTGTGTGCGCTAATCTTCGGGATCTCGAATGTGGTAGAAGTCTCCATGGTTATATTGTAAGAACTGGGCTGGATACAAACGTCTTTGTTGGGAATTCCTTGGTTGACATGTATGGTAAATGTGTAAGCATGGAGGACGCACACAAAGTGTTTGATGAAATGTCCAAACATGATGAAGTGTCTTGGAATGCAATGATTGGAGCCTATGCCCAGAATGGGGATGGTGTGGAGGCTCTGAAGTGGTTTTGTCAAATGGAAGGGGGAGATATCAAACCGGACGACTTCACTTTGGCTTCGGTTTTAAGTGCGTGTGCTAGCTTGGCAGCAGTACAACATGGCAAGCACATTCATTCTAACATCGTCAAGACTGGCTACGGGTTTGACGTGTATGTTAGCAGTGCCCTTATTGACATGTATGCCAAATGTGGGAGTATAGAAGATGCGCGCCATGTGTTTGATGAAATGCCTAAACAAGACGTAGTTTCATGGACTGCTATGATTGGCGGATATGCCCAGAACGGATGCTCGAAGGAATCGCTTAAGCTATTTGAGCTCTTGCTAGGGACAAATGTGAGGCCAAATCATGTTACTTTTGTTGGTATACTCTCTGCCTGCAGCCACGCAGGCCTAGTGGATGTAGGTTTTCACAATTTTTATTCCATGATTCAAGATCATTGCATTACACCACAGGCAGACCATTATGGCTGTATGATTGATTTGCTTGGTCGTGCTGGCCGCCTGGATGAGGCAACAGATTTAATCAATAATATGCCATTTAAACCTAATGCAGTCATATGGGGTGTATTGCTTGGTGCATGCAGGATTCATGGTAATTTTGAGGTAGGGCAAGTAGCAGCGGAACATCTTCTGGAGCTAGAACCGGATAAATCATCCACTTATGTGTTGCTGTCAAACATTTATGCTGCAGCAGGTAGATGGGATGATGCAGCAAAGGTGAGGAAATTAATGAAAAGTAGGGACATAAAAAAGGCACCAGGTTACAGTTGGATTGAGATTAAGAACAGGGTTCATGTGTTTGCTGGAGATGACAAATCTCACCCACAAACAGCAAAAATATATGCAAACTTGGAGCGACTAACACAACAGATTAAGGAGGTGGGGTACATGCTTGACACAAACTTTGTGCTGCACAATTTGGAGGAGGAGCATAAGGAACAAATTCTCTCTTACTACGGGTAGAACCTCACCATTGCACTCGGTATCATTCGTACTATTCCTAGTACTCCCATCAGAAAATTCAAGAGTCTTCAGGTGTGTTGGGATCACCACAATGCCATGAAGTTCATCTCCAAAGTTTCTGGGAGATTAATCTTAAGAGAAGTCAGCCATTTTCCCTTTGTGCTGCACAATTTGGAGAAGGATCATAAGGAACACATCCTCTTTTAGTACAGTTATCACCATCACATTTGGTATTATTAATACAACCCCTAGAACACTGATCAGAATAGTTGAGAATCTTCATATGTGTTGGGATTTCCACAGCGACATAAAGTCCAAAGTTTCTGGGAGAGGAATTATTTGCAGAGATGCCAGATGGTATCACCGTTTCAAGACCTAGTTCTCCTTGTTAGCTGGTTTCACCATTTCAAGAACAGGGTGTTCTCGTATGTGAATTAGCGGTGAAGCTAAGTAAAGGAAGTGATAAAGGGAAGTGCTTTGGTCACTCCTATTAATTGGCAGTTAATACAGGCATCCTTAAGATTTTAACAACAGTTATTCACCTGACGTTGGACTGTGTAGCCTGATACTCCATCCTAAGCATATTACTGCAGGCCTTTCTGGCACTCCAGTTTTCTACTTGAATTATTTTCAACCTTAGGCTTTGACCATGAAAACATCTCATAATTCTGTTGGTTGAGATAATCGGCTTTCTTCTTCATAGTTTGTATGATTAATGAAGTGCTTGCGGGCATTTGTCCACTAATTACATGACGCGGAATTGGGAAAACAGAGAATGCAGAGAATGTTCAGCAACAGAACAGGTTCGGAAAAGTCGTAAGGATGATCTGGACATCTTCGGTTCCACAACAAAAAAGAAACATGGTATGTCTATGAATTAGAAAGATGCCATATATGCCTCATTTTCGGTATGGTCACATGCTGAATTCGGCCACGAAAGAAAAAATAGAAAACAACTGCCTAGAATGGAAGGTGAAATGTTCCCTCTTCCTTCCTTTCAAGGGGATTGCCATTTGGAGTCTGTGCTGTTTGCAAGTATAAATACACCCCTTGGAACCATGTATTGGCAATTACTATTTGATTGTAGACCGTTTTGGAGTCGTAGAATGATTGAACAGCTCAGTGCAATATTGAAGAATGTTTTTGAACAAGTTTTCCAAGCAAGGCAATGATCTTGTAGAAGTGCTAGAGAACAGTCACAATGATCTTGGAGGCTCAATTTGAACAATTGTCTTGTAAATCTTTCATGATGATAACAGAGATGAGAGGGCACAACCCCATTTTTTTGGAGCTTTTTTACATTGGGTTTGCCTAGGGTAAATTCTTGTGTCGATTCTCTCTTTCCATGTTTGTTTCACTCTTTTATCTGCTTAATTTTATTCTATGTAACTATTTCACAAATTCAAGCTCTTAAACAAACATACAATTTGCATCTTCATTCGATTGCAAGTATGGTTGTTGTTTATAACAACAAGTAGAAGTAGAATTCAGTCACATACAACTTAAAGAATTAATATACTTCCTTATTACATCATTTGGTTTTGTGGATTGGAAGGGTCGCATATTGCTAGTAGCATAAAAGGGGCTATGGCATCAGATTTATAGCATCATCGGCATGCATTTGAGCATTTACACATAACAAAGTGAATGAAAAATGTAGATGACAGCCTGCAGCTCTAGCAAACATCAATTTTCCGCCTTATGCACATTGGTTTCAGTGTTGAAGAATTGCACATTGCAACATCCAAGTCGATTATAGATCAATATATGATCTCAGTCACTCTTATGGAATGTTAATTGTTGAACAGTACCTGGATTATGCTCATCTATTGATGAGTGTTATAATGGTCTGAAGCAGGTCAAGTGGTTGGGTGCCAACTGCTTAGCCAACCAGATGTAAATTTCAGTGTACATTGATTTAAACATAATCGTAAGGTATGGATCTGAACAGATTGTGTACTTTCTGCTGTTTTTTAGTTTTTGTTTAGAATTAAAATTCAGAAATGGATAAAGTTATGATTATGTGTTTTAACCATGCTAAATCTCTCTGATCATGCAAATACAGGGAGAGTTTTGACAATTATAGAGGAAAAAAATACCAAAAAGTTATGGATGGAGCCCCCGCGGGGGATTCACAAACTAACCAATACCGTAACATGCCCATTCCTAAGTAGCCAATACATTTCAGATACGGGTATGGATACGAAGAGTCCGATATGTGGATACGGCAGTACTATATATATATATAATAAATTCTAGCCTGATAAATAGGAAAACACATGGTATGCATATCAAAAACAAAATAACCACAAAACACTTCTAATAATTTATGTAATGCCAACTGAATGCCAAATGAAACATCACAAATGTCATGATAAATATTTAATTCCATTATCACATCAAAATTAGGATTTAATTTGTTTATGGGAGGATGCAGCAGGGTATGAAGCTTTTCATGGAATCATCAAATCAGAACATGCATGTACATATAGAGCTACTGGTTTTATTTTCTGGTTTTATAGCAGCACAAAACTGAAAATCAGATTTGTGGTGGGATTTAGTCTTCGAGATTTACTGTCACAATCATTCCTTGTCCAGGATTGAATATCTGCCTGTAAGTGATCAAATAAAGTGTATTTGGGTTGATTATGCTTGTTTTCTCCTGCTCAGATTTTTTCTCAAGATGCATAGGATGATCACATAAAGATTCAAAGCCTGCTGTTTTTTTAGGGTTTCATATTGTTTTATTTATTTTTGGTTATTTTATGTTTTAATGCTGAAAAACATTAGCAAAAATCTAAAATAATAATTTTTTTGTCCTGGGTATGCCCAACGTATCTGACTGTATCCGGACCGTCCAGGCCGCATCCTGGGCGTATCCAGGGCCATATACACATCAGATACGGTATCCAGCCCTATTTTCTGCCATATCAGTATCTGAGATCCATTCATATTGGGGCATCTATTATTAATCAAAATCTTCCTAATATATTGCCCTGTATTAAGGGGTATAAGTGTTTAAAAAATAATGTTTCTATAATAAATATGGGTTAGGGTACGCAGGCACATTATTCTCACAGATGTTTTTCCAGGAGCAGCGGATATTCCTTATGGATCCCTACAGGTCTGTGTAGGCACATCATTTACTCTGTTTTTTCTATTGTTACAGCAGCTGATATATGTTGTGCATCATAACCTAGCTCTCTGGCGGTGTAGAATGATTAGAGAAGAGAAGTGAGCAAAGAAATCTGTTACAGGTAAGGATGTCCTTACCAATATGATTGTCATGTCACAGGTATATATAGATTTACAACACAAACTCACTTGCTATTAAACTAGAATTCCACAGTGGAGACACAACCCATTCGGGGAGTAATAAAAATTTCGACTTCGTCAATAAATTTATATTGAAATGAGGTTGAATCCAGTAGATGTGCATGATTCCCTCAGGAAAATGCCACTGAGACAACAAAGCCTTCAAGTGTAATTAACCAAAAAGAGAAAATGCCAAGTTTTGACCTTTGTACAAGACTATGCAGATCTTATTTTTTTCCCATTGCTCAAGTCAAGTTAATCGAAAAATACAAGTATTAGACCCTTGAATTATTGATATCAGGCAAACATTGCATTTGAAGGCATGCAACATTTGTTTATCATAGTTTTAAGGCTAATTGTCTGCCAACCACAGGGCTTTTTAGTTTTTTTCACTTTTGCTTAGCTTGTTTTGATGGCTTACAAGGAATGCAACCTGTGCCTACATGATTGACATACCATTTGAGATGGGAAATATACAAGATTCAAAAGGATTGTAAAGTGTAGAAACTCATCACAACATTGTGGGTTACCCAAATCTATTGGCACATTTTATCAAACAGTTGATGTGATTTGTGAATTTCTCCACATTTTGCACATACATCTACAATGGCAAGGGCACTAGCCACAAATACATTAAGAGGCAAGAGTATGCTAGGCTAAGATGGATCCGTGCTTGGGTTTTCAAATGTTGGGGATCAAATCTAGGCCTGCACGCAAGATGTAGATACCAAAGTTGCTCAAGGAATGCTAGTGTCATAATTCTAGAGGATAGTAGCCCTAACCCTAATGTAGCGATAGGTTTCCAAGGCCTATATCTAAGATAAAGATAAATATCCTACTAGGATTCAAAATAAGAGTAGATCAAGAAATGAATAAAGCCAAGGGGCATAACATAATAAGACAAAGTAGTAGACTAAAACAAACATACATCTACCCTAATCTATAGCAATGAATGATCAATCATTTGCGCAATAATAAACATAAGATAAAGGGAAAAGAGGGTTAGAAATACTTACCTGAAGTGTCACTGTTGATGCATGATCCTCCCCAGAGACAACATCGAGAGAGAATTACTATGGGTGGAGAAGGGAAAGTTCAACAAGAAGACCTCCAGTCCTAAGTCACTATGGTGACCCAAATACAAGAGGGTAAGCTCAAAAACCTTAAGTCCAACAAATAAGTGCTAGCTAATGCAAAAATGCTAAGTGTGCAAACGATAATAAATCATGATCATAAAATGACAAGATGGAGGAGTATAAATACCCGACAACATCGATCATGGTCGATCTTGTCGGCAGTGAAATATTAGATAATATCTACCATAGTCAATGGCATTGGCAATGATATTCACAAAAAAACAGACTGTACCATGGTCGATCTTGTTGGCTTTTGGGGAAATCCTAAGGTCCAAGGTGTAAAACAATGGGGAATGGAAGCCAAAGACATAATGGAGGTATGACGAAAGTCCAGGATGACCGAAAGTAGTGAAAAGACCTTGATTGAATGAGAACAAGTAAACATTAACTATGGAAACATGTGAGCAAGAGAGGAAACAAAGTGAGGATTGGGTAGATATGGTATAAAGGACAACTTAGCGATATCTCTCAAATGCTGTGGTCTAGCCCACATGACCAAGTCTGATCACACTTCGATCCTGGCAGGCCCCTTGAGGCATTTGCTGAGGAAAATGCCTCGGCAGCCCCTGCATAAGAGAAAAGGTTAACAAGCGTAAAAATTGAGGTGTATACAGCAAGTTCCCACTTTATGACCTCTTGATGTATCTTCACACTATTCTAAAAATTCCAAGTTGGCTCAGGTTGAGAGCACATAAGAATAAGTACGGTGGTTTTGTTTTATGCCTGCTGGCTGTTGCATTTGACATAAGACAGAGAATGTATGTAGATATTTGATTTAGTTTTCGCCTTTTGTACTTCTCAACTTCTTTTTGATTTGGAAATGGTTGCATAAACCTTCCTGCAGAGCTTTGATATGCAAACATATACTCTCCCATTATCCCAACGAGACATGCAGTGTACATGGATGGTCTTCTCAAACCACATCTTCCACCCCTCAAACATATTTTTATATCAACATGAAGACATAATTTGATTCAGCCTCGTATAATTCTCCAACAATCAACAATTTTCCTTGACCAGATAAATAGGCCTGTTAATTATATCAAGTTCTCAACAATTAAATTCATAAGCAAAGTTCGAATTTTCACGAGTCATAGTTATGGGATTAATTCAAAAAAGCAATCTTGTGTATACTATAATGAGCCAAATCTGGAACTAGTTAAAAATAGAAAATAGCTACAAAAGAAATAAAACCCTTGAATAGGATCTTAAAGTGTTCTCCATACTTAAATTGGAAATCTATAGAAATAATATATCCAAATTGCAAGAAATTGAAACAAAGGTTTATTATCTTCGGAACAATATTTTCTGTTTGTGTATAAAATAGGAATAACTTTACTAAGAAGGTATGGGTGTGAACTCATGCCCAATACAAGAGAAATACATGTTACATCTAGCCACAAATAGTCCTTTAGCATTGTACAAAATATTTTATAGTATAAAACACCATGTTACTTGGGGTTTAAAGACATTACTGTAAATGACCTAAGTCCTTTTGCCGCATGTGCTGTCACTTTACAATGATTGACATATTCCTAATTATCTGTGCTTTACCGATATATTGCTAACTACAATCCTATTGACTGCATAACTAACAAGTAATTGACATAATTATAGATAATTGATAAATGCTTGAATTTTGTGGGTGTGCTTCTTGAGATCAGTGCATCCACGAGTCTTTTTAATAATCCTATATTTCACCATTTTTTTTCACTTTACCAATGTCATTCCACCTACAAGCTGCATGTATATGTTCTAAAGACGCACATAAGGTGTAAGATTTGTGGGGATTTGACAAGGTGTTCTGCTGTGTTTAAGCTGGTATTGATTGTTTTGCAAATCCTTCGTGTAACATTTTTAAAACTGCCATTACATGCAACTGATCAACTGTAATTTACAGGGGATTAAAGTTTTAAACAGTCCAGATACAAGTACACAAACAGAGTGCTGTCTATCCACCTTTGACAAACTCCAAAAATTGGAACAACTTGTAACTAGATGCAACAAGTGAACTGTAATTTATAGGGATCCAGATACAAGTAGGTTAAAGGAGTGCTGCCGCTCCACTCTCAACAGCTTCCAACATCTGGAACCACCTGTAATTATTAAAGCAAGGTGAAGAATTAAGAGAAAAATGTGACCTCCAAAAGCTGGAAGGCTGCATTAGGAAAAAGAGTCATCAATAGTATTTTTTTTAATAAGCATTTTAGAACAATATGAGACATTGAGTTCAAATTTTCCCTTTCTAATATTATGACATCAAATTGATATCGCTGATAATGATGTTGGTGTAGGATATTATTTATTCCATTTATTTATTTATGTGGATTATTCCTACACATGGATTATTCCTACACTTTAGGAGTTAGCTTTCTTAGGTGTACTTAGTCATACGAGTTACACTCGGAGTTAGTCACATGAGTTACACTCAGTCATCATTGTTAGCTAAGTGGGAGTTACTTCGTGTACGACTATGCCAAGTGTGTGAGTTACAGTCCTATTTTGGGTTCTTTTTCCACTAAACATGGAGTTATACGTTCACTCTTCTATATGTACATCTTCATTTGTGAGCTATTCAAGTAGTGTATTTGGAGAAATTTTGGCTTGTCTACATATTGAGTTATTTTTTGCACTTTCATGCTTGTTAGTTATTTTGTTTTCTGCAACTATGTGCGCACTTGTTTTTCCATCACCGATCCTTAAGGATAGTCTGATATGGTATTAAAGCTTGTTGGAGAAAGCGTGTGTCTTTTTTCAGTATAGTTGTAGGTTCAAATTCTTCATTTGGGCGACTAACAAATCAGTGTACAAAGATTTTGACTCCATTTTTTGTAGAAGCCATTATGTAAGTCATCTTTTACTCGGGACCTTTTTCATGCAAAATGGACTGTGTCATTGGATTTGGAAGGTGGAAAAACCATAGGATCGACAGTAAACTCAGCCATAATTTGAGACACATGTTTTCTGGTCAAAATCTATCTTTTTTGTCAACCTAATCAAACTGTACGGAACCTATTTTCTGAAAAATCTAAGATATGTGTTTTTATGGGTTTCTATGAAAAATTAGTGGGTTTGTTTAAATTTTTTGGTATGAGCAATTATTTTTTGTAGATCTGGGTTTGAGTGTTTCTTTTCCAGTGGTTGCACTAGGAACTCCATCAATGAGATTTTTCTATGTTTTGCTAATTTGCAGTCTTGTAAAATATTAATGGTGGCCCTTTCAAGTAAAAAATCAGTCTTATGGCAACCATTACCACGTAAATTCAAGCTTCAGATTGCTATAAGGGCATTTTTTTTTGTAGATCATGTTTTTTATTTGCATCAGATTCACAATTTTGCACAACAAAAAGAGAAATGATTTATGGGTTTTGTTCGCAACACCCAAAAAAAAATTGGGTATCTATTAGATTTTGCAGATCTTGAATGGATTTAGCAGAAAAGACTATTAAAATAGATGGCCAACTCTCCAACGACAGTCGTATGACTAGGTTAATGAGCTAAGTTTGCCAAAATAAAACTTTCTCAGACCTAATTGTTTATTGATAGTCGTACATGACTTCCAAGCTAAGTTTTTTAGTCAAACTTTTATTATGTATTTTTTAATTAAAGGGGAGAAAAAATAGTTTGTTTTATTTTGCTCTCATTAAAATTATTTCATTTGAGTTGCACAAGCGGTCAACTCAAAGGTTTGGTTGACTTTGTTATGCTACAAGGAGATTTTTTATTGTTTTTTGTATAAAAACAACATCACATTGGAATATTATAAAGGAAAAGTCTTTTATTGTTTTGTTACTATCCTTAAATCATGTCAAAGATGAAGGGTGAGCTTCGGTTTGGCAGGAGGCCAATACCCCCTCACAAGCAAAACAAAAATTTCTCCTAGTTCTTTGTCGATTCCAACAATTGATTGTAAGGCCACCTTGCTTCAACCCTTAATGCATTTTTTTATGTTTAGTGCAATTTAATTAAATGGACCATTAATGACGGAAAACGGTTATTGCAATAAATTTTGATAGGTTACTCCTATTTTAGTGTCATTTGTTTCAAAAGGGTGTTTTTTTGTCTTCTTTCCATTAGTACCATTTATATTGTAAAGCGCACTAAAATTATAAAGTGTCAAAAATGGGGTTTTTAATTGAAGTTGATTTCAGAAGGGGTCTTGTATGGTGATCTTTCTTATTTGGCATGTGTGCATGTATTGTTTCTCCTCATTGTGAAAAGATTACCTTGTTCTTATTTTTACATCTTCTCGGATGCATTCTCAATTTTACGCGACGCCCACATTTTTCCATTTTGTCAATTTTTGGTGACTTGAGATAGAAGGATTTTCTGTATGTGGGGGGCAAGGGGCATTCATCCTCCTCCTTGAAATTTTTATTAGGACATGGCTTCATGGTATGTTGAACCCCTCAACACCTCTAACTACGACAAACGAAAGGAGATAATGAGGTTATATTTGATGATGAATGGTTTCTGGAGAGTCACTATTGGTGCTATGCATGCTCATAATTTCACTAAGGAGAAAGACATTACTTGGTTTAAAGAAAAACATGTTGGGGCCCTTTGTTATAATCGCCTCAACATCTCAGACTATTTGTAGTCTCACATTGCACATGCCACGTCACCAAAGGAAGGTTGGGGCTTACTTGTAGAGTTGTTTGGGGACCCCTCTGTTGCTCCACCTCCTATTGTTCCTGCAGTTCCTTTTCCTTCTCATCCCCTTCTTTGTGATGATATTCTTGTGATTTGCATGAGGATTTGTTGGTTTCCTCTTCTCCTACTTCTTCTCATGTTGTAGTTATTTCTCCTCCTCGCGAGGACACACTTATAGGTGGTTTGTTTGAGGCACCTATTAGTTATCCTATTGTTTGTACTCTTATTCGTTTCATTGATTGAGAGGGTATGATTCTGGAGGATGTGGCACCTCCATCATCACTTATGGATATTATGGATGAGGCACCTTCACCTACTCCTATGCATTTAGGAACCTCCTTTGATCCTTTGCAACAGGATCACATGTCTTTTGGATTCACCTCATTGGGACACATTTCTACTGCATATTTTTCCTTATTTGTAGAGTCCCACATTTCGGATCTAGATGACACCATTGAGGACATTTGTCTTCTCTTTGATATCTCCTATGGAGTTGCACCTTCTTCTCTGGATGTAATGAGGGTACTTATAAACCCTCTTGCTCTCCCTCCTTCATTTCGTGCTTCTGCATTTCCATCTTCTATAGTTAGGCCTGGATTTCCTGATCTGACTTTGGCACATTTGAGCACTCGTTTGGAGACATTTGAGCATTTTCCAGACTTCTACATTCTCATTCCTACCTGCATTCCACTTGAGTGGGAATTCAACAATTTGCTTGCTATGGGTTTCTTTCTTCCGAAAGGAAGAGTCATTATTTGTTGTAGAGGAACCTACTACAACATTCACCATGCGACATTCTGCATTTATCTTCTCTCTCTTCTTTGTGGAGGCGCACATGGGCCCTATCTTGCAGGATACAAGGTGGCTTACAAGTAGTTGTAGCTTCTAGTGAGGCTTATTAGATCTCAATTTTCTACTTTGTCTCTCTTTTAGGGAGGAGTTTTTTCCCACTAGGGTTTCTCCTTTTATTCCACTTTGTGAGAGATGCATTGTACTTGGGTACCTCATCAGGCCTTGTTGCCGGAACCCACTTTCTTTTATGCCCACCTAAGCTATGCTTAAGAGAGGGTGTTGGTGTAGGATATTATTTATTTCATTTATTTATTTATGTGGATTATTCATACACTTTAGGAATTAACTTGCTAAGGTGTACTAGTCGTAGGAGTTACACTTCGAGTTAGTCACATGAGTTACACTTAACCATCATTGTTGTGAGAGTTACTCTTAGTTTGACTATCTCAAGTGTGTGAGTTACAATTCTATTTTGGGCTCTTTGTCCACTAGTCATAGAGAAGTTACACATTCACTCTTTTGTATGTACATCTTCATTTGTGAGCAATTAACAAACTGTGTATTTGGAGAAATCTTGGCTTTGTTGCATATTGAGTTATTTTTTGCACTTCTATGTTTGTTAGTTATTTTGTTTTTTGAAAGTATGTGTGCACTTGTTTTTCTATCAGTGATGTTTACGGATACTCCGATAAATGAGGTTGTACCTTCCTTTTGATGAAATAGATAAATTTGCATTAAAGAATGAAATTCATACCCTAGCCCAAGTCTTAGTCTAGACAATACATAGGGGCAATGACATTAAGATGTGTATAAATAATACTCATTTTCAAAATAACAGCTCCAGAAAAAACTAAAACAAAGAGAACTTAAAGAGAAACAAGGTCTCCAAATACACTAAAGCCTTGAGATAATATATATAATAAACAACCAACTACTAAGATGGTGATTAAATGACTACTGCTGCAGTAAAAAGTATTGATATTATCATTGCCCTTTGTAAGGTTGAATCTTTACGATTCTAGGATTTGTCTAGCACTAAAAGGGCCAAAAATTAGACATTTGACCCTCCTTAGGGGCCTTGGAAAGATTAAGTAGTGTTTTCCAAATCTTGCTTCTCCATAGTAGCATAATCATCATCTCGAGAGTTCCAAGCATTCACATGGGCATGCCTCTAAAGAGAAGGGTTGTGTTCTCCCCCCTTAAATTGAAGCATTCATAGAGCTTTCAGATTGAACAACATGCCTTTAGTTGGAATAAAGTCAAACATTTTGTTGTATTACCTTAACAAGTCTCTTCATGTTCGTTTTAGAGGTGAGAAGTTGTTTAATGCATTCTGCTTTGAAGTTGATTGAAGTTGTGACTCTGGCGTAAGAGGTAGTAAGGTTGAATCTTTGCAATTTTAGGACTTTTCTAACACCAAAAGGACCAAAAATTAGACATTTGACCCTCCTTTTGGGCCTCGGAAATATTTAGCAGGGTTTTCCAAATCTTTCTTCTCCATAGCAGGATAATCATCATCTTGAGAGTTCCAAGCAAGAACATGGCATGCCTATAGAGAGAAGGGTTGTGTTCTACCCCCTCAAATTGAAGCTTTTAGAGCTTTTAGGTTGAACAACATGCCTTTAGCTGGAAGAAATTTGGACATTTTGTAGTATTACCTCCGCAAGCCTCTTCATGTTCCTTTCAATGGTGAGGAGTTGTTTAATGCATTCTACTTTGAAGTTACTTGAAGTTGCGTCTTTGGTATAATAGGTAGTCTTTCTAATGTTGTATGGATTCTTGGAAAACCTTGACACAATCTTTGTAATGTCCCCTTTACCAAGAAGGTCATTATGGAAGACTTTATGCCCGTTCCTTCTCCTGTGGGCATGAGAAGGAGAAAAGGAGGGTAGCTCACCATGGGTGTAAGGGATGTACCTTCACAATTCATTATTTTATTTATTAATCATGGCATCGGAATGGTTCGACTAGGGGAAAGAAGACTTAGCAAGGATAATTTTTATTTCTTCATTATGTGGTTGGTCTTCTTAAGTGAAGATTAAAATGTGCATTAGGAGGTTGACCATGAAGTTGGGGCTTCTAATTCATCATTGGTGCCAAAGGAGGGGTACTTAAGGAAGTTCGAATGGAGAGGAGGATGATCATTTTTCATCTATTTTGACATTTACTTGGAGTTGGAGGTAGTGTGTCTTCTCTTCTTGCCATTAAAGGGCGAAAACCCTTCGTTGGTCACCTTTTGAGGATGAAACCTTTCAATAGGATCACTCTTGGGGACAAAAACCCTCATTTGTGCATTGGTGGCTTTATACGTAGGTCACAAGTGAGCTTTAAGGAGGATTTCATATTTATTTCTTCCCTTATAACCCTAGGCGACTTGCTTGGGTGAAGGGTTTGATATCATCTAGGGCACTTTTGGACAGTTTGAGTTGATATTATTGTTCTTCATATTTTATAAGGCTGAAATCTACAGTTTGATGATTTTTAGAGAGGTTTATGAGCTATTTTTAGCCCTTGTTTGCGGTTTCCCTGCTGGTGTCATAAAATTAATTACAGTTGGGTGTAACCTCTTATTTTCTCTATTATTTTGATGTAATTTAAATGGATAAATGTTTCCATGCTTGAAATAATTATTTAGAAGCATTTTCAGCTATTATTGCATTGTTGTTTGATGATTTTGTTGGTGTGAGCCATTTTCCACATCACGTGGCGAGTCATCTCACTTATGTGAGGTCATAGGTCTTAGGTCTCATAGGGGTTATCATTAGATTCCTTTTGTGACAATGCATCATATGGGAGTTACTTCCATTCCAGGAATGTAACTCCCCTTCTCCACTTGAGGAGTTATGATTGCATGCACTGGGGGTTACACAACACCCCCTATTTGTACACCTTCCTTTTTCAGACCTATGTGGAATATGAGAGGCATATGAGATTTTTCCCCTTTTGAATCTTTGCATGCACATTTCATGGTTGATGCTCGCTCCCTCATACAACCTCATCACGCTGCCAGAGTGCAACTCGGTCGATGTTCACATTATTTCACATGATCCTAGTGCTTCACGTTTTTGCATTCTTGGTCATGGTATAAAAGTGCACATTGTTGGGATCCGTTCTACTCACCGATTCATCATTTCCCTGCTACTCTCGCTTTTTTGTTTGTGATTTTTCAGGTTTCGTGTGTAAGCGTTGTAATGGATATTCCATTTGTGCTGTACTTGCATTGATTCAGGTTTAAAATCTTGTTTGTGGTTACTTGTTCATGTTTCTGGCGTTCGTGGTTTTCCGGGTGTTTACTGGCCTTGCATGTAGTCCTGGAGGTGTTTTGGCAGGCTCAGGTTGTAGTTTGAAGTTTCAGATCTAAGTTTTTTATGCGCTAGTTTCATTAAGGCTATAGAGGTGGGAGGTCTTCTTTTGACCCAACTCGGCCCCAAATCGCCGAGTTAGGAACGAAACTGGTCTTGGTCAGCTTTCCACTTTCACTCTACCATCTTGGCTTGATCTGCTAGCTCATTGTGCTTGTTCTTTGGACTCGCTCCCCTGCTTGGCGTGGTTTTCATCATTGTGCGGCCCCTTGCTGCATTTGAATCTATGAGCTTGTGCTCCCTGCAATGCACGTTGGTTTATTTGCTGCATGCATCAACATTTCTTTTGCACTGGTTGCCCGCTTTGCCTCTTGATTACCCTGCTTGGCCATCATTGCCTTGCCTCCTTGATAGCTCTCCACAACTCTGTCCTTGGCTTCCCTGCCAATTCGTTCGAGCTCCTCGACGCCGTCTCACCCTGTCGTGCTCGCCGTTGTTACCCCTGCATTTAAGCTCTACTGATCTCTTGGTTCAACTATGCTATCCCTTCTGCCCCTGCGTGTCATCTTCGCTCCCTGCCGCTCTCGTATCAAGTCTTGTGATGATTCTATGTCATTTGTACCATTCATCGATTCCTAACAACTCGCCTGCACCTGCTCCGCATGTTCACCTTTCCTCGAGCCTTGCGCGTGGTGTTCGTCGAGCTCCGCATTTTGTACCAACTCTCGCTGCCATCATTTGACATGGGCGTTACCTCGACCTGCGCACTTGGACATTTGACTCGCCACCTTGGTAACTTCTCCCCTCGACGCTTTCAATGGTTCACTCCGCCCAACACGGACCCGCTCTCCCACTTTGACTTGGTGAAGTCCCCTCGTACATCGTTCGACGTTGAATTTGTGACTATCTCGACCGAGTTCAATGACCCCAACTTGGTGCACCACATTGGCAACTTGCCTTCAACTCAGCAACCGACTCACCCGAGTCACCTCAAATTGTTAGTACAAGCCAGCTCGCTAACTCGCCAAGCCAACTCGGTCGAGTTGCCTCTCTTGGTCACCGCTTGGGCCTCCGAACTCCCTTCTGACCCCTCTTTTTGATTTTTTTTGCATTTTTTCCTGTTTTTAAAAACTAGCTTACCTAATTTAAGGAAAAAACATTAAAATTCATCATTGTAAGGGGGGCATATTTCTCTGGGCTCCATATATAGGGTTATTGGGATTTTTGGGCCACTTTTCTAGCTCATTGTTTTGTAGTGTTCCTCTTCGCCCGTGGCTAGTGAGCGAGTTGGCCACAACCTTTCAGCAAGAGAGCCTCTTTTTTGCGATGTGAGATGCCTTCTCTCACACTGAGCAGTGTACCTTTATTTTGCTTACACCCTTTTGTGCATGATTGCCTATCATTCCTTTGCTTTTGACTAGGACTTCATTGTGGCCTCCACTCTTGTGTGACTTGTCGCCTACTACAAGGTGAGTGGTCAACTGTCCGATGTCGCATGAACACACCTTATTGTAATCACACACTACTTATAAAGTACCACAAATAGGGGGGTTATCACTATTCGTGGGTGTTGTATTGCACGCAAACGCATTCTCAACTGAGTTCGACGTCTTGCATTCTATCCACACACCCTCTTCTCGTGCACCTTGCACTTATCGCTTCTACATCATGGAGGATGCTCTTTCTAGACTTGAGCATCATAGGATCGCTTTACAACCTCCACCACTTCTTCTTGGGAGAGAGAACTACACATCATGGCGTGCTTCTATGGAACACTACTTTTCCTACGAGGGTCTTTCACACTTTCTACATGGGACATTTCCTGCACCCACTGATTCCAGTCATCTTGAGGACTATCTCAACACATGCGACCATGTTGTTGGTCACTTGATGTTGCATGTCACTATACCTCTCCACTTTTATGTGGCAGACTCAGATCCTCCCCACACCATCTGGAGCATATTTCAATCCTTGTTTGGAGACCCTTCACATACTACCACCATTGTTTATTCAGTTGTCTCCTCTTCTTCTTCATGTGATGACAATTCCGTTGACATAGACTCACTTGGTTCCATCCTTGATGATGAGGATTGTGCTTCTAGTTCTGATGACGAGAGTGCTACTAAGGACTCCTCTCCTCCTCTCACCTTTCCAGAGTATGCCGACACTCCTCCCTTCTCATCAGACGTCGAGCAATCTCATTTCAAGCTTTATGCAGTCATTGCACCAACCTCCTTTCCACTTTTAGTGTGTGAGGCCCTTTCCACTCCTCTTCCTTCATGCATGGATGATTCATACCTGTCCGACATCACTCTTCTATTTGTCGAGCCCCCTTCTTGGGACGAGTATCTTCCAAACCTTCATCATCTCTTTGCAGTGCCTACTTTTGATGCAATACAAGTTCCTCATCCTTCTATAGGTGTTTCAGAGGAGTTCTTCTTCTCCTTTGTTGGGAGTGACCTTTCTGGGACTCTTATCACTAGTACTTGTCAGAAGATCATCATTGATCCACCCTTGCTTGTGGATCCTCTTTCTATTGTGGGGGTTGTTGCATTGCCTTCACATCACTTGGACATCCTTTTGGCAGATGTTCCTCTTTCACACTCTGACATTTCTGGACTCGTGGAATTACCTTCGGTTGTTGTGCACTCATTTACTAGACCTATGTCACATTTTGTGGACCAGATTTAGAGTTCTTCGTACTACTACCTTTGGCTTCCTTTGGGGAGTGGGCAAAATTCCAGTACTCCATTTCTGTCCTTCTTAAGGGTAGGCACACAGTTCGGTGAGGTTTGTTCTTCTTCAATCAAGAGGTCGAGGACCACTTTATCGACACTCTTCTTAGATACTTCCTAGAGTTACAGAGTTCAGATCCATCCATGGCATCATCTGCGTTCCTCTTGTCTCCTTTTTCTCCTCTTTTCTTCTTCTTCCAGAGAAATTTCCCTTTTGTAGATGGGTACCTTATCAAGCTCCTCAGTGCTAGGACCCATTTGTGGCATCTTTCTTAGATTAGAGACTATTTTTCATCTCTTATGGTGGATGTTTTTCCCACTGAGTTTTTGTTGTTCATGGGTGCCTCATTAGGCTTTGTTGCTAGGACCCATTTCTCATTTCTGACTTGCCGCCTCATCCCAAGTTACAATGAAGGGGGCTGTTGGTGTGAGTCATTTTCCGCATCACGTGGTGAGTCATCTCAGTTAGGTGAGGTCATAGGTCTTAGGTTTCATAGGGGTCATCATTAGATTCCTTATGCGTCATTACGTGTTAGTGCGTCATATGGGAGTTACTTCCATTATGAGAATGTATCTCCCCATCTCCACTTGAGGAGTCATGATTGCATACACCGGGGTTTACACAACACCCCCTAGTTGTACACCTTCCTTTTTCATACCTATGCAAAATATGAGAGGCATATGAGATTTCCCCCTTTCGAATATTTGCATGCACATTCATGGTTGATGCTCACTCCTTCATGCAACCTCGTCACGCTGCCGGAGTGCAACTCAGTTGATGTTCGTGTTATCTTGCATGATCCTCGTGCTTCGTGTTTTCACATTCTTCGTCAGATTTGAAGTGCTATACAATTTGTTACCCTAAAAGACTGATTATTGATTGCTCGAATAGGGTTAAAGTGAGTTTCCAATAATTTTCATATTTATGCTTGTTGGTTGGTGTATTTTTAGATTTGATTCATTTGGGGTTGTGGCCAAACCCTTATTTTTTGTTTTAGCCATAGAAAGGGACATTATAGTGGTTTCAGAGCTCTAGTCTTCCCAACCTAAGGGTTTCTTACAAGAAGATAAATGGTAGATTGTAACATCCCCATTTTAAAACATTAGAACAAGGGAATTTTTTTTATATAACGTTCTTTGTTTTGAATTATGTAATTCAAAACACACGACCAAGTTTTAATAATTGTTCTCTGTCCAATTAATGTAATTTAGATCACACAATTACTTTTAAAACCGATGTTCTCTGTTCGCATATTTACAATACGGAACACACATTCAATGCCATTCAATCATATAACAGATACCATATGCTATTGTAATGACTCGAAGAACTACCGATTTCCCATTTTATGGCTCGGAGTTTCAACGATCTCTCATTTCATGACTCGGCTACTTACCGATCCTTCATGTTAATCCATGCATTGTATATTAAGTATACCTGGTTCTCTACCAATTTCGGTTATCGAAGTATTCCATTTAAGAGGCCTATCTGAATATCTGTTACTGATATTCATCTGAAATCCTGCTTCTTAAACTAGGTGATTAGGACAACGCAACCAACAACTTGCGATACTTTGGCCAAAGATTTTCACATGCTTTACATGATCATATTCCTAGACATTATACACATCAATGGAATACGTCCTTCATCTCACTTTGTCTGTTATCTAGAATGGTCTTTTCTGACCTCTGTCAGTCCTCTCGTCCAAGGTTATACTTTAACCCAAACTAGCAATATGAAAGAGTATAGGAATACACTCGCGGTGAATAAAGGTACGTAGACATACTTTAACGACCCTAGACGACTGCATGTGTCTAGTTACCTTTAGTATTCCTGAGTCACCCTGTATACACGGTCACATTCCTATCATTGTCCAAGTAACTTGGTCCCAACTTATGTAAACTTGATGATTCGATTCAGGAGGGCGTTGCAACATGTCAGCTGCAACATTGTGTCGTCATGAAGGCCCTGCCTTCATGAAGACACCAGATTGCAGCTGGCATGTGCCAAGGTCCTATGGAATCCTCTCATCAAGGGATACACATCCAGCTAGAAGTGTGATTAGATTATAATCTTAAGTATTTTAAGAATAAGCTTCAGCAACCGTGCTGATCTTCTAACCTCACTATTTGTTACAGTTGCATAGATAAGAGAAACTTAAATTGTCTTAAAGCTTAATATGCCTTTACTCCTTCTTACTGAAGGATTGATTAATTCCATCTTAGTTCCTTAATTTAAGCTTCGGACTAACAGTCCATTACAACGTAACGTAGTAAGATCAACTTACTAAACTTAACCAAGTTTTATTCGCAACTGAATTTAAATTCAGAATTCCATCTTATTAGACGTCATTTAATTGAGCCCTGATTCCAAATGAATGTATTCATTTGTTCACTATAACCTTACTTCAGTTAAGGTTTGTTACGAGGAGATATGATTCCTCATACCAAATATCCTTTGGATCAAACATCTCGAGGATATTAATGAAATCATAGTACAAGATTCAATTGTCTCTTTTATTTATATTCATTAGCTTAAATACCAGTTCCGAATATCATTCATTTAAGAATTCATATTCACTTAACTCTTTTCAAATGTCAATTTAAAATCCATATTGACCTAAGTATGAATTAATTGTACATTCCAACTTAAAAGTTGTATTCAAGTAAATAATAGATATTATGTCCTTTTAAAATCTATCAACCATCATTTGAATATATCCAAATTCAATAAATAAAATTTATATTCTCAATCTTATTCAAACAGTTCCAAGGCGGTACAACCATTAAAATAACACACCTTTCCTTTATACTCAACCCTCAAGATTAAAATTTATACAATTTACAAGCCCATACAACCAGACTTCATTAACAACTCCTAAAGAAGAAGAATACATCTTTCTCTTTTTCCATTTCCTCATAGAAGAATAATAAATTCTCAGATACGATCCATCCTTAGCTAATTAGAAGAAGCATCAGAAAACAACATGTCTTCATTTTTACTCATGGAAACCATCTGCAAAATTTACTTGCACGGGTCAGTTCATCGAACTGAGCATATTAAGCACTTGTCATTAAAATGAGGTGCTCTTAATTAACTGTCTCAATAAAAGAAATCTGCTTTTATGAAACGTTTATAAATTGAGATGGACATCATCTACGAATTAAGTGCTGATAAGGATGAACAACTTAATAACCCAATCCCCTAATTACCATCACAATCAGACAAAAATATTTACTTTCTCCCAAATAATTACTACCAGAAGTAATTTCCTCTAAATAGTTCCAGATTAAAACATCTGTAAGAGCTAATACACATATGTATATAATGTTGTTCTAATGCAATTACTATCAATTCCATTCCCTTATAATAGTTGAAATTTCAAGAGATGAATTTTAACTAAGAATTCAAACAGAACTACTTCCTTTTCGTACTACTCATTTAATTTCAAACAATCAAATGCAGAAGAGAAAAGTAGTCATTCACCATGAAAACATTGGTGTCATTTCTCAAAATTCAACAAACAACATAATACTTCTTTCAAATCAGAAAAGAAGGAAAACAACAGTTAAATGTAGATGCTTACGCCTAAGGCAGTAAGAAATTCATTCAATATCTAATATAGAATTTCAATTGGATAAGAGAAGAAAATAATTATTACTTCCAATTACCCATCCAATATTCCCTTTCTTTTCATCACAACTGCACTAGATGAATTAAACAAGAAGTGATATCAATCAATGATAACAGCCAGAGAGAGAGAGCAAATAAAGTCAATAATCAAATGAAAGGAAGAAGAATCATATTACCTCTTCTCACTGCCTAGCCGAATATCAACTATTTAGTATAGCCCTGATCCAATAGGGTGATTCCTTCTGAACAAGTCTATTTCAATATTCAAAACTTACTAACTACCATTCCAGGGAGTATGCCAGAATTAATTTGCATCTGGTCCATAAGTATCAATATCAACGACACCTCTAAATAAAATCATTTCCTTTAATTTTTCACCCAACGGACATTCTCATCCAGATACAAACAAATAAGAGTGTACAATAAACAATAAATCATGTTTTCATCGTAACAATAAAAGGATTCATTTTCCAAACACCAAAGTAAGAACCCAGTTTCGATTCAGTTTTAATGCAAGTAGCAAACAAGTTTAAACTGTAGTTTGCATGTGTATATATATATATATATATATATATATATAAATTCACCAAAAATGAACATTCCCTGCTAGGCCTGAAACAAACAAGAATGTACAGCTAACAAAAAAATCATGATTTTTATCATAATAATAAAACGGATCATTTTTCAACATTAGAGTAAGAAATCAACTTCAGTTCAGTTTTAATGAAACAACGAAGAAGTTTAGACTGCAGTTCGTTTATATATAAATATATAAATTCATCATCGAATTCAAAGGAGAATAAAATGATAAGCTCTATTCCATCCAACAGATAACTAGATACTCTACTCCAGATTTAAGAAAATCATTCCTAAAAATCATTCACGGATTTCAAACCAAATAAGGAGACATTGAATCATTTTTAAATCACGCAAGGGTAAGACAATGGAATGAATTCGCTGTCCTCGGTGAAATCGTATTCTATGCAATGTAAAGCAACTAGGATAATAACTCACACAACCAGTTTCATCAAGCATTCTCACGATTTTTCCCAAATTATTTACATGCACAGAACTTAGAAAACACTATTCACATCGCAGGTACATTCATCAACTCAAACCCATAATGGGTAATAAAACCGAATACCCAGTACTGTCCAAAAACTCATACAACAAGGATAGATTTCATTTCATTTACTCTTTTTGCAAATAAAATACCCAAATCGTATTCGTCTCCAACGGACAACTCAACCCAGAAATCACATTAATTGTATCAACATTTTCATTTTACAAAAACACCCAACATAAGAGTAGAGTTCTTTTAATGAAGACGCTTAACAAAGAGCAAAACAATTAAAAGAGAAGAGCTCAACATGCCTGTAAAATTTCTTGTGGCTTGAAGAACACCATGTCTGCACCCACAGGAGCTATTCTTTTCCACGACAACAACCACAAGTCTTTCCCAACAATCTCCTTACTTCCACTGGCTCAAAAATAGCCGTGGTTACTCCAAACAACAACAACAATGACCAGAATGGTTGCAAGTTCAAAAGAACCATAAAAGAAATGCAAAGCAAAACTCAAAACCTGAATGAACACGATTACCACAAAATTCCTCTTTCCCCTTTCCAAGGTGAGCTGGTCACCAAGACCGAGATCAATAAATGCATTGAATGCATTGCTTTTTCCTTAATTTCCACGTCACCACCGACTTAGGTTTGGCGAGTTCCATTTTTAAATATTTGCAAGTAATTTCCTTCTTAGCTACATTGCTAGTTGGATATCTCCAACTTCCCATGTTCCCGCCAAACTTGGCGTTTAAAACTTCAAGGACATCATTTAATGTCCTTTATTAAATTTCTAACCTTCCCTTCTTATCCGCTCATTAGCATGTGTCCATAGGTCCCCTCCTTAGGTTAGCAATAGTTTAGGTTGTATTGTCCATAGCTAGGTATTTACCTAGGTCGCAAGTCATTAGGATTTGCAAAAATTTACATCCCATTTAATTTATAAAATCCTCCTAGGATAGTTATTAGGTCATAGGTTAGAATTTAATCCCCATAGTATTTTACTTAACAGATTCCAACAAGTTTTACCGACTGGCGTTCATAACTAGTATAATGTAGGACATTCCGTCCAACACGCATATCTATACCCTGTTCCCTTGTATCAAAACTCTTTCTACCTTACACTCTCTGGTGTTACTATGTGTATGTAGTTCAGAAATCGAACCTTTCCATTGGCAACATGGTGCCGAATAATTATACCTGTGACCAGGTTCTGTAAAATTTATAACGACCTTCAGTCTGGTTTCAGACTTCATTCCATATAGAAAGTAAATCGACACAGCGATCGCAAAGAAGGTGGCAACATACCTTGGATCAATGGAATTGATTCAAGGTGTGCTGTCAACAACAATAAGAGTTCATCAAACACAAAAGCAGTCTATTGTTTCACACTTTGTAAAACACAAGTTATAATGACCTCCGTATCAAGTAAACAAGTTACAGTAAACAAGGGTCCAGATCAGTAACACATTCTTTTTAAGATTAAAAGATATATCTTAACATAATTATCCTCATTTCCACAACTACAACATCATGAAAAGAGGTTATCATAGTAGCTTCTAAAAATCAAGATGTTACATTCCTCCCTTCTTAAAGAATCATCATCCCGATGATCAAATTAGCCAATTCATAGAGTTTTTAGGAAAAAATTCAATTATCGTCCTTCCATTCATAAGTTCATACCAAAAATAGATTTAATCATTAAAATAGTGTTTCAAGATAACTGTAAAATAGACCAGTAATTGTCCATATTTGGTAGAATTATCAGTTTTTTGAATTCAATTTTGATCAAACAAGTATGGAAAAGTAGATCTCATTTCTTCAAGATTTTCCCAAGTTGCGCTTTCTTCGCTAAACTAGTCCCACTGGACCTTACATTGATTCACTTCACGATTTCTTAAGTACAACTGGCAAGTTCCCAGCACTCGAATGGGCTTAACCATGATTATTCCTGGGGCTTGGACCTGCAAAGAATTCCAATTCAGCACATGTGATAAATCTGATACGTATTTCTTAAGCAAAAAAATATGAAAAACATCATGTATTTATGATAAGGCAGGAGGTAATGCTAGACAATAAGCTACATGGTTGATTATTTCAACAATTTCAAAAGGTCCCACATAACGAGGTGATAACTTGGCAACCTTGCCAAAAGTTATATAACTCTTTTTCAGCTTGACCCGAAGAAAGACCTTCTCACCAAGTTTATAATTCCTATCAACCCGCTTTAAGTCTGCATAACTCTTTTGTCTATTGGTAGCCTCCTTTAAATGTTCCCGAATCATTTTAATTTGTTGTTCCATTTCCGTAAGGATTTCTGGCCCAATTACATCTCTGTCCTCTGCGCTGTTGTAGCTAATAGGGGTTCTGCATTTTCTTCTATACAATGCTTTAAAAGGCGCCATCTTTAAAGAGGTGTGGTATGTATTATTGTAGGAAAATTCAACCAATGGAAGGTATTCCTCCCATTTATACTGTTGGTCCATGCAATACATTCTTAACATATCCTCTAAAACTTGATTGACTCTTTCGGTCTGTCCATTTGTTTCTGGATGATATGCAGAACTGAAGTTTAATTTAGTTCCAAGGCTGCATTAAGAGTTTGCCAAAATCTTGATGTCATTCTCAGATCTCTGTCCGATATGATCAATTTAGGTATTCCATGCAATCTGAAAATTTCATGTACAAATATTCTTGCTAACACTGGTGCATCATCTTTTAAATTACCAGCAATGAAGTGTGCCACTTTGGTTAATTTGTTGATGACAACCAGGATGACATCATGTTTATTCCTTGACATGGGTAATCCTTGAATGAAATCCATAGTTATCACTTGCCATTTGTACTGTGGAATGCTGTGGGGATACAATAATCCGATGGGATGCATATGTTCCAACTTAACACGCTGAAATTCTAAGCAGTGTGTCATAAACTCCACCACATCCTTTTTCATTCCCTTCCAGAAATATTGTTGCTTGAGATCAACAAGCATTTTCGTAATGCCAGGGTGTCCAGAAAAAGGTGAATTATGAAATTTAGTTAATAATTTCTTTCTTAAATCATTAGCCAAGGGTATATATACCCTATTTTAAAACCTCAGAATCCCTTCATTATCAAAACGAAATCCTTTATACTTCACATCCTTTGGATCTGTACTAAGTGCTGTTTTAACTTACTGAAAATAAGAGTCAAATTCCATGACATCTTTCACCTCATCTTTAAATTGAGTTCTTAATGTTATAAGAGTAGAGATGTGCTTCCCTATTTTCCTTGCCTTTGATGTAGTTTATATCAAAATCATACTGAGATAGAAATTCTAACCATCTTTACTGTCTTGCATTCAGGTTTGGTTGAGTAAAAATATACTTCAACCCCGGATGGTCAGTTTTTAGCTCAAAGGGTTTACCAAGAAGGTAATGCCTCCACATTTGAAGTGCATGAACCATGGCAGCGAGCTCTAGGTCATGTGGAGCATAACTCTGTTCATGTAACTTAAGCTTTCTGCTTTCATAAGCTATGACATGGTCATTTTGTAACAGAATGCCTCCGAGACCCTCTCCAGACGCATCTGTTATGACCGTAAAATCTCCATTTGGGTCAGGTACAGTCAGAATAGGTGATGAAGTTAACTGTTCCTTTAAAATTTTAAAGGCAGATTCACATTTGTCATTCCAGACAAATTTCTTATCTTTCTTTTGTAGTGAAGTGATTGGGGTGGCAATTTTTGAAAAGTCCTTAACGAACTTTCTATAGTACCTTGCCAGGCCCATGAAGCTTCTTATTTCATGCACATTCTTAGGCGCAAGACACTCAGTTATAGCTGTGATCTTTGAAGGGTCCACAACTATCCTGTTCTTGCTTATAACATGCCCCAAATAATGCACCTCTGCATCATAAAAGGAACATTTAGACAATTTACCATACAACCTTCTCTTCCTCAAAACTTCCAGCACTATCCTTAAATGCTCTTGATGCTCTTCAAAATTTTTGGAGTATATAAGAATGTTGTCCAAGAAGACAAGCATGAATTTATCCAAATACTCTTGAAAAATATTGTTCATCAGATTCATGAAGGCGGCAGGTGCATTCGTCAACCCAAAAGGTAACACTGTGAATTCATAATGCCCATACCTTTTTCTAAAAGCTGTTTTATGAATATATTCTTCCTTTATTCTCAGCTGGTGATATCCAAATCGAAGATCTATTTTTGAATAGACTGATGCTCCACGCATCTGGTTGAACAGATCATCAATCCGAGGAAGTGGATATCGATTCTTAATGGTTTCCTTGTTCAACATTATGTAATCAATGCACAATCTAAGTGTGCCATCCTTCTTCTTTACAAAAATTACCGGCACTCCCCATGGTGAGATGCTCAGTCTTATCATCCCTTTTGTCAAAAGTTCTTGTAACTGAGCCTTAAGTTCCACCAACTCAAGGGTGGTCATTCGATATGGTGCCTTAGATATGGGTTCGGTTCCTGGCTTGATCTCTATTGCAAAGTCAAACTCTCATTTGGGCGGAAGACTTGGTAACTCCTCCGGAAATAAATCACTGAAATCTCTTAATAATGGATACTTTTCCATGAAATCATTATCTTCCTTAGCATTTTCTGTCATTCTTATGGCATACAAAGTGTAGCTTCTATTTTTAGCCCTTTTTAGTTGCATAGCTGTTAGTTTCCTAACTGTAACCTCACGCTTTACACCTTGAATGACTGCTGCTTTCTGCAGGTCATCAAAATAGCAAATCTATTTTTCATAACAGTTGACCTTTGCCTTATGTTCTGCCAACCAATTAACTCCTATAATTATATCATATGACCCTAAAGGAGCGACATACAAGTCAACTTCTATGGAGAAGCTGGGCAAGTCAAGGATTTCCCCAAAAAGGCACATATCGACTGTATGGATAACATTATTCCCATAATGCACTGTCCATGTCTTATCCATTCGTTCAACTTTCCTTTTTAATTTCATTGCTAGTTTAGTAGAGATAAAACATTCAGTAGCTCCAGTATCAAAAAGTATGACTACAGGTGTACCGAATAACTTACCCGAAACTTCTATGGGTGTGACTTGCTTTTCAGCTTGTTTGTTAGCCACCGCAATATGTATCCTATGCTGCTGATCGCAATCATCCTTCTTCAGAGGACAGTGACTCGCGTAATGGTCCTTTCCACAGTTGAAGTAGCCTCCGATGGGCTCCTTCCTAGGCTTGAATTTACTGCTAGCCTTGAAGTTATCACTATGGATTCCATAGGACTTTTTTCCATTACCACTAATTTTTGCAAAGCTGCTCCGCACACTATTAACAGGTTTGTTCATTACTGATTTCTTATTGTTATCCACAACAATTTTGTTTTTCATACCAAACCTTTTTCAGGGTCCCTTTTTGGGTGCGAGAGATGAAGAAGAGTTGGGAATCTTCTTCCTAATCTCCTCCCTATGAGCAGAGATTGCTCTCAATTTCTGTTCCTGTCTTATTGCCTTTTCGACAACTCCTTCCATAGTGGTTAGACCGTGGACATCTACTTCACCACCAATGATGGGATTTAGTCCCATTATGAACTTTTGTATTCTGAACTTCTCGTCAGCTTCGTACTGTGGTACATACTTAAGGAGTTTAGTAAACCCTTCCCAGTATTATGTCACCGTCAGCCTTCCTTGCGACTAGTTCTGAAATTTAGTCATTTTCCGATCAAAATAGAGTTGAGGCAGCCACCGTTGCCTAAAGTAACCTTTAAATTGATCCCAAGTTATGTCTGTTTCGACAATGTTCAACTCAACCTTACGGTTGTCCCACCATGATGATGCTTCCTGAGAAAGCTAATATGATCCCCATATCGCCTTGGTATCCTTAGATAAGTTTCTTATTGCAAAGTACTTCTCCATTTCACTGAGCCAATTTTCAGCCCCGTCCCCAAGTGTTGTTCCATCAAACTTTGGAGGACTTATTCTCTTTATATCATTTGTAAGTTCAGCCGCTAATCTTGCCCTTTTATTTTTAGGATGATTAGGAGTGTTTGCATTACTATTATCAACACCCGGATTCCCTCCATTGGTGTTGTCCATAGGAGGTGGCTGATCATTTATATCAGCTTCCTCTTCCTCCTCCTCATTGCCCATGCTTGCTGGTTCCAAAACATTCAAGACGATCTCTCGTATCTAATAGGGCAACAAGGATTTCATCTAGCTTTTGAGCAGTAGCTGCTTCTCCACCCGGTAACGGGTTGTTCGCAGCATTCCTCTTGTTCTAAACATTTCCTATTCAATAAGAAAATGTAAACTTATTAAATTGTGGACTCATTAGGTCAAAGAGCTGCAACCTTCAGCTCTGATACCAAGATGTAACATTCCCATTTTAAGACATTAGAACAAGGAAAAAAAAAATTTTTATTTTTTATATATACGTTCTCTGTTCCGAATTATGTAATTCAAAACACACGACCAAGTTTTAATAATTGTTCTCTATCCAATTAATGTAATTTAGATCACACAATTACTTTTAAAACCAATGTTCTCTATTCACATATTTATAATATGGAACACACATTCAATGCCATTCAATCATATAACATATACCATATGCTGCTGTAAATGACTCGAAGAACTACCGATCTCCCATTTTATGGCTCGGAGTTTCAACGATCTCTCATTTCATGACTCGGCTACTTACCGATCCTTCATGTTAATCCATGCATTGTATACTAAGTATACTTGGTTCTCTTTACCTTTTTCAGTTATCGAAGTTTTCCATTTAAGAGGCCTGTCTGAATATCTATTACCAGATACTCATCTGAAATCCTGCTTCTTAAACTAGGTGATTAGGACAACCCAACCAACAACTTGCGATACTTTGGCCAAAGATTTTCACATGCTTTGCATGATCATATTCCTAGACATTATACACATCAATGGAATACGTCCTTCACCTCACTTCGTCTGTTATCTAGAATGGTCTTTTCTGACCTCTGTCAGTCCTCTCGTCCAAGGTTAAACTTTAACCCAAACTAGCAATATGAAAGAGTATAGGAAGACACTCGCGGTGACTAAAGGTACGCAGACATACTTTGTCGACCCTAGATGACTGCGTGTGTCTAGTTACCTTTAGTCTTCTTGAGTCACTCCGTATACACAGTCACATTCCTATCATCGTCCAAGTAACTTGGGTCCCAGCTTATGTAAACTTGATGATTCGATTCGGGAGGGCGTTGTAACATGTCAGCTGCAACATTGTGTCGTCATGAAGGCCCCGCCTTCATGAAGACACCAGATTGTAGTTGGCGTGTGCCAAGGTCCTACGGAATCCTCTCATCAAGGGATACACATCCAGCTAGAAGTGTGATTAGATTATAATCTTAAGTATTTAAGATCAATTTTCAGCAACCGTGCTGATCTTCTAACCTCACTGTTTGTTACAGTTGCATAGCTAAGAGAGACTTAAATTGTCTTAAAGCTTAATATGCCTTTACTCCTCCTTACTGAAGGATTGCTTAATTCCATCTTAGTTCCTTAATTTAAGCTTCAGACTAACAGTCCACTACAGCTTAACGTAGTAAGATCAACTTACTAAACTTAACCAAGTTTTATTCGCAACTGAATTTAAAATTCAGAATTCCATCTTATTAGATGTCATTTAAATGAGGCCTGATTCCAAATGAATATATTCATTTATTCACTATAACCTTACTTCAGTTAAGGTTTGTTACGAGGAGATATGATTCCTCATACCAAATATCCTCTGGATCAAACATCTCAAGGATATTAACGAAATCAGAATACAAGATTCAATTGTCTCTTTATTTATATTCATTAGCTTATATACCAGTTCCGAATATCGTTCATTTAAGAATTCATATTCACTTAACTCTTTTCAAATGTCAATTTAAAATCCATATTGACCTAAGTATGAATTAATTATACATTCCAACTTAAAAGTTGTATTCAAGTAAAGAATAGATATTATGTCCTTTTAAAATCTATCAACCATCATTTGAATATATCCAAATTCAATGAATAAAATTTATATTCTCAATCTTATTCAAACAGTTCCAAGGTGGTACAGCCATTAAAATAACACATCTTTCCTTTTACTCAATCCTCAAGATTAAAATTTATACAATTTACAATCCCATACAACCAGACTTCATTCATGCCAAACAACATTAACAACTCATAAAGAAGAAGAATACAACTTTCTCTTTTTCCATTTCCTCGTAGAAGAATAATAAATTCTCAGATATGATCCATCCTTAGCTAATCAGAAGAAGCATCAGAAAACAACATGTCTTCATTTTTACTCATGGAAACCATCTGCAAAATTTACTTGCACAGGTCAGTTCATCGAACTGAGCATATTAAGCACTTGTCATTAAAATGAGGTGCTCTTAATTAACTATCTCAATAAAAGAACTATGCTTTTATAAAATGTTAATAAATTGAGATGGACATCATGTAACAGTTACGCACCAATAAGGTTGAACAATCTTAACAACCTGAGTTCAACCAATTAGTATCATTTTAAACAGTAATAATAAATACCAGCACACCAATTTACTATATTGGCTAACCTATCACCCGCATGTATATTTCACCATTCTCATAGCTGTTTTTAATGAAAATAAAAGAGTTCATTCCATATTTAGATAATAACAATTAAAAGGAGTATTTTCTCTAAACAATCAAGTATTAAGACAGCTATATTAACTTGATTTATATAATTGCTGTTTGATTCCATGCAATGTCCTTACTCATTTCATTCTTATCAAAAGCTGAATTCCATATAATGAGTTAATTTTTTTTAAAATTAAGATAGAACTTTCTTACCTTCAAGGTATACTCACTGGAATTTCAACTAATCAAATGCAGAAGTGAAAAGTAGTCATTCACATCACAACAACACTGGTTTAACTTTCTCAGAATTCAACAACGCAGCATAATACTTCTTTCAAATCAGAAAAGAAGGAGAACAACAGTTAAATGCAGTTGCTTACGCCTAAGGCAGTACGAGAAATTCATTCAATATCAAATATAGAATTTCAACTGGATAAGAGAAGAAAATAATTATTACTTCCAATTACCCATCCAATATTCCCTTTCTTTTCATCACAATTGACACTAGGATGATTTAAACAAGAAGTGATAACAATCAATGATAACAGTCAAGAGAGAGAGCAATTAAAGTCCATAATTGAATGAAAAAGAAGAATCATATTATCTCTTCTCATTGCCTAGCCGAATATCGACTATTTAGTACAGACCTGATCCCATAGGATAATTCCTTCTGAACAAGTCTATTTCAGTATTCAAAACTTACTAACTACCATTCAAGGAAGTATGCCAGAATTCATTTGCATCTGGTCCGCAAGTGTTCAAACACTGAATCTTTCAATTAAATTCATTTCCTTTAATTCATTCACCCAACGGACATTCTTCCAGATACTGAAACAAGTAAGAGTGTACAGCAAACAACAAAATCACGATTTTACATCGTAATAATTAAAAGGATTCGTTTTCCAAACACCAAAGTAAGGAACCCAGTTTCGATTCAGTTTTAATGCAAGCAACAATGAAGTTTAGACTGCAGTTTGCATGTATAGATATATATATATATATATCAGTATGAGCTATATATACCATAAATATATAAATTCACCAAAAACGAACATTCCCAGCTAGGTCTGAAACAAGCAAGAATGTACAACTAACGACCAAAATCATCATTTTTATCATAATAATAAAAGGTAGATCATTTTTCAACACTAGAGTAACAAATCAACATGCTCAGTATAGTTTTAATGAACAACAATGAAGTTTAGGCAGTTCATATATGCAGTACGCTTTATATATAAATATATACAATTCATATAAATTCATCATCGAATTCAAAGGAGGATCCAAATGATAAGCTCTACACAAATCATCCAACAGATAACCACAGATACTCACCTTCTCCAGATTTAAATAAATCATTCCCAAAAATCATTCATGGATTTCAAACCACATACAGGAGACATTGAATTGTTTTTAAATCAGCAAGGGTAAAACGATGGAATGAATTCACTATCCTCGGTGAAATCGTATTCTATGCAATGTAAAGCAACTCAGGATAATAACTCACACCAAACAGTTTTCATCAAGCATTCTCACGATTTTTCCCAAATCATTTACACGCACAGAACTCAGAAAACAATATTCACATCGCTGGTACATTCATCAACTCAAACCCATAATGGTAAATAAAACCGAATACCTGTAAAATTACTGTGGCAAAAACTCATACAACAAGGATAGATTTCATTTCATTTACTCTTTTTGCAAAGAAAATACCCAAATCGTATTCTATTCTCCAACAGACAACTCAACCCAGAAATCACATTAATTGTATCAAACATTTTCATTTTACAAAAACACCCAACATAAGAGCAGAGTTCTTTTAATGAAGACGCTTAACAAAGAGAAAAACGGTTTAAAGAGAAGAGCTCAACATGCCTGTAAAATTTCTTGTGGCTTGAAGAAATCACCGCGTCCGCGCCCTCAGGAATTTCTTTTTCTTTTCCACAACGACAACTCACAAGTTTTCTCCAACATGTAATTTCCTTACTCCCATAGGCTCCAAGATAGCCGTGGTTAATCAAAACAACAACTACAATGACCAGAATGGTTGCAGGTTCGAAAAAACCACTAAAAGAAATGCAGAGCTGAAAACTCAAAACCCGAATGAACAATAATAACCACAAAATTCCTCTTTCCCCTTTCCAAGGCTAAGCTGGTCACCAAGACCGAGATCAATAAATGCATTGTAATTGCATTGCTTTTTCCTTAATCTCCATGCCACCACCGACTCAGGTTTGGCGAGTTCCATCCTTTAAATATTTGCATGTAATTTCCTTCTTAGCTACATTGCTAGTTGGATATCTCCAACTTCCCATGTTCCCGCCAAACTTGGCGTTTAAAAACTTCAAGGACATCATTTAATGTCCTTTATTAAATTTCTAACCTTCCCTTCTTATCCTCTCATCAGCATATGTCCATAGGTCCCCTCCTTAGGTTAGCAATAGTTTAGGTTGTCATTGTCCATAGCTAGGTATTCACCTAGGTCGCAAATCATTAGGATTTGCAATATTTTACATCCCTTTTAATTTAAAATCCACATAGGATACTTGTTAGGTTATAGGCTAAAACATAGTTATAGGTTAAAATGTAGCCGTAGTATTTTAATTAATGGGTTCTTTTAGTAAGTTTTACCTAACTTACGTTTATATCAGCATAATGCAGGACGTTCGTTCCATGCTCGACATATCTATACCTGTTTTGCTCGCTTGCACCAAAACTCTTACTGTCTTACGCTTTCCGGCGTTACAATTTGTATGTAGTTCAGAAATCAAACCTTTCCATTGGCAACATGGTGCCAAATAATTATACCTGTAACCAGGTTCTGTAAAATTTATAACGACCTTCAGTCTGGTTCCAAACTTCATTCTAATTAGAAAGTAAATTGACAAAGCGATCACAAAGAAGGCCGCAACATACCTTGGATCAATGGAATTGATTCAAGGTGTGTTGTCAACAACAATATGAGTTCATCAAACACAAAAGTAAGTCTGCTATGTTTGCACTTTGCAAAACACAAGTTATAATGACCTCCGTCCCAAGTAAACAAGTTACAGTAAGCAAGGGTTCAGATCAGTAACACATTCTTTTTAAGATTAAAAGATATATCTTAACATAATTATCCTCATTTCCATAGTTACAACATCATGAAAAGAGGTTATCATAGTAGCTTCTAAAAATCAAGACGTTACATAGATAGAATTTTTGGTGATGCTAGATTTGAAAATCTTGCCCTAGGGTAAGAAATATTGGCCAATAAATGGTTCAGTTGATTCATACTCTTCAAAACATGAATGGTGGAAAGAGCTCTTCAAAGGGACTCAATAATACTTAGCCATCCAAACTGGATAACATTGCTACATGGTATGAAAAGTATAGGGCTCTTCCGGAGAAGATTTGTGATGCCATGTCATTTTATAAAGTTCATGAGACTAAGCAAGGGAAGATCAAGGCCCAAGCCTAGGTCATAAACTACACAAGAAGAAAAAGAAAAATCAGATCTGCAAGAGGGATTTGAGGTGGAGTCCCAAGAAGACCATGTTGAAGGACATGGAGAGGTGTTTCCAAATGAAGAACCAAAAAGGGTTTTTGATGCAATAGTATATACAAATAAAGAGGCAAAAGTACCTATCATTTTCCCTAAGGACGAGCCCTTGACTGCTTTTCCAAACAACACTATGAAGACACAAGGGTTTGTTCAAATATCAAAGCACAAGTCTAGGGAAGAGAGGGAAGTCATGAAGCATGAGCTTGAAGATAAAAATATTTTGATATTTAATGATGATTCCTTGATTTCTAATGATGGCATGTTATAGAAAAACAAAGAAGAAAAATCAGATTTTCATGAGGTATATGAGGATGACATTATGGAAGGAAGTACACTTCCGGTTCCTCATGATTACTTTCAGTTCACTAGAAATTCCCAAACAACAGTCAATGATGGGAAAATTGAGGGAGTTTATAGCCTTGGAGAGAGCTCAAGAGATGTTCCAAACAAGTACCAACAAAATAAGGGTGGAATCTTTGTTGGAATCCCAAGGTATAATAAAAATGATCACATTTTATCCTCCCCTATGTTGTTGACATTCTTGTGTCATTATGGGCAGCTTGTTGATAAGATTAATCATATGTCATGTTTGATGCCTTGTAATGTGAAGAAATTGTTGAATACCATATGGCACATAGATATTTTATGGGAAGCTCAAGTTAATGTGAACATAACTATTTGGGTTTCAGACGATTCTTTGAGTCATAAGAAAGAGGAAGACGTTTTTGTTGAGAAGATCTTGGTTGCAAAGATGGATTCGAAGGTGGAAGACCTCAAAGGCTTCATGGTCAAAGTAGTGGATGTCTATTCCATGCCATGTACATGGAGGAGTCTCCAACTCTCTTTCACATTAGAAGAGCATGAGGTATGTGATGATCTTTATATGATGGCATAACTAGTACAAATATTGTGCTTGGGGTCTAATGGTTACATTCATTGGGATAGCTCACTCTCAACCAAAAAATCATGGAGTTAAAATTCAAGGATAAAGGAAAGAAGGTGATACTTCAAGGTATGATTATGGAAACCACTCAAATCAAGTATTTGGTAGAAGATGTTTTGTCCAAAGAATCATATCTTTGCTCTTTATATAGGATAAGAATAGCTTCGAAATTTTTAGTTACAACTGAGTGTAACAAGAATAAGCTTGTTAATGTTGTTTTTGAGGAAGAAATTATGGATGAAAGGTACAAAGTAATGGATGAGCTCATTATCTACAAGAGTGGAGTGTATTTGGTTTCCGAATCAAGAGTGAAGAACAAGATATTGAGGGTTGTTCATGATGCCCCATTGGCTAGTCATCCAGGCTATCTCAAGACACACGAAAAGGTGAGAGGATAGTTCTTTTGGAAAGGTCTTAAATAGGAGGTGATTCAATAGATACGTGAATGTTTGTCTTGCCAAAAAAACAAGGCAAAGCATGAATTTCCAGCTGGATTATTGCAACCCTTTCCTATTTCCACTCAAAAATGGGAAAACATTTCCATAGTTTTCATCACCAGGCTGCCCATGGTTTAAGGTAAGGGTTGTTTATATGTTATGATTGATAGAATCATAAAATATTCCTAATTTTATCCACTTCTAGCCAAGTATAATGTCAGAGTGGCGCAACATAAGCATGGCGGAGCTACCTCATGGCTGAATATTCATGCAAGAGATCAACAACAAGATATGTGGGTGGTTAGTAGTGATAAAAGGAATGTACCTTGGATACCTATGGCTCAAAATTTTAGACTTGTTGTTGTTGTCATTATTCATATCAGCCACCACATGATTTCATTTGCATACATACAAATGGGTAGGAAAGTATTTTTAGTCAATAAATGGAGCATTTTCCGAGTGATGAATGTTGGGAGAAAATTTTTAGCCTTCAGAGAGGCATTTTTAGTCATTGCCATGCTCACAATTCCTAATTTTGCAAGGAGTTCTCAATTTTGTAGCTGCTATTCCATTTTTAAGTTGCTGATTTTGATACAATCAGGTTATGAGTTGTTTTCATACTTGAAAAGCTGCAAGAGCGATCGTTTTGAGGTCATTAAATCATTGGAAAACAATGGTGGATGGTTCCAGTTAAAGAAGAAAACTACTTCAACCAACATAGCTCCAAATTGGGGGAAAAATCAGGTGATTTATGTTTGTCATACTTTGTTTCCAGCCCCCATATCATTGATAGTGTGGATTTTTTTTGAGAGATGTAATGTGTACAACTGATGTAATTTCCTTTCATCTAATTTTTTACTTATAAGACACATGAGAAAGAGATTCCAATCATATGGTTGAAGAAATTCCAAGATGCTACTAACATTGGCATATTTGTGGCTGATTGGAGGTGGTTTCCAGCCACCTACATTCTATTTTTTAAGAGAAAAATGCACAGTTACAACTATTTTTGGGACAACATTACTAAATTTTGGGAATCCATCATTTAGATGGAAATTATGAGATGGTGGTAAGGAAAGGAAGGGAACTACCTATTATTTCCCTAAAACATGATGAATATATTGTAAAAGTGTTGTTAAACACTCTAGTTTCCTTTGATGTATTTACTTCATGTGCAGGAACATCAAAGGAGAAAATGAGAATCATTTGGGACATAAACATGCACATTTGCTTGAGGACAAGCAAAATTGGGAAGGGAGGATTATAATGTCCCCTTTTCCAAGATAGTCACTATAGAAGACCTTATGCCTATTCCTCCTCTTGTGGGAATCAAATAAGGAGCAAAGGAGGGGAACTCGCCAAAGTTTTAAATGATGTACCTTCATGATTCATTATTTTATTTACTAATCATGGCATTGGAATGGTTTGACTAGGGGTAAGAAGACTTAGCAAGGAGAATTTCTATTTCTTCATTATGAGGTCGATCTTCTTAAGTGAAGATTAAAAAGTGCATTAGGAGGTCAGGCATGAAGTTGGTGCTTTTAATTCATCATTGGTGACAAAGTAGGGGTACTTAAGGAAGTTCAAATGGAGAGGAGGATGAACATATTTAATCTATTTTGACATTTACTTGGAGTTGGAGCTAGTGTCGCTTCTCTTCTTGCCATTGAAGGATGAAAACCCTTCTTTGGTCACCTATTAAGGATAAAAACCTTCAATAAAATCACACTTGGGGATGAAAACCCTCATTCGTGCATTGGTGGCTTCATACGAAGGTCACAAGTGAGCTTTAATGATGATTTCATATTTATTTCTTCCCTTCTAACCCTACGTGACTTGCTTGGGTCAAGGTTTTGATATCATCTAGGGAACTTTTGGACAATTTGAGTTGATATTATTGTCTTCATATTTTATAAGGATGTAATCTATAATTTGGTGATTTTTGGAGAGGTTTATGAGCTATTTTTAGCCCTTTTTTGTGGGTACCCTGCTGCTAGTGCTGTCATAAAATTAATTGCAACTGGCTGTAATATCTTATTTTCTCTATTATTTTGATGTAATTTGGATGGATAATTTTTTCCATGCTTGAAATAATTATTTAGAATCATTTTAAGCTATTATTGCATGGTTGTATGATGATTTGAAGTGCCTATACAGTTTGCTGCCCTAAAGGACTGATTATTAATTACTCAAATACGGTTAAAGTGTGTTTCCAGTCATTTTTAGATTGATGCTTGTTGGTTGATGGTGTATTTTCAGATTTAATTCATTTGGGGTTGTGGCCAAACCCTTATTTTCAGTTTTATCCCTAGAAAGGGACATTGCAATCTTTTTGCTGCTGAATGCAGTTCACCATTAGAGCAACTCATTTTTCCATGAAAGAAATGTCCAGACCTTTTCAATTAATTTTTTTTCCAACATTTTGAGTACTGACAGGGATGGTATTGAGGGATTTGATTTAGGATGAATTTTCCTTACTCTCCTGAGGAGGCCTTGATGAAGCGTTCTATAATGTATTTAGTTATTTTTAGATGATTGTGGTATGTTTATGTGTTTATATTTGTTCTTCATTGTATGTTTTCACTAGGGGTAGTTTTTGATCTAGGTTTTTTATGTTTATTGTAACTCCATGCCATTTTTGATCCAAATTTTTAATTTTGTTTTGTTTCCAGAGTTGTTGCAGGTCTTTCCATTTGGTTCAGTACCACTAAACACCTATCTTTGTGATAGAGATGTTGACTCAACCACTTTCAGCAATGTTCCAAATATTAAATGTAAATGGCCAAGTGATGTGTGTGATGTGCTTGAAGGAGAAGAGTATAGTAAGGATTCTTAATTTAGGGCGAGAGAAGTTTAGTATATCAAAGTTGAGGTTAGTCTCTTAACAATTTTTCTTGCTGAAAACTACGATTGTATTGTTGATATTTTTAAGAAGTTTTTTTTATAATAGGTAAAAAAGATGGTTTTGAAAAGGGGCCCACACCCTTGTACTAATAAGTGAAAAATAAACAAAGAAGACCAATGCAAGATACAAAACAATGAAAATGGATGGACCTTAATCCCCCATAAAAAAAAAACAACAAAAGTCAACACTCAGCTTTCCATCAAAGGAGAGAAGTGTAGGGGTAGCATAAACATGGAGACAAAGCTACTGCTAGGTAGTAAGATATTTTGAAGCATGTTATTATTATTATTATTATTTTCTTATTTTTCCACCCTTTTGGACTAATAATTTTCTTGTCTTATCAAAGAGTGCATATGCCTATAATGTAGATGGCTATAGGGGACAATCTAAAATTTGAAATTGTAGCTAGCAAAGGGAATCCAATTATTGGTATAGTTAGGTGTCAAAAAGGTTCTACATATGCTGTAAAGTTGTAAACTGTCAAGAAAATATAAATTATGTAGTTGTTTCATATCCCTTTGAGTTTTTCATAACAAGGGACATTCTGTAAGTAATGATTAAAGTTTGTTGTATTCTCCATAATCAATGTAAACAACCTTAAGAAAAAAACCCATATACATACACATATAACAAATCAATGAAAGTTTAAAGTAAAGACATAACACACATTTTATTAAGGGTAACACGAATACCAAAATTTTATCAAAAATCTCAAGCTTGAATTCACTAGAGTAAGAATAAGTCTCTTCCACAATGGATTCCTCACACGCTAACTCTATTCTATTATTAAAAAAAACTAAGAGGCTAGGGTTAGGTTTGGAGAGTATTTGGCTTGCAAAGCAAGTCTGCTTTAATTTATTAGTAGTGGAAGTAAATAACTTGGTTGATACTCTGCTCTATTAATATACATAGATAAGTGTGCACCAATGGGTGAATTATCCACATATTAAATTACAAATAAATATTGCAATTGTAACTTAATATCATTAGTGTATGGAAATTAAATGCACTAAAAGTCCTAAGAAAAAGCATAATTTGGAAGTTTTAGAAATAATTGTGGGCATTAGGAGAAAACTAAACTCTTTGGAGAGAAGCAAAAATGGATCAAATGTCTTGGAAAGAGTGCCTAATGCTGGACGAATTGGAGATAGTCTCGAGCATGCACATAAATATCAAGATGTAATGATAAAGCCGAATTAGTACAATTCCCATTTTGGAGCATTGATAGAATGGGAAAAGATTGAATTTTTTGAAGAAAGAGTTCATTAAAGAGAAGGTTAGTCTTAAAGAATATATTAATGATGGAAAACGACACATTACGTTCCACTACCATGATTGTAGGTTTGATTACAAATAAGGGAATTGTTGCTTGTCAGTACAAACAATTCGTAACTGCAAAATTAATCACATGAAGTAAAAAAAATAAAGATAACATTACAACATTTGGGCGATTTGAATAAGAAACAAAATCCTAATTTGTTCAAGGTTGTGGCAACAACACTTGGAGAATATGAGGATAAGAGAAAAGTAAAACTAGAATGAGTGCGCACAATGTAATAGATAGTTTTATTTAGTGCCAACCAATGATAATATTCTAATTCTTTAGTTGAAACATGAGATCAAAGAAGCACAACACCACTAAATATAAGGGTTCTCATTATACCATTGAGTTAAGGATTGACATAGTTGGGCGACCAAGAAACCTACCATTGATAATGATCAACAAAATTTGAATAGGTTCTACAAGTACATCACATAGAATGGCATAAGGATATCACATGGAGTTTCTAAAAGTACAAAAGTTTCCTATTTAATTTTGTTACTCATATTTTATTTGAAATTGAGTTTGAATTCACAAGTTATTTTTATATGCTATCTTATTTGAAACTTGGATATATATTTTTATTTATGTTTCCATCATATTTCAGCTCATTTCTCTCCCTTGATACTACAATGTTGGGGAGTTTTGGGATCATTATACTATTATAAGTGGAGATATAATAGACATAAAGGTCTTAATAGACCTTCAAAGGGGTGAAAGATTATGGGCCATAAATAAGTTTACTAGGAGGACCTTGTCTCATTGTGGAATTGAATGTTGTATTGATGGAACTTATAGTCATATTCATTGCCAAAGGGATTCTGAATCAGGAATCCCTTTTGAGTCATTAAAAAACATATTTTTTAATTCGGTTCTTGATTGTGATGAATTTAGGATGCACTTATATTGGGAATTAAGAAGCTTCATCAAAAGACATAGGAGGGATATAGGGAAAGGGAAATATTATTTGACTCAAGCTGAAGTCAAAAGTGTTACAAAAGTTTCAAATGAAAGCCAATACATGCTATTTTTTGGGAGACTATGAAGGTTGCTTCATTATATATTAGAATGAGGTATTTAAAAGAAAATTTATTTGAATCTGCAAAAAGAAAGGATGTTTGTAGGTTTTGCAAAGATGTGTGTGAGGCACATAAGCAAGGAAGCATTTAAAGAAAAGTTGTGGTTTGGGAGAAGATATCTTTCACAACCTTTTGCATTAAAAATTAGAGGGAAGGTATAATGCATCATCCAAATCTATTTAGGAAATGATCAAGTTATGGGAAGGTCTTAGATTACACAAATTTGTTGGCTTGAAGCTAGATGACCCTTATATTTCTACAACTTTAAGGGAAGTGAGAACATCATTGACATATATTTAAGGGGACAATAGTATATTTTGGAGGAAATCAGAAAAGTCTATGATTCTATTTAATCCAAACATGGTATGGAAGGTCCAATCCCTATTTGTCTTGTAGAAGATGAAACAATTGTATAAAAAGTATTAGGTGAGTAGCAAAAAAATGATACATTAGTGGGTTTTATGGTAAAAAAGAAGAACATCAATGCCAATCAAGTTTCTTGGTGATAGTTTGGTGAGGAATAACAGGCTATAAAATTATTATAGAGGCTTTTAAGAATTATGTGATTGATCATTATGCACATATAATTATTACAAACCCAAGGTTTACACAAAAGACTTCCTTATTTGGTAATGATCCTTCATTTAATGTACAATAGGTTTAATTCAGATTTTGATAAGCAACGATGGGAAAAAATAGAAGCCTTGTGGAAGAAACATGTAGAAAATTCATTGGAACCCATTATTGATCATTTCTCGAATGGGGATAGTAGAAGGTGACAACTTATGTTGAGGGATTACTCTTCAAAATCTGGCATTAGATATCAAATTCGGTGGGAAGGATGGAGGCTCACTAGTTTGTATGATAATTCCAATGTAACAAGACTTCATGACTAGGGTTATATCCACATTGGAATGAAGCTAGTGAATCCCTTATTTAATGGCTGAGAGAATTTGTTTATTAGAAATGAGCTAATTAGTTTTAGTCATGTACAAATGATTTATAATACTTTTAAATTGGATGATCACAAGCTAAAAAATGAAGACATAGAGAGGATAGATCTACAAAATTGGGCTTCTGTACAACATATTGCTTCTAGGCATGTTCATATGTGCTTAAAAGAGATGATAAGTACAAGTGGAAGGACATAGAGGACATTAGGTACATATATGTATTTAACAATTGTTGCTGACTACATCCATATCTTCTTGTCTAGTTGTTCAACACTTTGGGAAAGCATGAAATGTTTCAAGAGTTCACCATTTCTTCTTGCTATGGTTATGATGGGTGTGAAAACAATCCCATGCCAATGTTAGCATAATACTCATCAATCAAGAGGTATATCAAGATGTGTAATTTTTTTGCTACTTTATAGTCTTGATAATGAGGTTGTTTCGAGATTAGTACTCACACTTGCCATGTGTATGTCATTTGCCTAGATCAGATGTATGGGAGAAAATATTTAGTAAAGTTGGTGGGATGGTTGGAATAGAAATTGAATATGATTATATTGACTTAATTTTTATTGTTGGAACCCTCAATGGAGTTGAAGAAGTGAAAACTCAAGGGTTTCAATTAACTAAATCTCATAAAAAACAAGAAAGTATTTGGAATAAATTGTATGAACAAACTTCAACGGACCTTGGTGTATCGTCAAAGTATGACTAAATATTTACTGGTGATAAAATCAAAGAAAATCTCAAGAAGGGATTGTAATATGCATATGACAATTTATCAAGTCTTGACATGTAACTAACAAACAACACACAATCTTCAAGGTGGAATAAACCATGGACACAAGATAAGAATATCAATCATTTCCAACTATGGCAGAAGTATGTAATGTTCCTTTAAGAGCTGAAACTAAAAAATAGGAAAAAATACCAATCCCACTTGAGAGTAATATTATTTTTATAACAACAAATCTCCAAATATCAGAAACCCTAGCAGTGAACTTTATAAGGACTTTAACTTATCATACAACTATGTAATAACCACTGAAAATTCTTCTAAATAATTAACCCAATCACGACAACATTCATCAATCCAATTTACATCAAAGAAATGGAGAAAACAAGTGATTACACCCACCAATAATTAATTTTATGAAAGCAGTAGTGTGGCCATAACTAAGGGCTGGAAATAACTCTTAGAAAACTCCTAAAATCACCAAATTGTAGATTTCACCCTTATAAATTATGAGGAATTGAATGATGCAAACCAAACATGGAAAAACCCTTCAAATCAATACAAACCCACTCTTATGTAAGTCTTCCCACTTGGAAAGGATGAAGTATTGGCTTAATGCACAAAGAAATGATTACTTTCACCTTTAGGAATTAGTACAAGTCAATCCATGCAAGAATCATACCATACATCCATCAAAACACCTCCAAAATGCTCATGATGCAAGTTGCCTAGGGCTAGATAAAAAGATATCAACTCCAAATACCTTAAGATATTCAATGATTTCAAATATCCTTGCTTTAGGGTTTTCATCCCCAAGGAAAGTGCCACCATCAAGGGTTTTCATCCTTAAGGGGATCTCAAACAAGGGTTTTCATCCTTGATGTGAGAGAAAGGAAATATACAACCTTTACCAAGAAGAAATAATAAGATTCAACATAATATAATAATGGCAAAACATCTTCCTTTTATAACATAAGGGGTGCTACATCATAACTTATGGCCAACCTTATAATATTGAAGTCTATTTCTAATTTGAGTATATATGCTCACCAACAACTAATTAACTAAGTAAATTATTTCATCTATTGGAGCACTAGGCATCTAATAGTAATACAATATAAAATATTGCAATATTTTCTAAAACTAGTCAAGATATCTTCAGAAAACTTTCCTCTAGCTCCAAATCCATAGTCCCACGAGGAAGGATGGGATAAGGTCTTCCATAATGATTAGCTTGGAAAAAGGAGATATTACAAAGTAGATGATGATTCTCCACCATATCCTTCCACTATTATATTTCAATCTTCCTCTTCAATGGTACTTTATGTTAGTGATTTGCAAACAATGAAAGTAAATTGAGGCATGAGTTGGATGATATATTAGATTCTATTGATGAGAATGTTAGAAAAACTATATAATTGGTGGTGGATCTTGATGGTTAGTAAAGGAAATGTTGTCCAAAATAACACCAATGCTGTTTGGACAACTTCATTAAAGTTAAGGACTTAAGCGACTCTTGTTTGAAAAGCCGTAGAAATTTGGAACTTAGTGTTCAACGGGTTTACCTATGTTGTGCAAAAAAGGCTAAGTATTGTGCGATAGTGCGAGGATAAGTTAGTGTTCTGCGGAGTTTGAGAAAATGTAGTGTTCTGCAGAAGTTAAAAACTTAGTTTTCTACTGAGTTGAAAGGAACATAGTTGTGGGGAAATATGCCACGAGGCAAAGGAAAAGGACTATGCGGAATTGCAGAGAGTGAGTAGAGAATGAGGGTGATAAAAGTTAAAGTAGGTGGTATAAGCCACAGAGGGTTTAAAAGTCACACAAAAAAGAAATCTCAAAAAATGAAGGAGTAGTTAGCCATGGAACAAGAAAATTAAAAACTATGCGGTAAAAGGCAATACAAAGCCATGGAATAAAGAGCCTGCGATACAAGGAAAGACTAGGCCGTGGATGGTAAGAGTATTTGTAGAGTTAAAATGTTGTTCGTGGATCAAGGGAGAAGTTAGAAATGAAGCCGCGGGTCACCAAAAGTTTTCCAAACATGATAAAAAGCCGTATAAGACAAGATCAAGGTGGTGGAATATTAGAAGTCTATGAATCACAACAAATCTATGCCTAGTTCAAACTAGGAGATCAACCACTATGACAACCATAATTTAATTTTAAATGGCATCATCCTTTTACATTGATGATTTGATGGTGTGTGATTGAGGAAAAATGAGGCGCCCATACTTGGTCTACGAAATCAATGGCGAATAGACCTTGGTACAGACAGGGTGGTTGAATTCATTGATCGGTGGATGTGATCGTTTCCCTCTTCTTTCTCTAAATTTTTCTATATATGTAAGTATGAAATCAGATGCTAAGGGTTTGCATTTCTAGTAAGTCTGAAAGTTGTACCCTTTTAAGCTCAAAGCTTTTTCTCGTAGACCTCTGTGACACATTTGTGAAGATTTCACATGCCTCGAATCTGCTATACTATAAATGGATAAGTTCTTGATATTGAATGCAAGTTTTATTTCTTTCCTTTGAATGCTTTGGTGTTTAATGTGAATATTTCTATAATCTAGCTGGTATTCAGTCGTATTTTGTTTATTTCTACCAAATTTCTGTGTGCATTGTCTTGGGTCTTTGCATATGTTTTCATATTTCTGTCTCTGGAGCTAGAATTGAACCATATTCTAGTTTGGTGCATCTCCTCTCTTTATTTCATCATTTCCCTCTTTCAACCTTTGTCCCTTGGAATACTTAGGATGGGATTAGATAGTTTTAGTGCAGTGTTTGTTAGTCGCAGTGAGCTAGGATAGAAGGAAGCCAACCTTCTCTAAAGATTGATCTCAAAAGACATCATTGTCCCACACTCGGAGGTCTTTCAATGTTTCACTTAGGTACTGAGCTTGGTCTCAACAAAGGGTGCAATCTAAGGCAACAAAAATTTTAGGCACACCTAGTGGGAGAGTTTGAGTCACTTATCATTCACTTTTGGTCTTCTTTCCCTAAGATTGGTGCGTTTCTTAGGGGATTTCCACATTTGGAGGCATCTTTCTACACATCTGGGAACTCACAAGTTTAGATCCATTGTTTCCAAGTGGCCTAGTACCCTGTTTCATGAGAAGGATACAAACATGATAGATTGTAGCAAGAGGTGAATCTTCTGAATACCTACAAATTTCACCTAGAAGAAGAAGAGAAAGATCAGTTCATAAATCCCTTTCTTCTCCTAATATAATTATTTCCACTCCTCCAAGTAGATTCTATTTCTCCATCTGAAATATAAGATCCATTCCCTTCATGGTGCATAAAATAAATTTACCTTTTGTAACCTTTAATGGAGGTATCCCTTTATCCATAGCCGATCATAATGATATCCCAACAACTACTCTAAAAATTATTCCATTTTTTACTGGTGAAAAATGTATTACCCCCATTGAACATATTCAAGGCATTGCTAATGTATGCTCACTCCATTATGTAATCGATGATGATGTAGCTCTTATACTTTTATCCTGTTCCCTAAAAGGAAAATCACTTTAGTGGTATAGAAGTCTATGACCTGCTTCAATCCATTCCTGAGACGAGCTTAAAGAAGCACTTAACTGGAAGTTTGAAGTAAAGGCAGAAAATATTTCTTTGTTAGAATAGCTAACAACCATCAAAAGGGCTGCCATGAGCTTATGGTAGATTTCAAAATAAGATTTTAGAAAACATGGGATATAATTCCATCTCTTCCGAGACCAGCCCTCCAAGGTGCTTTCTTATACTTTCTAAGATCTTTAAATTCTGAGATTGTTGTAATGACACAATCTATGTGAGCTATAACATTTCCTGATGCATATACAATAGCTATTAGAGCTGAAAAGTGTTTAATACAAGATGAAAAAATAGCCCCTAGATTGCCTACACCCTATTTCCTGAATTGTGTCAAAATATTCAACCTTCCCCTTGCTTTTGTCCTAGAACCAAATGCTTTATCATCTACCTCAACATATTATTCCTCTCACAAGAAAGATGATAATGATGACCTTAGAGCCTGAGATAAAATATATCTAATGAATTTGTTTCCCTCAAGAAGTAGCAAGCTTAAATACTTAGGAATCACCCAAGTTTCAACCAAGGGAAACCTTCTAATCTAATGTTCAATCAAGGTTATCAAAAACAAAGATCTTAGTATCTAAATTAGTGATATGGCCAAAATAACTAAATAAATATATTCTAGAGTGATAATCCAAATTTACCGCTTCAAACAACTGTTCCTACACAACCGCTTTTTGTCGCCAACAAAAGAAAAGCTCTTATCCCTGTGAAAAACAATGTTATTCAAAAATTTGAATGGTGTTTTTCATGCAATCAATTGCATAATCTGAATACTTGTGCAAATGGTCTCCAAGTTTAGGCCCTCATGGTGCAAAATTCTCTTAATCAATAAGAACCATTGATGGAAACAACAAATGTTAATGTAGAAGAAATGTAGTAAGCTACTGTGGAATCCAATCTCATGTTTTTTACTCTTGAAGAATGTTGTGCGGTTAATCAAGCCACAGACAACATAAATAGACTACATCATCATGTTTTGGATAATACAAGATCAAAGAAGAGGAAAATAGAGATGGCTACTCCATCCCCTTTAGTGTAAGTCCGCATCTCAAAGAAAATCAATCCATGAACTTGAGTGGAAGCACACCAGTAGCTTCATCTAGTGGATCCACTCTTCAGAGAAAAAATCCACGGTACACCAAGAACCCGTGGAACAAAGAAATTCCACTATCCAAAGCGCTACTTCCACCAATTGAACAGAGAAGAAGAGAGACCTCAACACCTTCAATACATAGATTAGCCAGTATTCCTTTGAATATTGTTGAACAAATGAAGAAGACAAATCTAAATGTGATAATTTGGGATGCCTTATCTATTCCATCTCAGAGGGATCTCTTACAAGAAGTCTTGAAGCAATTACTGCAATATAAGCTAGTTATGCAGAAACCAAACTCCGCGGCCAACCTGTGCCAACCAAAGAATGAACAAGTAATGGTAAGAGGCCTCCACCCTTCTACATGTCTCTAATTGTGGGAAATCACCTAATGCATATTTGTATGATATATTTAGGTGCTAGTACTTCTGTAATGCCTAAGAAAATAGTAGGCATTTTAGGAATTGAGTATCTTCTAGCTTTTAGGGGAGTCCTACAACTTGATGGATCAACTGTCAAAATATTAGGAGTGATAAAATATCTTGAGTTGACCCTTCATGCTTGTCCAAGCCTAACCATAACTCAAGATATCTTAGTTATTGACTTACCTCCTTTCTTTTTCATATGCTTATCAAAAGATTTCACAGTCAAAGTCGGTGGGTATTTGTCTTCTGATTGGTCTCACATGCTCTTAAAAATTAGATATGGTATAAGATTTACCATCAGAGATGATCCAATTTCCTCCTACTATGTTAAATCTTATGACCCTACTCCTCTTAATTCTAATTGCATAATCCAAGAAGAATAAGAAAATGAATTAGTGTCAGTACAAAAATCTACTCCTCCTTGTTCAGTACTTGATTTTTTATTAGATGAGTTTGCCAAGGAGCATTATAAATTTGATCCTTGTGATACAACTACATAGACTGGTTTGGGAACTTATTGCAATCATGTAGAAGAATTCATATGCCTCATATCACAGAAAGAAGAAGATGCTACTTTTAGTTTATGGAAAATGTTCTTTGATGACTTTAGAAGCATAAATGGGATGGGGGCAAGAGTAGTTCATGTTTCTCCAATGGGTAAAAAGTTCTTCTTTTCTTACAGGTTATAATTTGCATGCTCTAACAACATATTAAAATACGAGGCCTTGATTCATGGTTTGTTATCAGCAGAGAAGAGGAATATTAAGGAATTGCAAGTGTTTGGAGACACTGAGCTGATTATTCATTAAGTCAAAGGAAAGTGTGCTACCAAGAATAATCTTTTAAAAGCTTATAGACAAAGTATGGGATCTCATAGAAAAATTTGACGCCATCAACTTACAAGTAGTGCCAAGAAAGTTAAATGTGTAGTCACTAAATCATGCACTTAATATGTACATCTAGCCTCTAAATACTTCATTTATATGCATGATTACTAAGAAAAAGAACTACTAATTAACACCTATTTACTTTGCTTTGACATTGCTTTTCATCTTTATTGCTTATTATTTTTGATTGATAACTTATCGTTTTACATACCAATCGACATCCTACTTAGCTTTGATTTCATTGTTTGACCTTTTGAACACACTGTATAGGACCACACATTTGGGACATGAGTGCTTGGGCACTACTATCCCCTCTAGGAACCTCTATCCTCTTTGTCTCTTTTTTAATCTTTCGAATATTACTTTTTCCTTGTCTTCTTTATCACTCTTAGTTAGCATTTCACTTTTTAATGATGGAACTTAAGTAAAGGAATCATATATACACGTCTTATTTAACATCATTAGGGGGAAAACATTCAAGAGGCACATACTACTACAAGGAGCTAACATTTTCTATCTACTACACCAAGGAATAAATTTTGGCACTGCACACTTCACTACACAGGAGGGTTTATTCTGTATTTCATACCACATATTTACATTTGGGACAAAGTGGTTTTAGCCCGTCATATCTTTGTGTGGTTGGCATTAGGGCATCTTAGCTCAAGGGACACTGTTTCATTCACACACACACTCAAGAACTACATAGAGTCTGAAATGTAGTGCAACGCTTAGTGATAATTACATTAGGGTGACTGAAGAGGTCTGTCTAACTCAAGAATATGCATATTATTATTCATTTAGTGTGTGCTTAAGTACCATGTAGGTATCTAGGGTTTATTTTACAGGTATAGGTGCAACACAGAGAATTTGCTGCAACCTACAACATATAAGGAATGACATTGAGTGATACAAAAGGAACCAGACCCTGAGTATTTCTACAGACACCAATTCCAATATTGGATGATACCACTAGGGTGACCCTATCCCAATCTAGGCACTCCTGTCCCTAAGATTGTTGCAATCTAGTTAAAAAATTAGAGCTTACACAATATAGAGTTGGTTTTTCTAGACCATCCATCAACCTATAATCACTCTAGATCTTTAGTTACAAGTTAAGTCATTCTAAAAACCCTATATATCACTCTTACTTGTACTTCCTTTGCGTAATCCTTCTTTTTTTACTGTTATATCTATCTATTCAGTAGTGTCCTTATCTTATATTTAATTTTATTAAATCATTTTGTGAACTCGATCCCTTGCATGCTCTTTCAAAGATTCATTCTTCTCTAAACACAAACCCTAGTTTCATTTAGGGTTCATATATGTATTTTATCTTCATATCCAAACCTGATTTTCATCTATCATGTGCCATAAAAATTAGATATGCAAAAATTTTCCTAGAGTTTCATGCTTCATCCTACCCTTTAGGTCACTTTCTAGGGCTCCCAATTTTCAAAACACCTTTTATTTCATATCTTAAGCATAACGACTCTATTTTAAAATTATTTTGAGGTTATTTTTCCTTCTTCCATATCTAACGAAGACCTCTTTTTGTTTTCCACAAATTTGAGCTCAATTTTCTGAAATTCAAAATTACACTAATTAAGGCCTAATTCAAAAAATATAAACTTTTGGTTGAATCCCTTGGAGTTTTTTCTTTCAATTTTTAACTTACAAAAAATCCTCTTTTCATTTGGAAAAATTCAAATTGTATTTCAAGATATGGTCATTTTTTTAATTTGACGACGATCATTTTTTGTCTAACATCACTCTTTGGGTCTTATCTCTAGATCTCTTAATTGTCGGTCTCATATACACTTTTGTTTATAATTTGGTGTTATCTATCTCATTTTATTTTCTACCATCATGGCCCATGACATTACTTCTCAAGTATCCTTGTTTAATTTACTTCAAAAACACCTGTCATGTAGAGACACTCTTACAAAACTGTTGAAACAAGTACAACTCCCTGATAATACAACACCTTCCCAAGCGAATACAATTTTGGGTCATCTTTCAGATCCTCCTATTAGTAATGATGACACATTCCATAAGGCTATCTTAGACTGTATTCAATCTTTGCACCAATAATTTCAAGATAAAATTCAATCCATGAATGCTATAATCACATATCTCACAACTGAAATCCAACACCTCCAAGATACTTCCAATGCACATATAAGTTCTCTTTCTATGCCTCATGATGTTCCTAAGGCCACTAATATGCATATGATATAGGTGCTAAATGTGCTCACATTATTAAGGATAAAGTCCTGTAACATAATACCCCTCTTTTTTTCAATGAACATGCTAAGCAACATGATATCCTATTTGAGCTCCTCAATCATCAGTTAATAATTTTGTTGCCCAATCATTACTATCCACATTACCGGCTTACAAAATCCAAAGGCCAACTATTATGTAATTATCATGGAATTAATGGACATCGTGAAAATAATTCTATACTTTACAATGCAAAATCCAACAACTTGAGCATAAAGGATTTATTTCATTCTAAGCAACATTGTGTTAAAAATCCATCTCAAGCTTCCACATCTCAATGGGTTCCTAAATCTAATTTATCTACAACTCATGAACATAATTCCATAATGAAAGACTCATTACTTGCACCTGAGTCATTTCTAGCAAAATTAGTTAAGCTACCACAAGCCCAATCCAAGGCCAACATGACAAAGGAATATTCACATATCGCCACTCCTTCAAAGCATATTGAGATAGATTATGCAAACACAAGTATCAATGAATTACCGAATGATCTATGGATTTCCACCGGCATGTGCACATACAAGATAAATATTTAGTATACTTTTAAATAACCTTATAGGAACATGGATAACATGAATTCATCCTTACTACTCAAATCTGATGATAATGATGATTTCGATCTTACTTACTATTTTGATGACTATAAGCACCTCGATGAGAATTTTCCAAATATTTATCCTATTAATAAAGAAGATGACACTAATTCACTAGAAGCATTACAAATTTATCATCACTTAGCTATAGAATATAAAGCAATACAAAAGGTCAAATATAGCATCCCAATGCAATCCCATGTATCTTCTTTTAGAATCACTTCAGCCACTTGTGCATAGTCTTCAACTTTTTCTCTAGATAAATCATTATGGCATTCACATTTGGGGGCATCTTAATTCCCCCACACAACCGGATGACGCACTCTTGTTCTTGGTTCATACTTGAATGTTGAAAATTTCTTCGTATAAACCTCACTTTGCACACACCACATCAGGGGGAATCCTTATTCCTCCCTCTTAGTTGGTTTTATTTCACGTATTTGTAATAAAAAATATAAACACATGAGCTTAGATCTCGATTGGATGCATTCTTCCTTATACTATGCAATGTCCCCTTTTAGACAAGTTAGGAAATGAATAAATACTTGTCAAAATCAAGAAAAGAATGGATAAACCCTTTTACATCAACCTAAAATATCCCAATGTCAGCTAGTTCAAACCCAAATGGGGTTGGAACTAGCTAAGGTGGTGGGATAGATTGGAAGAAAACAATCGAAATTTAAACACATTCAAATCTGATTTTACAACAGCTAGAAAATAATTTGAATCTGAAACCCTAACTGCTGCAATGTTCAAAATAGCATAAATTTCTCTACACAACTATGATCTAGGAAAATGACATATGTCTGAAATCGAAAAAATACAAGGAACAAGATGATGTAAACCAATTTACAACAGCAACTACCAAACATGCAAATCTTGCTCTCCTACTATTTCACCCCACACATTTAGGGCTGATTAGGGAATCCAAACTTGCCCAATAATGATGAAATTAATCCTCAAAGTTGCCACTAATTTATGAAGTTCAAATAACCTAATAAATTCTCTAAAAACCTTAGATCTGATTTTTATTCGAAAGGAAAGAACAACAGAGCTTGAAAAGGGCATAACTTCCTCCAAACTTAGAATTTTTGCATGAAACAAAGACCAAAAAAATCCTTGAATTTTAATATTTCCAACAAGCCCAAAATTTCCAAATTCCAAGGGCGGGAAGACCCCCAAAAATCTGTCACAAAACCCAATACATGTCGTTGCCCTAAAGCCAATCAAAATTTGTAAATTCAATATCTCACAAAATACCCAACCAAATAACGCAAATGACATATCAAAATGTTCACAAAATTATAAGGAATCCAACGAGTATTTTTGCTGATTTTTTTGGGCACAAAATGTGGAAAAAACAGCCCCAAACTCTAGTTGTTAGGGTTAAAAAAAAAAGATTTGCACTAAAATATTCCACCAAGGGAATTCACCACACTTAGGGCATAAACAATAATGATAATCCACCACAATAATGCAAATATAAGTCTTCAATCAGATCTTCAATAGCTCCAACTTGATTTTCAAAGAGAGAGAGCAACAACTAGGGCATACATCCCATTTCTCTAAGCATGGAGAGACATAAATGATTTAATCCAACATACCCAAAAGATGGCCATGTAACCTCCTTTTATAAGATAAGGGGTGCAACATTCAAATGGCTGACCTTTTCCCTTTTTGGAGGGAAAACTAATAAAAATTAATTAAATTATTAAAATACTAACTTTATGTACACTTTATTATTTTCTAATTAAATAATAACAAGTAACTAACATATGTCCACATTTTAAAACTAACTAGAGACTCCCCCTTGTAGCACAAGGCATGCCAAGGGGCTACAATGTAGACATTAGACACCTCAGAACAATCCCCAAGCTTTATCCTTGAACCCATGGGGAGAGAAAATGGGTTGAGGGTATTCAATTCTTCATTTTCAAAATGTCTAGAGAAGGGGACATTACATACTACTATATGTTACACATTTGCTTCTCATGTTATGTGATTCATAGTATGCTTTATCAATTTTCATACATACATGCATGATCACATGTTATCTTGAGGTGAATGCAAGTCACTTACAGGTTGTTACATGATGTATGATGCTTGGCGTTGTCCATTACTAGTCCAACTGAGGATCCTGTGGAAATCTACCTTTCCTCACTTGCTATCAGGTTCTATCATTGATATATTTCACATTTTCATTCTTATATTACATTTTCACATACTATTTATCTTCCCTAACATGCTTCATGTGTAGCATTTGCTTACAGGACTCCTTCTGATCATGGTTATCTGCTTTGCTTGTATGTTGTTTACTATTATTTGTGGGCTATGCCATATGTTTTCTTGTTTCCTTATTTGCACAAGCCTTGGCGGCTCCGATTGTCTTGTGACATCCTAAGTGGTGTCCCATGTATGCAACTAGCTACTCACTGAGTCCTGGTTTTCTATTTTCATATATGCGTTTACTAGTTGTCATTTTAGTGTGTGTTGCTTGTTTATCAATAACACTTGTATGCTAACATTTGTCCATTGTTTTGCTTGTGCCATGGTAAATACCATGCATAATCCCTTAACCTGCATGATTCCTATATCAGATATGCAAATCAGTTTCAACCTTCCTCATTTGAGCTCCATTCGCATTTATTCATCTCATGCACCCCAAAGGAGTGGGGGCAAACATTGTGTGAACCTTTTCACCCTCCTAGCAGTCACAAAACAAAGTTACAAAAACACAATCACCAGGATCATAACTGAAAGTAGTTATAGAACAGGGAAAACAATAGACTTGGCCACAAAACTCAACATTAACAGAAGTGCCTAGAACAGACAAGAATGCCTAGGTGCTAGTGTCCCACATAGGTGCTCCTATCCAAGGGGAAAATTTATTACAAAATAATTGCAGCAGTTGAACAATTACACTTTACACCAATTTCAATGGTTACACAACCAATTTCAGATTTCATTTAGTTACTAACAGGAACTAAATAAGGGAATGAAACCTAGAGCATATGCAAGACAATGATATGCCTAGAGCCTTTATGTCACTCGAGGCAAGTTACAAATCAGATTTTTGATCATCTACAGTGGCACTTATCCATAGGGAAGTGTTAATGATTAGAGAAAAAAACAGAATGTTCTCCTATTACACTTTCCCTTCGTGAAAACAAGATGCTTAAATTTAAACTTTAGCACCAGGATGCTTAAATCACTAATTTGGTGACAGGACACCCAAATCCTTCATGTTATTCCAACTAGCTCCTAAGCATTAGTTCTACAAGAAGGAACAAATTTCTATCCCCTTCTCTTTCAACACTCTAGGTGTACTCTAACCACTTGGTTTACCTTTTCTAATACACATTTCCATTTTTACATATTTTCCAAGTTAAATTTCAATTGCATTTACATAGAGCATTGACTACACTTGTTTTATTTTGCAAGTCCTATCATATCATAATGAAGGAAAATCACACAAGTAACCATGAAGCAAATTTCAAGCACACTCTGATAAAGATGACATTCCAAGGAATTACACACACACACATCAGTATCACTCCACACATGCAATGGTCACCCCTAGGATCCTTATCCTTCCCTCTCCTTATAATTTCATGGTACACATCTTGCACTATTCCATTTGGCACATTGAAACACTCATTTGGCACACTATTGGGCACACTATTCATTTGAATCTCTAAGGTATGATTTTCTTTTCTACGTTATGCTACCAAATCCCTATTCACCAGCATAAAGTGGGGGAAAATGTAGTCACTAAATCACACACTTACTATGTAAATCTAGCCTCTAAATACTTCATTTATATGCATGATTCCTAAGTAAGAGAGCTACTTATTAACACTTTTCTACTTTGCATTGAAATTGTTTTTCATCTTTATTACTTAGTGTTTTTGATTGAAAAATTATAGTTTTGCATACTAGTTGACATCCTACTTAGCTATGATTTCACTATTTGACCTTTTGAACACCCTGTATAGGACCTCCCATTTGGGATAGGAGCACCCGAGTGGTACTATCCCCTCTGGGTGCCTCTTTCCTCTTTATATATTTTTTCTGATATTTCGAATGTTACTTCTTTCTTGTCTTCTTTTATAAATCTTGGTTAGCCTTTCACTTGTTAATGAAGAAACTTAAGTAAGGGAATCATATATACACATGTCTTATTTAACCTCATTAGGGGGGAAAAATTTCAAGTGGCACATACTACTAAAAAAAGCTAATATTTTCTATCTACTACACCAAGGACTGCATTTTGGCACTGCATACTTCACTACATAGGAGGGTTTATTTTCAATTCCATACCACACATTTAAATTTTGGAAAAAGTAGTTGTATCCCACTATCTCTTTGTACATATGGAAGGAGGGGATCCTAGCTCAAGGGACACTATTTCAATCACACACAGATACACGAACTACACAGTCTGAAATGTATTGCATTGCTCGGTGAAAATCACATTGGGGTGACCGCCGAGGTCAGTCTGACTCAACCATATGCATATTTTTATTCATCTAATGTGTGCTTGAGTACTATGCAAGTATATAGGGTTTATTTTTCAAGTACAACTGTGACACAACAAATCCATTGTGACCTACAATAAAAAAGTAGTGACATTGAGTGACACAAAAGGAACCAGACCCTAAGTGTTTTTGCAAACATCAACATCTAGATCAGATGCTACCACCCAAGTGACCATGTCCCAGTCTAGGTGATCCTTTCCCTAAGATTTTTTCAACCCAGTTTCAGAATCAGAGCTTATACAGTCTAGAGGTAGCTATTCCAGACCACCCATCATCCCAAAATCATTCTAGATATTCAAGTACAAGCATAGTCATTATACAAACCCTATATATCAATCTTTATTGTACTTCCTTTGCATGATCTTTCTTATTTACTATTTTATCTATCTGATCAACAATGTCCTTATTTAAGATTTAATTTTATTAAATCAAAATGTAGAAGTAGATCAGATGGCAACTCTTGGATAACAATTCTTTCCATATGAGGACCTTATCCAAGGAAATGAGCAACATGTAAAGACGATAGTAAGAACATTAGTTCCAAATAATGAATTCAACTAGAAGATTTTTTACAGTAATGAGAAAATTGTCCAATTGATCCAGAATGAGACAAAGTTTTCATTAGACTTGCAACGTCTTTGGTGAGCAGATCATCCAACTGAGGACAAATAAATTTCCTAGAATACTGATCACACTTGAATATATTTTCATCCCTAATGATGAATTAAAAGAGGAAAGGAAGAATATAACAACAAAGAAGGAAGACTATCAACTAGTCACCATCTCGCAAGACAAAGAGTTATTGCTTGGAAAGGTATGTGATGAAACTAAAAGAAAGGATTTTATTTCCTTGTGTCAAAAATTTAATGATGTATTCTCTTAAAGTTATGAATATATCAAAGGATTTGATGCAAATATTTATCAACATGCTATAGATCTAGATCTCAATGTCAAGTCAATTAGACAAAAGCAGAAGCCTACTAATCCCAAAATAGAGTCCCTCATGAAAAAATAATTGTCCAAACTCATAGAAGCTAGGATCATATTCCCCATCAAGTATTGCTCTTTGGGTTGCTAATTTAGTTCCTGTTAGGAATAAGAATGGAGAAATTAGGCTATGTGTGGATTTTATATATATTTGTTTACTTGAAACGTAGACACAACTACAAATTATAGTTTTGATGCACCATGCATGATCATACTTTGCAGATTTATACACAATAAGACCTTCAAAAGATGACATGTAACTAAAATAAAACTCATGATTTCAATATGATAATATTACAAGATTCTTGCAACAATAAGGTAAAAAATTTCTTAGTAATGACTAAAGTTTACAAGAAGTAATAAGTACAATAATGGGTATTTACAAGAGTGTTAAAACTTCACAAGCCACATTTATTTACAAAATGAAGGTAATGCCCTCAAAGGATTAGGATGACCAAGAGGACCAAGATGGAAAGAGGCTCCAACTATCTCCAACTTGAGTGTTCTTCCAAGGATGCTGAAATAAGAGACAAGTCTTATTTACCACCCAACCAATAGGCATCATCACATGCCTTTCCATGGTTGGAAGCCATGCTAGCCTCCCCCAAGCCCATGGGAGAGAGGAACAAACTTCCACAATGTGCATAAGTATGAAGGGGATAAAACACACAAGAAATACATAAGGCCATTTAACACTTAGACATACTACACATGATAAAACAACAACATGAGGATAACAATGTCAACCTCACAAGGGGGAACAGAAGAAATAGGATGCCCAAATCAAAGGTGTCCAACCATAGGAGCACCAACAAAACATGTTTACAAACTTTCTTATTCCTCCTATCATTCATCCTCCTTATTCCTCCTTTATGTCATAGTAATCCTTATTGGGAGGGTTTTCAAACCCAAAAGGGTTTCCTCACCAAGAATGGGGAAAGGTTCAAGCCATATGAACCTTTCTCCCACCTCAAACCATATGAGGGGATGAGAAAGGACCTTCATGGTTTGACCAAAAACCATGAGGTTTGAGAGGGAAATCCCTCTCTCTTCCCCTACATTATCCAAAAATCATCAATCCAAATGATGGTGGAGAGAAAACAAAAGAAACAACAAAGAACAAATAAACAAACTACATTCACCATACAACTTCACAACACATAATTTTATTAATCAAAGCATAGTTAACAAGATAAGAAAAAATAAGAAAAAAAAAAGGTTAAGAATCCTACCTCTACAATGCTTTCCAATACTCTAAACTTTTCCCTTTGTCCAAACAAACCTCCAAGCTTCCAAAATTCTCCCAGTTCTACAAAAAAAAATGAGCCAAGAAGACCCCTTCCTTCCACATGAGGAAGAATAAGAGGGGAAACCCAAAAGTTTCCTCACCAATGGGAAGGTGACAAGTGTCACCCCCTCTCCTCTCAAGAGTCAAAGATTCCAAAAACCAAATAAGTAAAAGTAAACTCACCTTTTAGCCTTTATTACCCAAAATACTAAAAAATAAAATAAAACAAAGTGGAGCAACTTTTAACAAATACACACAAACCAACCATCTTACATGGATGGTGAATAAGGATGGAAAAATGGGAGGGAAATTCCCTCCAAGCCTTGGAAATAAGCCCCCCTACCTATTAGGTAGGGTCCAAGGGCCCATTTTCGTGCTAAGGGAACTCCCAAACTCAAAAGGGGTCCCTAAAAATGCCCAAAATAACCCAATTTCGGGTTTGGCATGCTTGGGCACAAGGGTAGAGGGTGAGGGGTCCACCCAATGTTCACATGTGGTCCCCAATCTCTTCTACCAACACACACACACTTACCTAAAACCATCACTTAAATTAAGATGAGATCATTAAATCCCTAAACTAGTTTACTTAATAAAACATACCCTAAACATAATTAATTTTACAAGACATAAATACATTACAATTGAGGGTTCACCCATGGTGTCCAATTAAATACATCTATTCTAAGGCCTCAAACATTTAGCATGGTTAGGACTCAGCCCTTGGGCTGCTCGTGAACAATTGTGTAGCTGTCTTGAAACCCATGCTCTCTTATACCTGTCACCTGCACACTCATTGCACACATTAACCGCATTTGTCCAATATAATAAACATCATCTACACATCACAAATTGAATCAAACTTATAATGTCCTAACATAATTTTACAATTGATAGTGCAATGCATACAATTATTCACATAGTTTGCCATGACTCACCCACAAATAAAATTACAACATACACTTAGGCTAGCATGAAAATTACCATTATTAAATCTAGAAAACTATATCATTAATCAAATCGACCATAAGAACCAACATCTAACCAATAAATCTAACATATAACCCTGTTAGTGTCATCAACATCATAAGGAATATATCAATATACGAATCTAGTCCAATTGGCACTACACACCCAAAATACTATAGTGTCCATGGGATAAATAACATAGAAAAATGTCCAAAATCTAACAGAGTCTCAATAAAAACATGTCTATGCATAAAGGAACCAACAGATAACTGGAGCTATAAAAACATGGGCACTACATCCCCCTCTCCTAGAATTAGACTTCCTCCTGGAAGTCATTGGAAGAGATAGGGATATCTAGCCCTTAGTGGTGTAGCAACCTCCTAGGTGGCTGATGACTCGTCATATCGGTCCCACTGCATTCTAACCTGGTCTAAATCTCGACCTCGAAGGGCCAACCTCCGGTGCTCTAGTATGTGTACGGGATCTAGTCTCCACTACCCTTCATCCTTTACCTGTAATGCTGATCAATCCAAAACATGAGAAACATCTGGTACATATCTACGAAGTACAGAAACATGAAAAACATAGTGGGCCTGTGCAAGGCATGGTGGCAAAGCTAGACGATAGGCAACTGGACCAATGACCTCAAGAATATCAAAAGGCCCCACAAAACGAGGTGATAGCTTAGAACCATTTCCATAACGGATCGGACTCTTATGAGGACGAACCCTTAAGAAGACTTTATCGCCCACTGAGAAGTGACAGTCAATCCTCTTGGTGTCTGCATACGCCTTATAGCATGCTCTAGCCTGCTCAATACGCTATCTAATCAGAACAACCTGCTGCTCTAAATCCTGAAGATAAGGTGTCCTGCAAGGTCATCCATACAAATCCTGATAAGGAGCCATGCCAATGGAGCTATGATAACTGTTGTTGTAGGAAAATTCAACTAAATGCAAATAATCTTCCCACTTCTTCTGCTAGTCCATCACATACATCCTCAACATGTCCTCAAGAACCTGATTAACCCTCTTTGTCTACCCATCTGTCTTTGGATGATATGCCGAACTGAAATTAATCTTTATACCTAAAGCATCCTGAAAAGAAGTCCAGAAAACTGATGTGTAGATGGTGTCTCTGTCATTAATGATCGTCTTCAGGATCCCATGCAATCTAACAATGTCCTACATAAACACTTTGGCGATGGCCTGTGCATAATAGGTAACCTTGGTTGGCGAGAAATGCGTAACCTTGGTCAACTTATCCACAGTGACCATAATGGCATCATGACGATAAGAGGACATAGGAAGTCCTACTATGAAATCCATGGAGATCACATCCCATTTCCACTCGGGAATGTCATGAGGGTATAAGAGTCCTGCGGGATGAGAATGCTTTGCCTTGACTCTCTGACACTCAAGACAACGTGCTACAAAATCTGCTATGTCTCGACAAAGACCCAACCAATAATATAACTCTCTCAAATCGGCATGCATCTTCTTCACTCCTGGATGTGCTGCATATGGGGCTCGATGAGCCTCAATAAGGATGAAACTACGTAGATCGCTTGCCTTAGGCACATAAATGCGCTGATGGAACCGAAGCAAACCATCAAACTCTAACAAGAATCCTGAATATCTACCCTCAAAAGAACCCTGAGAATCCAACATCTACCTTGCACCCTCATAAAACCTTTCCTCTGGAAGATGCTCAAGTATCCTGCCTCTCAAATCTGACTGCAGTGTCAATGAAGCAAGTACATGCCATCGTCTACTAAGTGCATCTGCAACAAAATTTTCCTTTCGTTTGATATACTAGACCTCCATGTCATAGTCACATAGGAACTCCATCCAACGCTGTTGATGAGCGTTGAGGTTCGGCTGAGAGAAGATATGGTGTAAGCTACAATGATCTGTCCTCAAGATGAAAGGTCTACCCAAAAGGAAATGTCGCCAACGCACAAGTGCATGAACAACTGCTGCAAGCTCTAAGTCGTGAGTAGGATAGTTAAGCTCGTAGTCCTTGAGCTTACGTGACTTAAAGGCAATCACCCGATGTTCCTGCATAAGAACTACTCCCAAACCCTCTAGTGATGCATCAGTGCAAACAACAAAATCCTCTGACGGGTCTGGAACTACTAAGATAGGTGCCATGGTTAACATTTCCTTAAGTAATTGGAAGGCCTGCTCACACTTCTCTGACCAGTCAAACTTCTTCCCTTTCCTCTGAAGGGAGGTAATAGGGTGAGAAATCCTAGAAAAGTCTTGCACAAATATGTGGTAATACCCTGCTAAACCCATGAAGCTCCTCACCTCGGTGACTGATGTGGGTGCTAGCCAATCCATGATAGCCTGAATCTTAGAGGGATCTACTGAGATACCCTTTCCTAAAATAATGTCCCCCAAGTACTGAATCTCTGTCTAAAAGAAGCTACATTTTTCCAAGTTCCCAAACAACTTCTGCTCTCTCAAAATTTGAAGCACCTGTCTCAAATGTTCCTCGTGTTCCTCCTCGGAACAAGAATGTATCAAAATATCATCGAGGAACACTATGACAAAGCAATCTAGGAAGGTCATGAACACTCTATTCATGAAGCTCATGAAGATAGCTGGGGCATTGGTCAAACCAAAGGGGACAACAGTGAACTCATAATGCCCATAACGTGTTCGAAAAGATGTCTTATGAATATTTGCATCTGATATGTGCAACTGATGATACCCTAACTTGAGATTGATTTCAGAGAACACTCTAGCTCCCCGCATCTGATCAAACAAGTCATAAATCCTAGGGAGTGGGTAATTGTTCTTTATTGTGACTTTGTTGAGCTGTCTGAAATCTACACAAAGCCTGAGAGAACCATCCTTCTTCTTCACAAATATGACTGACACTCCCCAAGGAGATACACTAGGGCGAATGAGACCCTTCTCTAACAACTCCTCTAACTGAATCTTGAGCTCATGAAGCTCTGAAGTCATCATCTGATAGGGTGCCCTAGAAATTGGTGTGGAGCTAGGCATTAAGTCAATGGTGAAGTCCACCTACCTACTAGGGGGTAAACCTGGAAGCTCCCCTTGAAACACATATGCATACTCCCTCAAAACTGTGTGATCATCAAAAGGTGAATGCTCCGGAGTACTGTCCAAATGATCACTAATAGTGATAGCAAAAAACTAGCAACCCTTATGCATGCTCTGCTTGAGTTGCTTAGCCGAAATCATACGCAAGGAAATAGGTCTCTGCATCCCTAAAATCACAACTGCACTACCAAGATCATCCTGACACTCAATGACCTTCCTTTTGCAATCCATCTTGGCTCGATGAGCCTCGATCCAATCCATACGCAACACTACCTAATAGGATCCTAAAGGAATAACTCAGAGGTCAAGTGTAGTGGAGAAGACTCCTAAATCAAGTACATAACTCTCCACATACGAGTCCATGGTGAGTTTAGCCCCAGAGGCCAACTTAACCTGCCAACTATATGGCTGCCTAGCCACCACTAACCCACACTGGTCCACTACAGAAGGAGATATAAAAGAATCAGAAGTACTTGAATCAAAAAGTATTGAGATAGAAATACCCCTGATAGTACATGTCATCTCAATGACTATGGCCTGATGCTCAGCTTGACGGTTGTCAACCGCTGCATACACATGATGGGCGCGGCCCACGTCACCCATCGTCTGCTTGGATCTAGGAGCTCTCTACATATCCGTAGTAGCGGGCGTATGTGGACACATACGCACATAATGGTCTAGAGCCCCACAAATAAAACATCCTCCTGTACCCCTATGAGATGGGGTCCCTCCTGTACTTTGGTGAACTGAACCTGCCAGTCCAACCCTAGCAGACTGTTGTGAACGGGTTGGCTGTGAGTGATGAGTACCTGGCCTCCTATCCCTAGATCCACCAAAACCACCTCTAGATCCACCTTACTGAAAAATATGAGTCTGTCTACCCCTCTGATGCTGGTGTCCCTGATGATGTGTCTGCTGTGATGGGTGCGGTGGAGCTCTCGATACTATTGGAGAAGACCATAATCCTCCTCTAGGGGGTGGTGCTACAACCTGTGCCCTCTGATTCTGAAATTCCTGTATCCTATCCTGGAACTTGCTCTTGTTTCTATCTCGGTGTTCCTGTGCCTTGGTCCTATTCTCCTCAGCTAAGTAGGCCTTCTCAACAGCCTTCTCAAGCTTGGGGGGAGATAAAATCTTAACAACTCCTGCTATATCTGCATTCAAGCCCCGAATGAACCTGTTTACCTGTAATTTCTCACCTTATAGGTAGTCTACATACTGTAAGAGATCCAAGAACCTACTCTCATACTGTGCCACTGTGTCAGAACCTTGTCGTAAGTCATGAAACTCATCGATCCTCTTCTGCACAAAATGCTCTGACATATACTGGGCCCTGAACCGCTCCTCGAACAACTCCCAGGCACTGTATCTCAAGTCAAATGGAGCTTCTGCTCCTCATTCCTCCACCAACTGCCTGCTGTGTCTCAGAGGAGGTGTATGGTGAACCTGGATTTGACATTGCTTTCATGAGAGTGCAAGCCAAAGCAACTATCCAAGCTAAGGATCGAGGACTCTGCCCCGAAGCCATCTGTCGAACCAGTGAAAGTAGGTGGTTGTAGGCGAAGAAGGTCTCGAATCACACTGCATGTGTCTCGATCCTGACGATGTGGTCTAAAAAGTGAAAGGGGTCACCTATCTCTAAAAGGTCCCTCGAAGCTGTGTGAACGGCTGTGACGAAATGAGGCCACCCTCTTGCCAAGGATGGAAGGGTTGTGTGACCTCTCTCATCTCGGGATATCATGCTCAGGTGTCTCTGAATGTGCATCCTCGCCAATCAACTCCTCATCTCCCAACTGAATGTCCTCCTCTCTCGGCTCTTGTGGTGGTGGAAGGTGCTCCTGTATGACACCTATCAGCTGCTGTAGGGTCTCTAATATCTGAGGCCCAAAATCGGGGCTGGTGGCTCCCACGTAGGTGCAATACGTCCTGAACCTCAAGCTGATCGTCCCCTCTTGGGTGCCATCCTGAACCCTAAAAAAATGTTTTATAAACTTTCTAAACGTTGTTGGAAGCATTATATTATTATTATTATTTTTAATTAATTAATTAATTATTATTATTGTTATTATCATTATAACACTAGATGCAGTGCCCCTTCCCATTAATAATTAATTTATAATAATAATTAATTTTCCCGAAATAAATTAATACTATCCCCACAATAATTTAATTATTTTACTCTATTAAGCTCCCTAGGGTCATGATTAAATATCTACACCCCTAGCAAGTAAATAGTCTTCCTCCCTTTTTAAAATTTTCCCTACACACTCTTTAAATTTAATTTTGTTTTCCCCCTTTTTAATTTAGTTTATTCACACACACTCCCCCTTTTATTTATTCATTTATTTTTATCCTCAACAAAATTCCCATGACTTCAGAGGGTTAAGATTAAATAGGAACCCTAGGATCAAACCCATGTGGGCCTTAGATTTCTACATTTTCCCTAAATCTGACCTAATCATCCTTATGTTTTCCTTTCCTTGCTTTCTTGTCTTCTCATTCATTTTGTTTCTTCCTCCTTTCTACATCTCTTATTTTGTTTTCTTTGTTTCCTCTTGTGTAGGTGGAGGAGCTATGGAAGGTTGGCTTCATGGAGTTTTGGTTTCGAAACATAAACAAATACATTTATTTTATTTTATTTTTGTTGCTGTGGCTTGGGAGAGAGAGAAGCAGCGTTTTTGTTTTTTTTTGTTTTGGGGGGGTCTGTGTGGTGTTTGGAGGTGGTGGCCAAACAGGGTAATGGCCGCGGGGGGAGTGTGAGGGGACATGGGGGAACGCGAGGCAGGGGGAATGCGGGGGCAGGGTGTGCAGGGGGGAAATAGGGGTTCATGGTGTTGTCCACTCAAAATTCCCTGCTCTTAAGAAAGTGAATTTTCAAAATTTTGAGTTTAAGTGTCTTCTCTGCTATACTGAAAATGTTAAAAGTCGTGAAATTGAGAAAATCTACATTTTTGTGTCATTTTGTGTGTTTTTCGGGCTTGTCAGACATTTTTGTCCCACGTATCCCAAGTTCAAAAGTGCGCTCTGTTCCCCGATCGACCGATTTCCTCGAAGTTTGTCTTTTTTGGGCCCGTCGGAACTTTTCATCCCAAATGTCCCAAAGTTCAATCGGACAAGTTGTTCAATTTTCGGGCGAAACACTCGAACTGCGTACTTCACGCTTTTGCATCCCAAATGTCCCAAGTCAAATTGTGCAAGTTGTTCCATTTTCGGCCGAATCGCTCGAACCGCGTACTTCGCGCACTTGCATCCCAAATGTCCCGAACTGTTCCGGACCTATTGTCACCTTTTCACCCGATCCGGCCGAGTCGCGTGTTTCGCGCACTTCTGTCCTGTATGTCCCAAAAGGAATTTGTGCATCTTTTCCTCGTTTCGCCCGAATCAGCCGAGCCGTGTGTTTCGCGCATTCGCATCTCACATGTCCCAAGCGTACCAAGTGTCATTCACACTTAGTTTTTCCCACTCACTCTGAGTATGATGATTTTCAAATTGGTGGTTGTGTATTCAATGCGCATTCAAAGTCATTCCTCTCTCCAAATCGGCTATATAACGAGTAATTCCCCTTTGCATTTTTCGCATTGCTTCCATGCTATCTTTTGCTCGAACCCTTGCAATTTGAAAACCTACGCGTGTATCCCCCCTCCATTTGAAAATTCCTTCCAGAAGTCTATTTTGCGTCTCTCAGCTCCGAGTTACTATCAATATGAAGATCAAGTTCCAGGGACAGGAGCAAATTTCTCCACTTGAATCTGTTGTTCAGCAATATAGGGGACAGCGAAGCTCGTCATCTCGACTTCAGTGCAATTTTTGGGCAAGAATGACAGATGCAAACCCTACACCAATGGCACAGATGATTCACATGATAGTGGTTTAGCTTTTGCCGGAGGTTTCCCAATCTCAGTACAGTGTGCTGATACTGTGCTTTCGTGCGGAGCTCACTTCGAACCCTGCTTCGAGCGAATTGACAAATGTACATGGGGAACCCATTGCCAAGCTGGATGCTGCCGCCATTGGCGCTGCTCTGAGGATTTCTAGAGATGGGCAATGCTATAGTCGTCTCCCGGGACCAAGCACAGGCCCCGTTCGACCAAGACAGTGATAAACTCATAAGCACGCGACTGGTGAAATCTTGGCTTGAAGAACCCTAAGAAAGGTGCTTCTCGCCTAACCAAAACCCTCTTCCAAGCAGATTTCAACGAAGAACTGTCAGACTTCATAATCCTGCTGGCTCGGGTTATGGGTTTTCCCTCCACCAATGAGTTTAATTTCTGGATGTGCCCGCTCATCAACATGGTGTGCGAGGGAACTACAAAATATCAACTGGGCAGAGATCATCAGTATGAATTTGGCAAAGCAGCTATCCAACGTCCAACAAACAAAGAAGTTCTATATGACTTCATACCTGATGTATACCCTAGCAGCATCCAGGACAGTTGTTTGGTTTCTCCTATATAGATGCACACAAAGATGATCCAGTGTATGCCTATTGCCCGCAGTTCACCTTGGAGACCAGAAACCACAATTTTAGAAGGGTCAATGATGCTTTCACCATGTACGTGGTCAGATTGCTCGAAGGTGATACTGCAAGAAGGTTTTCAGATGAAGCCATGAACCTGATATCACAGTATGGAGCCTATTTCATCCAATTCAGGAAATTTTCCTATATCAGGCTTGCTGGCTATGAGAGCACCCCTCTGCGGCTTCCCATGTTCTGCAATGACAAAATGGCCTTGATTGAAATATGCAAGCAACTAGACAAGTTACACAGAACTTGCAGAGACAAGAAGATTTCTGGCTTGCACTTTCCCATCTCTCTGGGAAACTACACATGCAAAACAGCTCTGGATGCTCAGAACATAGAAAGAGCCCTGGTCCCTATCACTGTTCATTTCTTCAAGCCAAGAACCTGTTTTGACTTGAAGAAGTTCATTGAACAGAACATCAAGATAGTCTATCATCATAGGGCAGATACAGAAGACTACTGGGCTAACTGTGCAGATGATTTTGAAGCCAGAAGAAGGCATTGTGGCAGGTTCTCCCTGCAATTGATCCAAGAACTCAGTCTTGTACCAAGTTCCTAAAGGTCTCCAGGATGACAATTCTGATCTATACTCTTATGAGTATGAAAATGTGATTAAGCACAACTCCCTTTGGAGGACCTGGATTGGAACAGGAAAGATAGAGATGATCTGGCCAAGATTCTTGCTCCATTCTTAATCAGGACTAGGGTCTGGTTCAGTACAGGAAGATTCCGAGAATTCAAGAAGGCACTCAGGAGAATCCTAGCTTCCAAGGATGATCTCGACACCCATAGGAGAGAGGCATCGAGTTCCAGAGTCTGGACACACCAGTGAAAACCCCCCCTGCCTCAACAGCTCAGGGACCTGTAGACTTCTACTCCTTCTCCATCTACCCAGGTATACCAGGAAGAAACTCAAAGAGGTAAAGAAGGAACCTGCATTGAGAATGATCCTCCAAGAAAACAGGTAGAAGTTGCCTATAGGGACCAGAGAACATCATTGTTCTCAGTGAAAGTGAAGAAAGTGAGATGCCCACTCCTGCAAATGTTCCCGAAGAGCCAGTACGGATAAGGACAAAGAGGTCCAGAGCACTGAACTTCCGGGTGCTATTGATTCTTCTACTGCCATTACCTCCAGTGCTCTACTCACGTCTCAGCTTGAGTCAACAGCTGCGCAGAGCCCTGAGTGTCATGAGCTCCCTGTCTCTTGGTCCCCTTGCCCCTCCTGCAGATTCTTCTTCCTCTTTTGCTTGGGTGCAACCTCTGGTTGACAAAAGGAAGAGGAAATCCTCCTCTCAAAGCTCAGGGACCAAATTTTGATGCTGTAGCAGCCTTGTTGGGCACCACTCCTTCTCGTGCCAAGAAAGCCAGAACTCACTTCCAGAATAGTGGCTGATGCCCAAGGTCAGCAATTCTTGGAGATTGCTAAGCCTACAGTAGACAAATCAGAATCAGGACTTGCTGACATCTGACTTAGAGCTTTCAAGGATCCCTATGGGAGAGTCTACTCCTGAAGGTGAAATTCACAACCTCCAGGAAACAGTCACAAGAGTCATTGGAAGGGTAGAGAAAGGGCAGCAGACTATTGAACAGCTGGAAGAACAAGCCCAAGATTCTCACAAGTTTTATCAAGTCACTTTTGTCTAAGGACAAAGTTTTTGACCCTACCCCCTTGACTACCCTTCCGCCACCTGTAATTTTGAGCCAAGATGAAGTACAGAGTATCAAAGACATGCACAAGTATTCTGTCTATGGCAGAGCTATGGAGGCCATGGTGGAAGATATGCTTGTTGCAGGATTGAACTTCATCAATGAAGCTTTCAAACTCCATGGAAAGGTGAACAATTTGCAACAGAAGCTCTCCTCCACTATCGGGGTCATAGATAAAGAGCTCAAACTCTGGAGCAGTTGCATAGTAGACCTCCATCTCATGGGACAGACAGATGAGAACATTTTATTGGCGAATAAGGTTTTTTGATGATGCCAAAGGATAATCTGTCAAAGTCCTGGGTTTACAGCGTGGAGTGGAAGATCAAAGTCTTGGAGGAGGCTTTGGGAGAGCTGAAGAATAGCTGGCAGAAGGGTGAAGCTTTCAAGACACTGGTTGTATCAGCTTTCAAAGATATACATTGTCATCTTCAGGATGAAACTTCTGGTGTGCCTCTTTCCTTGCAAGAAATCAAAGCTCAATTCAGAGCTTTTGTCAAAGATAATCTATTCAAGGAAAGCTCCATCTCCAAAGAGAAAATGAAGGAGATTTGCTCTCTTCAATCTGCCATTGAAGAAGCAAATAAAGATTATCATACTCATGTCGAGTTTGATAAAGAAATGGAGAAGTGTCTTAGATTTTGGGGTCAGTCTACAGCCAACACGTCAGTCCCTCGTGGCAGAGACATAGCCGAGGCATTGAAGAGATTCAGACAACGAATTTTGAAGTCAGTGGGTCCCTCCCAGTCGTAACCGCATGTCTTCTTCTCCGTTTTCTTCTCTTCTTTTCTAATTCTTTTTCTCGAATTCATTGTAATTAGTTGAGGTATTGTGATTGGCATTCCTTAACTAATCCTTAGTTAAAAGAAGTAGTTACAAAAAGTAAATGATTTGTAAGCTATATAATGGCCTCTCCACGCCATTTTGTTAAAGGGGGGAAGAACTTGGTTTATTTTCTGAAAGTGTAAATAGATCATAAAGAAATCAATACAGAAGGGCTTTCCATTCTTTGTCTATCTGATCTTTGTTATCCCTAAGCTTTCATCTAATTTTTGTGAAGATCATTTGTCTCTAGTTTGTTAGTCTTGCCGATTGCATACTCTCCGACTTTGCAAGCATGGATGATCTTGTATAACCAAGAAGGAACTTTGTGTCCTTGATTAATGAATCTGTGTTACGTTAAGAAACTTTGTGTTCTGGCAGATGTTATTTACAGAACTTTGTGTCTTTAAATTCCATCTTATTTATATGATACAAGTGATCTTGTTTCAATTCACTGTAACTTCGCATACATAAAGAATTACTCTGTTATCTATAATTCTGCATGTTGCCTTTCTGCTCATTCTCATATTCTCATTCCTCAGTCCTTTTGTAATTGATGATCTTTATAGAAAACACTTTCATAATATCCAAGTTCAACCAGAAAATCATGTTTTGTATATTTGTAAATAGGTTCGTTTCTGAATAAGGGAACCTCTCCCATTAAAGAGGAGGGACTTCTTGTCCCCTGTCCTATTTGACGACCAACACGTGGGTAGCGGGGGGGTCCGGACTAGTGCGCGGGGGGGGGGGGGGGGGGTTTGCCCCCACCCCCCCCTCAAAAAAAAAAAAGAAAAAAAAAAAAACTAAGTTTGTTTAATTTTTTTTTTTGTTTTATTATATTATATTATATTTTATTTACTTTTTAAATTAAAAAAGGAAAAAAACAACCATATATATATGTTTTTTTTATCAAATCCATATATATTATTTGATATATATATATATAAAATATTATATAATATATAATATATACTACATAGTATATAATATACATATTACATAATATATAATAGATATATATTATATAATAAGTATAATATATGCTGCAACAAAAATAGTATATATATATATATTTATCAGATTTCTCCATTTTTATTTATTCATTCATTTATTTATTTAAGTGTTAAAATAATAATATAGTAGAATAGTTACCAAGTAGGATGGAGATTTAAGTTGGTTATAATATGGAAAAGTAGCTCACATTTGTTTTACTATTAAGGCAAATTATTGGGTTTTCTCAAGGAAATTAGTAAGAGGACTAATTTCTTTTCATTATAGAAAGCTACCAAAATTGTATGAAGGAACTAAAAAAAAGTGAATTATATTGGTGTAAAATGAATCCCCCAGCTTCATGTACACTAAGTTTCTTTCAACATAATGACTAAATCATTAACACAGATTTCTATAAGAGGGAGATCCAACAACAACAAGAAAAAATATTTTTTTTTTTACAAAGCAATGAGATAACTAAAATAGAAATTACCCAAAGAGTCTGTGTGTTTGAACCTCGCTCTGATACCAAAATGTAATGCCATAAAATTTTATAGATTTAAAAGAATGTTTAGCTTGTAAATTTCAGTGCTACATACATATGATACACATGTACATAAGCCATTTCATATATATATATATATTTGTTTGTTTGTTTACTTGAAAAGTAGACACCACTAAAAATTACAGTTTTGATACACCATGCATGATCATACTTTGCAGATTTATACACAACAAGACCTTCAAAAGATGACATGTAACTAAAATAAAACTCATGATTTCAATATGATAATATTACAAGATTCTTGCAACAATAAGGTAAAAAATTTCTTAGTAATGACTAAGTTTACAAGAAGCAATAAGTACAATAATGGGTATTTACAAGAGTGTAAAAACTTCACAAGCCACATTTATTTACAAAATGAAGGTAATGCCCTCAAAGGATGAGGATGACCAAGAGGACCAAGATGGCAAGAGGCTCCAACTATATCCAACTTGAGTGTTCTTCCAAGGATGCTAAAATAAGAGACAAGGCTTGTTTACCACCCAACCAATATGCATCATCACATGCCTTTCCATGGTTGGAAGCCATGCTAGCCTCCCCCAAGCCCATGGGAGAGAGGAACAAACTTCCACAATGTGCACAAGTATGAAGGGGATAAAACACACAAGAAATACGTAAGGCCATTAAACACTTAGACATACTACATATGATAAAACAACAACATGAGGATAACAAGGTCAACCTCACAAGAGGGAAGAGAAGAAATATGATGCCCAAATAAAAGGTGTCCAACCATAGGAGCACCAAAAAAACATGTTTACAAAATTTCTTTTTCCTCCTAATCATTCATCCTCCTTATTCCTCCTTTATGTCATAGTAATCCTTCTTGGGAGGGTTTTCAAACCCAAAAGGGTTTCCTCACCAAGAATGGGGAAAGGTTCAAGCCATATGAACATTTCTCCCACCTCAAACCATATGAGGGGATGAGAAAGGACCTTCATGGCTTGACCAACAACCATGAGGTTTGAGAGGGAAATCCCTCTCTCTTCCCCTACATTATCCAAAAACCATCAATCCAAATGATGGTGGAGAGAAAACAAAAGAAACAACAAAGAACAAACAACAAACTACATTCACCATACAACTTCACAACACATCATTTCACACACATCATTTTATTGATCAAAGCATAGTTAACAAGATCAGCACAACTAAGAAAGAAAAAGGTTAAGAATCCTACCTCTACAATGCTTTCCAATACTCTAAGCTTTTCCCTTTGTCCAAGCAACCCTCAAAGCTTCCAAAATTCTCTCAGTTCTCCCAAAAAAAAATGAGCCAAGAATACCCCTTCCTTCCACATGAGGAAGAATAAGAGGGGAAACCCAAAAGTTTCCTCACCAATGGGAAGGTGACAAGTGTCACCCCTTCTCCTCTCAAGAGTCAAAGATTCCAAAAACCAAATAAGTAAAAGTAAACTCACCTTTAAGCCCTTATCACCCAAAATACTAAAAAATAAAATAAAACAAAGTGGAGCAACTTTTAACAAATACACACAAACCAACCATCTTACATGGATGGTGACTAAGGAGGGCAAAATGGGAGGGAAATTCCCTCCAAGCCTTGGAAATAAGCCCCCCTACCTATTAGGTAGGGTCCAAGGGCCCATTTTCATGCTAAGGGAACTCCCAAACTCAAAAGAGGTCCCTAAAAATGCCCACAATAACCAAATTTCGGGTTTGGCATGCTTGGGCACAAGGGTAGAGGGTGAGGGGTCCACCCAAGGTTCACATGTGGTCCCCAATCTCTTCTGCCAACACACACACACACACACTTACCCAAAACCATCACTTAAATTAAGATGAGATCATTAAACCCCTAAACTAGTTTACTTAATAAAACATACCCTAAACATAATTAATTTTACAAGACATAAATACATTACAATTGAGGGTTCACCCCTAGTGTCAAATTAAATACATCTATTCTAAGGCCTCAAACATTTAACATGGTTAGGACTCAGCCCGTGGGCCGCTCGTGCACAATTTCGTAGCTGCCCTGAAACCCATGCTCTCCTATACTTGTCACCCATGCTCTCAAAGGAAGTAGCGTTTCTATCAACCCAGACAGGATATCAACCATTATATTTCTCTCATTTTCAGCTCACAAGAAATCACTACAATCTTTCCTTGGCAAGATTGACTTTGTTAGAAAATTCATTCCTAACTTTTTATGATTTGTGATTCCCATGGCACCTTAATGCTAAGGAAGGATGCTAATTTTAAATGGAACAATGAAGGAAAGGAAAGATTTGCCAACATCAAGCATGCAATTTCTCAAGCACCCACTCTCATCAACCCAAATTATTTGAAAGATTTTATTCTCTACGCCTATGGAGCTGAAACTAGTATTGTCGCAGTGTTGACACAACATAGTGATAAAGGTTCATGAATAACCAGTTGCATTCTTTATTCAAACACTGAAGAATTATGAGTTGAAATAAAATCATGCATAGAAACAAGTTTTTTCCATCATGAGAGATCTTAAGAAATTCAAATTTATTTTTGTATCTAACCGCATCAAGGTATTAGTCTCCTAGACCAGTGTGAGAGACTTCATTATGGGAGCTTGAGATTAGTGAAAAGAGAGTTGGATGGGTGACAAAAATCATGGAGTATGATGTGACTATCAAGGCCACCAAGTTGGTTAGAGGAATGATCATTATGGGAGCAACTATGGCTATTGGATGCTGAAGATAATCAAGAAACCTCCTATCTCTTGGAGGAAGAGCAAGAATAATCTGTTGTGGATCCGCCTAGTGATAACAACTAGATAATTAGTATGGCCAAATTATTATCTACCGACCAGTACCCTTATGGTTTGAGTAAGGCCAAGAGGTGTTCATTTTAGGTTGTGATCCATTCTATTATGCATTAATAGGTTGGGTTCTTTTTAGAAAGAACTTGGATGGAGTGTTACTAAGATACATTGAAGGAGAGCAAGTGAATGAGACCTTGGTGGATTTCCATAATGGATTCTCTAGTGGACATTTCTCAGCAAAGGCCATAATAATGAAAATATTAAAAGCAAGATACTCTTGGCCCACATTATTCATGGATGCTCATAAATGGGTTAGAAAATGTGTGTGTGATATTTTTAGTGGTAAAAAGAGGATGGTGCCCCTCCCACTTCATCCAATTTAGGAAGATTAACCCTTCTCTCAATGGGGACTTGACTTTATTGACATGATCAATCCAATGTCAAGTGTAGGTCATAAATGGGTCCTAACAATAACTGATTACTTCACCAGGTGGACAGAAGCTGTGACACTCAAGGAAGCAACTGAATCAACTATCCTTGATTTCTTGGAAGATATTGTAACAAGGTTTGGGGTTCCCCAAACTATCATTTCTAACAATGCTAAAGCCTTTTTAGGTTATAAAATTTTTGACTGGGATCTCAAGCACAACATCTACCTAAATTCTTCTAATTATTACCCTCAAGGTAATGGCTTAGTTGAGTCTACCAACAAAAACCTGATCAGAATAATGAAAAGGACAATGGAGATGAATCAAAGATAGTGGCATACAAAGATAAAAAATACTCTTTGGGCTAACAAGATCACACCAAAAAGAGAAATTAGAAATTCTCCTTTCATACTTGTATATGGTAGAGAGGCCATGCTTCCATTATTTCTTGAGTTGCCTTCATTAGAGTGGGAATGACAGTTGGAATTAGAGGGTGAGGATGAAATAATAATAAGAATGGCGGAGTTGGTTGAACTTGATGAATTGAGGCAATCTGCCACGATAAAATTAGAAGAACATCAGAGGTCAACCAAACAGTGGTTTGACAAGAAAGCCAATGCACAGGCTTTCAAAATAGGAGATTTGGTCATGAAATAGGAGAAAGCTAAACCAAGTCGACACTCTAAGTTTGATGCACTTTGGAGTGGGATATATATCATTATTGCATGTAAGTAGAATAAATCTTTTGAGTTATCTAAGCTTGATGGGAGACACTTCAAATCCCAATCAATGGGATCTATCTTAAACCTTCCCATTAGCTTTGTTTCATTGCATCATGTATATAATTATTTTGTTTTAATTTTCCTTGTTATTGGAGGGTCCCTCCTGTTGTGTGCTACAATCACTGATTGAGTGCCTTTTCCCTCTAACCTTGTGGTGATCTCTTTAATAAGTGCTTTGTTGCACAAGTGTTGGTTCCATTTACATTCTTCAAGTTGGAGGCCATGAAAAAAAGAAAAGTTGAAAAGTTGTGCCAAGGATTATACTCCATAGAATGAAGGAGAAATTTATTTTAGAGGTTCGTGGATGGTGAAAAGAATAACTTGGTTTCAAAGTCAAATCTCAAGAAGTATGCTAACTCCATGCCCAATGGATATGTCAGGCTACTGATCAACTCATCTAGTAGGAAGATATCCCCTAAAAGTTGCCAAGTTGTTGTCCAAAATAAAACCCATGCTATTTGGACAACTTCATTTAAGTTAAGGACTTAAACGGATCTTTTTTGAAAAGATGCGGAAATGAGGAACTTAGTGTTCCACATAAATCATGAACTTAGTATTATGTGGGTTCACCTATTCCCCAAAACAAAGGCTAAGTACTACGTGAAATTACAGGGATACATTAGTGTTTTGTGGAGTTAAAACATAGTCGTGGTGAAATAGGCTTTGGGATAAAGGGAAAAGGCTATACAACATGAAATGAGTAGATTTAGTAGAGCCTGTACAAGGTGATAAAAGTTTAAAGTCCGCAGTGTACAATCCATGTAGGGTTTAAAATTCGCACAAACAAAAACTTGTATAATGAAGGAGTAGTTATCCATGGAACAAGTACATTCAAAATCCTACAGTACAAGGAAATACAAAGCTGCAGAAAAAAGAGTTTGCAATATGAGGAAATATCAGGCTGCAAATGGTAAGAGTAATTGTGGAATTAGAATGTTGTTTGTGGATCAAGGTGGATGTCAAAAATGAAACCATAGGTCATCAAAAGTCTTCCAAACAAGATAGAAAGTTGCAGAAGATAGGATCAAGGTGGTGGAATATTAGAAGTTTTTGAAGCACAACAAAGCCGCACCTAGTTCAAACTAGGTGCTCAACGACTCCAACAACTAGAATTTAATTTTGAATGATGTCATCCTCCTGCACTAGTGATCTAATGGTGGGTAATTGAGATAAAATGAGGCACCCATACCTGGTATGTAAAATCAACAGCAAATGGTCCTTGGTACATGAAAAGTGGTTGAATTCATTCATTGACTGGATGTGATCAATCCCTTCCTCTTTCTCTAAAATTTCTATACATGTAAGTATGAAAGCACATGTAAAGGGTTTGTTCACATTTCTCTGCTAAGTTTAAGAGCTCTTCCCTTTTAATCTCGAAGATTTTTCTCACATACCTTTGTGATGTTCTTGTGAAGAATTCATACATCTTGACTCTGCTAGAATGTAAATGGATAAGTTCTTGATATTGCATGCAAGTGTGATTTCTTTCCTTTGAATGCTTTGGTGTTTAATGTGAATATTTCTATCCTCTTGCTGGTCTTCAATCTTATTTTATTTATTTCTATCAAAGTTTTATGCACATTGTCTTTGGTATTTACATATGTTTTCATATCTGTGTCCTTAGAGCCAGAATCAAACTCTATTCCATTTTGGTGCATCACCTCTTGTTATTTTCAGCATTTCTCTCTTTCAACCCTGGTCTCTTAGAATACTAAGGATATGATTAGATAGCTGTAGTGTAGTGTTGGTTAGCTATCCATAGTGAGCTAGAATAGAAGGAATCAGGCCTTCTCTGGAGATTGACCTCAAAAAATTCCATTGTCCCACACTTTGAAGGTCTTTCAATGTTTCATTGAGGTGCTAATCTCAAAAAGGGGTGCAATCTCAGGTGATAGTGTCCTTAGAAATCATGCCTTAGTACAGCCAATTTATCGGTAATTGCACATATCCAAATATGGATTTACTAAAGTGAGAACTTGGCATATACTTTAGATGAGATTAGAGAGTACCCAAAAATGTACTTGTTCGATTGGTTTTTTAGTATGGATCAACTACTTAGCATTTACATTCTTTGAGTGTGTGATCAATTTTTATTATGGTCAACATGCTAAAAAAATTCAAATAGGATTGATTCTTGTAAAGGAGTAATCAAGCATTATGTGTGAAAATATCTTGTAGTTCATTGGTATAGGCTAAGACATTAATTCATACAAAAGTAAGCATGGTAAAAAGTTGTATCGTATTAGGCATAATGACATTGATAGGTTCATTAGATCCTTCGTGAAAAAAATGAGCTTGAAATTTCTTGTGTAAGAAACCTTTTCCCTAATGTTGATAGAGAATTATGCCATACAAATAGGATTTTCACAAACCATCTAGTATACAACTTGAGTCGTATCATAAGTGTGTGGGGAGACTTTTCATAGAGTTACTAGAAGTGAAAAGTCCTATAAGACTTAGAAGAGGAAGATCTTGGTAAGTAAGGTGTCATGAGCGGCATAGTAAAAAAACCACATAGATAGGGCGAGGCTTCAAAACATGTTATGTGGGGTCCATTTTTACCATCATATATAGGGATTACTTAGGAGAAATAAAATCATTTTGGGTAAAGGATAAGTTAAGACACTTTGTGACAAAATGCATAGTAATGTTATGAAGCAACTATGTAGAATCCATAGGGCATTCAGAGATTTGATGCACCTTGTTGTAATTGTAATCATTTGCCATCTTGATAGTGTATGAATACTACGAGTTTCAGGAGCTTATGTGCTAGATTGAAGATTCATTGTGCAAACCATTTCAATAGGTATTGCATATAAAATGCTTGTTAGGTATATAATGTTATTTTGTGTGCAAGAATAGGCATAGGAAACATCTGTATAATTAAAATTAGGCAAGTACCCTCGAGGAGTTTGATCATTAATTACGTAGCACTCTTAGGAATGGTATATGTCGATAAAGTGGACAGAGGGTCTGACTATTTTCTTAAAAAGGGATTCTTCACTAGATGACTTTGATCATGAGAAATATTAATGCATTTTTTATGAGAAGGATATTATAAAAGGTGTCCTTTTGGAAGGTCCTTTCCAAGATGGAAATCAATTCACTACTGTAACCTCTACACCACCTCAGTCAATCTTTGACTTTTACAGGAAAATAATGAGTAATTGGTTTTAATTGTTACGAGAGGCTTCATCATGCATGATGATGTTCTTTGGCAACACATGTTGCTAGATGTAGCATATAATTGAACTAGTATCAAGACCGTGATCCATATGCTTTAGATGGATTAGATATCACATATGATATATAGGTTGAAGTATGCCAGTTGGAGATTTAATGATTCTTGTGAGTAGGGGGATTATAATCTCGATATGTTGTCCAATGGGTTGATTGGTAACCAGTTGAACATTACACCTGAATTGGGCATAGTCACAGATAGCATATGCAGTTGACTGGGGGAAATAATATGTTACAGTAATAAGAAGTAACAATTAACATGATAGTTTTCTAAGAAAAGAGAAACCCTGGTATAGCTAGGGTTATAGATTTTTCATGATATTCAATGCAAGAGTCGTATGTCACCAAAGTTTACACCCTGGTATTAGATTTTAGCATTTAGATTAGTGAGTCAAAGTGTACTAAAGGATGTAAAGAGGAGCTAGCATGAGGCTATTTTGATTGATTACTGAGAAACAATTAATGTAGGAAATATCATAAGCAATACATTAATCCTTACTAGCTAATTGTTGTTATATGAATTGCTCAGTATCGAGGAAAATGAAAATCATTCCCTTAGGGGATAAATGAACTTACATGTTATTGCCCAGATGGATCTGAGGAATGATTTTGGTGATGTCTGTAGAGTGTCATGGAATTGTGGGATCTAAACTATGAGAATGCTTCATTCCTATAATTATATTGATTAGATAATCCATACGGTGTAGGACCATAACCAAAGATGCTTATTAGAAACTCATTCGTATGGTTTTGACCCTATAGTATGGTTTTGGAGCTGCTTATGAACCATGCTTGTTTGTGAACTTCCTAAGAGTAGTCTCCTTGAAAATGTATGTCATTATCAAACCATAACTATTGCTCATGCTTTGAATATGCTGAGTGAGTTCCCTATTAAACCCTATCCATGTATTTTGGGAGACCCTATCCCCAAATGTAGTTGGGTTGAAGTGAAATACTTGTACCATTGACGTCATCACTACTCTACCTTTGATTGCAATCATAACCACATGTCATTCTCCACCTAACATATGATAATTGAATAAATACAACTAGATTTGGCAATTTATAGGGCTCTTTGAAAATGTTTTGAGTTGTAGTCTTGGATCTTACTAACCCCTATCTTGGACCCATGGGGATGTGTAACAGTGACACCCATTACACAATATGCTTGATAATCTTGATTGAAGGATCAACATCTAGATTCTATGGAATCCTTTAGCATCCGTTGATTTGAGGTGCTGGGAATAATGAATGTTCATCAATCTTAGTGCCAAGGATTTAGAGGTAGGCATTTTATGCAAATTTACCTGTGTCAATAGTGTTTGCTTAAGTTTGAGCTCATGATAAATGTTAGGTTTGCAAATGACGTGGTTGTCACTTTGACAGGTAAAATGGGGTATAGCTCAGATACTCGGAAATGCCCACCAGGGAAATGTATCCACACACTAATGTACCAAGTACTGGAATTGAAAGACCAAATGGTACTCACCTAAAGTCAGTTAAGAAACTTTAAAACAAGTCGGTCAGGATACGGATATCAGTAAGCAAACCAAACCGTATGGTTTTACACAGGGATGACTAAACATGCAAACTGAGGGTTACATCACTCTTACAGTTGAGTTTTATTGTGGTATTTTATGAAAATTTAGATTCTTTGAAATCATGTTTACATACTAGTAATTAATACAAAGAAAGTTAGACAAGTTTTGACCTTGGGATGTACTAAGCAGAGTATATAAAGGTTGTGTTTGTCTAAGCAATATATGGATCAATAATATGTGTCAATCAAGAATGTATCTCATATATTTATATGTGTCATAATTAATATGTTGAGTCCATACATGGTAATTCCATGCCCATTTCTTACCCAAGGGTGTTTTGAAATTTGATGTTTCCACATTTCAATTCTGAACCCGTCCTATTTTGTGGCAACCTTGACTATACCCTATACCCAAAAAATTACAAGATAGTTACAATTGTGACCACCCTATAACTAGATTGTTAGAATTTTTTGTAGAAAAATCACAACACAATCTCAGATGCAACTGGATTGTGACCAATTTTTTAGCAAATCTACAAAATGAAGCGTTAGATATACAACCAAAACATTAGGAAAAAATAAAAACAAAACAAAAGGACTGTAAAACCCCAAAGAAAACAAAGCTACTAGATTTAGAAAACAAAGTAATTTACCCACAACCAAAATGGTCCCACTGTGGTTACTAAAATGTATGCCTAAATTTGGATCACTTATAAGATGTGTTAGTATATATAAAAATATCCAAATCAATGCTACTAAATAATTGGGCTTACACTGCCATTGAAAAGAGAAATACAATCATGGGTTATTTTAATGAATATAGTGGATAAGCTTCCTAATCTGAATCTATAACATGCACACTAACACACTTCAAAAAAATTTAGTTATTTTTAGTGGTTAGGGGACCTACCTCGGATAGATCCTTAACCATTAAGGAGATAACATATATTTTATTATATAAAATGAAAAAATAATGCATGATAATGAATGGTATACTTGACTCAGTCACAAACTAGTCACGATTGCAATTCACCAAAAATCACACGGATGTTATAGGCCAGTTGTAGGTACAAATGGCACATGTGTTGAATTTTTTCCAAAACAATGATCTTGCGAGTTGCACCTATCCTTTTTGATCCACCTTCACATATCAAGAACCCAAAATATTGAAATATGCAAGTAAAGAAGCACAAATTCAAGTATGGGCTCAAGTGCATAAAGATTCAAAGGGAGATAAGGGAGTGAAATGATAGGGGTGAGTGGTGTTTTATAGTTTTTGAGTGTATAAAATATTGGGATGGATATGGGTGAGATGATTATGGTTCCATAGTGCATTGGGTATGTAAATGGGTGGGTGGGGTGCAAAACGTTAAATGTGAGTGGATGAGGGTTAGTAAATGAGTAATGAGGTGTCTTTTATCCTTGTTTTGTGGGGTTTTTATTTTTAAGTTGATTTTGTGGGATTATTTGATTTTTTTAGGATTATTGTGTTTACTATTGGAACCAACTTTATATTAAATAAAATAATACAAAGTGTTACATAGTAAGGGACAGTTGATAATGGACACGACCCAAGAATAAACAAAGCCCAAAGGGCAAAGAAACACACCAAAGACAACTAAAAAGGCCCGAGCCTAGGAATAACCGTAGAGCTCGAGCCTAGGAATAACCGTAGAGCCAAAAGTAAATGAAGAAACTGACACCATAGCAGATCAAGTAACATGAGGCTCAAGGCGCCCTCTCTTTTCCTTAGATCTCACGACAACTGTCCAATTCCCAGGTTGGGGATTCAAAGCTAATGAAAAATCAATGTGAGGGCGATCTTGCTCAGGGTCTGAATTAGATGATTCAGATACATGAGATCTCTTAACACAACCGCCAACAGGGGCAGTTTCATCTCTCATAGCCTCAGAACTATCAGGAGGAAGATCCTCTATAATTATATTTGTTGTGGAGGGTTTCCAACCTTTAGGTCATGAGGAAGCCACTTTTTTCTTTTCTTGAGACTTATTGAGTGAACAAGCCTCTTGAAGGTGTCCATTTTAATGTCATAACCTGCACCAGAAGGTCATATTCTCATAATATAGAACTTGTAACCACTTGAAACCATCATGAATTAATTCTAATTTTTCCAGAAGACCTTTATTGAGGTCCACTTCAATGCATAAATGAGCATATATGAACAACCCGTGCTTAGACCGCTCATCATCCATCTTGATGAAATGACCAATAGAGTTGCCAATAGCCATATAAACCACATAGTTTCCAATAGGATTATTGTGTTTTATGATGTTTTTGGTATTTTTGAATGGGAGAGATTATGTGTATGGTAAATTTTCTAGTGTCTACAATAACTAATCATTAACATGAATATTTTTTGACATTATTGTAGATATACTTACTAGAATTATTAGATGTATGAGATGTGCACCCGTGTAAGATGTCGAAGAAATAATTTATCGCAAGGAAAAATTAGTTGATTTTCACCAACACTCCGGGACTATGTCCCTCCTCTTTGTAATGGGGAAGCTCCCATTTATTGAATGGAAATAAATAAATTATGTGGGTGTCTGTAAAGCCAGTGATCACATAGGACTACTCCACTAGACTTGTGGCAAATTACTTACACCTAGTACAAGGAAATCATTTTCTTGAGAGATAAGGTGAAGGGGAATAAGAACTTAGGAGAGAAGGGGTTAATCTTGTACATAAGCACTAGCATATTTTCACAAAAATTAACCAGAATTAATCCACACTGAATAAGAGGAATTGTTTTTTGCTAATAATGAAAAGACAAAATAAATCATGGAAACAAAATTCCATTAAACCATTCATCAAAGGTACTAACACCTTCCTTCATTGTAAACTATTATCATGTGCACAAATATGAAAAGTAGAGAGGTAGAGGATACATAGAGAAATGAATGGAAAAATGCTATATTTTTCTTGCTTCTTATTAGTGCAATAGGTATCTACTTGGAGACTCATAATGAACAACCCTTTAGAATGAGGGAGTCATCCAAATATATAGTTTTAAAAAAATAGGTTTCATATACCCTTCAAATGAATTTTCACTTACCCTTACAACTTTTGACCTTTCACATTCCTAGGAAAGAAAAGTGATTCCCTTTTTATTAATGAAAGATAACTCATTACAATATTTGACTATAGGCCACATTTAAATGAATAAGACGAAAAGTGAAAAGTACCATCCCAATGAAGAATTAGAACATGCGAGAGAAATGGAGAGATGATCATGATGATGGAGATGAAGCATCTGTTGATGTAGATTTACTTGCCAGTGAGTCTGTTATCCAACATTACCCCCGGGTCTATTTTGGCTTTAACAAAATTTAAAAATGGACTTATCCATTTTTTACAGGTTTGTGATGTTCAAACGACTGTCAAATTCCCTTTCTAAAATGCATTGGTTGTTATTATTCAAGTAAGCCCATGGGAGCAAGTTTAAAACATTGGTGGGTTGCATGCAAAAGTTATAGTTGTTTTAAGTTATCTGCGGAACTTGCAGAGTTAGTTCCAGAACTCATAGAATTAGTTCCAAAACTTACAGGTTTAGTTCCGGAACTCACAGATTTAGTTCCAGGCCTTGTATCAATTGAATGAAAGTTAGTTTCAGAACTTTCAATTCATGGACAAATCAGATTTAGTTCCGGAACTTGCAGATTTAGTTCTGGAACTTGCATAAAAGGAATGATAGCTTTAATTCCATAAATTGCATCAACGGAATGACAATTTTTGAGGGATTGTGAAAACTCAGAGATTCCAATGGGAAATCTGAAAGAGGTTTTTGTTCATAGAAATGTTTTTAACAAAAAAAATCATTCATATTTGCTACAGGTTTTACCAATGAAGAGAGATCTAACTTTTAGTGAGCTGCAGTCTGAGGAAACGTGTATCAGACGAGCACTAAAAGTTCCATAAAAAGAAATAGAAGAGTCAAATGGAAAATCTGAGAGATTTTTTTGTTCATAGAAATTTTTTTAACAAAACATCATTCAGATTTGTTACAGGTTTTACCAATGAAGATAGATCTAACTTTTAGTGAGCTGTAGTTCGAGGAAACTTGTATCAAACGAGCACTAAAAGTTCCGTAAACAGAAATAGAAAAGTCAAATGGAAAATATGAGAGAGGTTTTTGTTCATAGAAATGTGTTTAAAAAAAAATTCATTCAGATTTGTTACATGTTTTACCAATGAAGAGATATATAACTTTTAGTGAGCTACAGTCTGAGGAAACGTGTATCAGACGAGCACTAAAAGTTCCATAAACAGAAACAGAAAATTCAAATGGAAAATTTGAGAGAGGTTTTTGTTCATAGCAATGTGTTTAACAAAAAACTCATTCATATTTGCTAGAGGTTTCACCAATCAAAATAAATCTAACTTTTAGTGAGCTACAGTATGAGGAAAAAACGTATTTGACAAATGTCAAAAGTTCCAGAATAAAAAACAACAAAGTCAAATGGAAAATTTGAGAAAGGTATTTGGTCAAAATCATATTTTGAGGAAAATAATCCTTCCAATAATGTAGAGAAATAAAATAATTATGATTCTTGTTACCAAAAAGCAAGGAGAAGATTTGGGAGCAAATCTTCCTTAAAATGAGTGAGATAAGATATGACTTCAATAATATCTCTCTCTCCATATTTTGTGGAGACGGAGATCTTAGTTGTTTGGATTGGAATAAAGATAATATCATATTGTATTTCTTAAAATAAGGAGTTGGTTGGATGCATGAATTCTAAATGTAACCTTCCACACTTAGATATGTAATTCTTTTCTCCAAAGAAATAAAGATTTATTATTTCCTCTCAAATATTCTATAGTTTTGAGATCTCAGAAGTATGATTTAAATTCTCTTCCAAGAAATGAGTTGGCCACTCATTCCAAGGAAGATGGATCTGTGTTTTTATGCTTATGTTTATTCATTTGTCTTTAATTCATTTTGTTATATTTTTTTAATCTTTGTATTGTGAAAATTCAGTCTGTTGTAAACCTATAGGTGTTTCATTCAATTATGTTTACTTTTAATTCAGCAATTTCAATTTATGCAAGTGTGATTTCTTTTATACAAGCATGCCTTTATATTCCTACAAGTGTGATTTCCTTTATGCAAGTGTGTTTACATTTCTACAACTGTGCTTTTAAATTTCTGCATGTGTGATTTATTTTATGCAAGTTTGGATTGTGTTTAAAGGATTTATTTTCCAAGATCTTCTTCTCTTAATGCATATAACCTTTGGACACCAACCTGGATTGACATTATTAATGGCGAGGATTGACGACCCTCATCAGTGATAAAACGTACTTCATGGTGAAATAATTAAGGAAGAAATTTGGGAGTATAAAATTGCAGAAACCTATCCATCAATGCAACACAAGAGTACTTTTACAAGGTGGAACTTGCTCAAAATGTTTCAGACATCCCGTGAAAATTTATGAGCCTTAAAAAATATTAAATTATGGTATATTAAATGATCTTCATGACCCATAAGCTAGTTTAGCTTGTTTTCATTGAAAAGTCTTCTCGCCACTTGGCTCATCAGTGCACTGATCATTATTACAACTGATAGGAGGTATTCAAATAATAAATGTATTTATTGAACTTAATAAGGATAAATCCTTATTTCATAAATTTTTACAATAATTTTAATTTAATACAATTAGGCCAATTGCCTTATGAAATTCTGTGAAATCATGTTTCACTTTTCGATAATACATAATCCAAAATATGGATATTTAGACAAAATCTATATCTGAAATAAGATAAATACAATTGTCGCATGGTGAACATGCGTGAAGAAAATTCAATTATAAGCTCGTAATAACTAATCCATCCTGCTATTTGTAGGATTAAATAAAATAATATACATGGTCATTTCGTCACACTGACATGGATTAACAACACTCTATTTAGTTGTTTTATTATGAAATAATTGAACATTTATGGTTTTATTTCAACTACAAAATAATTAAAACAATAACATATAAAGTAAACATAACAACTATATTGAAGTAATATAACGAAGTTTCAATCAATCAACAACACGTAACATCAATAAGTTCATTTTGCCTTTGCAAAATCACTTCAACCTTTAAACTATTAACACTTCAACATCCTGACAACCTTCTATTTGCAAGACTATCTAATCATTCAATTTGAACTCAATCGATATTCTACATTCATCAATCTTAACACAAAGTAAGGAAAAGATACAAGTCATCCTTTAGCATTTTCATGGATTACCAAAAAGGAATAACTAATTTCATAATTATCTACAACATCCTTTACCATTTTCATTTCCAAATTAAACATAATGTAGGTTCAAGAGTTAATACACAAACCTAGATTACCAAATATTCCATCTAGTTGCAACAGACAAAAACTGTCTCTATATTCATCTTCCCAAAATGAAGAGATTGATAAGTACAGTTTTAGACAAGGAAACTAGATGATGAAAATAAATTACTAATCCCCTCATTTTAAATTATTCTAACAACCATCAATCAATCAAGAAGATAAGCAAGACTTATTACTTTCCGAGAGACCTTCTTAAATAGAAAATTGGGTAGAGTTTTGGTTAAGAGAAGCACGATTCCAAAGATCAAGAAAATGACTGTGAAGACACAAGAACCTTTACAATAACTGAACTTCAACCTCAACATTAAAGTGTAACATTAACAAGTGGAGAGAGAGAGTCCCACATAACGAATACACAAGTACATAATAGTTAAAAACTAAACTTCACAACTGAATTCATTTTGAATAAGATTTTTCAAATTAGAACAACCAACTCGAACCCCAAAACCAATTCAATTTGCAACCCAAAGCGTTAACAACATTTAAATCAATAGGGTTTGATTCAATCCCAATATCCTTCCATGCATAGTGACTTTAATGTCATAGGATTTAAAAGAAATACTTAAAATTTTATTTCCGTAGACCCATAGATGATTCAAGTCAACAACCCAGACTTAAACAACTGAAAATTTTTATACTCAAAAGTATATAATGCACTTAAGGATAATAATCAGATTTATAGGCCAAAAAACAAGTGAACGAACCCAGATTCAAACCAAAAGAACGACTCATACCCATAACGTATTTTCTAAAATATGGGTTTAAAATCAACAAACCCACACACATATTAAATCTCAAAATCCATTAAAAAAATAAACTCATTATTAAATTTATTCGAAACACTCGGAAGAAGAATAACCTAGTAGATATTCATTCATTTCGAAACAAAATAACCAAAGTGAGAGTCAAGAAAAATTTATTTCTGTGAAGGATAATGCTCCTACAAAATTCTTCACAACTTTCCTTTGAATATTTCCAACAGGTCTAGCAATAATTTCCCATAGTTTTTCTCCTCCAACCCACCGAATAACACGACACACATTTGAAAAATACCAATCCAAAAAAATAAGTAAAATATCACTTAAATAATGCAAAGTTTTCCATTAATAACTTCCACAAAAATCTCAACCAAATAGCTTATCAAAACCTCATGCACATGTTGAACCAAAATGGAGTTTGAACAAACAAAGAAGGAGCTAGAATAACAGTCAAACAATAAAAATGAATTTCCCAAATGCATGCAAGGTAGCTTCCTTTAAAATCTTCTCGAGTTTCTTGAGATCATTTAATGCTCATAAAGTTTTACAAGTACCACGTAGTGGATGGATCAACTGACTACCACCGCCATCCAATTCCCTCCAAAATAGCTTTGAGATGATAAATGAGCCATCAAAGACAATATCAAAACCCCTAAGTCTTTGCATGGGTTGTTTAACGACCAGTTTTATTATAAACCAATCAAAAGCCAAAGATTATGGTCAAAGACCATTTTATAAATATAAAAAAATAAAAGTCTATGGTGCATGGTCAAAGACCATACTTCTTACCCACAATGAAATGCCAATTACCATGTCTTTAATATTCATCACTATCCTTAACACAACTACCATGTTAATGGATTTAATCATTTAAAACAACCATATAATTATTTACCTTGTGGTTTTTAGACCAATACACCCAACACAAGTAATAACTAATTTACATGGAGAAATTCAATCACTTGAAGACAAAAATTGAAACAAGTTTTAGTCCAATTCACGGTGTGGTCAATCGAATGTCAAATAATCAGTATATGAGTTATGGTCTATACCATTTAAAACAATTTTAAATATGCCAAGTAAATAATCGCAGACCAATAAAATCAGTATAATCTTACCTTGCTAAACTAAGCATTGTATTAGCCTTATTGATAAAAGATCATTAAGTCAAACTTATAACTTTTACCTTGACAATTTTGAACTTTACCTGTCAATTTCTGAAGACCATCGTAATGCTTTACGGTCTATGATTGTTGTAAAGTCAAAAGAAAGATTAGTATCATTCAAACAATCATCTTTATTTCTAATTACTGAAATAATTCATTACAGCCATGTATAGATTTACCATTTTTAACAATCATTATTTCCAACAAGAAGATGAAACAGAGTCTCATTAACAGGTACAACAACCAAATGGTACACCAATGCATTGAAATCATCACACACAACAAGGTAAAGTAAACGCATATAACCAAGCATAGAAAAAATAAGTTATAAATGTCAAGTACTCCACGAATGCTTGGCAACAACCATTGTTACATGGTTGGGCTTACAACTACACGTAAGTATGTATATCCTTTTTAGGGTATACATACGTACATTTAGCTACAAAATCAGCCGAGTAACAGTTCCTATCCCCTAGCCCTCGTAACCCACTTCACATATCATAACTTAATCTTGCTACAAAACAAAATGAAATTACGGAATGTGACATAATTCCCCCCTTAATGAATCATCGTCCTGATGATTCATTACTCGATAAAAACAAACAAAATAAACCACACATATATTTATATCATATAGCTAAGAAAAACAGTCAATCATTTTCATCCAAAATTGAAAATTTTCAAGATTTGTAGTTTATCCATAATCAATTTATTGGCTGTAATAGCCTCCAAATCATCTAGTTTTGCTCAACAATTGACATTATGACACAATTTTGTCATTTCATCATCTAGAATATAAAATAATATCAAGTATATCATAATAATTTATCAAAGATCAGTTTTTATTACTGAAACAAATAAGGAAACATAATTTTTATTTCCTCCAGATTCTCCCAGGTTGTACTTTCTTCTGAATATTGGTCCCATTGGACCTTGCATTGTGTGATTTATCTATTTTGCAGGTGCAACCTGTGAGTTTTCAGCACTCTGATAGGTTCAACTACCACGATTCCTGGATCTTGAACCTATAAAGAGTTCTAATTAAGTACATGTGTTACATCTGAAACATATTTCTTAAGCAAGGAAACATGAAAAACATCATGCATCTTGGACAATGCAGGAGGTAACACCAAATGATATGCTACAGGAATTATGATTTCTAGAATTTCAAATGGTCCAACATATCTTGGTGATATCTTCACATACTTTCCAAACATTATTGAATTCTTTTTGGGCTTAACCCTTAAGAAAACTTTATCTCCAAGCTTAAATTTTCTATTTATTCATTTTGGATCTACATAGCTCTTCTGCCTATTAGTAGCTTCTTTCAATTTCTCACGAATGAGATTCACTTACTTTTCCATTTTAATTAACATTTCAGGGCCCACTAATACTCTATCTTCTATACTATCCCAACTGATGGGAGTTCTACACTTTCTCCCATACAACACTTCAAATGGTGACATTTTCAGTGATGAATGAAAAGTGTTGTTATAGGAAAATTCCACCAATGGAAGATATTCTTCCCACTTGTATTATTGATCCATGTAATACATCCTGAGCATATCTTCCATTACTTGGTTTACTCATTCAGTTTGACCATCTATTTCTGGATGGTATGCTGAACTAAAATTTAGTTTTGTTCCTAAAGATGAATTTAAAGTTTTCCAAAATCTAGATGTCATCCTTAGATCCCTATTAGAAATTATTAACTCTGGAACTCCATGTAATATGAAAATTTCATGCACAAACCATCTTGCAATCATTGTGAATCATCTTTCATATTACTCGGTATAAAGTGAGATACTTTTGTTAACTTGTCAACAACAACAAGAATCATGTCATGTTTATTTTTTGACATTGACAGCCCTTGCACAAAATCCATGTGAATAACTTACCATTTATAGTGTGGAATTTTGTGAGGATACAACAAACTAGTAGGATGCATGTGCTCTACTTTTACGCACTGACATTCCAGATAATGAGAAACATAGTTTGTCATGTCTTTTTTCATTCCCTTCTAGAATTACTGTTGTTTTATATTAGCAAACATATTTGTCACTCCTGGATGTCTTGAGTAAGGAGCATCATGGAATTATTTCATAAATATTGTCCTTAAATCATTTCTCGATGGTACATAGACTCTACCTTCATATTTTAAGAGTCCTTCATTGCAAAATTCAAATACTACATACCTTTTATCATTAGGATCTGTTGTTAATGCATCATTAACATGCTGATAGTATGAATCAGTTAACATTTTTTTCTTTACCTCATCTTTGAATTGAGTCCTAAGGGTCACAAATGCGGAAACATGCTTCCAATGACTTAGTGCATCTTCCACTCTATTCTCTTTTCCTTTTATGTAACTTATATCAAAATCATACTGTGATAAGAATTCAAGCCACCTACATTGTCTTGCACTTCAATTTGGTTTGCGTGAAGATATAATTCAGCCCCAAGTGGTCTGTTTTCAGTTCAAAAGGATTTCCTAATAGGTAATGCCTCCAAACTTGTAATGTGTGCACTATAGAAGCAAGCTCTAGATCATGAGGAGCATATTTCAGCTCATTTACATTTAATTTTTTTCTCTCATATGCAATCACATGGTCATTTTGAAGAAGTATTCCACCCAAACCTTCATTGGAGGCATCTGTTACCATGGTGAAGCTTCTATTGGGATTTTAAACCTTCAAAATAGGTGTTGTAGTTAATTTCTCTTTCAGAAAATTAAATGCATTGTCACTTTTATCAGACCAAATAAATTTCTTATATCTTTTCTGAAGTGAAGTTATTGGAGCAACAACTCTTGAGAAGTCTTTTACAAATTTTCTGTAGTAACCAACCAACCCCATGAAGCTTCTAACTTCATGAACGATCTTTAGAGCTGTCCATTCTGTTATAGCCTTGATTTTAGATGGATCTATAGATATTCCTTCTTTATTTATGATATCACCAAGGTATTGCACCTCATTTTGATAGAAGAAACACTTAGAAATTTTTCCATACAATTTCCTTTTTCTAAGTATGTCCAACACTATTCTCAAGTGCTCATTATGTTCTTCCATGTTTTTGAATAGATCATAATGTCATCCAAGAAAACCAACACAAACTTGTCTAAGTAATCTTGAAAAAAATTATTCATTAAGTTCATGAATGCAACAGGTGCATTTATGAGTCCAAATGGTAATACCATGAACTCATAGTGACCATACCTTGTCCTAAAGGAAGTTTTGTGTATGTCTTCATCTTTTATTCTCAATTGATGATAACCTGATCTTAAATAGATCTTGGAATAGATTGATGCATCTCACATCTGATCAAAGAGATCATCTATCCTTGGAAAAGGATATCTATTCTTGATTGTGGCTTTGTTAAGCATATGGTAGTCAATGCATAACCTTAACGTGCCATCTTTCTTTTTGACAAAAATGACCGGTGCTCCCCAAGGAGACATGCTTGGTCTTATCAATCCTTTGGATAAAAACTCATGCATTTGTGCCTTAAGTTCCACTATTTTAGTTGTATTCATTTGGTAAGGAGCCTTAGAAATAGGTTTTGTTCCAGGTTTGATATCTATTGTGAAATCAAATTCACGTCTTAGAGGAAGTCCAAGTAACTCCTTCGGAAAGACATCATTGTACTCTTGTAACAGTGGATAGTCCTTCAAGGAAGTATTACCTTCCTTGAAGAAATTTGATATTTTTATTGCGTAAAGTATGTAACCTTTATTCTTCGCATTTTTGAGCTGCATTGCAGAAATCTTCCTTACTTTAATATCTCTTTTTATGACTTGTATGACTGTTGTTTTCTATAGGTCATCCAAACATTTTATTTGTTTTTTAAAATGGTTCACAGTTGCTTTTTGTTGTGACAACCAGTTTACTCCTATTATCACATCATGTGAACCTAAATGAGCTACATATATGTCTAATTCTGTGGTAAAGATAGGAAACTCCAATGTTGCACCAAACAGACATTGTTTTACCGTGTGGACAACATTGTTCCCGTATTGCACAGTCCATGATTTCTTCATATAACTAGCTTTTCTTTTTAATTTTTCAGCTAACTTATTGGAAATGAAACATTCAGTAGCACCAGTATCAAAAATAATAGTTATAAGTAGTCCATATAACTTACCTGGTACTTCAATAGGTGTGGCCTTCTTTTTCAGCTTGTCTATTTGCTCTTGCAACATGAATTATTTACTGAGGGTTATTTTCTTTGTTTCTCAAAGGAAAATTGTTTGCATAGTGATCACCACCACACTTAAAGCATCCAAAAAATGGCCCTTTTCTTTCTGTTTTATTTTCATTTACTGTTGTAATGTTCTGTCCAGTTTTCTTAAAAAATTTAGCAAGATTTGCTTTTGTACTTTTCTTTCCACTTTTGGATTTAATTCCAACCTTTTTCCACCAAGTTTCCTTCGGTGCATGTGGTGATGGCGAACTTAAAATTTTCTTTCTTTTCTCATCTTTGTGAGCAGATATAGCTTGCAAATTTTTCTCTTGGCAGATGACCTTTTCAAATACTACTTCCATGGTCAAAGGACCATGTACATCCACTTCCCCACCAATGATGGGATTAAGTCCCATGATGAATTTTTGTATACAGAACTTTTCATCAGTTTGGTACTGCAGAACATATTTCAACAATTTCGTGACCTTTTCCTAGTACTCTGTTACATTCATCTTTCCTTGCACTAAGGTTTGGAATTCAAACATCTTTTGGTCATAATACAGTTGTGGCAACCAACATTGTCTGAAATAGAATTTGAACTAGTCCCATGTTATGTAGGCTACTATAACCCCCAATTCTACCTTTCGGTTGTCCCACCAAGAGGAAGCCTCATTTGAGAGTTGATAAGCACCCCTAAACAACCTTAGTTTCTTTAGAAAAGTTCCTTATTGCAAATTATTTCTCCATCTCATTGAGCCAATTCTCAGCTCCATCACCTAGAGTTGTCCCATCAAATTTAGGTAGTTTGATATGTTTAATATCATTTGATAGTTCTGCTGCCAAACGAGCTCTTTTATTTTCAGGCTAGTTAGAATTTGCAGTGTTAGCATTAACAACATCAACATTATGATTTGCAACATTTTCATTTGGATTTGCAACATTTCCATTATGATTCGAAACATTTGCATTCTGATTTGGAACATTCACATTCTGATTTACAACATAAGACTGCTCCTCAGAGTGGGCACTACTGCCACTATTATTACTACTCTCTTAAGCCAAAATCTGTTGTTCAAGGACAACTATATGATTGCGAGTTTTTTTTCATAACAACAAGTATCTCATCCAATTTATGGGTTGTTGCTACCTCAGCCCCAACATGTTGGTTGTTTGAAACATTGCCTCTTTTCCTAACCATTTTGTTTTGTTAGACAAGAATAAAACTTAGTGTTAGTGTAAGGACCCATTATGTCTAAGAGCTGTAAACCTTTAACTTTGATACCAAAATGTAACACCCATGTTATAACAATTCCAAATTAAGGATTTTTTTTAAATAACAAACCCCTTAACCTCTTTTCATGCATTTAATGATTTTAAATAGCAATAATTATAATTCAACAAGAAATATAGTCTACAATTCATCTGATAACATCATCCATGTGCAGCTGTAAAGGTCAATTAGATCTACCTGATCCCCTTTATCATCACTCTATATGAGTGTGCATAACTTGTATGTAATTGGTTAACCTATTCATTTAGGTTTGAGAATTGATGTAGTTCCAAGTGTCTACCTGAAAATCAATTAATTGAGTTTCATCTAGCATCTCACACCATTATTTAGGAACTTGGTGAACTGATAGTGTATTCAACTAATACACTACTTAGGTCAAAGTTTTCAAGCTATGATTTGCATGCTTAGTTTCGTGACCACACATAAGCCAAATGAAACATGTCCCATCACCACACAATCATCTCTACATAGTTATCTAGATCATGCCTCGTTAATTAAATGTTTACGTTCATGTATTAAGAAGTCCTAAAATCTAGATATCACCTCTCGACTTGAGGGTACGCTATTAGTCCCAACTTAGGACACCTACGAAAAAGATAATGATTACTTAATGACTTCCATCAATAAGTAATTATTACCCTTCCCATAGCCATCATAAGATGGTAGGGATAGAGTTCGATCAAGCAGATATGCAAAGTCCACACTTTCATAATACAATTATCTTATTACAAGGTTGATTTTTTCATTAAGAGACTAAGTCAAGTTACACGTTTAACGACAAGGTCTCTAACAACTTACTAGCTACTATCATACAAAGTGTCTTAATCTCATAGCGATGCTTTACAAATTTTGTTGTTAAGACTAGGTTTAGTTTAACCATGTCATTACAATTTGATAATGATCCAATCCCATTTAGATTGTATCGTAATTACACCATAATATAATCTATCATTAAGTACCTATTTAAGAAAGATATATAATCTTATTAATTATTAAGACTAGGTTTAATATTAACAATAATCATTAATGTATCGTTAAGATTTCAAATTACTATCTCACTTAAGGTGAAGTAGTTATGTATTTACAACATCTTAATTGTCATTAAATAAGTTGTTGTAAAGTTATAACTGTCAAAAATGTACTTTTAGAGTTGTATTATGTAATGGATTGATTATTTAATTAATCATTTTACGATCGAGTTAACGGAAATATCATTATTTCACAACTTTGCATTGCTGTCCATAAGAGCATTATTTATTTAACTCATTAATTAAAAATATAAATGATGATGTCATTGAAGTAGTTGTAATACTTAAAAATAACAATTGTCGTAAAGTACAGTCATATATTTGAAGTACATTTTATAATCAATTTCAAAGTACATACCGTTGTTAAAAACAATGTAGATCATTATTACAACTCATAAGAGGTATTCAAATAATAAATGTATTTATTGAACTCATTAAGGATAAATCCTTATTTCATAAAGTATTACAATAATTTCAATTTAATACAATTAGGCCAATTATCTAATGAAATTATGTGAAATCCTATTTCGCTTTTCAATAATATATAATCCAAAATATGGATATTCAAACAAAATCTATATCTGAAATAAGATAAATACAATCATTGCATGTTGAACATGCATGAATAAAATCCAATTATAATCTTGTAATAACTAATCCATCCTATTATTTGAAGGATTAAATAAAATAATATACATGGTTAGGTCATGGAACTAGCATGGATTAACAACACTCTATCTAGTTGTTTTATTACAAAATAATTGAACATCTACAGTTTTATTTCAACTACAAAAGAATTAAAACAGTAACATATAAAGTAAACACAACAATTTTAATGAAGTAATATAACGAAGTTTAAATCAATCAAAAACATATAACATCAATAAGTTCATTTTTCCTTTGCAAGACACTTCAACCTTTAAACTATTAGCACTTCAACATCCTGATAGCCTTATATTCACAAGACTATCTAATCATTTAGTTTGAACTCAATCTATATTCTACATTCATCAATCTTAACACAAAGTAAGGAAAAGATACAAGTCATCCTTCAACATTGTCATGATTACCAAAAAGGAATAACTAACTTCATAGTTAGCTACAACATCCTTTACCCTTTTCATTTCCAAATCAAACATAATGAAAATTTAAGAGTTAATACAAAAACACAGATTACCAAATATTCCATCTAGTTGCAGTAGACAACAACTGTCTCTATATTCATCTTCCAAAAATGAATACATTGATAAGTACTATTTTTGACAAGGAAACTAGATGATGAAAATAACTTACTAATCCTCTCATTTTAGCTTACTCTAATAACCATCAATCGAACAAGAAGATAAACAAGACTTATTACTTTTTGAGAGAACTTAAATAGAAAATTGAGTAGAGTTTCGGTTAATAGAAGCACGATTCTAAAGATAAAGAAAATGATTGTGAAGACACAAGAACCTTTACAATAATTAAATTTCAACCTAAACACCAAAGTGTAACGTTAGGAAGTGCAGAGAGAGTCCCACATAACGAATGCACAAACACAAAATAGTTAAAAACTAAACTTCACAACTTTTTGAACATAAAAATAATTTTGAATAAGATTTTTCAAATTATAACAGCCAACTTGAACCCCAAAACCAATTCAACTTGCAACCCAAAGTATCAACAAACTTCAAATCAAAAGGGTTTGATTCAATCCCCATATCCTTACATGCATAGTGACTTTAATGTCACAAGATTTAAAATAAATACTTAATATTTCATTTCCATAGACCCATAGATGATTCTAGTCAACAACCTAGACTTAAACAACTGAAAAATTTTATACTCAGAATTATATAATGCACTCAAGGATAATATCCAGAATTATAGGCTCAAAAAAACAACTGAACGAACCCAAATTCAAACCAAAAGAATGACTCATACCCATAACATATTTTCTAAAATATTGGTTTAAAATAAAAAAATCCACACATATGTTAAATCTCAAAATCCATTTAAAAAATAAACTCATTATTAAATTTATTTGAAACACCCGGAACAAGAATAATTTGGTAGATATTCATTCATTTCTAAAAAAAATAACCAGAGTGAGTGTCAAGAAAAATTTATGTCTGTGACGGATAATGCTCATGAAAAATTCTTAAAAAATTTCCTTTGAAAACTTGTAACAGGTCAAGCAATAGTTTCCAATAGTATTTCTCCAACAACCCATCGAATAACACGACATAGATTCAAAAAATACCAACCCAACAAAACAAGTAAATTGTTGTCACAAAATCAATGCACCCTCCGAATGGCTAGAATGTGAACATGAAGTTCGGTGTGATTGGGAAACATGGGATCACCTCTCAAGTTGTGGGGCTTGGGATCGAGGTGACCCTCTAGAGAAGGCCAATTTCCTCTTCCTAAACTAAGTGTTGTACTACTCCTAGTGTAAAAAATGGTTATCTAGTCCTATACTAACATTTTCATGTGTTTTAGAGAGAGAGATTTGCAAGAAATGAAACTATACTAGGGAATGATGATGCACCAAATAAAGGGTGTTGCTAGACTCAGGAAGGGTTGATTTGAAGAGGGTTTTGTGAGCCACAGGTCAACTTCACCTACTGCAACTTAGAGAGGGTACAAAATACCACAAACTAGGAAGCATGCATTCCCTTTGTTAAACTCGATCAGACAAAACAATCTATTAGTCTTCCAGTGAAGAAGGATGAACTTGAGAAGGGTGAAAAGAACCACAACTCAACTACATGCAATACTCCACCACTTGATAAAACAAAACTCCAAGAACCTGCAATAGAAACTTGAACTTACATATTGTACCTGTAAAGCATGAGAAAGGCAAAAAGAAGTATAGAAGGATGAAAGGACCAAGATTAGTCACAAAACAACACTTTTATTACTTCAATAACATGTTCACAATGCATCATACATTTAGAAGAGGAAATGGTTACCATTATAGTCTTATAAAGGAGGCTTGAAAGTTCTCTCAACATATAAGAACAACTTGCAGAAGAAGAAGGTTTTTTGAAAACTATACACTTGTCTCAGAAGTCTAACTTGTTTAACCTGTCTAACCTCTTTGAATGAGCTTCCAACTTACATTTATAGAAGAAGTTGTGAGAGAGGAGAGAAGAAGTCATAAATTCCCTTACTAAATTGAAGGTACATGATATATATATTACAGTTGGTTGAATGAGTTTAGAAGCTTTAATCATGTGCCATTAATACCATGTTTGACTTAATCCTCTCAATTAATTAAAGTAATATTTAAATAAAATATTTTAATACTAATAATAAATATTATTAATAAAATGTTAAAAATAAAAATATTCATCTAATTAAAAACTTTAATGGTGGGACGCCCCCGTTGATTGGTTTGCACTGAAGAGGGATGAGCCCATGTGAATGGGTCAAAAATGAACCAAATCGGTGGTTGGATCACCGAGCCAACTCACTGAGTTGGTCATCGAATCAATGCACCATCATTGCATTGACCGAGCTTCTCGGTTTCCCAAATGAGCTCACCTCAGATGAGCTCCTCCACTGACTTACCCAACGCCATGGCTTAGCTCTGATGCATTGACCCAAGTTTCATACTCCAAACTGAGTTCCATCCACTGACACAACTCGCTTTGATTTTATCTTCCAACTCGTTATCACCTTACACTCTTTTCAATGAATACTTCATATGACTCAAATCCACAAGTTATTCTACCAACTTAGCTTAGAGTTCCCAATGAGCTCTGTCATACTTCGCTGAGTGAGCTTCGTGCACCGACCATCCCTCAAACTTTGCAAACCTCGCCAGTTTTAACATTGTTGAGGAATTCAACCTCCATGCATGACAGAGTACTCATTCTATCTTCCTGGTATGTTTAAATGAGTTCCATCATTCTCCACCATGTTTCCCTTGCTATGGGCTGACCCAATGACCGATCATTCTAAACTCCTTCACTTTGAGCTATTCCCATGTGTCATTGAAGGTTTCCTCCCATGTCAAGTCCTTCACTCCAACTCTATTGGCCCATATCTTTTACCATCTTTTCCCTGAATTAATGAGCATTTGTCATTGAGTCCACTTCCTATTCCCTCTGACATGGTTTGAAGGCTCCAGTAATTGATCTATTCATCAAAAGTTCAACCAGCCAAACCACCCTCCATTAACTTCCTTTGTTTGAGTAACATTGACTAAGCTCACCACCCATGTTCAGTGCTGAGATATTCTCACTAAATGCTTTTCATCCACATGAATTTGACACAAGCTCAATGCTTCTCATTGCTCTTGCAAGCTCTTCATGATCTAGTGGACCCGTCAAATCATCCACTGAAAAACATGCAAATCACCCACAATGTGGAACCATCCTCACTAGCTTACCTTGTCATTCGAACCGACCTCTGCAATATGATCCTATGGACTTGATGATATTGTAAATTGTTTATTGACCCACTATCATGACTTTAAGTGCACATACATTCACTTTCAAGAATAACTCCACCCTCCATGCTAATAAATTCAGTGACTAACTCACCATCTTATTCGACATAGCCTCCCTAAAATACTTGATGGATAACTTGGCCATTAATCTCATGCTCCAAGTTAGCATGTTTGGTTCATGGAACTTATCAATGACTTGGTTTTCCATCTTAATACTCCATTTGCGCCATGTTTGACCCAATCCAATCAATCCACTTACGCAGAGTTATTGGCTTTGGCCTGAAATCCATATCATGTTATCTCCACATGTCCAAAGCAATCTACAAATCCCAACAACTTCACTTAGTCAGATAAGCTTTCACTGTGCTATTTACATGTTGGAAAATCTCATCGGTGGGCCTGAGATCTTGGAATGTCTCGGATAATAGGCCACGGATCCCCAAATTCCCATGCGGCTTAAGCTCAACATGTTCCCAACCTCATCTTAGCTACATGTAAAGCAACTCACTCTGGGATCTTCCAAATGTATCTAAATTGTGCTTCATGGGAGACTCCATCATGGCACCATCGACTTGAATTCTGGATGGCTCTGCAAGCCAAATTTCCCATGCCATGTCCAAGTCCTAGGATTAGCCATCACCCTTTCCCACTGATCGGTCAATGGAGAAACAATTTTCTGAGACTCCCTTCAACCATGGTAATGAGATTTGATGCCTTGCATTATGAGATTTCATCATTTTCAACCTAGCTCATCTGAGCTCCTCTGAGTTTCATTTTCATCATCCCATGACACGGCCCTTCAAAACTCCCCAACTCGATATGAGTTTAGTTCACCCTGAGCTATGCTCCATTAGTCATGACTTACGAGCTCCCCTTTCCTCATGCTCATATCGAGCTGAGCTACTTAAACTTGAATCACCTCCACAATTGATTTTTCCACCAACTCTGCCTACCAGTAGTGACCTTCCTAGCTCACTGAACCATTCTTAAGATTTCCAAGCGACTACAACAAACTCAGCCTGTGAGCTCACATTTTCAAGGGTGTACTAACCTTCGGTTCTACCAAAATGCAATCCATCCTTTGAGATACTTGACGCCATGATGAGCCCAAGCCATCTCTGAGCTTCTCCTATTAAAGATGCCCTCCATACCCTTAGCGAGTAACTCGACTCTTCAAAATGCTATCATTTTATCCATTTGGTTAATCGTTCCTCCCATGCTCAGAGTATCGCGATTGTTTATATCAAAATTTAAACTTTAAATACGACATCATCAATCGATCTTCAAGCTCACTATTGAGTCACACAAATTACCTTTCCATCATTGAGATATGTTATCTCGCCATTACACTTCAATGCCGAGGTCATCACTGATTTTTCCCTTAAGATCACCGAGCTCCTTTAACATGGAGCTAGCCCATGCACCCCATTTGTGATCAATGAAATTCCCAAGTTCCATCCTAGAAGTTGAACTTGATGGATCCCTCAAGCTTTCCATGTTCAACTGAGCATGCATTTAGTGAAACCCAATCCATATGAAGGATATTTGATGTTCCATTTAAATCTTGTGAGCCATCCTTCAGCTTGGTGTCAAGCTCGATCTGAGCTCCTTACCAATTCCCTGGTTTAATTTTTGACTAGGTATGAAGCTTCTAGCAGTTTCATTAAAAATCCTTTGCAACCATTTATGCTTCTTTGTGATGACTTTTCTCCTCTGGTAACGTGATCCACTCTTCCTAGTTCGAACAGAGGTGTCCACCTTGAACCAAGCATTTGCAATGTTAAGACCAAGCTATTTACGCTTGTGACCTTACTCTCCAACCACTTAATATCCCATGAAAAGTTTCATTATATTAACTCAGTGAGTTGATTCTAGGTTCATTAATCTTAATCTCCACTTATTAGGTCGAATCACCTGAGTAGCTCATCGAGTTACTCAACAAGCTATTTTAAGCTCAATGCCCTCCTTAGTATTTTCACTGAATTGGTCTTTAAACTCTGAGTTGTAACTTCAGTATATGTTTTATTGAAAGAGGAGATAATGGGAGCATAATAGGATGTTTTAAACATGATTTATAAATTTTAATGTATTTTTGGCAATCCTTGGTGGAAAGTTGCCCACGGAGGCCAACCTTAGTACTAAGGGAAAATAACCACTAAGACCCAAAATGGGGAAAATACTCTGAAACTATCCTAGAAATGCCCCATAATGCCAAGATGTGCCTTAAATGTAAAATTTTCCTATAATGTCCCCAAAATGTTTCATGAAGGGATTTTCTGGTCCTAGGGTTGTATTGACCCATGTTGTCCAATTTTGCTCATGTGTGTAAAATTGGATAACATTTTTGGTGACCTCTTGGGGATGATTGCCTACTAAGCATGATTCCAGTAGCCTTAAGTCATCCATTGGGCATGGAGTCAATATTGAAATATTGAAAGTGATTTGATCTTCTGTGATATATCCCAAAGTCTCCTTGAGCATTTCTGATCTTGGACCTCTCTGTAATGCTAAGCACGAAGTCTACTAAATCCGTTGAATGCTTGGCATCTATGTAACACTGCAGAATTTTTAATGAAGCATATGAGGAACCTTGGGTATTTGGAAAACTCTAAAACCTTGAAGTATTCTTCTTCTAAAAAACTTCCCATGATGATATAATGTGTAAGAACAAAAAAAAAACAACAACAAAGAAAGCAAAAGAATAACAACACACAATAATGTGCATAAGCACTTGGAGGAAAACACCTAACTAAACTATACAGGGGGTGGAATGATCTCAAAAGAATTATTTGAGATGTATCCCATTCACATGAATGGGTAGTTATTCTCCATTGAGCATAGATAGATGAAATGAATTTTCCCCTTTGTAAATCGTGATAATGTATGGTATGCTCCAGAGAGCCTCAAACTTGGCATGCCTGCCTGGTTTGGATTTATCTTTGTCTCATTTGAGAACTAAATCTCCCTCTTGAAAATTCATGTCAGATGATTTCTTGTCAAAATATTTCTTAACCTAATTGTGATGTTGCTCCAAAGTCTTCATAGCCTTGTTTTGTACTTCTTCCAACTCCATGAGTTCAGAAAACCTAACTGTCAGAGGATCATTCTCCATAACTTCAAGATGCTAAGCTAACTCCAAAGAAGGTAACTCTAAGGAGAGCGGAAGTTTTTCTTCTTTCATATATAAGAACAAAAGGATAATTTCTAATGGCCCTTTTAGGTGTGATCTGATCTTCCAATAAGGTAGTCTTAAACTATGTATGCCAAGTCCTCCTGTTAGTCTCCATTACACGTTGAATAATCCTTATGAGGTTTTTGTTGCTAGACTTAGCCAATCTGTTTCCTTATGGACAGTAATTGGACAAAGTATTGAGGTAGACCCTATTCTTAATAACCCATTCACTCAACTTCATACAGAGAAAATACATTGCATTGTCTTAAATGACTATAAACGAGACTCCAAACCTTGTCATTATTCCTTCTAAGAAATAAAGAACTGCCTTCTCATTTCTGTCCTTCAATGCTACTTCTTTTATCCATTGAGTAAAATTTCCCATTGCAGTAAGGACCCATTTATGTCCGTCATTGGATGGATGATTAATCATTCTGATGAAATCGAAACCCCATTCAACAAAGGGTTGATCCACTTGAATTGGATACAATGGGAGAGCTGCCAACTTCTTCTTGTCAGTAAAAAAAGGAACATTCCTTACACTTCCTTACCATGAGATGGGCATCTTTGAACAATTCTTGACAATAGTATCCAACTCCCATGATATTTGGAGCAATTGTTTATATAGAATAATGTCCTCCATTTAAGTCATTGTGAAACTCTTCTAGTAGCTTACTTACCTATTCCTGTCCCATGCACTGAAGGAGAACACCATTTAAATTATTTCACATGAGGACGTTATCTACCAGAACATATGGAATAGAAAGAATAAGGAAATTACTTCTTTGATTTTTATCCATGTTCATAGTATATACTCCTGAGAAAAGGAAATTCTTCATTTTGGAGAACCAGTCAACTTGATCATCACTTTCATCAGTGTTTAGGAGCATCGCGTCCTTTTCATATTTAGATTCCACATCTGCAGCAAGTTGTTGACACAAACCTTTACCTCTAACAAGTTTGGTAACTTTGATATGTACATCATACTCCATCACCTTTGTGATCCATATAGCATGCTTTTTCTTCATCTCTTTGTTCAATAAAAATTCCCTGACACCTGGATAAGACATCATCAGAAGAATTATGTTGTTGGAAAACATGTTTGTGAATTTATTCAAAGCTTAAGTAACCACAAAGAATTGTTTTTCAATGAATGAGTATTTAAACTCATAGTATTTAAGGGATTGACTAAAATTAATTGGTTGCTCCATTAGGTTATCAATTTTCCAGGTTAGGATACCTGAAATGCTCTCTTGACCTGTAAAAGCATAAAGGATAAAGTCTTTATCAAACCTAGGGTTCACTAGCATGTGAGATTTAGAAATGGTTGTTTTGATGGCTTTGAAGATATCTCATCCTTCCTCTATCCTTGAGAATGGCATGTTTTTCTTCAGCATGGATGTCATTGGTTTAGCCAACGTCATGAATTGAGGGATGAATCTCCACACAAAATTTATGGTTCCTAGAAAACTCTTGAGTCCCTTCTCATGAGTTGGGAGAGATAAGGACATAATCAAACGAATCCTAGCTAGATCGATAGATAGTCCTTACCCTGAAATAACATGACCTAAAAAATTTCCTTCATGCATTGTAAAAATACATTTATTGGGATTAATTAAAACCCCAAATTCCCTACACCTTTAGAAAACATTCCTTAGATGCATTATGTGGTATTTTGCATGCTTAGAATATACAGTTATGTCATCAATGTAAACCAAGATGATATCTTTGATTAGTCCCTTAAACACCATATCCATGGCTCTTTTGAAAGTATCCCCGACATTGGAAAATTTGAATGGCATTTTTTTATAGGCATACGTGCGCCACTTACTAGTGAAAACCATTTTGAATTGGTCAGATTATTGGACTAGAATTTGATTGTAACCTGAATATCCATTGAGAAAATAAAATCTTTGGGATCCTTCCATTGTTTGAAGAATCTACTCTATTTACAAGAGAGGATAATGGTGTTTCAATGAGGCACAGTTCAAATCCCTGAAATCTACACACAACAGAATCCCTCCATTATTCTTCCTTAGGGGAACAAGAGTGTCTACCCAAGAGGAGTCCTTGATGGGAAAAATTATACATGCCCCGATGAGTTTGGTTATCTCCTTTCTCATTAGTGGTTCAATTTTGGGATTATTTAGCCTCTGTTTTTGACAAACTGGCTTAGAATTAGGATCCAATTTGATGGTAGGTTGTGCCATATTTGGATCAAAACAACGCAAGTATCTATAACTCCATGCAAAAATGTTGTGATACTCTTGAAAAAGTTTGATGAGGGATTCTCTCTCTTTGGAAGTACACACTTTTCTAATGTTCAAAAACTTCTCATGTGTTACCTTGACATCCTCAAAATCTTCTTCTTTGACCACCATGTTAGAGCTTTGTATTTTTGCTTGATCATCTGAATTTAATATGGATTCTAGAGTGATTAATAATTTTGGTAGTTTGTTACTTTTCAATTTTAGGATTTGATCACCATATGATTCTTACAACTTATCCTATTTTTTTACAGCAAAATCTACCTCTTATTATAGGAGAAGAATTTTTTTTTTATCACTATCAAATATTTGTCATCTACTCACATTATTAGGGACTGCAAGTCAAACCACCATTTTTGAGAAATGTATTTCCCTTCTTTCATGATATCAACCAGGTATGTCATATTACGAGCCAATTGTAGAAAGCCTATCAACATCTTGAATTTGATTTCTAGGAATTGCATGGATCCCAAAAGCTTTGAAATCTTCAAACAAGTCCAAAAATTGATTCTTGTATGATCTTAAAATATAACTTTTTGATGCACTCTGTGATGTCAATTGATGAACAACTAGCTAGTTATCTCCAAAAATTGTCATGGCTTTGATTCCCTTCTTCTGAACAAGCTGAATTCCTTGCACAATGGCCTCGTAGTCAAAAAAATTGTTAGTGAAACTGAATTGCAACTAGAAAGATGAGAAGTACTTATCTCCCTCTGGAGAAATTAACATAACACCAGCACTAGATCCATTCTTACTTCTCAATCCATTGAAAAACAATTGCCACATTCCTTCAAAATTGCTTTTTTTTACCAGTTGCGTTATGAGTGTATCTTCTTAATGAATGAAGTATGTACCCAATCCTATTTCTTCCAACAACAGAAAAATAGCTTCTTATTTTTCCAACACATCAGTGTAGTCATTATACTAATGATCTCCACTTAATTCATCTAACATAGTATCGGGGAATTCTTCAACAAGAGTGGTCGATTCATGATTAACATCTTCTTCTTCTAGATCTTCAATGGTGTAATTCCATTTATAGAAATATTTCTATATGATTACTACATATTGGTTCCTTATATTCACTTTGTTCTCCGTATTGATGTCCTGAGAATCATATGTGACCAATCAGCTGATAGATAACCACCCATCTTGGCAGTGAAATCTCGTGATAGGTAGATGGCGAATAGAGGAGGGAGATCAATGACTGATATGTCTTGGGTGAATGAAAAACTCAAGCATGCATGGATAGTAAGATGAATTCCCTTGATAATTCAATCATTCTTAACAACTATAGCATCTAGCTGAATAACTCCTCTTTCTACCGGTGCATATTGTATGCCTAGTACATCTACAATTTGTTTTGGCATGACTGAGCTACTGACACTAGAATCGATCATGCAATTATGCACCAGGTGGTTGCCAATGATCAGGGAAATATAGAATGGTGGTGGTTTGTTGGCTTTAGGAATACTTTTCCCTTCTAGTTGACACAAAATCATAGCAGCTGCTGCTCCACGACTCGATGATCCATCAGTTGTACCAAAACTATTTAGAGCCTCTCGCAATAAATTTCTTTGAGAAGGAATTAAGAGTGCGTCCCACATAGTAACACTCAGATTGGTTTTCTTCATTTGTTCTACTATGTTGAAGGGAATTGTCTTGAAATTTTCTGATACTTCTTTAGGTGTTAGGATCCTCTTTTAGAAAGTGCTTGTTGGGTACTGTGATGCCCGAAGAACATTCTTTCCTTACAACTTGGCTAATAGGTTTTTCTAGCGATTTCTTTCCCACATATTTATCAGCCTCCACTTGTGGATAAGGCTGTGAATTGGATGTTTGCTAAGATTTGGAAGGTTGAGGTTTAATATCTCTCTTCTTTGAATGATTGTTTTTCTTCCTACTGATGAGGAATATGTATTCAACCTGATAAAAATCTTATGTTTGTCAGTTTAACAAAGTGGTTTCTTTAGGTACCTATGGTTAATCTATTGTTTCTTACATAGATGAATTTTTTGTTAGTCTCTGAAGGGGAAAATATGCTTTGAACCATAAGGGCTATGGCTAATAATTCCATTAAGGAAAAATATTTTGATTGTGGGGTTGAGAACAAGGATAACACCATTCGTAGTCTTAAACTAGATTATTATGGATATGTATTATGGCTCTAGATGAGCTAACAGTAAGTGGGTTCTGAAAGTTCAAAGGCCTAACATTCATAGCTTGACATGCAGTTTGATTTTGAGGCTGATTATAGTTGAAAAGGAGGATGGTTAGCTTGATACTACTGGTTTTATGGATGGTATGTATGATTATATTGAAATTGTTTCCTTTTGAGTGCAACAAAGTTGTTTCCAAAAATTTTCAGTAGTGACTTGACATCAAATAGATCATTTGAAGAGGTATGGGTAGACTTAGCTAGTTGATTATAGGCTTCTGAAATAGGATCAATGATAGGCTGATTATTCGTAAGATTCAGAGATAATGACATTGGTGGTCGTGGAGCTATCTTTCCAACCTAAATCAAGGAATTTTCGGCTCTTATGGCATCTTCATAGGCATCAGGTAATGTAGTCCCTCCCATGTACTGGATCATAACTACTACATCACTATTCAAGGCTCACAAATAGTACATGAATGCATTGTTTGGAGAAGGATTTATGAGTGCCAGAATCCTATTCCAGGTCCTATGGAATCAGAAGTTGAAATCAATCATGTATTATTGGGGAGGAAACCTTCCGTACAGAGGAGTTAAATGAGCCCTACAAGGTAAAGCTGCAACTGGTGATGTTGAAACGTTTCTTATTCTTCTCTTTGGAGGAGACAAGGAAAGTTTTATATGCTGATAATTTCCATGCTTTGAAGAAGCTCTTATTTGAATTCTTTACACAAGTTAACACACTGATATTTGAAGTCCATAGCTATAGATTCACTAGGTACTTTGACTTGTGTAAGTGAGAAGAGAAGTACCAAATCTATCCCACCAGGTGTGCCAAAAGCTGTTGTTGTAAAACTACTGCACCCTTTGAATGGCCAGAATGTGACTAGGAAGTTCAGTGTGATTAGGAAATATGGGATCACCTCTCAAGCTGTGGAACTTGGGATCGAGGTGAACCTCTGAAGAAGGCTAACTTCCTCTTCCTAAACTAAATGTTATACTACTCCTAGTGTAAAAAATGGTTATCTAGTCCTATACTAACATTTTCATGGGTTTTAGAGAGAGAGATTTGCAAGAAATGAAACTATACTAGGGAATGGTGATGCACCAAATAAAGGGTGTTGCTAGATTTAGGAAGGGTTGATTTGAAGAGGGTTTTGTGCACCATAAGTACACTTCACCTACTACAAATTAAAGAGGGTACATAATACCATAGACTAGGAAGCACACGTTACCTTTGTTAAACTTGATAATACAAACAAGTTATCAGTATTCCAGTGAAGAAGGATGAACTTTAGAAGGCTGAAAAAGCACCACAACTCAACTGCATGTAATTCTCCACCACTTGATAAGCACAGAGCTCAAAGAACTTGCAATAGAAACTTGAACTTGCACATTGTACCTACAAACATGAGAAAGGTACAAAGAAGTATAGAAGGATGAAAGGACCAAGATTAGTTACAAAACACACACTTTTACTACTTCAATAACATGCATAATGCATCATACATCCAGAAGAGGCAATGGTTGCCATTACAGTCTTAGAAAGGAGGCTTGAAAGTTCTCTCAACATACAAGAACAACTTGCATAAGAAGGAGGTTTCTAGAAAACTATACACTTGTCTCAGAAGTCTAACTTTTCCAACCTTCCTAACCTCTTGGAATGAGATTCCAACTTACATTTATAAAAGAATATGTGAGAGAGGAGAGAAGAAGTCATAAATTCCCTTTCTAAATTGAAGGCATATGATTGTTCATTTATTATAGTTGGTTGAACAACTTTAGAAGGTTCCATCATGTGCCATCAATTTCCTTGTTGACCTAATCCTCTCAATTAACTAAAGGAATATTTAAATAAAATATTTTAATAATAATAATAAATATTATTAATAAAATATTTAAAATAAAAATATTAATTTAATTAAAAAATAATAGTGGGACCCCCCATTGATTGGTTTGCATTGAAGAGGGAGGGGTCCATGTGAATGGGTAAAAAAGGAACCAACTCGGTGGTTGGCTTGCCGAGCCAACTCATCGAGTTGGTCATCGAATCACTCCACCATCATTACATTGACTAAGCTACTCAGTTTCCCAAATGAGCTCAGATTAGAATATCTCCTCCACCGACCTTGCTCTCCAACACTGTGACCGAGCTCTGACTTACCCAAAGTTACCGAACTCCAAACTGAGTTCCATCCACTGACACAACTCGCTTCGAGTTGATCTTCTAACCATATCAACTTACACTCTCTGCAAACTCCTTTATTTGACTCAACTCCAAGAGTTATTCTACCAAGTGAGATTTGTTCCCAATGAGCTCTTTTCCAAGAAAGATTTTACGCCGAGCTCCCCAAACTTTACAAACCCGCCGGTTTTAAATCATTGTAAAATTCAACCTCAAACACGACAGAGTAATCATTCATCTTCCTAGTGAGATGTTTAAATGAGATCCATCATTCTCTGTGATGTCACCCTCACTATGGACCTAACCCAATGATCATGGCATTCTAATCTCAAGCTCACTTTGAGCTATTCCCATGTGTCATTGATTCTTCTCCTGTGTCGAGTGCTTCAATCCAAATCGGTGGCCTATATATTTTACCATATTTTCCCTAATTAATGAACTTGGCCACGTCACCTCCTATTCCCTCTGATATGGTTCGAGGCTCACATAATCGATCTATTCATCTTGTTTAACAAGCCAAACTCATTCTTCCTTCATTTGAGCGCATTGACCGAGCTCACCACCCATGCAAATTCCAAGTTCTTCCCTAAATGCTCCTCATTCGGCTTTGCATGATCTCACCACGTCTGTGTCTTCGAAATCTTCATGACTGGGACCCGTAAAACTATCCACCAAGCTCCAGGATAAATTTCCCATAATGTGGAATCATCCTCATAGGATTATCTTGTAGTCAAACACCTCTGCAACCGTGATCTTTCTGACTTGATGATGAAACTTTGTTCATGTAAAGCCCTATCATGACTAAGTCACTAGTTCACTTTCGAGAATAACTCCACCCTCCATACTAATAACTTTATGACTAACTCACCATCTCACCTATAGCCTCCCTAACAAGTTGATGGATAACTCGGCCATTGATTTGCTCTCTAAGTTAGCATGTTTGGTTCGTGGAGCTTCTCTTTTAGTTTTCCATCATTAATACTGCATTTGGCCATGTTTTTACGAATCTCCCCTATTCAGAGTTATCAGCTTGGCCTGCCATCACGTTATCTCCACATGCCAAGAAATCCCACAAATCCCAAACTTGGCTCATCAGATAAGTTTCACTGTGCTATCTGCTTGTTGGAAAATCTCATTGGCGGGCCCGAGCTCTTAGAATGTCTTGGGCAGGCCACAGATCCCCAAATTTCCCATGTGGCTTAACCTCATCATGTTCCCCAACTCATCTTATCTTGGTAAAGAGACTCGATGCGCCCACACTAAATTCAGTCATGGGAGACTAAACATCATGTGGCCATCACTTGAATTCTCCATGGTTACGCATTCTCAAATTTCCCATGCCATGTCTAAGTGTGGGATTAGCCATCAACCTTTCCCAATTGATCCGCAATGGAGAAAGAATTTTCCAAACTCCCTTCAACCTAGTAATGTGATTTGGCACCTTGCATCGACCAAGATTCTCTTCATTTTCAACCTAGCTCATCCGATCTCCTTTGATTGTCATTTTCATTGTCCCATGACATGATACTTCAAAACTCCCCAACTTGGTATGAGCTTAGTTCACCTTGATCTGTGCTCTATTAGTCATGACTTAAGAGCTCCACTTTTCTCATGCTCAATCAAGTGATCTCTTCAACTTGACTCTCCTCGGCACAGATTTTTCCACAAAATCTGCCTACGAGTAGTGACTATCTTGGCTCACTGAGGCATCCTCAAAATTTCCCAAGCTAATACAAAAACTCATCCTGTGAGCTTTCCATTTTTGTATTTCCTCGGTTCTACTTGGCAGGCCATCCTTTGATCTCTTGGTGCCGTGATGAGTCCAAGCCATCTTGTTCTCCTACAAAGTTCCCTGCATCCTCAGTGAGTAACTCAAATATTTGAAATCTAACATTTTATCTATTTTAAGTGTTAATCGAAAGAGCTCCGAGCTTGCATCAAACTTTAAAATTTCAATACAATATCATTAATCTATCTCAAGCTCACTACCAAGTTACACACATTACCTTCGTCAGTTAGATATGTTATCTCACCATTACACTTCAATGCCGATTTGTCTTGATTTTTCCCTAAAGATCACTGAGCTCCTTCAACGAGCTAGCACATGCACCCCATGTTGTGATTGATGAAATTACCAAGTTCCATCCTGAAGTTGAACTTGATGGATCCCTCAAGCTTTCTGTGTTCAGCCAAGCATACACCCGGTGAAACCCAATCCATATGATCGAGATATTTGCTATCCATTTGGATCTTGTGAGCCATCCTTTAGCTTGGTGTAAAGCTTGATCTCAAGATCCTTACCAATTTACTAGGTATAACATTTCTGACCGGATGAGGCTTCTATATGGTTTCATTGAAACTCCTCAACCCACTTATGCTTCTTTGTGATGCCTTTCTCCTTGGTAACATGAGCCACTCTTCCTAGTTTGAACCGAGGTATCCACATCCTCAAGCATTTGCAATGTTGACCGAGATATTTACGCTTGTGACCTTACTGTCCAACCACTTAATATCCCATGTTGAGTTTCATTATACTAACTTGGTGATTTGATTCCTGGTTCATTAATCACTAACTTACGACTTATTAGGTTGACTCACTTGAGTAGCTCATCGAGTTACTTAGCGAGCTGTTTTAAGTTCGATGCCTCCTTAGCTCACTAAATTGGTCTTTGCTTTGAGTTATAACTTCATTATGTTTTATTGAAATGGAGGAGATACTGGGAGCATCATACGACATTTTAAATATGATTTCTCAATTTTAATTGATTTCTTGTAATCCTTGGTGGAAAGTGGGCCCATGGAGGCAAATCTCAACACTATGACCAAACTCATTAACCCCTAAGACCCAAAATGGGGAAAACACTCCGTAATGATCCCGAAATGCCCCATAATGCCAAGATGTGCCTTCACCACAAAATTTTGCGTATAATGTGCCCAAAATGTTTCATGCAGGGGTTTTCTGGTCCTAGGGTTTGATTGACCCATGTTGTCCAATTTTTCCATGTGTGTAAAATTGGATAACATAAACCATCACTTAAATAATGCAAAGTCTACCATTAATAACTTCCACAAAAATCTCACCCAAATAGCTTATAAAAACCTCATGCATAGGTTGAACCATAATGGAGTTCGAATGACCAAAGAAGGAGCTTGAAATAATTATGAAAGAATAAAAATGAATTTCCCAAATGCATGCAAGTTAGCTTACTCCAGAAGCTTCTTGAGTTTCTTGAGATCATTTAATGCTAATAAAGTTTTATAGGTGCCACATAGTGGCTGGATCAACTGACTACCACCGCCATCCTATTCCCTCCAAGATAGCTTCGAAGTGATAAATGATCTGTCGAAGACAATCCCAAAATTCCGAAGTCTTTGCATGGGTCGTTTAACGGCCAATTTTATTATTAACAAATCAAAAGTCAAAGAGTATGGTCAAAGACCATGTTGAAAATCAAAAATAATAAAATTCTATGGTGTATGGTTGAAGACCATACTTCTTACCCACAATAAAATGCCAATTACCATGTCTTTAACATTCATCACTATCCTTAACACATCTGCCATGTTAATGGCTTTAATAATTTAAAACAACCATATAATTATTTGCCTTGTTGTTTTTATACCAATACACCCAACACAAGTAGTAACCAATTTACGTGAAGAAATCCGAACGATCGAGGACAAAACTAAAAAAAACAAGTTTTAGTCCAATGCATGGTGTGGTCAATCGACCGTCAAATAACCAGTATCTGAGTTATGGTTTAAACCATTTACAAAAGTTTTAATATATGCCATGTAAATAATCGAAGACCATTAAAATTAATATAATTTGACCTTGTTATACCAAGTATTGTATTTACCTTACTGATAAAAAGATTGTTAAGTCAACCTTATAACTTTTACCTTGACAATTCCAAACTTTACTTGTCCATTGTTATAGACCATCATAATGTTTTACGATCTATGACTGTTATAATGTCAAAATAAGGTTAGTAATTTAAACCATCATAATCATTTCTCATTACCAAAATGATACATTACAGCCATATACAGTTTTGCCATATTTAACAAATCATTATTTCCAGCAAGCAAGATGAACCGGAATCACATTAACAAGTACAACCAAGTAGTACACCAATGCATCAAAATCATCACACACAACAAGGTAAGGTAAACTCATACAACCTAGCAAAGCAAAAATAAGTTATAAATGTCAAGTACTCCACGAATGCTTGGCGACTATGTTGCCAGGAAACGGAAACGGAAACGCGTACGAAACACGGAAATGGCAATTTTCAAAAAACCTTGGATACGAAACGTTACGGGAAACGTCTGTACAATATATTATTAAAATATATATGTGTGTGTGTGCATAGTACTCATTTTAAAATTGTACTCCATACACCACAAAGTGATAGGAATAACTGAAAAAAAACTCAAAATATTTTGTATTCATTGAAACTATACATTATTATCATGTATACTTATCTCTAGGAGACTAGGACGTTTCGAAGGAGTTTCCGTTTCCGAAACGTTTCGGAAACGGAAACGGGGGGGCCCTAGGCGTTTCCTGGTAACAGAGCTTGGCGACAAGCGTTGTTACGCGGTTCAGCTTACATCTATGCATAAGTATGTATATCCTTTTCAGGGTATACGTACGTACGTTTAGCTGCAATATCAGCCGAGTAACAGTTCTTATCCCCTTGCCCTCAGAACCCACTTCACATACCATAACTTTATATTGCAACAAAATAGAATGACAGGGTATGATAGACCCAATGCTCCGAAGGTAAGATTTCCAAGTTTAAGCTCCACTAAACCTTGAAGAATAAAGGGGGAGAATTGAACAGCAATCCTAAAGTGTTGTTAATTTCCGGAAAAAAAATTGACAGAGGCGAAAAAAATCGTGTTTTTCTTTTATTCCTGAACCCATGCAACAGAGAAAACTTCATGGTTAGATTTCTTCAAACAAGAGAGGTTGTTATTTAGAGGAAAGCAATTGCGTATACTTAATTAGGGAACTTGATAAGAGAAAAATATAGCCATCCATTAGCCGGTCATTTTAAGGTGAAAAAAACACTGCCATAGTCAAGTGGGAAGTTACTATTGGCCAAGGATGAGTGATGAAGTGAAGAAGTTTGTGCAAATTTGTAGAGTTTGCCAACATGGCGACTAGAAAATTCTGAATACATGTTTATATCAGCCATTGCCAATACCAGAAAGAGGTTGGGAAGATGTGAGAATGGTTACTTTCTTAGGCTTCCATGAACTCAAAAAGGTAATGACTAACTATGTTGTTGTGAATAGATTTTCAGACATGGCACACTTTATAGCTTGCAAAACTACTAGTGATGTTGTCCATGTTACAACTTTGTTTTTCAAGTAGTGAGGTTGCATGGTCTACCTATGAGCATTGTCTCAGATGGAGATACAAAATTTGTGGGGTATATTTGGATAACTTTATGGAGAAATTTGGGCACAAGGATGAGTTTCAATTCAGCTTACAACTCCCAAATGGATGGACAAACAGAGGTTTTGAATAGAAGCCTCATAACAATGTTGAGATGCTTGGTTGAGAACAAGCCAAGAGAATGGGATGCACTTCTAGAACAACTCGAGTTTTCTTAAAATAACTCAATTAATAGAAGTACAGCCAAGAGTCCATTTGAGATTGTGTATGGTTACAACCCTAGAGGTGTGTTGGGGTCTAGGGTCGAAACGGTTATAGTTTTTGCATTAAGAAACATTCACCGTTCCTGCACAAGCCTTTCAACCAAGCTTGCTCTTGATCATCTCACCTGAAACACAGTACAACAGACGCAGTGACCTCAATGTTGTAGAGTGACACAGAGGGACCGGTTACACTAATCGCTACACAAATCAGCGGTTAATTCATGCAATAGGTGCACAACATAAACAAACACACATTTACAAGAATACACCCACAAAACCCTTGTTTTTCATTATATTCTCATTAGCCAATGAATCTTTACATCAATAAGCACGCAAAATACATTATCATCACATCAACAATGCTTAAAGAGCTCATGCAACAACATGGCCTTCTCCCATGAAGCCTCCTCAGATCTTTCACCTCTATCTTTGAACCTACACTCCCTGATCACTCCGTAACCTGCAATCTTTGATTCCATCTCTTCCGTGTGCACTATCTCTCTCTTTTTTCAAAAGTCAGACCCAATCCTCTATTTATAACCTCCGCAGATACCCAAATATTCCAAGAGGATCGTTTTGCGCTCTACTGACACTTAGTCGGCACACATTAACCCGCCCGATTGGGTCTAGGCTGTCATGCACTAACCTGCTTGGTTGGATTCTGATTGGCAAGCACCCATCATATCCTTCGATCCCTAATCATCCACAATTCCTGCATTGCCACATGTCCGTGGATCTTCTCTAGCTCTTCTTGAGGAACGACTATGCTTTGCAATGTGTTTGTTTACTCCACATGTGTCACTCATGCAGTCAATGTATGGTATGATCTGCAAACCCCCTGCCAACAAGGTGTTGCCAAGCTAAGAGACAACTGATTTGAGTAGTACAAGTGTTGTAGCTAAAGACTTTGTTGAGTATATGCGTGAGTTACATCAGCAAGTGAAGGAAAAAGTTGGAGAAGAGCACTATCAGATACAAGCATCATGCTGCTCTCCAGAAGAGAGAACACGAATTGGAAGTTGGAGGCTATTTTTGGCTCGTTTGAAAAAATAATGGTTCCCAAGAGGAACATATTACAAGCTCAAATGGAAGAAAATTCTGCCATGTCAGATTATGGAGAAAGGTAGGCACAAGTTTGAGTTTCAATTCAGCCTTTCATTCCCATAAAAATGGACAAACAGAGATTGTGAATAGAAGCCTTAGACACTTGTTGAAATGCTTTGTTAGGAACAAGCCAAGACAATGGGATACAATTCTAGCACAAGCTGAGTTTTCTTAAAACAACTCAATCAATAGAAGTACATCCAAGAGTCCATTTGAGATTGTGTACGGTTACAACCCTAGAGGTGTTGCTAAGCTGATAACAACTCAATCAATAGAAGACATAACTGGTTTGAGTAGTGGAAGTGTTGCATCAGAAGACTTTGCTCAGAATATGCATTAGTTACATCAACAAGTGAAGGAGAAGTTGAAGAAGAGCACTATGAGATACAAGCATCATGCTGATCTCCAAAGGAAAGAATAATGATTGGAAATTGGGATCTATTTTTCGCTCATTTGAGAAAATAACAGTTCCCAAAAGGAATGTGTTACAAGCTCAAGTGGAAGAAAATTGGGTCATGTAAGATTCTGAGAAACCTTGCAGAAAACACATGAGGGATAAAACTCCCAAATGGGGTTGATATCTCTCCTACATTCAATGTGTGGGATTTGTACCCTTACCATGCAGGACAGAGAGGCTATGAGAACGCAAGTTCAAATTCTTCAAAGTCAAATTGGAAACATCAGCTACCTGAGAAGGTAAGAGAGGATATTGAGATGATGATTTATTCCAAGATCATCAAGAAGAAGAGAGAGAATGAGTATCGAAAGTACCTAATGAAAACAAAAGATAGAACAACTAGAAGATGCAACTTGGATAAGTGCATTTGAGATTGCCAAACATCGAAAGACAATGGCATAGCTCACAAAATGTTCATGAGTTGGAGCTCAAGGTCATTTCACTTATGTGGGATGTGTAATATAAGAGGATTTGGTTCCACAAGCAAACTTGCATCAACCAAAAACAAAGTGCAATTTGTGCATGTGTGTTCGCATCTTATTGCCTTGTCAACAACATTGCACACATCAAGGTTGAACAAATAGATCGAGGAGCATCCCTAGAGGTCCACACAAGCAGTTCTTGTCATCTAGTGGCAAAAACATGGTTGAAGCAGGTGACGGATTTGAAAATGTCAATTTGCATTAACCGGTGGATATGTAGCCGCCCAAGTGATTTTGCAACCACCAGTTTACATAATGTGGTGGTTTCCACATCATGAAATTGTCAGTTGTCATGTGTTTCCAAGGTGCTTAAGAAAGGGAAGAGGCACTACAAGGTGTCAGTGATTGTCAAGGAAGATTCAAATTTCTTCACATTGGGGATTTCAAGTTGGAAAAATGGTAAAACAAGCAAGGTAGAGCCAAGAAAGAGAAAGATATCAGCTAGGAGCTTATAGGGGGGTACTATCCAAATCCAAAACATAGGACTGTGACAAAGTCTACTTCAAGACTAATATTTAATGTTTTATCATCTACTTAGAGACTGATATGTAATGTGTTTTCATCTTTGTATGTTTTCTAATTCAATAAAGTAAATACCTACATTACCGGAAATGTGGCTGGGGGCCTCGAGAGCGGGAGCGGCGGTGGGAGCGGCCAGGGAGCGACCAGGGGCTGCTCCCTGCCCGCTCCCACATGCAAAAAATGTATTTTTTAATTAATTTTTTTTTTTTTCATGTTTTTAAAGCCCCACAACAATAAAAAAATTAAAAATTCTTCTAATCTAAAACCTAAAAGCTAACTCTTAAAACAATAAAACAAAAGAACAACACAAAAACAAAACATAAAGCAAACAAACTCACATTGTGGCTCTCCAAAATTGCATTGTGCTTGTCTAGGGTTTGAGGAGCTATTGCTAAGCTTGTAGGAGTGTGAAGGAGCTGCAAAGCCGTACCTGGCCGTTTCCGCAGCCCTCTGGCTGCTCCCTGCCCGCTCCCACATGCAAAAAACATATTTTTTAATTAATTTTCTATTTTTTTCATGTCTTTAAAGCCCCACAACAATAAAAAATTAAAAATTCTTCTAATCTAAAACCTAAAAGCTAACTCTAAACAATAAAACAAAAGAACAACACAAAAACAAAACATAAAGCAAACAAACTCACATTGTGGCTCTCCAAAATTGCATTGTGCTTGTCTAGGGTTTGAGGAGCTATTGCTAAGCTTGTAGGAGTGTGAGGAGCTGCAAAGGAGGAGGATTTGTGGAGGATTTGTGAAGGATTTGTAGTTTACTAAGTGAAGGTAAGTTTTTTTTTTAATTTCTAGCCTTGTTTCTCTATTTTATTTTATTTTATTATTTAATACAAGAGTGCGCGGAGGACGCGAACCGGCTGAATCGGGCGAATCGAAAGAATTTGTCCCAGATAGCACTGGGACATTTGGGACAAATGGACGTGAAGGACGTGAACCGGCTGGTTCGGCTGAAACGGGAAACTTCAGCACAAGGACAAGTGGGACAAAGGGACGTGCGGGACATAGATAGCCAAAAGAGCCGAAAGCCAATCAGATCACGCCACGTGTAACCGGCAGAAAAGCGACGAGGAAGCCCATTTCAGGCGGATCGGAGGATTCTATCCCACGAAGCACTGGGACATCTGGGACAAAAGAATGCGGTGGACGTGAAAATCCGGTAGGCCCGTGGACAAATCACAGCATGACACGTGTCGCCAAGGAAAAAAGGTTCAAAAAGTCAAAGGGGCGAGTTTTCGAGCACTGATCCGAACCAATGAAATAGTGCCACGTGTCCAAGTTTAAGAGGCCCACAAGAAAAGCACGTGAAAAGGTGGAGAGAGGGAATTACTCAGTGAATCAGGGCCTGCCACGTGTCGTCTAGATGGCAGAGCGTGGGAAAAGATTTTAAAACCTGTTCTTGCCTGTTTTGTGCCCTAAATCTTCAAACCTTCGTATCTTTCGATCCAGAGCTCAGATTTACACGTTCTTTATATCAACGGAAAGCTGTTGAAATTCTCTACATGATTCTAGAATTAATCTCACATTTTGGTGTAGTTTGGAGGGAGAAAATTAAGAAAACGTCTCTGACGCATGGTGATAGATAGAAGTAATGCTTCAATAACCAACTTTAATGCAGCAGACAGCTCGCCGCTCCTGTTAGACTACCCGCCATTTTTCCAGGATCTACCACTTCTGTCATAATGAGATGATTTTTAAATGCTACCAAGAAGTGGTTGGGGCAGATTCTAGATTTCCTCTCTCTTCTCTCTCTCATTTCTTGATATATATTGTAAAGAGAGCTCCTTTAAGCGGTTAGACATTCTTGTTTTGCATCCTCCCTTATTCCCTCGCTTGCCAGAGAATTTTTGGAGCTTTCAAACCTCCCATATGGGTTGTAATGCCAGTCTTTTTTACCTCTTGGCCACTGCAATGTACTGTATCGACTCTTAAGCAATAATATATGTGTTGTGATTGACTCTCGACCCTCTCATGTATTCATTGTTGTCAATTTGATCTCTTATTGCAGTTTGGTTACCTGTGCATGGTGTTTGTATTGCATCTATATGGTCTATGTTAAATTTGCAAAACGAGTGTCTAACATTCCTCGGTGCATCACCTTTTTAGTTTAGGTTTTATTCTATGCATTTCCTTACCCTGTCTCCTTGGCAAGTTAGATTAGGTTTTAGCAAACCCTCTGCATTTTTTGTGTGCATTTGAACAGAGGAATAGGAACCGGCCTTCTTTGGAGAATCTTTTCTCATCTTTACAAGTCCCACACTTGGAGAAAAGATTCTATGTTGTGCAATCACACTAGATGCCTGAACATCAACCTAGAAGCCTGATCTACATCCAGGGGTGCTGTGAGTCTGCAACAATAGTTTTGGCACGCCCGGTGGGAGCTAGAGGTCTCATTTTTATTGCAGCAAAGTTGATATGCATCTGCTGCAGTTTTCTTGCTTATAAGAGCTATTATTTGCATATCTGGTGACTCTAAGGGGAAGAATCAACTGGTTTCAGCAGTGCAGACCTAAAAAATCATGAGAAAAATCACCACAAGGTCAAGAGTCGGAGAAGAAGAAGTGCTGTTTGAATACCTGCAGTTATCTCCAAGAAGAAGGCAAAGAGGAAGAATGATTCAAAGGTCTCCATCTCCACCAAACAGAACTCTCTCAACTCCTCCACCTGATAGGCCTTTTATTCAATATACAAGGGTTTTAAGACCGATTAGAATGGCTCAGAACAATCCCTACATCAACTTCATAGGTAGCAGTCCATTTGCTCTCAATGCACAACACCCAGTTCCTATTGCAGCCTTGAAGAACATTCCCTACTTCATCGGAGAAAATCAGACTACTCCAGGTGATCATGTTAAAGATATTGCTAACCTTTGTGCAATCCATGAAATCAATGAAATGCAAGTGGCTGTCAAGTTACTGGCATCTTCCTTCAAGGGTAAAGCATTACAATGGTTTAGGAGCCTTGGAGCTGGTTCTATCACAAACTCGAATCAGCTGTGTATTGTACTTCATGAGCAATTTGGAGAGAAGGGAGACAACTTGTCTCTTTTGGAGCAGCTGACAACTATCAAGAGAGACCCCAACAAGTAGCTGACTAACTTCAACTTCAGATTTCAAAGATCTTGGGATAGGATTCCAGTGGCAGTCAGACCAACAACAGAAGGTGCTTTTCTATATTACCTTAAAGCTTTGAATTCTGATATTTCTATGTTAATTCAGTCCATGGGAGGCACAACAATCCCTATGGCTTATAGCATTTCCATTAGAGCTGAAAACTATCTTATTCAAGCTGGTAAACTGGCTCCTAGGCCTCCCATGCCCTTGTATCCAAACTTAGAAAATCCAAGCACTAGTCAAGCACCCACTTTGGCTCCTATTCCCACTCCTAGAAATCAAAGTTCAAGTGAAACTTCCACTTCATCTCTAAGTGCTTCGAATGAACTCTAAGAGGTCATGAAACAGTTGTAAAATTTGGGAAATGAGCTGGTTACTATCAAAAGACAGCAAGCTCAAAGTGCTAGACCGTATCAGCCTCAAGCACAGTACCAGGCTAGGCCCCCATACCAAAAAAATAGGCCACCAACTCAGGCTACAAATATGAATCAAACAAGGCCTCCTGCCAATAGACCATTCCAGCCCTATAATCCAAATGCCATATCTGCCTCTAAGGCGTTAGTGCCAACACAGAATAACATGGCCCAAGAATATGATTGGAGCTTTCCATGTAACGAGCCTCATAACCAATCCATGTGTTTCAATGGTGCTCTCAATCAAGCACTGATGGTGACAACTACTGGTGTGGAGGGCGAGGGTAGTTAAGGAAACAGTCAACAACAAGAAACATTCCAACAAAAATCAGCCCCAAATGACACCACGTTGGTGAACTGGCAAGCAGAAGATTTCTGTGGCATGAATCAAGAAGTTTCTCAAGGTGTCGCAGCCAACATAAGGTCAAAGAGGAGAAATTTGGGTGAAGAACAGCCATTAGCCCCAGCCAATCCACCACCTTCCATGGCTCCACAAATGATTGGCAAGTAGAGTCCAGTTTCAAATACAAAAGGGCAGCCAAGAACAGCCCCTAGGCCAACTCAAATGCCAACTGTTGCTGCCCACGTACAAGGAGTAAGTGTACAAACCAAGGGACAACAAAAGGATACTTCAACCCCATTCAGTATCATTAAACAGATGAAGAAGACTAACGTCAATATATCAATGTGCGAATCCCTATCCATCCCAGGACAAAGAGATCTGCTGCAAGCTGCCATGAAGGATTGGACAACTTCGAATCAACAGGTTCAGATGCAAGACAAAGTGCTTACAAATGCTGCCCAGCCTGAAGAAAGCCATGGAGGGAAACCAAGTAAAATGTTGAAGCCCCCTCCTTTCTATGTTTCATTAATCATTGGGGATAAACTACTACACAATTGCATGATTGATTTCGGGGCAAGTAGCTCAGTGATGCCCAAGCTGGGTCTCCAATATAAAGTAATATCTAAAGGGGTAGTGCAATTGGATGGGACAGCAATAGCAACAATTGGAGTGATTAAAAACTTGAGTCTTACCTTGCATGCATGTCCAAATGTTGTTGTCTTACAAGATATATCAATCATAGACCTTCCACCACTCTTTTCCCTTTGCTTGTCAAGGGACTTCACAGCCAAGATTGGGGGGTATTTGTTTGCTGATTGGTCTCACATGCTGTTTAGAACAAGGTATGGAACTAAGGCTACAATTAGGTCTTAACCTATTGCAAACTTCCATATTGAGCCTTACACTCCTAGTCAGATTAATGCCAATTGCTTAGCATTTGATCAAGAAGATCACCCTAGTACTGATGAGGCTGACACCAAGGTTGGAAGTATCTCGGACCTAACTCTCGATGAATGGGAAAAAAAGATACATGCTTTTGATCCCTATCAAGAAGTAGAAGAATCTGAGCTGGGAGTCTATTGTATACACGAAGAAAATCAACCTGTTCCTAGCATCACCAAGCCAAGCCATAATGATGACAATGAGGTATGGCGGCTGTTTTTTGACGGATCAAGGAGTAGGCAAGGTGCAGGAGGTGGAGCCATGCTTGTTTCACCTCAAGGCATCAAATATTATTCAGCTTTTCATTTCCAGTTTTCTTGTTCAAACAACACAGATGAATATGAGGCCTTGATTCATGGACTTCATTGGGCTAGGAAAAAGGGATAAAAAACTTGCAGGTGTTCGGGGATAGTGAGCTAATCATCAACCAAGTTAGAGGACAACATGCTACGAAGAACGACTTGCTGAGGAGCTACAAGAATAGGGTATGGGACCTCATTGAGGATTTTGAAGCTTTCAACATTGTGTTTATACCCAGGAAGAAAAATGAAGCCGCGGATAGGCTTGCAGCAGTTGGAGCAAGGTTTGATGTGGTTGACAACATCAAAAGGGAAAAAACACAGCCACATATCCATGTGATTGTGAGGCCAGCAGTTCCAGATAATAACACAAGCTGGCAGGTGTTTGAGAATGATCAACAGATTGTCAATTTTCTACAGGAAGAGGCTAAATTCTCAGCTAGAAATCAGGACAGATTAGAGCAGCAATATGGGGATCAAGTAGTGTAGCTACGAACAAACAAGCTTCCTAAGGGTTTAGTAACATTGGAGTCTATCTTCAACCCTAACGACCAGTTCCGTAAGGAAAAGGCTAACATACAGGTCAAGAGAGAAGATTCAGAGCCAATTCTGGTTGGGGAAGGCAAAATACTTCAAATTGGTAAAGTTGCCACTGAGCAAGAGAAATCAGATTTCATACATCTTTGCCAAGAATTTCCAGATGTCTTCACTTGGAGCTATGAAGACTTGAGAGGATTCAATCCGAAGTTGGCACAACATACCATAGAATTGGATCCAGATGCTAAGCCCATTAGGCAGAAGTAGAGACCTGTTAACCCTCACATTGAGCCTCTAATGAAGAAAGAGCTAAATAAGCTAATAGAGGCAAGCATTATATTCCCGATCAAGCACTCAAGCTGGGTTGCTAACTTGGTTCCGGTCAGGAAGAAGAGCGGAGAAATCAGGTTGTGTGTGGACTTCCGAGACCTCAATAGGGCATCTCTCAAAGATCATTACCCGCTTCCTTCAATGGAACAAATATTGCAAGTAGTATCCGGTTCAGAGAGATTCTCTCTCCTAGATGGCTACTCAGGGTATAATCAGGCGATGGTGAAAGAAGATGACCAATTCAAGACGGCTTTCACAACCAAATGGGGAACCTATGCCTACAAGAAGATGCCATTTGGACTATCAAATGCTGGAGCCACCTTCCAAAGGGCAATGGGTATGACATTTAAGGGGTTGATCAACAAAATAGTTCTGATATATCTTGACGACATCACTATATTCTCAAAGAATGCAGCAGACCATCTCTTTCACCTCAGGCAAGTGTTTCAGAGATGTAGAAGATTTTGGGTATCATTGAATCCCAAAAAGTGCATATTCTTGGCTCACGAGGGAAAAATTCTAGGCCATATTGTTTCAAAGGAAGGGTTGACGATTGACCCAGAACGGGTTGAAGCAATTCAAGCATTTCCAGTGCCAAGTCACAAGAAGGCTCTTCAAAGCTTCTTGGGAAGGATCAATTTTGTCCGCAGGTTTGTTCCAAACTTTGCAGCTCTCGTAAAGCCAATAATGCTGATGTTAAAGAAGAGCATGGCATTTAAGTGGACATCTGAAGGCAAGGCAAGTTTTGAGGCAATAAAAGAGGCTATATCTCAAGCCCCAACTCTCGTCAATCCAGACTTCTCCAAGGACTTCGTGCTATATGCCTTCGGTGGTGGAGACACAATTTCTGCAATCCTGGCACAACAAAACAAAGAAGGATTAGAACAACTAGTTGCTTTCTTCAGTCAAGGCTTGGAGGAATACGAAACTAGATACTCTTTCATTGAAAAGCATGTACTTGCAGTGATCAGGAGTTTAAAGAAATTCAGGCACCTAGTCTCAAACAACAAGATCCAATTATTGGTCTCTCATGCGGGAGTCAAGGACTTCCTTCTAAACAAGGATCTGAATGAGAAGCGTGCAGGGTGGATAACTTTTGTCATGGAATATGACATCGAGATCAAGGTCACCAAACTAGTATGTGGAAAGGGACTATGTGAACAACTAGCCTTGAGTCAACAGGTTGAAGCAGGTGATGAAAAAGAGACTGTCTTGGTACTACAGGATGGCCAAGAACATGAAAATGATGATGTGCCTACTCCTTGTTGGACTCAGAATATGATACACTTCCTACAGACAGGACTATGCCCTCCGGAAATGAGCAAAGCAAGGAGGAGATACTTCAGATTACAAGCCATTCCATATGTGCTTGTTGATGGTGTTTTGTTTAAGAAAGATATCAATGGGGTTCTATTGAGGTGTATTGGGACTGGTCAAATTGAGAGGGTGTTACGAGATTTTCATGATGGAGATTCTGGAGGACATTTTGCCCCACGAGTAATAGCTCTCAAGATAATAAAGGCAGGGTATTATTGGCCCACGGTGTTTAATGACTGCTATACATGGATAAGAAAGTGTAAGAAATGTGCACTCTTCACAGGAAAAGAAATACTAGCAGGGCTTCCATTGCACCCAATCTTCATTGACCAACCATTTCTGCAATGGGGATTGGACTTCATCGAGGTCATCAACCCAAACTCAAGCCAAGGCCACAAGTGGATTCTCATGGCAACGGACTACTTCACCAAGTGGACTGAAGCAATAGCACTCAAAGAGGCAAACGAGTCTAATATACTAGAATTTTATGAAGGAATAGTGACCAGGTTTGGTGTGCTGGCCACTATCATATCAGACAATGCATTGGCATTCATAGGTTCCAAGATTACAGAATGGGATGTCAAGAATGGAATCTACTTGAGCACCTCTTCCAATTATTACCCACAGGGTAATGGACAGGCAAAGTCCACGAACAAAAATTTGCTAAGAATCATCAGGAGGACTCTGGATGAAAATCAAAGAACATGGCATACCAAGCTAAAATCAGCATTATGGGCTGACAGAATAACACCAAAGAGGTCTATAGGTAATTCCCCTTACAAGTTGGTCTATGGAAAAGAGGCAGTATTGCCTATATCATTAGAACTGCCTGCATTGGAGTTCATGAAGCAGTTGGAGTTGGCTAAATTCGAACCTATGGAGCCCAGGTATGCAGAGTTGATGGAATTGGAAGAAATTAGAGAACGTGCAGTTCAAACAATTGAGAAAGATCAGGCCTTAGTGAAAAGATGGTTTGATGAGAAAGCAAGAGCAAGGACCTTCCAGGAAGGGGACCTAGTTCTGAAATGGGATGCAGATCGGGCAAAACTAGGAAGGCATTCCAAGTTTGATGCCATTTGGAGTGGCCCCTACATGGTCACGAAGTGTAAGAGCAGCAATGCTTTCCAATTGGCCTCATTGGATGGTGAAGAACTGCAGATTCCAGTAAATGGAATCTATCTCAAACATTGCTATTGAAAATAAGAGGTTCACCCTTGTAAATATTATCCTAGATTTCAATTCCTCTAAGTGCGTATGCACATTGTCTTGTTGTAGTTAGGTTTCAATTTTCCTAAGTGCTTTGGCACAGGTTTTGTTGCTCCTGGGTTGGTTTTCTACATTTTAGCATGCTCTCAGAGAAGGAGTTACGGTATCGGGCTCGGGATCAGATATCAGGTTGGTTTCAGGTTATTGCCTATGACTCCATGCCCAATGGATTGCTAAAAGTCCACTGATCTTCTACCTAGCAAGCAGGTGACCCCGAAAAGTTGCCAAATTGTTATCCAAAATTCACCCCTAGGGTAAATTTTGATAACATGCATCAAATTACTTAGTCCCAGGCAAATAAATTGATTCAGGGCCAAAAAATCATGTTTCTAGGGTCCCCTCATATTTATCCTAACTCTCCTGTCCAGGTCGAAAAGGCAAGTTCTGAGAAAAGGTGAAAAGGCTGCAAAAACAAGCTTGGGCCAGGAAAAATCACGAAAAATGGCTAAGTCCTAGTCCTCGCAACGGTAGGGACGTGAGGGATATCTAGGCGCGGATCGGCCGAAAAGCCTCTAGGTGGCCCAAACAGAAAAGGGACATCTGGGACAAATGGATGTGAAATGCCCGAATCAGCCAAAAGAAAGAAAATTTGTCCAAGTCCTCTACCGGGAGCAAGCGGGACAAGAGTGCGCGGAGGACGCGAACTGGCCGAATCAGGCGAACCGGAAGAATTTGTCCCAGAGAGCACTGGGACATTTGGGAAAAATGGACGCGAAGGACGCGAACCGGCCAGTTCGGCCGAAGTAGGAAACTTCAACACAAGGACAAGTGGGACAAAGGGACGTGCGGGACGCAGATAGCCAAAAGAGCCGAAAGCCAATCAGATCATGCCACGTGTAACCAGCAGAAAAGGGATGAGGAAGCCCATTTCAGGCGGATTGGAGGATTTTTTCCCGCGAAGCATTGGGACATCCAGGACAAAAGGACGCGGTGGACGTGAAAATCTGGCTGGCCTGTGGACAAATCACAGCATGACACGTGTCGCCAAGGAAAAAAGGTCCAATAAGTCAAAGGGGCGAGTTTTCGAGCACTGATCCGAACCAATGAAATAGTGCCACGTGTCCAAGTTTAAGAGGCCCACAAGAAAAGCCCGCGAAAAGGTGGAGAGAGGGAATTACTCAGCGAATTAGGGCCTGCCACGTGTCGTCCAGATGGCAGAGTGCGAGAAAAGATTTTAAAACATGTTCTTGCCTGTTTTGTGCCCTAAATCTTCAGACCTTCGTATCTTTCGATCCAGAGCTCGGATTTACACGTTCTTTATATCAACGGAAAGCTGTTGAAATTCTCTACATGATTTTGGAATCAATCTTGAATTTTGGTGCATTTTGGAGGGAGAAAATTAAGAAAACGTCTCTGACGTGTGTTGATAGACAGAAGTAATGCTTCAACAACCAACTTTAATGTAGCAGACAGCTCGCCGCTCCTGTTAGACAGCCCACCGTTTTTCTAGGATCCGCCACTTCTGTAATAATGAGATGATTTTTAAATGCTACCAAGAAGTGGTTGGGGTAGATTCTTGATTTCCTCTCTCTTCCCTCTCTCATTTCTTGATATATATTGTAAAGAGAGCTCCTTTAAGCGGTTGGACATTCTTGTTTTGCATCCTCCCTTATTCCCTCGCTTGCCAGAGAATTTGTGGAGCTTTCAAACCTCCCATATGGGTTGTAATGCCAGTATTTTTTGCCTCTTGGCCACTACAATGTACTGTATCGACTCTTGAGCAATAATATATGTGTTGTGATTGACTCTCGACCCTCTCATGTATTCATTGCTGTCATTTTGATCTCTTATTGCAGTTTAGTTACCTATGCATGGTGTTTGTATTGCATTTATATGGTCTGTGTTAAATTTGCAAAACGAGTGTCTAACATTCCTCGGTGCATCACCTTTGTAGTTTAGGTTTTATTCTATGCATTTCCTTACCCTGTCTCCTTGGCAAGTTAGATTAGGTTTTAGCAAACCCTCTGCATTTTTTGTGTGCATCTGAACAGAGGAATAGGAACCAGCCTTCTCTAGAGAATCTTTTATCATCTTTACAAGTCCCACGCTTGGAGAAAAGATTCCATGTTGTGCAATCACACTAGATTCCTGAATATCAACCTAGAAGCCCGATCTGCATCCAGGGGTGCTGTGAGTCTGCAACAACATGTACTAAAATAAATAGTAGTGAAGCCTAAGCCTTACTTTAGGATAATTAATTACTAACTGGTATGGGGAGTTTTTTAATATTTTTAATTAAAGGGGAAGTTAATATTATTAAATAAATGAAAGTTTAAAAGAACGAGAAAAGTAGGATCAAAAGTTTCATCCTAGTTTTACGAGTATGATTTAACAAAAAAAAATATTCCATTATTTTTCTAGTTAACCTAGGTTTGTTCTAGGGTTTCGTGTGACTAATTTTAGAGGGCGTTACACTTTGTATAAATCAATTCATTCTGACATTCTGTAGTAGATAGGGTGCCTGACTCCCTGGTACCACTTTCCAGGTTGTAATATGAGATTGGTTTGAGGATGAAGTAAAAGGGGATCTTGAATTGGGAAAGGTTTGGGCATGACAACCTATTTTTGGTTGGAATGAGGTTGGTATTCTATGTGATAATGAGGTTTAAATTTGGCTTTATGATAAACACAAGTTCTATTTTTATTGGTTGATCAACAATAGAGGTTATAATACTAGATTCCTGAGACCTAGTTTATTTATAGTATACATGTCTTTAGAACTCTATTAGATTTATGTGTGTGAGAAGTTGCTCATATGGTATTTGTTTGAGGTGAGGGGCATCTCCAAGGTATACTTCCTGGTTATTCTTTATTTTTGAAGCTTCTATTGTTGAATTGTCTGTTATGATCTTGTAGGTCTGTGCCCTCTATATAGTTCTTCTCTCAACCCTTCGTACAATCCTCGGTCCAACATGAATAGAATTCATATGGTCCTTTCCTTGGTCCAACCAACATATGGTCCAGATATCATAAATAGAATAGAGGGGTGAGTGCCCCTAAATAGGTGGGGGCGGGGAAGGGAGACCAGAAGAAAGGATCCATCTCTCATCTGGAGACCAAGGCAAAAGAACTACCCTAACTAATATAGGTAGGGGCACTGATAGGTTTGTTGTGAAAGGGACCAACTGCATCATATCAAACATGGGAGAATATATTCAAGGGTAAGTCTATCATCTATCTATATAGGGTTGATGACTATAACTATAGATGCCATCCCCATATATATATATATATATATATATATATATATATATATATATGGGTATCATATAGAGATCTATCACTCACACCTCGATTGATTAGAGGTTTCTAGGGGACATATCTAGATAGGTGTCGTCATAGTTTGCGTATAAAGGGAGCACAACAACTCTATAGAATAGAGAGCCTATCGAGAGAGCCCCCCCCTCTCTATATGTAGATAGAGGGGGGGAGAGGGGGTAGGAGCACTTCGTTAATAGACTTTATCTAGATAGTGGGGTGTGCGACGTCTCTAGTTGGCATCGAAGTATATCTCAGCCGAGTGAGTTATATTTATAGGGCCATTGGCCAACCAAGATATAGCCATTTCCATTTAAATAGTTCAGGGTATGGGCCATTACCGTATAAACAGGTGCCCAGTTATGGGGGGCTTGCTACCATATAGATAGTTTAGGGTGCCCAAGCTGGAGCCATTTTTTAAGGTAACATCTTAGATTGCAAGCTTCGTTCCAATTTTGCAAAATCTTTTAGCATGGTTAAGGTATATTTTTTAAGTGCTTCAGTTTAGAATTTAAAAGAGATTATGCCTTTGAACTAATTTTAGGCTAAATGGTAATCCTTTTCTTGTAACTTAAGGTCTCCGATGTGAATTAGGGTACAACACAATGGTAGTTGAGTCTCCTCATTTGTGCTTTGATATATTTCCATGCCTTTTTCCAAAGCTTTATTTTGTCATAGGTTGGGAGTATTTTGGCAAAGGGTCGGAAAAGATAAACTGATATCTGTAACACCTATTCATTGCATTTGTTGAAACAATTTCAATGCTTAATATGGTTGTAGAAGGTTCACATTGATCAAATTTGATGAGGGTTTGCAATGACCAAATATGTACATGGTTTACATAGAACAAGAATTCATCACAAGGTTTAGAATGTTGCTAAATTAATAGAGAAAATGACCATAGTACAACCGAGGAAAGGGATATCAACAAAATATATCATAATGTCTCACGAGTAACCATCATGGTGTCATGCCCATGATTTTCATGACCCAAAACAACCATCCAAATGACTGGTAAAAATTGGGATATTTATTTAGAGCGTTAGTTACATGTTAAAAGATTAGACCAATGCTAAGCTAATCTTTTAGGACAATTAATGATGACAAGAGTGATTTCAGCTCCATTCGCGTAGGGTACAAAGATCCCTTATGTTTAAAATGAATCCAAGTCCTATAAGCTTAGTTACAAATAATCATGATAAATGTAAACTTATTCTTGCAATATGGTTTTTCAAGACCGAATCCATTAATATTATTCAACAAAAACATGACAGGTAGGTAAAAGATGGTCCATACTATCTTATGCATGAATCGGGATAATTAAGGATGACTAGAATTGGACCAAAAGCTACTTGCGCGAGCTAAGGTGTCTGGAACATAATTTCCTTTATTCCAAATCGATAAGATTAATCAAGGAGTATGAGGTATACTCATACTACTATTTATGCTAGTAAAGATGATTAAGTTTGATCCAAAAAATAGTCGCGCTAATAAAGGGCGGTAATAAAATTGTCATTTACTTGTTGTGCTAATTAGGATTACATTATAAGGAGTGAGTTGATAAGCATTATAAAAAGTTACATTTAGATTAATTTAAAAGTATATAGAAATATATTCATCAAAACATAGCACTATTTAAGTTTAACTACAATTTTCTCCCATCAAGTGGAGCAGTATCTAGTAAGAAGGAAATGGTTAGCAGACAAAGGATAGGTTGAATGTAGTACCTAGAAATGCCAAGAAACTGTTACAACCAAGGGTCTGATTAGATTGCCAAAGTAATAATTTACTCAAAATCTCTATAATTATCTAGATGATCAAAATACATTACTCCTTAACTCCAAGATACAAAATCAATTCCATTTTGATTAAATTACTTATCCATGTTAAAAATGAAGAATGGGAGGAATCAATCCCACTTGCAAATTTAAAAGTCAAATAACTAGCAATCACATGTGAAATGTATGATGGAAAAACCAAAGGGGATATTTTGAAGGAATCAAATTGGAGGGAGTGAAACAACAGGAGAGGAAGAGGGGTGAAGAAGTAGGGGTTTGAGGGTGGGAATAATGGAATGGGGAAACAATGTGAAACTCAACCCTCCAGCAATACGATGTATGTGCTCAAATTTATAGTTGTGATCTTGCACGAAATTTTATCATTAAATTAAAGGGTCCAAAATTAAAAATGGGGGAATTCCAATAAGTTTTAGGTTAAAAACCCAATGAAAATGCTTTATTTTTGTACTACTGTGTAGCCCACCTTTTTAGTTGTGAGCTCTAGCAACTACAAGAAATAATTGATGTACACAAAATTGTCAATAATTGAGCTCGTACATCGATTGGTTATATGAGCAACAAGTAGAAAATATATGACGATTGAGGTCAAAAAGTTAAGATTTTTGATTGTATGACATTAAGTTTTTTGAGATACCTGACGAGGACATGAATGGAAAGTTGGAAATGGACAAGTGAGAATTAAATAATTGTGGATCCAACATGATAAAGAAAATAAATAACATAACATAACTTTAAATAGAAAGTTGAAACCTATATGTTCATTTGTAGCACATAACAAAGAGATGATGGTTAATATTTGTTAAAGATGTGATAATCAAGATTTTATAAAGAGTTGGCGGCATGTGCTAGGGAGTGTGTAGTGGTGGAAAAATAGTGACTACCATAAAATTGGGGTTAGTATTTTTTTTTCCAGCGTCAACGGTTTGAAGTGGGTAGTGTTTAATTTGTTAGAAAAGGAAAAGACGTGAATGGAATTTTGGAAATAAAATAAGGGGAAAAAAATACCTGCATATCCCACCCTATGGCTTAAAATGTTCCTACCCAAATATTATCAGTTTTATGTGCTCTGCAGTATTGTCTCAAACTTGCTTGCATTGTTCACATGAGTTCAATTGGTGCTTTAAGGTGCCACAAAAGAGGAAAATCCATTAGGAAAAAGGTATAAAACCCAACGACACCGTTTTCTTCTTGTAGAAATTTGCAAGCCCCCTTCTTCAGTTGTATGAGAGAAATTATCTGTTGGTCATACTTTATATTTTTTTATTTTTTTTCAACTTCAAGGTTGTTAATTGGACGACATTTAATTTGGTAGATAAAACTAGTATATGAATGAAAATTAGACATTAAATGATGGAGATTACATACTTTCCTACCCCGTACCTATTCCATAGAAAAAATTATTCCAATGCAAAGAATATGTGTTATATGTAAATGCCAAGTAGATTTTATCTTACAATCAAGCTTCGATATATTTTTATTTCATGGAATCAATGTTTTCGATTGGACAATTTTTAATTCGATAGATAAGATGTAGACATGAATGGAATGTTGGAAATCAAAATGTGTTAATTAAATACCTGCATGTCCCACATCCATTCCATGGATCATATTGTTCTTACCCAAATAATATATGTTATTTGTGCTCTATTTAAACATTTTAATGTCACAAAGAGGTAAAAAAATGGGAAAACTCTAAAAGGTTTAAGGTTTGAAACACAATCTGAATGCTTGTGCCTTATAGCGATTTGTAGCCTCCGTATTGAGTTGCAAGCTCAAGTAATTATAGGAAAATAGGTTCTATGTGAACAAACATTGATGTTTGAGGCCTTCAAGTGATTAGATATATTAGCGAAAGGTAGATTTTATTTTTCAATCAAGATTTTTATTTTTTGTTTCAAATCATTAAGGCTTACGATTAGAAATCATTTAATTTGATATCTAAGATGTATAAATGAATGGAATGCTGGAAATAAAAATATGGGAATTAAATACTCGCTTGTCTCACACCTATTCGAAAGAACAGATTGTTCCTGCACAAATAATATCTATAACATGTGCTTCACCTAGTCATCTATACCTCGTGCACATTATTCACATATGTGTATTGCGAGATCTAAGGGGCTAAAATAAAAAATGTTAAGAAATCAACTGGGGCCAAGTTTGAAACCTAGCCACATATATACTTCTTATAGTACTTTACATGCACGATTTTTAGTTTTAAGCATGAGTGATTGCAAACTAGCAAGTGATGTAAGAAATAATCATTGATAATTGAGCCCCTCCAGGGAATGGAAATATGAACAAAAGGAATATTTTATTGTTGATTGAGGTTTACTATTTTTTTATTTTACTTTTTTATGGTGTCAATTTTTTAGTTGTATCACATTTAATTTTCTAGACAAGGTGAAGACATGGAAGGAAAGTTAGAAATAAAAATGTGGGAATTAAAACCCTGCATATCATGCACCTATTCCATAGATCAAATTCTTCCCAGCCAAAGGAAATATACTACATTTTCTCCATTGTATTGTCTCGATCTTGCTTCCATTACTCACATGAGTGTAATTTAACACTTACAGTGGCCAAAATAAAAATTCCCATCTTCTCGGTTGTCGAGATCTCACATTGGAACCGCACTTGGGGACAAATATTTGCACTAAAAAGCCAAGATTGTGATGCCTCCTCTCAGACGTGACTACAACGTTGGGTTTGCCAATTTTTTCACAACCAGTTGTGCCAATAGCTCAACTAGGGCACTAAAGTTCTGTGGGTCTTCATTTTGTGATATTGATTGAAATTATTTACCTTTCCTAAATAAACATCATAGATGTTTATTTTCCCCTTCTAAAAAATGGTCAACTGCGCAGTACTAGTACCAAATTGCTTTCCTGATAAATTTACAAAAATAATATGTATAAATAAAAGATGAAATACTCAATGCTCACAGTAAATTAAATTTTAGGGAAGAATAAAAGTAAAAGGAGCGTGCACATATGAATACATGGAATTCAGAAGAGAATGATAAGACATTTCCTTCAATGGTTAGCTGTATGGAGACGGACAACACAAACGTCTGTGATTAAATCAGTACGTGAATGACCACACACACTATGCCATTGTACCATTTGATTTGCATCGATATGAAATGTATGGTCGTTGTCAGAATCAACCACTTGCCCTCCCCTATATATTATTTGGAGTACGCATTCAATGTAAAAAATCCACTTAACAAGTGGCTTAATTTAGTTTTGTTGAGAGCCCCTTGATTCAAAGGGCTCTTAACCATAGCTTTTAGGTTAGGGTAAGAAATCCCTACTTTTTTTGGAGCTTTATTTCTAAATTCTTTTCACATTTTCCTCTCATTTATTTTATGTTGTTGTAGATAGTATAACTTCCATGGAGACAAAAACAAGATCTTTATTTGTTTTTATAGATTTTACATTCTATCTCATTCGAATACCCTACTAGAGTTTAGAGAGGGGAGATGATAAATACATATACCTATTTATGTGTAAAAAAAACACCTTTTTTTATTCTTTTAATCACACACACACAATACAATAAATTTGAGGTAAAATGGTCCCTATAACAAGTTGTGAGTATTGCATTTTCGTTTCGTTTTGTTTTTGTTTTAGCTTATAATGTGTGTATGCACACGATGACATGGCGAAGAGATAGAGGAAGGGGATGTATGGCCATATTGTGTAGGGTGAGAAGGAAGCTTAGAGTGGTTGGGTTGTGAGAGGCTTGTCTACAACTTGGGAGAGGGGGTCACGACTAGGTTGTGGGCCCCATTCTTGTCTCAATTTACCTTTAATTGTATTTGATTAAATAGCCTCACACACACACACACACACACACACACACACACACACACACACACACACACACACACACACACACACATATAAATGTATTCCCTCATTAAATATCTAAATATATATATTTAAAAATAATCATTTCCTTATATACACACATCTTCTTGTATGCACAAGTATACACCTTTATTATTTTTATTTTTTTTATAATACTTAATTTTATTTATTTGAACAAGATACATAAATAGTATCATACATCCATATATCTCTAAAAGCAAGGAAACATTTAATCTCATGGTTTGTAAATAAATAAAGTTTATAATTATTGTAGTGAAATTAAGTAGGTGTATCACTCAACCAAAATACAATTCCTACACAGAGGACTTGGTAACAAGAGCATGGACCAATTTTTTAATTTTTTAAAAATAACCAATATAAAACTATATAAAGATGTAAAAAAGAAAGTGGGCGATGCAAAGATGGAAAACTAAGGGCTATTTGGTTACTAAAACCATGTCTAAAGGATTTTTCTTCGCCATATTCAATCAACAATCAGATTTGGAATCAGTGCTATTGAGAGGACCTTGGTGCATGGGCAATATGAGACTCTTTTTAAAAAGATGGTATCCAGGATTCAACCCCATCGCTAAAAATATTCACACCATACCCATATGGTGTAGACTACCTAGGCTTCCTTTTCAGTTTTGGGATGATGAGATCTTGCTAATGTTAGGAATATCTATGTTGTAGTGTGAACATAGAATATTATGTAAGTGATTATATTATCTAGGATAATATAATATGTGTTGTAATAATTAATTACATTATTGTAAATGTAATTATGAGTGGGTGAGTAAATATTGTTATGAGTTGTTGAGTAAACAAATCATTAACAATATTAGTTTTGTGAGAAACAAAATCTCACGTACAATAGCATGGAGTTGTTTTAGGAGTTATGTGTGGAGATATTTATGGAGATTATATCTCCTTAAATATAGGAACAACATCTCCTATTTAAATGGATTTAATAATTCCTATGAATGTAGCAAGAATAAAGAGTAAGATTTCAAATTTTCTTTATGCAATTATGATATTAATTTTTCATTTGGTAACAGAGCAGGTTTGATGCAAGAAATTTCAGTGCTTTCATGATCAAATTCGTCTCAAAGAATATATCATAGTTTTCGTTTCCGGATGTGAATTTTTCTATAAATTTTCATGCAAAATCATGTGCTAGTCAAGAAACTACAAAAGAAATTTCAGTAGAACCCAATACGTAGTTTGGAAGAAATATGGATTTTACTATGCAGCTATCAAATTAAGCACATCAATTCTTCTACTGAAAGTTTTCTCCAATTTTCAATAATGTTGAATTGTTAATACAAGTTCTTGACTTGCTTGGAGGTTAAAAGGTATTCAATATAAAATTTTAAAGTACTTGATTCAATTTTGTATTTTTTTATCAGTATTGTACAAAATAATGGAGAAACTAAATCTGATTGAAATGTTTGAAGGACAAGATTTCCATACATGGCAACTACAGATGCAATTACATTTAATAGAAAAGGATCTATGGGATGTGGTGAAGTCTAATTCAACTCCACCCACTGGAGGAAATGAATTGGCAAAGTGGAATGCAAAAGATCAGAGAGCATTGGGTACCATTGGTCTGGGCTTATCAAAAGCCTATCTACATCATGTGGATTTCACAAAATCTGCAAAAGAAATTTGGGAGTCTCTTAACAAATTGTTTGGTTCTGAAGCTGAAATGGCAAAGACTACACTGAAGCAATGCTTATACGGGTTGAAAATGGAAGAGAACTCAAAAATGGAAGATCATATAAGTAAGTTTCGTTCTTTGCCAAATCAACTAGCTGGAATTAAAGAACATGTAAAAGATGATGATGCTAAAGCTATTCTTCTTAATAACATGCCTAAGAGTTACTCAAATATTGTATTTACTTTGAGTAAAATTACTATTAGTCTAGAAGGAGTGATTTCTACATTGTTAGAACAAAGCAGTCATGAAGAACATGAAGAAGTACTATATGTAGGAAAAAAACCTAGCTCCTCATCTAAGAAGGAAAAACATAAACCAAAGAAGGTTCCTTCACATGGAAAAATAAAATGCTTTTATTGTAATGAGATTGGGCATGTAATACTGAACTGTAAAAAGAGAGCTCAGGATCTTCTTGATGACAAGATAGATCAGAAATCCCTTCTAGCTGAAGTAGAAACTGATTGGGAAGTCTACTCAACTGATGAAGAACTTTCATGTCCTAGTGATGAGGATTTCCTATGGTAGACTCTTTTCTTGTTGGAGGAAGGAGGAAAATCAATGTCCTCTCGTCATTCACCAACGATGGGGTCGTAGACAGATGTGGTGATATTTTATTTCAGTTATGTGGTGTGTTTACACACAAGGGGGTGAAACTAGTTTCATGTTTTGATTTTAATGTGTTCACATAGACTAACAATAGTTCCTGAGTGTCTATTTGGTGTGGAAGAAGCAAACTGCTTGACTTAGCTTACAGGGGCAAATCATCTACGTACGGTCCTCTGACTATCGTACGGTCCTCTGACTGCCATACTTCGTTGGAAGGTGATTAGTTGATGAAGATGTTCATATGACAAGGATGATCATTAGCAGCAAGATCTAGATAGCAAGATCCAGTAGCAATGGCTACTCCGACAAGTTTGATGTTTCCAGGAGCTCTTACCCCATGTTCACACTAAGGGGTCGAATGTTAGGAATATCTATGTTGTAGTGTGAACATAGAATATTATGTAAGTGATTATATTATCTAGGATAATATAATATGTGTTGTAATAATTAATTACATTATTGTAAATGTAATTATGAGTGGGTGAGTAAATATTGTTATGAGTTGTTGAGTAAACAAATCATTAACAATATTAGTTTTGTGAGAAAACAAAATCTCACGTAAAATAACATGGAGTTGTTTTAGGAGTTATGTGTGGAGATATTTATGGAGATTATATCTCCTTAAATATAGGAACAACATCTCCTATTTAAATGGATGTAATACTTCCTATGAATGTAGCAAGAATAAAGAGTAAGATTTCGAATTTTCTTTATGCAATTATGATATTAATTTTTCAGCTAAATATTGCTAAATCTATTGGCTCTCTAATAGGAGTTGATGGGCCTACTAGAAATAGATCTAGGCTAGCTTATGATAGATTTTGTATCTCTTCTGAAATGGAGCAAAAGCTTCTAGATCACATTATTCTTCAGTCAAATTTTGGAACATGGCATCAACTAATTGAATATGAAAAATTCCATTTGAGATGCGAAAAGTGCCATAAGTTAGGACATTTCACAGGAAATGTTCCACTTCAAATGGATCTAAAGCTCAACATAAGGAAGAAAAAATCCCTAAATGAAGATCTAGTTCCCGAGCATCCAATAAGGAAAGAAAAAACTCTCTGGTAACTGGTGGATATGAGATGAAAGAGAAAGGTGCTTCTCATGATGTAATGACAAAGGGAAAAGGATTAAATACACAAGAGGTAGAGAAACCAGAAATCCATGAGATGGAAAAAAACCTCAAAACCACTATATCTAAAATATAAAAAAGAAAAAAGGGATTTAAAACCCCCATAGGGTGACCACTTGTTTGCAAGAAAATATGGAGGCCAAAGACTTCCCTTCCAAAAAAGGGAGATGTTTCAGTGGAGCAAGGAAAGATTGATGACCTAGATCAGGATAGGGCCATGAATCTTATCATTGAAGTTGATGAGTATAACTCTAGGGTTATGATTAATCTTGTGGCAAAATATCAGGTGCTTACGGTAGAAGAAAGTGCAGATTAGATGGACACTTTTAACCGTAAAAGTGCTAGAATTTGTGAATAGTCTCAAAGCAACATCCTTTCAGCAGTAGAGACAAAGGAGATGGAGATGAATCTCGAAGATGCCTTTCAAGATGACCCATTAGAAACCATCATGGAAGAAAAAAATGAAAAAAATGGGGTGATTCTCTTGGAGGATTCACTGAAGAGAAGACCTTAGATCAAGATTGTTTGGTTTCTCCTGCCAGTGAACAATTTATTACCAATGATAAAACAAAAACTTCACAGTTGGATACCTACAATCTTCAAGATGAAAAGTAATGGGGTGAAAAAGAGGAGGGGGAGTTAACCCCAACTTCAACAAAGGTGCTTACTAACTGTGATAATGAATTGAATAATGGTTTCATTGAAGTTAAATATAAGAAAATAAGAATGGATAGATTTAAGGAGATCCCTGATGTGCTCTATAATAATAAAAAAAGAAAATTGGAAACTAGGATGATTCTACATCAAGAATCACCAGGTCTTCTTCTAAGAAGGTAGCAAATATTGGTGTTAATTAGAAAAAAGGTAGAGCCTCCAAACATGAACTAAGAAAGAAAGAGACTGAGAAAGATATTGTAGATGGGACTCATAGCCAATTGAGCCATCTGGGAACTGCTTCCACCAAAATTTTAGATGAAGGTAATCTATTGGAATGTTAGAGGACTGAATGGGGGTCCTAAACAAAGAATGCTAAAGGAACTTTGTAGATCTAGTAGATCTGGTATCCTTGTTATTCAAGAAACTAAAATCAAAGTAGATACTTTAGATGCTTGTAAAAATAATTTTTGGGATAAATCATATTTTGTTGGTTTTGACTCACAAGGAGCGTCAGGAGGTGTTTTAGTCTTCTGGGATCCAAGAATCCTAACTGGTAATGTGATTTTTTATTCTCATAATCATTTAGCTGTCAATTTTAATGCTTTGGATAATGATTTAGCTTGGATCCTCTCTAATGTATATGAACCCGATTCTATTAGAGGAAGATGGAAACTTTGGGAGGAGTTAAAGGTTTTTAGAAGCAATTATGCTGATGCAAATTGGATGGTTATGGGGGACTTAAATACCCCTCTAAACCTTGGTGAAAAACAAGGAGGTAATTATGAGTTTTCTACTGGAATGAAAGACTTTGTAGATTTTGTTTCTTCTTTGAATCTTATGGAAATTGAGCTTCATGGAAACCAATACACTTGGTATAATAGGAGAGTTGGTGAAAATTTGATTCAGGTAAGGCTAGAAAGACCTCTTATTTTTGCTAGTTGGATTTTAAATCAAGATTTCCATCTTTCTTCCATACCTAGGATTGGATATAATCACAATCCTACAGTGCCGAGTTTATTCAATTGGTCCAAACCCAATTATAGTTCTTTTAAATTTGAAAAATGTTGTTGGATCATGAGGACATCAATGATAGGGTTAAAGAATGGTGGCATTGGGATGGGGAAGGAACTGCTCAATTTAGACTGGTTTAGAAACTGAAAAATGTAAAGAAGTAAGTAAGAACCTGAAACAAGGAAGTATTTGGTAATATTTTTGAAAAAAAGAAATATCTGAAGCAACAACTGGAGGATCTTGAACAAAGAGTTTCTATTAGAGGTATGGATTCTAAAGACCATATTTTGGAAAAGGAATTACTTTCTGAATATCATAATATTTGAAATAGAGAAGAAACATTTTGGAGACAGAAATCTAGGGTTATTTGGTTGAAAGAAGGATATAAAAACAATTTTTTTGTTCACATGACCACACTCAAGAATAGGGTCTGAAATAGAATAACTGAAGTATCCAATAGAAACGACATAGTCACAAAGGACCAAAATATCATTAAGGCAAAAGCATTAAGATTCTATGAAAATATCTTCACCGAGACTAATGCTTGTAATGAAGAAGAAACCTCTTATCTATTAGATGCCGTCCTTGGAGAGATTTTACCTAATGAGGGGTTTAAAGATCTCACAAAATTAGTGACAATTGAGTAGCTAAAAAGTTTTGTTTTTAATCTGGAAGGGGACAAGGCACCTAGGCCTAATGGTTTTCCTACAAATTTCTTTAAGAAGTTCTGGGATATCTATTCTGAAGACTTTCTCAAGGAAGTTAATGAATTCTATAGAACGGGTGATTTGCTAAAAGAATTAAAAAATACTCTTATTGTCCTGGCTCCAAAAAAGATGGATACTAAAGACTTCAAGGATTTTTGACCTATCAACCTGGTCAATCTTATTTATAGAATTTTTACTGAGATTATTGCCTCTAGAATTCAATCTCTACTTTCTGATCTGATCTCAAAACAACAAAGTGGTTTCATTAAGAGAAGAATCATACAAGATGGAGTGATCATGGTGCATGAAACCATTCACTCCATGGATAAAAGTAAGAATGTATGGATGGCCATCAAGCTAGACATGAACAAGGCCTTTGATAGAGTATCTTGGAAATTTCTAGATAAGGTTTTGTCAAAATTTGGATTTCACACTAAATTCAGAAGGATCATTCAGGCTTGTATATCTACGTGTAATTTTTTTGTTATCGTTAATGGGCTTCCAGTAGGTTTCTTTGCAAGCAATAGGGGCATAAGAAAATGAGATCCAATATCCCCCCTTCTATTTACTATCATGGACGACAACCTTAGTAGATATATTACTAAAGCTATTAATATATGCTTGTTAAAAGGGTTGAGGCCTACCTCTACAAACTAGACAACTTCTCATCAGCAAGTTTTTGATGACACCGTATTATTGTTGATGGCTTCTATTATTGAGCCAAAAGAAATCAAAACCATTCTAAATTTTTATGAGGAAACCTCTGGATAACAATTAAATTTTAAAAAAATCTCGATATAAATTTTCAATACCTCTCTGGAAAGACAAAAGAGAATTGCTCTCATTTTGGGATGCAAAATAAACTCTTTTCCTACCACTTATCTTGGTCTTCCTTTTGGGACCAAAAAAGTGTTTATGGCTGTTTGGAATGCCTTATTGGTCATATTTCATAGGAAATTGGCTGGATGGAAAGGTGTTGTTCTTTTTAGTGCTGGGAATGCTTACTAATCTAAAGTACACTATAGAATTTACCCATTTATATCATGTCAATGTTTAGCATACCTTAAGCTATCATTGAAAGAATTGAAAATATTCAAAAACATTTTATTTAGAATGGAACTAAAGAAAGATTTAGATATCATCTAATTGCATGGGACCAGGTTTGCATGCCCAGGAAAATTGGAGGCCTTGGTATTAAAGACATAATAAAAATGAATGCTTCTTTGATTGATAAAATGGGATGAAGATTGTTCAAGGAAGAGAAGCCTTGGATAGATCTCATCAGAATAAAATATTTGGCTCGAAACCATGTCAATACCTTTCTATTAGAATACTAATTTCCCAATGGCTCTATTTTTTGGAACAGTTTGCTTTAAATCAGGAAATTTCTCACAAAGGGATGCAGATGGAAAGTGGGAAATGGTAATGACATTTAGTTTTGGCAAGATAATTGGACCAATTTCAGCTTGAGGGACAATTTTGGTCCATAAAGGACATATTGATTGAGAATTATGGCAATAAAGTGAAAGAATATATAGATTTGGAAGGAAATAAGAGAACTTGGAAATAAATTAGGGTGGATATGTTAAATTTGGAACCAATTGTCTCTTCTTTTCAAGAACAACTTGCTCTTATTCCTTTAAATCAAACTGAATCTAAGGATGAACTCATTTGGGTTAACTCTTTTGATGGTGACTATATTGTCAAATCTGGATATAGTACATTTTTTGAGAATATTCAGTGTGCTTTCAATTAGAGTAAAATATGGATGCCTGAGTTAACCCCAAAGATTAATATTTTCCTTTGGCTTGTGATAAAGGTGAATATCTTAACTAATGATAACTTTATCTAGAGGGGTTTTATTATGCCAAACATGTGTTGTTTGTGCAAAAATGAGGCTGAAGACATAACACACTTGCTATTTCATTGTGATTTTTTTGTAAAGCTATGGGGTCTAATTTTGACAAATTGTAATATGTGGTCGACTTTTCCTAATAATGTTTTGTAGGCATGGAAACAATGGGATCCCCCCTATAAACATTGCATGGTAAGAATGCTATGGAAGTTGATCTTTCCACATGCTATATGGAGGCTTTAGAAAGCTAGGAATGGAATTATCTTCAGAGATAACAAACAACTATGTAAAAAGATTCTAAAGGAAACTAATGTTTCTGTCAAAGATAACCTAGAGAGATATAGACCCCAAAAGAATAAGAAGTATCCTAAAGAAGAGGAAACTATACTATCAGCATGGAAAATTAACATTGGAAATCTACATAGAAAAGATCACACTGGTATAGACAAGGATTTGATGCATTGGATTACACCTCCTAATTCATGGTACAAGCTCAATTTTTATGCAGCTTCCAAGGGAAACCCAAGAGCTGCTAGAGGAGGAGGTATAATTAGAGATCACAGAGGATGTTTAGTTGTTTCTTATGCTAGTAGTATGGGACATCAATCGAATCACTATGATGAAGCTTTATCAACATTATGGGGCATTAAATTGAATAAGGACTACAATATTTCAAATATCATCATTGAAGGGGACTCCATGAATATTGTAAGTCATTTAAATAAAAACAATCCCCCTAGATGGACTATAAAGGATTTCATATATGAATCTATAAATATTTGTGAGTCCTTCACTAATTACAAAATCATACATTCCTATAGGGAAGGTAATAAATTCATAGACTCTCTTGATAATCATGGGGTTCTCAATTAAAAAATGGAAATATGGTGTATTAATGAGAACCTATCGAGTCAAGTTCATAATGCTATTATCAATGATAAAAAAGATAATGCAATTGAAGTCCAACACTGATGAGAGGTCCCTCACACATGTTAAGGTTAAGAGGAGAATGCACTTGAAGTTAAAAGCCACTGATGATCTGGCCTTCCCACATGTGAAGTTAAGGATTATTACTACCCTCCCATGCAATCTTATCACCCAACATCAAGGGATACCATATTCCTTGCAAACTGCTTTATTGGTGAGATAAAGAGTGTTGTTAAGAAGCAATTTTTGGGGAAGGGATATTGCCATTTTTACAAAAGAACAGTGAAAACTCTAGCAGTGCAATGAGATCATAATGGGGCGAAGCACCATGTCAAGTAGAGCCTACTTGTGACCCAACATGGAAGGAGAATGATGATTCTATGTAGCTATTTGCAGATTAGTGGGGGCTTCCAACCTCATTGAAAGGATCCAAGTACATGATCAACATGTCTCCCTTTAGTTTGCTGTAGTTTGGAAAAATAGGATGGTGGCATATGGAGATAAGACCGTCACTATGTCACATGAAGAGCTAATTGTAGAAATCACTGGCCTTGATCATGGAAGGCAAATTAATTCTTTAACAAAATAGAATTGACAAGGTACATATGAAGTTAAATTTTTTTCCTAGATAAGGGTGAAGAATTGGATTTTTTCATTGCTGGTATTAAGGTAGCTTCAATTCCAACCCCATGTTGATGGCAAGATTGCAAAGATGATGGTTAGATATGTTACACTGGAAGGAAGGTACATAACAGTTCCTCTTAAGCACCTTATTTTTTTGAATCATTTTCAGAAGAAATATTAAAAAAAAAATTCCAACATTACATTTTGAACTCATCTATAACGCTTCTATTTTAGAGGCCCAAAATCACATCCACGCCATGTTGTTCCCCTTCATCAAGGTATCATATATTCTTCTTCATCAGCACTGACCTTATCTCACTCAAAACCCAAGTATCCCTTCATGCCCCTGCCCCTCCTAAACTCAACCATACCCCTAGATCCCACCATGTCTATACACCTACCAATCTGTATCGGTCAAGAGAACAATTAGATAAAAAAAACCATTTTATCCCCTCAATCAACCCTTTTCCTCCCAAGAAAGAGTTCTGCATAGTAGCCAGGAACAAAGACCTTGAGCTCTTCTCAGAACCTTCTTCAATATTGGTAACCCTCAGACAGAGGATTATGCTACTACTTTGGAGAAGGATGGATGACCTTAATGTAATAAGATTGACAAGATATGGAAAAGGAATTAGAGGCTCTAAAGAGAGGAAATGAAGGAACTGTCTAGGAAAAAGGAATGGAAAAGAGAAAAGTGGAGGAGGGATCTGGTCTTGTTGAAAGCTCAGATTCAATAAATTTACAAAAATCTAAACTCTTTTGATAATAGGATGGTGAATATTAGAAGATTAGACAAGAATTTCACCATCTACATAGCTCTCAAATTTGTTTATAATTTTCTGGAATAACATGTTAAGAGTGTTTGCATGTTAAGAAACATTCCTACAAATCATATGGAAGGTAGGGACCAAAATGAGATCAAGTCTTTTAGACTATGTGGATAAGAATGACCCCTCATAGGTTACAACTATTATACATTATTCAGTACCCTACTAGGTATTTAAAGAAAAAAATTGACAAATAATCCAAGTGACAAAACAAGCTTACAGAAGTTTGGTTGATTAGTTACTGCTCTATTTGTTGCTGTTTTTTCATGTTGTTTTGGTACTTTTTTGTGTAGATGTTATAAGCTACAGCTAGTGCTATCATGTATATGTCTTGATTTTGATCACTTTTTGGAATGTTTTTAATGTAATATACGGCTTCTGTGCCCTTTTTGTATAAGGTTATAGTCCCTTTCAAAAAAATATTTACCAATAATAAAAAAAGATGATTTTTTTTGGCATATTACAACTCTATTCCATTTTTATCTTAACAAGTTAATAAAACCACAAACGGAATAACAACGGTGCAAGATCTGCAAGTTTAATAAAATGGATTGGTGGTACTTGCACAATAAAATTTATTTCTTTTAATCACTATTTCTTTTATTAAAATAAAACAACATTTTGCTTAGTAAAAGCACTAAGATAATATGAACTTTTCTAATTGCATCAATGTTAGTTTTCTTACTTTTCATCTATAAGATTTGAAACTCGTTTGATAAAAGTTCCTCAAACAAGAATACCTTAAAATGATATCTCTCTATCTCTCTCTCTCTCTCTCTCTCTCTCGCATGAAAGTCAATCAAAGTAAAAGATTAATGTGTAAAAATAGAATAATATTTTTGAGAAAGGCTTAATTTTCCTTTTCAAGGTTGAGGCCAACTCCAAATCTTGAGTATCATAGCCACAAGCCCAAGTGTTTACATCCACAAAAAGTCCATGGAAACCTTGGTAAGACAAGAGTTCCTTGTAGATACTCATAAAATTCCGTTTTTCCACATAAGGTTACAAGAAGAGACTACAAGATCTATATTCTATAACAATATTGAAATGATAGAGAAAAAAAAGACACACACACACACACACACACACATGTTCACAACTTTATTCTTTCTAAGCAAGAATTGTAAAACAAGTAACAATGTTGGATATATTTTATGCACAACTAAAAACCTAGCCAGTCATGAGATAAATATCCCTCATTTAACGGTGAGGCTCCCGTGTAAGGTGTTTATCAATTTGGTAAGGGAAAATCCTAATAACTTTTTTCAGGGGTTTTACTTTAATTCCCATAGCTCATGAACCACAACTGGGAAATTTTGCAGCAAGTAAGCAGTTGTGATTGGATGATTTGTAGAAGGGGGGAAATAATAGAATTAGGGAAAGAAGAAAGGGATATATGTAATTCAATCAATAGTTTTCAGAGTTGGTCTCATACACATAGATTAAATAAACAAGTAGATCTCACAATGTTCATAAGTAAAGGAAAAGAAAAGCTTCTAATCTAAATCTCAGACAACACAAATTTTATCTAAAGATCCACACAGAAGTAAGAAGCAAAGCAATGTGGACACAAAGTTCTCTGGAAATCCACCTCTATTCAATTCCTCATCTTTCACAAAAATGACATCGAGGGTTACAACAGAAAGTATGGAAATCAAGAATGTTGATTAACAAATTCTGATGAAGAAATTGTGATCCTTTAACTCATAGGATCTTCCTCCATTTATAGTGTATAGCGGTAAATTACAAATAGGAAGTTCTGAATGATTTCCCGCATGTGATAGCTATAAAAAGGGAACAACTGACAATTTTCCTCATGGAATTCCTCTTTACATGACATGAATGCTTTACAACCGAAAATAGAACCTTCCATTTTCATGTCTACCACCTATTTCCAAGTGATTGACTTCTTCCAGTAACTTGTAGTAAATGATTTTAAATCCAATTACCTAAGTTTTACAATTTATTTGATTACTCAATTAATTTGTTGGAGAAACTAAGAGAAATAATAAGAAAGAGGAAAAGAAACTAGAAGAAAGCTACTACAAAAATCTCAATCTTGTTCTTCTTCCATACTTTGCATGCTGATCCAACCTGTATTACACTTCCACCTCATGAATGATTTGGATGATATCTCTGCCTTGAATTTGAGATACTTTTTCTCCTGCATGCAGTTGACTCTTTGCCTTTGATTCTCACCAAACTGGATCTTGAAGCATCTAACTGTGATTTTCTTATGGGTGTTGCCTCTGACCTGTCTTCTCCTTTTATCCTTGAAGATTTTCTAGTTCTTTTATCCTTCAAGATTTTGTAGTTCTTCTCCAATACGTGTATCGGTAAAATGCTTGCCGTAAACAATTTAGACAAAACTCTCAGCCTTTTATTTTTAATTGCATATGAGAAATTTTGACTTCTGGAAAGCACTCCAGGTGAAGGAAAATATAATTAAATTCAATAAAGGCCTCAACTGGAAGATTGGGAGCACATGCACAAGCTTATAAAATGGATTTTGCATGCAATGACTTCCTCCCTATCTTTGGTGCCAGAAATTGCCATAAATAAATAAAAGATATTACTTTTAAAGCATGAAGTCATGCTATGGGTCACACTTTTTGGTTAGGAATTTTGGAAAAAATACGAGGGAAAGGAAGTGGAAATATTCACCCTTCCAGGAAGCCCCAAAATTTCCACTTTTCACTTAAGTGATTTAACTTGCTTTTGTGGAAAAAGCATGAGGGAAAGGAAGTGGAAATATTCACCCTTGTAGGAAGCCCCAAAATTTCCACTTTTCCCTTAAGTGATTTAACTTATATTGTGGGAAAAAATAACCTGTCGGGAAGCTCCAAATTTCCACTTGCTAGGAAGCTCCAAATTTCCTACTTTCCACTTAAGTGATTTAACTTCTATATTATGCATGGATATTCAATTGAAAGGGTAGCTTTGAAAAATGTGACTTGCTTGGAATTGACTTCCCAAATTTGGCATGGAAATCTAAGGTAGAAGGCATCTTAGAATAATTACGACTGCCACTAGGAATTGCTCTTATGTTTTGCATGGAAAATAGAAAGTGCTGGAAGCTTGCACTTTTACGTTTTGGTCTAAGAAGCATTTCTTTCCTGTCGGCAGCTTGCACTTTTACGTTTTGGTATAAAAAGCATTTATTTCCGTTTTAGGATTTTTGGTGAAGAAAACACAAGAATAAAATAAAATTCTCCATTTTTGGAAAGGGTCCAAGAAGATGTAGCAGTAAAAACTTGTAATTGCCATAAATTTCACTATGTGTCTCTATTTTAGGTGTCATTTTTTCTAAAATTGCACATTTTCTCGAGCTCTACACATTGGTGGTAGTATTTTTCTTATTTTCATACAATATTTTATTGCACCTCTTTGGACCAAACATCCTCTTGCAATCTCCTGAAGGAATCCTGAGCTCTGGTCACCTTTAGACAAATTAATTAGAAATTAAAAACACTGGATAGATTTTCAAAACCCTAGGCCTAGGAAAAGGTTTGGTAGGAAGAATGAATAGGCTACGAGGATTTCCATATGGAAAATGAAGAAAGGCAAAAAGAAATTAAAAAAAAACCTAAAAGAAGCTGTAGGCAATTGCTCGAAAAATTTCTCCAATTAGCTAACTTGTAAAAAATCTTCCCCCTGGGTGAATGTTCTATGGTAATAATGATGGGGTGAAGTGCTTTATATAACCTAAATCCTCCAATTTTAGCTCAATCTAAAATAACTTTTTTTTTATGTAATATAAAATAAATAAAACGCTTTCAGACAAATCTTGGTGAAGGAATTGAGTGAGCTTCAGCATGTGGGTATTTAGTGAATATGGATCTTATGAATCTCTAGGGATACCTTAGAGGAAAGCAAGAAACCGCAAGAAAAACAAAACACAAAACATGACCCGTTAAAAAAGAATGAAAAATTTAAAAGGGGTAGTCCAAGATTTCAAGGTGAAATCTCGAGGACACCAAACAATGATATTTTCCTCAATACATTATATTTTACATTTCTTCTTTCGTTACTAGTTACAAGAAAACCACCAATATAAAATTCAATTTGAAAATCCTCCCTAAATAGGGAACAACATGCCAAAACTATTGAGGGAAAACTCTTTTCTCTCTAAGCAAGAACAATCCATGCAAAGCTCAAAAATCATGCTCCATCACTGAATAGGTTGAATCCAATAAAAAGATAGGTGGCTTGGTTTTCCACCCAATAAATTGGAATCATTACATGCCATCTCCAAATGTGGAGGATGTGTTAGCCTCCCTCCAAGCCCATGGGAGAGAGAGGATGCATGCCTCCAAGATACACAAGGAGAAAGAAGGAATACACCCAAAAAATTGATCCAAGCAAACATGTTTAAAGACAATACCATGCGTAAGAAGATGCAACCTCCTCAAAGGGGAAATAAACATAACCAAAAACCAAACAGCAATAAATAAGGAAGAATTGACATATAAGAAGCTCCAAGCTAATAAAGAGGGGGAAAATTACCCAGTTCAATCTCATTTTTCATATACCAAATAAATTGTAACTTTTCCAAAATATCATAAGCCTCCTAAAATAATTATTTCTCCCATAGACCATATTGCTCCATACATCCTCCTTGCAAGGAAGTGAGATGGATTCCAAACCATATGGAGCCATCTCCCACATCAACCATATGAAGAGATGATTTAATAAATACCACATGGCTTGCCCATTAATCCATGTGGAAGAAAGAGGGATTCTTCCCTCTTCCCCAACACTCCAAAATCTACTCCCTAAAAGGGGTGGATGGAGAAAAGAAAAGAATGCAAAAAAACACACCACTAATACATTCATCACATGCAACTATATCTCCTAAAAAAATAAACTCAAATCACAAAATTCATTGACCAAAATTGAACATGGCTAAAAGGTGTGAGGCCTTACATCACAAATAATAAAACCTAACTCTATAAGCAATCCCATCCTTCCAAGCTCCTTGCTCCTCCAAGATCTCCAAAACTTCAAGAGTAAAACAAAAGAGCCAAGAGTTCCCCACCTCCTCCCAAAATGGAGGAATAAGAAAAAGAATCTAAAATATTAACACCAATGAGAGGGTGACATGTGTCACCCATCTCCTTCTCAAAACAAGACACCAACAAGTCTCCATCATACATAAGATAAAATATTTTAATGGAGAAACATGTGACAAAATTTAAAAATAAAACTAAACAAAATCTCCACCAAATTCCAAAGTGGCTCTTAAAACAAGCTCATTAATTAAGGTGTGGACAAGATAAGCTCAAATGGGAGGGAAAATCCCATTTGAACCTTGAATAATGTCTCCCTACCCATAGGTAGGGTCTAAGGGGCCCATTTTAGTGTAAATGAGACCCCCAACAAGTAAACTACCTCTTACAAATTCCACTTTTAACCCAAATTCGGGTTTGGGAAAACTGGCACACATTGTGAGGTGGTGGGGCCCTCATAGCCTATGATTAGGTGGTCCCAAACCTCCTTAAGCATGGTTAGACAAATTAAATCATCACAAATCCAAGTTGGGACCATTACACCTATCCAAATCAAATGGAAAAATATTTAGTTCCCACAAAAGAGGCCTAAACATCTAATTAGAATAATTAACACTATATTAATTTCAACGGAGACAATTATGCCAAGGTGACCAAGCCAAAATAACAACACACATGCAAAAATATGGTTTTCACATTTCTATCCTAGCTCATGACATGCAAGGAAAGACTGGACAAAGAAGAAAGGAAAATTCACCCCAAACGACCAATTGTACAATCTTAGAGGTGTAATCCTTGAGTCCCAAGTTCTGATGTGGGGTGCACCTATTACCTACATACTCAATTGCAAACAACATACATGCTTGATAAAATATGCCAAATGAAGCAATCACACACATCTCAAAAAATTATGCTACACATGCAAAACCAACCAGATAGTTATAATTTCATCCTTCCAGTACACAAGATGTTAGAATTCATGTCAACTTAACCATGAAATGATTCACAATTTTTTAAAAGGTACATGCTAATCTACAATTCCATCAAATCCCATACACTAGACCATCCCAATCAATTATGCCACAATCATCCATCAATGAGATCACTAATCATTTCGACAACATATTATATTCGAAATATCATCCATGTAAGTCTAAGATCATTAATATCCATAACATTATAACTAGTCCCAAAAATAATGACAACATTAATAAATTGGCATTGAATTCCTCATACAACATCTAACCAAGAACATGTTAGAAATTAAGTGTAAATAAGGTGATAAAATCAATATTATTCAAATCAAATGGATATGCTAACATCAATTCCAATGTCCCAAATGAGAACAACACAAAGAGACAACATCATCAAAGGGAGAGAAATTGGAGGGAACTACATCCACCTCCCCTAAAAATAGAATTCTTCTTGGAAGTCACTGGAATGGGTAAGAATAGTGATCTCTCAAAGGTATTGCATCATACCACGTAGCCGTTTGTTTCAAAAAACACGTCCCATCAAACCTTAAATTGGTTCAACACCAAGTGTACATAGGAATAAGAGAATGTTAATCATGTGAATAATAAATACCAAGATGGTTCATTAGAATTATTTTCTAAATTATCTATAAGGTTCCACATTAGTGGAAGTACAATATAAGGGCCACTTTTAAGGAAACTATTGGTGGGTGAGCCAAGGGAACAAAATTTTTTGTCAGAGAAAGGTTTTCGAGTCATCCACACATGATGTGCACAAACCACCCATGGGCATCACAAAAACCATATGAGAGGAGAGAAAAATTTCCAAATTTATATGAGGACACACTTCCTATCCCACACTTATCTTTAAAAAGGTGGAAAAAATATTCACAAGACCCTCAAGTTTGACCAAGTATTAACACTATTCTTGTAGAGGTCAAGGATGAAGAGTCACATAACATCAAGCATACTGAAAACGTGATGAATTGATTTGAAAATAATAATTACGTGCACATACGATATGTGACAATAAATTAAGTATGTATCATTTATACAACCATCAAGTAAAATTTAGTTTCTAGTTTTGTCTTTGAGTTTTTAATATCTTGAAACTTTTTCTCAAACATCACAATCATACCCAAAATTTGATTTAGAAAATCAATAAAGGATAGATAATTTTGTTATTGTTTAAATGTTTATAAATGTTTCTACCATGAAAATCTAAATTCCACACTACCACATCCCAAAAAATTCCACAATCACTTAGTAAAACAATAAAAGACTATTTTTTGAACGCAACAAGACACGCTAAAATTTTACTAAGGTTACAGACTTTACCATTTTAGCCAAAATAAAAAAAGAATGAGCTAGGTAGAAAATGTATCCAAAATGGGATATGAAATCTTATCAAATTTCCCAGGAAAATCACCAAATCATTTCTTAGATGAGTTCGAAACAACTTGACCTGTCACACTTTCCCCAAGAGATCAATATGACAACAAAAAAACGTTTCCTCCAAACGAAAGGGAACATTCCAATGTTTTATTAATAACCTTAACATGTGTTGCTTAGTCTTTCACATTAACCTAGGTCACAAATGAACCAAGAATTATGAACGGAGGTTATTTTCATTAAACTAGAGGTGTAAGTCCATTTTCAAAAAAGGAATTCAAATTTACCACTCTATTGAGCGGTAAAAACAATGAGCTATGTTGGTCAAGAGGACACCAATAACATCCAAAAATATCATTTTAACTTCAAAGTCCCATAGTTTGGCTAGAGGTTACATCGATTCAAAGGATTTCATTACCCAAGGTAAGTGGTAGGATTAGGTAATCACCACTCTTAGCTTTTGTGATGTAGAATTAAACAATTTATCTAATATCAAGTTAATGGTTTTTATAGAATGTGATTAAAATATTAATGTTGGAGTCTAGTACCCAACACTTCACAAGGTCATGCACGCTGGCACTTCACCTAGATTATTTCCTAGGCACTCACCTGAAGCGCGCACAACTGTATGAGTTCCTCCTTTGTTCACTTACTAAGATGTGGGTTAATGCATACAAAGTCATTATAAATTTAAATGAAGATACAATATAACAGAAGCAATGAAAACACATATAATAAGGAAACTATTGACTATAGAAAATAATCAATAATAATTCAATTCCCATTACACCATACTAATATCTACTAACCCTTACAATCCATATACAATTGTCCATCTTAAACACAGTTCATTACATAACATACTCACTGATTACATCCAAAGCTATTACATCCATGCACGCATACAAAATAATTCCACACAAGCTCACACACATTACATGATCATGCCTATGCACATACATCACTACCTCTCTACTATAATGAGTCTAAACACCTATTTATATACGGTGGGGACTTACCCTTCATTGCTTACATGCATTTATCCTAATAATAGATTTCCTAAATATAGGTTGCATGCATTTTACAACTTTTCTTTAACTCATGCTTTAATCCTATAAATAGCTCTTGCTCATGCCGTCCTTACCTAATCTTGCATGTGCTCTGTTTTTCCTTGCCTATTTCTGGAACTTGCTTGCATGTCACGCCATCAGTGTTTTTCCTATTTTTAGCTTCTCTTAGGAAATGGCTAAGTCCTGGAACTATGTGTGCATGCATGAACCTCTTGTGCACCGACTCTTTCTCTACATTGTGCACACCCTCGTGCATTGACCTATCTTTGCAATATGCTCTTGTTTGTATGCTTCCGTGCATCCTTTTGATCCTCAGTTGATTCTTTCAGTTCTTTGTGCGTGCACTCTTGTGCGTGATCTCCAACTTCTGTGCATGACTAATACTTACCCATTTCTTCTAACCAACATTACCCCACACTAGGAGTATTGTCCGTCCTCAACAATATCATGAACAAAGAATGAATCCTATCTTGAAAGAATGAATGATCCCTGAAGAATAAAGAATGGATGGAAATCACCCCAATGAATCAAAGAATGAAGTATCTTGTTACCCATGTGTGCATCCAAAACTAAGCTTTAGGAGGTGGGAGGAGCTTTGGAAATTCCCTATTTATCACAACTTATAACTCCTTCCATCCCTTGAGCTCCTTTGCGGCCTTATCTAGTTTGGTAATCCCACAATATCTGGTACTTTATCGAAGTCAGCTCATCTACCTTTCTCCTTCAGCTCCTTGATCACCACATCTAAATCTAAGGTCACACCCTCTAGAGCATCATCCTTACGCATTACTAAGGGGTAGATATATTTGAGCCTCTCCTCAAGTGTGTCCTTCAAGAGATTTTATGAGTTCTCTCTTTTCCACGACCTCTTGCATAAATTTCTCGCATTTAGACCTTATTATTCTTCATTGTGGCTTGTATTTTCTTTAACTCTGCTTCTTCACTAGTAATGCATGCGCAAATAATAGGAGAGAAATCTTAGTAGTTATAAAAAAAAAATTGCCCTCTTACACAACCTTCTTCACCTTTGCGGCCAATGCCTCATACTCTGCATCTTATTTTCAACCTTTCTTTATCTTCTTCTTTTCCTTGGCCAATTCTTTCGATATCGGCCCTGGTCCACTCTTCACCTTTATCAACATCATTGAAACTAGATCTTCTAGATATTCTAACTCTGTTGTATATTCTGGTTGAGCTTGATTAACTAGGTTCGGGCGCATGCGCGTGATGCTAGAAACTATATTTTCCGCTTTGTTATATGCGTCAGCCATCCATTTATTCTTCCTTCAAATCTTCTATAATATCCTCTAAGATTTTGAATTTCCTTTTTCTCCGTGTCCTTTTGCATGCATTTCTAATGACATCTGGCCCCTTGTCTATATTTCTCCTTCCAACCTCAACATCCATCTTGTTGAGCACGTTGCAGGCTTTTTCATTAGAAATATTTGTGGGGTCAATGAAGGAGAATACCTTACTTGGCTCCTTCTTTAGTCTCATCTTCGAGTATGAGTCCTTTACTTACCTCGAAGTCAGGGTCTTCCATATGCATTGTCATACTCCATGAGAGCATATTTCTGGTGCATGAAGTGCCTAGTCCTTATTTATCATGTCCCAGCAGAATAGGTTTTCTCCTGGTACTGATACTTTGGAATTATGGCCCTTAGCACCTTTGAAGGGTCGTCAATGTATGACATCCAGGTAGCTTGGAGGTTCCCGATGCTTCCTTCCTCGGGCGCATTTCTTCTTCAGTGTTTCTTATGTAATGTTGAATTGTGCGCCACTCGTTTCTCCTCCAACGCCTAAGTCTTCCTGAAATTAGCTGCTTCTCCATCGCCCTCTTCTTCCTCTCCACATCCAGTGGGCTCCTCCTCTCGCATGTCACAAGTATCCTCTTCACCCCCTTCTTCCAAAGTCTCTTTAGGGTGAGGGTTCTTATTCATGTTCTTTCTCGTGTTCCTCCTCTTGTACTAGCGCTTCTCCTTCCTTCCTGCAACATCCCTTCCTCTTCGCGTCATCTCTTCTTCAACCATATTTTCCTCCAAGTCCCTTTTTCCTCTTCTTCCTCAATGTCATAAACTACTTGAGGTTTATTCTTTGGTGGGCTTTGCTTCTCCTTCATTGGACTTGGCTTTCGATGCCTCTCCTCTTGAGGGCTCCTTCTCTATGTGAAGCGCTCACCCGAGGTGCTCGCCTCCCTGTGCTCCTTCCTCAATTTTTTCTTCTGCTTTGATCAAGATCATTCTCTTCCTCCTCTTCTTCTTCTTCTTCTTCCTCCTACGGGGGTGTCTCATCTTGCCCTCGCTTAGTGACCCCTACTATCTGCTTCTTTAGTGGAGGATCTGGACAGTTCAAAGTAACATGCATTGATATACTTCCTTGCCTCGAGCTTCGACCTGAGATAGATATATATCATGTAAGCATGCTTACCCACTATTATAGTCGTGGCCTCAAGTCCATATTATTTGAATCCACTATCTCTATGTATGTTGTCCTTGATCAGATATACATAATTTTGGTGCAGAGTGTGGTAGTCAACATCTACCTTGTATATGCGTTGAATGTCAACTTTTGTGCATCTTTTATGCGGTTCACGGTGGCCTGGAAGTAATTTTCTATAGAATGTAAACAATAGTTTGCACCATGGCCCCATCTCCCCATTACTTAGCATAAAACGGCCAAGGCAGTAATGCTGCAATACCACAAATTCTATGCTTGCTTGTCCAAAAGCACTGACAACTCCCTTGGCACATGCCATTCATTCTTCAACGTGTCGTGCAGTCTCATGTACCATTTTTCCACGCATGTCTTGTATGGGCCTATTATTGCTCCATCACAAGTAAACTCAACAAATCAATGTGTTGGAGACTTCTTCTTATTCGAGTAGACCCACATCCTATTTGTCGGGCCATCAAGTACCCCGATTTCCAAAAACACAATCAAAAGAAGAATGACGCCCCAAGTGATCTTATCGCCTTTGCTTACCTGGTTCTTTACCTCCTCAACGATTCCCTCAACAATATACAATGCAATGTTGTATAGTGTCTTTTGTGCCATCTTGTGCATGATATGTAAAAACTTCTTGTTCACTTCTGTCCAGTTCTTAGAAGCTCCCAACTTGCAACTTACTAGGCGCGTGGCGACCCTCAGTGCATAGATCAGTGATACTTACAATGTTGAATGTGTGTGTCCCTCGTTGATAGTTAAATTTGGTTTTTGTGGCCTCAATTGCAACATCATCCTCCAAATCCAGCACGATCTCTGAATTATTGTCGCACAACCCAGTCACCTTCCCAATCAACTATAGAGTTAGGTAGATTGTTCTACCTGCAAAATAGAATAAAGCCTCATGTACTCTAGACATAAGACATTGATAAAGGCACACATGCTTCCCAAAATATGGCAACTCATAAAGTTGCTACAAACCCCTGCGCTCTTGAAGTCCTTCCTAACCTTGTCATCTAGAACAATTTGTCCTTCCACAGTTCTCTTATCCATTTCCTTCAATGCATCATTCCTGATATCAATTTCATGGGCTTGTGTCTGATGATTATAATAACTGATCTTGCACTTGGTCAATTGCGAAGCCCATGGTTTCCCTACTATCACTTCTGGTGGGTATTGCATTTATGAAAACTAGTCTTCGGGTTACTCCTCCACAACCTTCTTGTTCTTGATCTTAAGTGACCATTTTGGTGTCATTGTTTTTCTCAATTGGTTAAAATTCAAAATCCGTAGAATATGTGCCCTAGGTGCTGAAAATTACTTACTTGTTCCATTTTTTCCTTTAGTACCAAAGTTCCCATCTCCTCGATCAATCCTTTTCTCTTGTTTGCTTTAACTATGTACCCTAGCTCTACGAATTCTAGCTCTGCATCCCCTCCAACGAACCCTAGCTCGTTTTCTTACTCTCAGAACCCTCTGCCTAGCGTTCACTTATCTAAGGAGCTTTCTTCCAAACCTGGTTTTGCTGTTTCAATCACTCTGGTTCAGACTTTAATCACAAGCTTGTCTGGTTCGCTTCACACTTTGTACTTAGTTGCAATTAGCTCTTTATCGCACAAGTTCTTCAAATCGCAAGGTAAGAATGACATTGTTTACACACTATTAATAGTTTCCCCAATTTCCATTTGCATTAATTGTTCTCACCTACCACCACTTGTTGATTTTAAAGAGCTTTTTTCTTTCTCTTGTGCTTTTTCTTCCACTTTCTTCTGTGCGTGGTAGTCAGTAACCTTCAGGTGTGCTACTACTTCCTAGGTTATTGACCCTCTAGCATAGATCTCCTTGCGCCACACACATTCCTTCTTTGCGCCACTGTCCAATTAGTCTATCTTTTCGTTGCCTCCCTCTCATTACCCTTTACAGCTATTCGTCACATGGTTTTGAATATGAGAAATTCATATACCTTCAAGTACCAGTATCCTTAAGCACTTTCGCACCATAACCATCCATTCACAGCACCATCTTTGTGCACCAATATTTTTCCACCGTGCACCCTTCTCTTACTTCTTCGCACACTCGTTCATCAACCTCTTACCAAGTATGTGTCACACACTTGCATTTGCTTCACCCCGCACTAAAATTGTGCGCAGTCCTCTGCACATCAGTCTAACATAAAGTAATTAAATCCTGCACATGAATATGCTTATTACAAAAAAACAAAGAAAAATAAAATAGAAAGGGAAATCTAATCTAATTGGCAAGACTGCCTTATTACAAACACAAAACAAGTTTATTTATAGTAGGGCTTCAACTTATTCTTGTTGAAGTAACTAGGTAACATGGTACCATCCAGTGCCTACAACTAACATGTGCCTGATTCCAATATCTTAGTTACTACAAATGGTCCCAACCAATACACTTTAAGCTTTCAAGGATGGCACACAAATTTGGAGTCATACAAAAGCACTATCTTCCCCACTACAAAATACTTATTCTTAATATGTCGATCATGCTCAGAATTATGTCTAGCTTTTCCTATCTTCTGAATCCATCGCGCAATGGTGTGCCTCTCATCGAACTACATCAATTTATCAATGTCTTCTTCTATTGCCTTCTCATCATCCAATCCTCCTGCACACATAATACACAGAGAGGGTAACATGAAATCCACTAGAAAAAACTGCCTCTAATGCCAAACACCAATTGAAAAGGTGTGGCCTTATTCAACCTCTTGTATGTAGTTCTATATGCCCATAATATTGTTGATACTTTGTCATCCCAATCTTTCTTGCCTACATCACAGATCTTTGTCAATGTATGTCCCAAAATCTTATTGAAAGCCTCTACAGTACCATTGGCTTGTGGGTGATAAGGTGTAGTCTTATGGTGAGCTACAATAAACTCTGCAAGTAGGATTCTAATAGTCTCGTTTAATAAATGAGTTCCTCCATCACTCGTAAGGATCAATGGACAACCATACCTACTAATGATGTTTTCCCATAAAAATATTTTGTTGTTGCTATAGCACAATCCTTTATGTAGGCGCGCATCTTCTACCCACTTGTCAAATAATATTGTGCATGTAATGATGTAACACACCTGTCCTCCATGCACAGCTAGTGCTAATAGGGCCTACAAAGTCAATTACACATTTCTCAAATGGCTCTGCATGCTTACTATAGGGCACAATGCCATCTCATCTCCTATTTCCAAGCTTGCTATAGTCCTCTGACAATGATTACAAGCTTTAACAAATGCCTTAGTATCCTTATAAAGAGTCATTCCCACCATAATCCTAACAAGGAATATTTTGTGCGCAATTACTTCACCTGCACAGTGACCTCCAACTATTCCTCAATGTGCTTCTTCCAGTTATAGCTTCACACTCATGCTCCAAAACACATATGCGTAATACTTCATCTCTACCCATCTTGTATAAATCACGTCCAATTAGTTGACATGACATGCCACACGAATGGAAAACTATTTGCTTCTTCTCTAGAGTCTTTATACATTTAGGTGTAACTCCAGTGCACAAGAATATTGTTATGTCCTCCATATGTAGTTGACAAGTGCGTGATGTAATCTTACACAACTAAGCATCTGATATAGTGTCCTCTGTGCTCTGCACGTCCTCACTAGAGTTAATCCTCGACAAGTTGGTATAGTCATGAATTTCTCTTTCCGGGCTTCATTATAACTAAGAAATTCAAACTCTTGGAACAAAAGGATCCAAAAAAAAATGCGCCCTTGCAAAACTGGCTTGTTGACTAGAGTAATTTGAGTTCCATATGATTAATGTAGAAAATAAAAGGTGTCGTGAGAACAAGTGCTATCTATGACTGTGTGAAGTGCACGTATATCATTGAAAAAACATCGTGCTTTGTAGTTAGTATAATTTTACTTCGATCGGCTGTCAACTTCCTTCTTGTAAAAAAAATATGGGATGATCAACATTACCTTTTGTAGAAAAAAAAGCATGCACTTTGGGTAATTATCTAGTCCTGATTATATATTACTATTCATATGATTTCTAAGAACAATACTAATTAACACATGTCTTTGGCCACCTTTATTTCCTTTCTGTCACTTTTCTTGGTCTTACATCTTTGCTTGCTTATTCTTCCTTTTTAGTATTCAATATTTTTCATCCTAGACACTAGCACCTAGGACAGGACACCGACACTAGGCACCCCTATTCCCTTTGGGCACCCTTGTCCTCTTTGTACTTTGGTCACACTTTTTGGGTCCTTTCTAGCCATTTCAACATCTTATATTTTTGGTAATCAATCTTTTCAGGGTTAATTATGAAATTTAGGCAAGGGAATCATAGAAATATAAAGTTATGTGATCATAATAAGGGACCAAGCATTAGGAATTATCTATCTCCACCTAAGGTTGCATCCATCTAGGTATCTAAGAGCTCCATTGCATCCATCTAGCTCCATCACAAGGGCTACAAGGGCTGGTTTTTTGCATCACACTTCATAGGATGGAAGTTTATTCTATTCCATGGAAATATTTATTACATTCTACATCTATCTACTTTATTTCTATCCAAGTGTGACATGCACAAGAGCAACCTAGGGAATAATTATGCACACATGCACAAAAATACATTGAGTCTGAGATGTAGTGCAGTTCTCAAGTGTAAGTCCACCATTGTGGTGGCTGAGGAAAATATGACCCCTCATTTTGCATCTTTCTTTTTAGGATTTGATGTCTATATGAGGGTTTTATATGTTCTTTTTTCATTGTAGGTCTACAGCGACCTCGACGATCTAACAGTGACCTTGAGGCGATCAAGGGAAAACATGTGTGAACCTCTTATGACACCTCAGAGGTGATTTTCTGAGCATCTACGTAGACTAGGCTACCTGGAAACTAGACTAGAGCATCCTAGACACCCCCATCCTTCTCCAAGTGCCCCATTCCATCCAAATCACTAAGATCTACATTTTTCTAGGCTTTTGTGTGACAATCTTCCATTCCTGTTTAGTCAGTCTCCACTAGGACACAATCCCACAACCTATTCGAATCAACTAAGGCTCTTTTAAATCTATTTGCACTTAGGATTTCATTATTTTTATTGCTTAGTTTCTTGGGTATTATTTAAGTTATTTCATTGTTCATTTATTTACTGTAAACTTGTACAAGATTAGGCTATAATATAATTTTACATTTTAGCGTAATCATTTTTGGTGAACCCAAACTTGATCTCCACGCTCTTTGGATCCTCTTCTCTCTAGGTTTCTCTAATCATGAATATTTCTATCTATGATTATCTACAGAATCATCCTAATTGTATCAATAAGATCAAAAAATATTTAGATACTACTAATATTCCTCCTCAAACATCACCCGAATATGTATACGATAAGTTTACTTCTTCCCTATCTCTTAATGACGATAAAATAACTTTCACAATCATTGAGATACCTTCTCAAGCAATGCTAGAGCATGATCCCCATTGTATATTTAGGTTTGTTTTAACAATGTCAGGGTCAAATGTGCTTTAGTTGAAAATGGGTCTAGCCTTAACATTTGTAATATACATTTTATTCATCACTTGGGTCTTTTGGATAGTGCTTTAGCTCCTTCACCAGTCTCTATTTCGACAACATTCCCAAGCATGTATTAGGCACTACTAACCTACTTGTCACTACTGGTCTGTGTACAATCACTATTCCATGCCATGTCATGCCTAATAACCTTAATTATAATATTATTCTTGGGCAGCCCTAGATCCATGCCATGCATGCGGTCCCCTCTACTCTTCATACACGACTTAAATTCCATCATCATGGAATTGTTTATGATGTCTTAGCTGATCCATCCCATTTTGAGTATTGTGATTCTATTGAAAAATCTAGTGATACTCATAGTTCTTTTGATGCTACCCAAGAATTTTCTAAATATGGGTTAGGGTGTGAATACTTGTGCCACTATGGATTCTCTGATATAATCTTAGGTAAAAAAAAACATAAGGTAACAAAAATTTGGGATCTTCCCACAAAATCCCACAAATTTGGACTGGGGTATCACACTCCATCTCTACCTCCTGTAGAAGCTTATACCACCTTGCATAATTTTTCAATTCCCCTTGTACATCCCGAGCTCAGTAGTGATGTTGCATCTACCAGATAGGATAGTTTACAATTTTTTTCTAAACTTATCTCCTTGAATAGTGATAGAAACATTATTTAGCACCCTAATGGGCATAGCCCTTGTATTGTTACTCATATCTAGCACATATGATTATGGATACAATGGTGACTTTCCCATCTGGTTCCAAACATCAAGGGTGGGGACATTAACCTCCTTGCATGTATCAATGAGCATATTCCTTACCAGCCACCCATTAATCACTGGATATAATGTTATTTCTTTTTCATACACATGATGTTATGGTGGTAAATTTTCATGGAGCATATGGTGCTCCCTTTCTAGACCCACATGTGATATCTTGTCCTGTAACCACTCCCCTAACAGAGGTATGATGTGTTAGCATGTTGAGTTCTAAGTCTTTATGTTGTCATTTATGTAAAAGATAATTAATGAAAAAGAGGATGATGGATAAGGATCATAGGATTCTTAATAGGTTGATGACATGAAGTATTAGATGGTTTCATGATGGCATGAGTTGATTCAGTGTGAATGGCTTGGTCTAGCAAGCCTAGTCAAGTGACCTAGTTAGCCTAGGTGATGAAGCATGATGGTTTGAGTTTCTTTGTAGCTTAAGGAGCATATTAGTAACATGGAGATCATGTTTAGGAATTTTTTAGGCACTCATATGAATTTCAGGGTCTAGGTACGGGTTGAAGACCTAGTTGCAGGTGCTCATCTAGACTTGGTTTAGGTGCTTTGAGGCATGAGGATGATTTGTAGATCCAGTGAGCTCATGGGTGCATGTAGGTGAGTGATTCATGATGTGTTGAGAGTTTTAGGAACTTTTTGATAGCTTTCATGATGGGCTATCATGTTCTTCTATGATTACCTAGCCTAAACCATACAAAACCCCAAGGGCTAGTCATGAAAATGAGATGGGTTGAGAATATGGAGACATATTTTATCCATGTTGATGATTGGAGATGATGAAAATGGGTGTCCTAGAGGTGTTAATTTTTTTTTTGAGTCATTTTGAAGAATATTTTCCAAATTATGTTGTTTTTGGTGAAACAGGGTCAAGATGAAGGTGATTTCTAACTCGAATTGTACCTTCTGACATGAATTGTGTGCTTTGCATGGGAAATTTTTGATTTTATGGATTATTTCTATTGAGATAAGATAATTTCAAGAAAATAATGGAGTGGTTTCATCGTCAAGTTTTTATGAACGAATGTTAAGAAGGTAAACAACGTTTTGTGTGCTATAAACCCTAGGTCAAAAGCAGTAGAAGAGATATTCATCATAAGTGCACGAAATGATTGTTTATGATAGTATGATGACTATATGATGTATAGGGATTCTCTATATTTATATAAAGGTAAGATAGATCACGTGGTGATGAGTGGACCCCACCTGAAAATGTAAGTTTCTAAAGAAGTTCAATTTGGGACAAGGTTGTCAAAATGAGTTGTAAAATAAATTGAAATTATTTTTAGTATGGGAGTTTTTATTTATTTACATGATGGTTTCAGATCACGGTGGAACTTATAAATGGAAAATTATGCCCTATTTATGAAGACTAGTCATACGGCAATTTTGGGGTAGTTTGAAGTAGTTTTCAGAGACAAACTTAGTTGAAGGCCTTCCACTTAGATTTGTAAGGAAATGTAAGATTTTATAGAAAAAGGATTTAGAGGGATTTCCAATGGTATTTTTTTGTCTCATGATGATTATATTTAATGGGTCATCCAGCTCAGTTTGTGGAGAATAAGGTTTCTTGTTTCTAAGGACAAAACTACTTTTGGTAGAAGATGGAGGTAGAAGATGCATGAGATGAATTAGTATATGATTACTATCAGTTTGAGAGTGAATATGGGTGAATTTTTTTTATAGTGAATTAATTTTAAGGCCTTGGAAGTTACATATAGGGTACAAATTAGTTGAGTTTGTAAAACTACTTGCTAGGAAACTCAATTTGGTGAAGAGAAAAGTTAGTGTGGTTTGCACATATGGATGATTAATCAGATATAATATGAATAGATGTGATATAAAGGTCCATAGGATTAAATTTTTTGGTTAAATTCAATATTTTAGGTGTTTTGGTGTGTTCTTGAGGTCCAAAGGTGAAGACATGGTCCTAGAAATACCTGTTTTGAGAAGGATATGAGCCTTCTTGAGTTAGTTATGATAAATTTGATTGGTTCTAGATTATGTATGATCATGAATTATGTTGATATGTTACATTTCACATGTATGAGGAATTTTTAATCTTTAAAAACTATGGTTATGGTGTTTGTGGTTTTATCTCATCTAGGTGATGGGGTTTTGAGCTAGTTTTGCGCTTGTTTGGTGCGATTGGGAATGGATGAACAACATGGGCCCAATATGAATTTTTATATGATTGTGTTGGAATTTTTTTAAGTTTTATTGGTAAAAGTAAAGGAGGGAGACTGAATTTATTTATTTTTGAGAGATGAGAAGGGTATAAAGTGCTTATTTGAATTCAAATTTGCACTAGCTGTGTGAGAGGGAAAAAGTGTGACCCATGTGTGTGAATGTAACATGAATGAAGGCATTGTTTCATAGATGAGTAAGTGTGAAATATGTTAAGGAATGTTATATAGTATGTGTGAAAGGGTTTAAGGCCAAGTTTTTCCATGAAATAAGAAGAAATAATGAGCTAGGTGATTGAGGGTTTGAAGGAGTTTAGAGTCAAATCTTGTGATAACCATCAGATGAGTTGTTGTAGCATATATTTAGTGAACTTATTATAAAAATATTGTGTGATGATTCATATTCATGAAAGTATCTTGTTGTGAGTAATATCAACAAGGGTTTAGGGCTTGGTGCTTCTTATGGGGTTGATGCTTCACTAAAGAAATATCTTATGATGTGTAATATTCACTTGAGTCTTTGTTTTATGTAATATCAGAAAAGTTTTTGGTGAGATTTCTTCCCCTTGAGGGTTTCCCACTTACATATTTTTTTATTTTACACTCCTTGTTTATGCTTTGGTGTATCGTTGTTACTTATTGTTGTGATCACATTAATGTATGGTTGAAAGTTAATGGTGTATGAAAGGTAATATCAAATTGTATAAGAATTTTGAAGGAATGATTCATCCTTCTGTCTTAGTCCATTGTGATTAAAACAATTGGTATCAGAACATGTCCTTTTGGAGAAGTTTGATCACTTTAAATGGGATCCTTTGAAAGAAAAAAAGGTGAGTCAACATAGTGGTTTATCTACTAGCAAGGAAACATTGTTTGAAGGAGTAAAATATACCTTTTGGAGTCCGAGGATGAGGACTCACATTATGTCCCTAGGGTTTGATATTTGGAAATATGTGGAGGATGATTACAATTCTCCTGCTACTCCACCAAAAATTACTACAAACAAGAAGCCTTGTAGTGATAATTTAAAGGCTATGAATACTATCATGTGTGGTCTAGGTGAATCTGATCTTATGAAGGTGATGCATTGCAAGTCAATATAAGTAATATGGGAGAAACTTCAGGTCTTATATGAAGGATATTCGAAGGTAAGGATAACTAAGATTCATAATTTTAGAAATAAGTTTGAATGGTTGAAAATGAGTGATGATGGGCCTATTGTTGCATATTTACTTAGGGTTGACAAGGTTGTCAACACCGAGAAAGGGTTAGGTGAAGATGTGAATGAATAAGTAGTTGTTCAAAAGGTTTTGAGATCTCTAACACATAGGCTTAATTCCAAAGTGTCTGGAATTAAAGAAGTCAAGGATTTGAATCTCTTGAAAATGAATGAGTTTTATGGAACCCTAACTGCATATGAGATGAGAATTCAAAATGAAAAACCTATCAAGAAGGAGATAGCCTTCAAGGTTGAGAAAAATACAAATAACATAGACTAAGGATGATGATGATGAGTTGTTAGTGATGGTTGCCAGGAGATTAAAGGTTGGTTCTAGAAAATACAAAGGTAAGATTCCTTATAAATTTTTTAATTATGGAAAGGTAGGTCATTTTACTATCAATTTTCCTCATAAACACAATAAGGAAGATCCTAATGAACATGAAAATGATGGAGATCATGACAAGAAATATCACAAGTATGGTAAAGGCAATAATAGCTTTAAATTTTTTGACAAGAAGAATAAGAGCTTATATAGAAAGAAAAAGGATTGCTTGTCTGATGCTAGTAGTGGTGTTTCAGATTCAGAGTCTAAATCTGATCATGAAGATGTGTAAATTGAACAATAGGGGTGGAAGTCTGATAATCTTTATTAATATCAATCAACCACAATTACAATGGAGTGTCACAATTCTTATAGGAATTGAACAACCATGTGTAGACAAATAAATGGATTGCATAGGTACAACCATAATCACAACAACTTTCAAAATACATCCGTGAAGCAACAATAATTAAATACAAACAAATAATAATTGTTAAAACTATGTAACAATATAACCTATGCAATAATAAGACACATATTGTTATAAAAGTATATAAAAATATATCAACTAATTACCTTATTAAATAATTTAAGGTAATATGATGCATAAATTAACCTAAAATCCCCCCCCTTAATTTACAATTTCCTCAAGGGATGAGGAGAGGAAATCTCTGAACAACTCGAACTTGTCATGTGAAAGTGACTTCGTGAAAATATCTACTTTTTGTTCAACTGTTGGACAAAATTGAAGCTGTATATTGTGCTTAAACACATGTTCGCATATGAAATGAACCTGTACTTTAATATGTTTTGTTATTTCATGAAACATTTAATTGCAAACAAGTTTGAGAACACCTTCATCATCAATATACACGGTGGTCATTTTTTATTGTGGTATTCCAATTCCTTTTGGTATGCGATGTAGCCAAATCACTTCACAGACAAATTCCCCTGTAGAATGCTACTCAAATTCTATGGAAGAAAGAGAAATAAAGTGTTGTTTCTTGATTCCCCATGATATTGGTCCAGATCCCATAAAGAATACAAATCATGAAGTGGATTTTCTATCATCAATATTTGCTTGCATGATCTAAATATGAATATCCTGACAAGAAGAAGTTGTCATTCTACTTGTATTCTAGACCAAAATCCACTGATCCTTTGATATTCCTCAAGATGCACCTTGCTGATTTCCAATAAAATTTTTTGGGTTCCTGCATGAACCTAGATAGATAGCTTATTGCAAAGCTGATATCTGGTCTAGTGTAGGTCAGGTAAATGAGACTCCCAATCAACTGCCGATGAAGAGTGGCATTTACCTCAGGAGATGAATCTAAACGAGATAACTGCAATTTGTTCTCCATAGGTGTAGCAATTGGTGTGCAATCCATCATCCTAAATTTAACAAGCGTTGTCTTGGTATATTTCATCTGAGAAACAAAGATGTGATTATATTTCTTCCATACTTCCAATCGAAGACAATAATGCATTAACCCGAGATCTGTCATGTCGAACGATCGATTAAGATCCTTCTTTGTTGCATCAATCATCCTCACTGATCTACCCGTGATGACTAGATCATTGACATAGACAAAAAAAATCACAATCTCCCCCTTACTTTTTGAGGTAAATATTGGGATCATATGGATTTCTAAAAAATCCATGTTATACGAGATGCTCATCAATTTTGATCTACCAAGCCCAAGGTGCCTTTTTAATGCCATACACAGATTTCCTGAGTTTACATACCTTTACTTCCTGACCAGGTACTACATATCCCTTAGGTTGAGTCATATAGACTTCTTCTTGTAAATCTCCATTCAAGAAGGCACTTTTTACGTCCATCTAATGGAATTTCAAACCAAACTGTACAACTAGAGAAAAGATCATCCTGATCATCTTGACCCTAGCTATGGGAGAAAATGTCTCCTCGTAGTTAATGCCTTCTTTTTGTGCATACCCATTTGCTACAAGTATTTCTTTATACTTTTCCACTGTCCCATCTGCTTTTTAATTCATTTGAAATATCCCTCTACATCTAATGGGTTTCTTCCCTGGTGGTAGATAAACAAGATTCCAAGTGTTATTTTTCATTAATTATTGATATCTATAGTCCATGACATCTTTCCAAGCTTTTGACTGTAGGGATTTCTGGACTATAGAGGGCTCATCAGAATCAATAACTCTACTCATCAATGTAAAGTTAACTTCTTCTCTTGCTTTATTGTGAGTCCATGGTCTAGGGGTGGATGTATCCGGTGGAGCATCCTTTCTTGCATCTCGTAATGTACTAGTACACCACTTGTGCAGAAGCTAAACTATTCCCGTGGGTCATGGTTCTATCATATCAACACCATCATCCCCATCATCAATTTCATCATATGTGGGAACATCAGCTTCATTTTTTACAACTGGTGAAGAATCTACATCAGGTGAGTCTAGGGGAGGAGAATATTCTTCCTTATTCTCAAAGAACTCAACATCTCTGTTGGTGTAGAATTTCCTGGTCTTTGGATCCATCAATCTGTACCCAAGAGTCTCTTCACTATACCCAATGAAGATGAGTTTCTATGAATTCATGTCTAATTTCTTTCTGTTATGCTTGGGTATGTGAATACTTTATTTGCACCTGAATACTATAAGGTGTGCAATGGATGGTTTCCGCTTTGACTATGCTTGTTGTGGTGTTACTCCATCAAGAGAAACTATGGGCACTCTATTCAATAAAATACATTGTTGTCTTTGGTACTTCTACCTAGAATGTATTTGCAAGTCTAGAGTCATCAATTATGCATCACACCATTTCCATGATAGTATGATTTATTCTCTCAACAATACTATTCTGCTATGGGGTGTGTGTGGAGGAGGCATTTGTTGATGAATCCCGTGAGTTTGTAGGTAGTCTTTTAACTCATTACCTAGTGAATTCCCCCCCTCGATCTGAAGTGGAGAGTTCTGATGTGACGACCGGTTTCATTCTCAATAGCTACTTTGAAATTTTTGAAGGTTTCAAAAGCTTCACTTTTCTTGCGAAGACAAAAAATTCACATTTTTCTTAAATAGTCGTCAACACAAAGCATGTTGCGAAGACAAAAAATTCACATTTTTCTAAAATAGTCGTCAACACAAAGCATGAAGTATTGAAATCCAGAATGAATTGGTTGCATCAGACTACAAAGATCAGTATGAACCAGATCAAGTTTACCATGAGATCGATATGTACTCTTCTGGGATGAAGTTTTGTGTTGTTTACCTACTAGGTAGTGAGGACACTTATCTATATCCTTATGAAGAGATGGTAGCCTATGTACCATATTACACCAATGTAGTGTCTCAATATACTTGAAACTAACATGACCAAGTCTCTGATGCCACAACTATGCTGAGGTAGAGTTATTAGCCACAAGTTCCTGATCATCTCTGTGGACAAAATCAAGCTAGAACATACGTCTCACATTGGAGGCTTTTACAACTATTTTCGAGCCTCGTGATTTGTCTCGAATCAAACATGTTTACTTGCTAGAATGGCTATCAAAGTCAATTTTTAAGTTGTGATCTAGGAGTTGACTGACTGAAAGCAGATTCTTCATTATCGCTAGGGACATATAAGACATCTGATAGTCTACAGTTGTGTGAACCAAGGGGTATAGAAATGTTCCCAATCCCCTAATATATTATATATATATATATATATATAATATATATATATATTATATATATATATATAAAGAATCATCACCCACCGAAACATGTTTTTTCGAAGGTGTGTCCCTCATTGATGTAAACCTAGTCTCTATGGCCGGTTATGTGTCAGTGGATCCCGAATCAACATACCAAACATCACTAGATGATGTGGATGGTTCACTTGATCAAGTAGTGTACAAGAAGTCTTCATTATCTGAATGTTCTTCTTTCTCAACAATGTTCCTTGCTGATAGCGTCTTTTTTTCTAGTTCCCCTTTTTTCTGTCCTTGATTGTGGCTAGAATGTCCCTTGTAATATTGTTATTGTGGAGGTCTAGAGTTGCTTGACAAAACTTTATTGTAAGTATTGTACCAATAATCTTGTAAGTCATGTCCTCTTTTACAAATTAGACATTATTTCTTCTGTTGTTTGTCCCTGTGATACCAATTCTGATGTTGGGACTTTTGATAGGAATTAGGTTTTCCTTTACCTTTTCCTTTCCATTTTTGATGTGAAGAAAGTGCCTACTCCTCTTCATCATCCTTATTATGCATGGCTTCCTCTTGTTATAGTAGGTTTACTAGCTTTTCAAAACTAATTGTCATATCTGACATATTTAGTGTTTTTAAAAAAATGTGGTAAGAAGAAGGGAGTGCTCAGAACAATGGGAACAAGAGCATCATCTATGACTGTTTCTCCTAGGGCTAGAAGTGAAGAACTCAACTCTATAACTCTTCTTAAGAAAGCTTCAATTTTCTCATTCTACTTGAACTTCAGTGTATATAATTGACTTTGCAAATTTAGTATAACATTCTTTTTTTTGGTCTCATATACAGTGTGCACAATTTATCCCATGATTTTTTGGATGATTTGGAATCTCAAATGTGGGGTTGCACATCATCGGACACTCCAAACAAGATGATGAGTTTGGCCTTCTGATCTGATTTATCAAACTGCCACTATTTTGTTGTATCAATAGTTGATTTGGTTAGAGTACCATTCACAACAGTCAAAATATCTTCAAACTCTAGCTGTGTCTTGATTTTAGTCTTCCATGCAACATAGTTGTTTCCTTTGAATAGTTGTGAATCTGGAAATTTTTTTTTGGGGGCATTGGTGCCCATTTTGCAGAAATCAATGACAGGGTTTGGCTCTTATCACTCTAGGTATAAGGTTGCCCAATCTATATACTGTTAGTCTGATATACCAAACCTTTCTATTAACACACCCTTCCGATATACCTGGTAGTACATGGAAGAAGCTCACCCTTTCTATATACTCGACGGTACATGAAAAAGGATTTAACATACGTGAAAGAATTCAATACGTGGTACCAAGACTGTACTGAAAGGGGTCTATGTAATAATTGACATTGAATCAAAGAAATATCCTCATACGTGAGCGTAACTTTGCTACATAGTTGGATAATTTCTCATTCCAGATTTATGTCATGTAATCATTCAAAAATGGATGGGATGGCTCATAGTGTGTGCACTGTGACCTTATTACTCCCCATCGATTTAAAGGGTTGATGCCCAGATGATGTTTTTGTAGCTATATTAGGTGTTAAGTGCAGTAGTAGTTGTGACGACTTTACCTGTAAGCGCTTCCTAGAGGCACTGTATATACCGAACGCTGCAAATGATATCTATGATCTCGTGAGTGTTTTAGAACCAATTTTCACTATTTTTGAGTACAACTCTCTACTAGTTTCTGAGCAGTTACAATATTTGTGGTTGACTATAACAACCTTTTTTTAAAACAAGACGTGAAAACTTTGGATGGAGTATCCACATGGCTTGCGTGCCTTGAGGAGTCGATTAGGGTTTTCCACCATAGAAAATGGATTTTCTTTTCTTTATCTCCTTTAGTCGATTATTTTTGCTGTATTCACCTTTTTTTTATCACCACAGATTTGATGTGCTTGTGTTGGCTTTTGTGCAGGTTACAAGGGTGTGTGGAATTTGGAACGACTACTATTTTTCTTATCGCCATTTTAATGGATTGAAAAAACTCCACATGTCATTATTTGTTTCTTGTGTAAATCATAATGTGGAGAGGTCATTTTTGCAGAGGAGGGAGGTATGAGTCTCCACTATTTTTGTATGACTGATCCGTGGTCAATTTTATTTTTCCATTGATGTGTTTATTAGTTCGTTATGTGCAGGTCCGCATTGGAGGGCGGTACGAGAAGATCCAATTAGGCCTCGACTATTGTTTACAGGGGACTCAGTGGGAAACAAAATGACAACTCGGCCATTGAATTGCTCAATATACAGTGTAGAAAGGTCTCCAACTCAATCAGGGGTGGCTATTGTGATCATCACTCATTTTTATTGCTTTGTGGGCTCGATTAACACTGTAGAACAGATCTTGGTAAAACAGTGTAACTCGGTCTGTAATGCAAGGAAAACGATCCAATAACCAACTCGAGCCAAAAATAACTTAACTCGGCCTCAATGAAACACACTCCAAATGTAACTCAGTGTTGAGCTCTTGAACACATTTGTAAAGATAACAAATGTAGCAGTAGCTAAAAGGTCTTTTAATATTAGAGGTAAAACCCCTGGATGGGGAGATATTTTTTTCAATACCTGCAGAAAATTTTACATTCCAAACAACTGGATGAAAGAGGGGGTTGTGGGGATGTAGGGATGTCTGGGAATTTTTTGGAGGCAACATAGGCTCTCTTGAAAAGAAAATTATTCTCCAAGACACTTCTCTTCCTATTGCAACCTCTCCTTCAACCCTTTTCTGCTTCACAGGTCCAAATTCTCGCTCTGGTACCAAATATAAATTGAACAACATGGGTAGAAGCTTGATAATATTTATTAATATCAATCAACCATAATTACAATGGAGTTTTACAATTCGTATAGGAATTGAACATCCATGAGCAAAAAAATAAATGGGTTGCAGAGGTACAACCATAATCACAACAACTTCCAAAATACATTCGGGAAGAAAAAGTAATTAAATACAAACAAATAATAATTGTTACAACCACGTAATAATATAACCTATGCAATAATAAGAAAATATTGTTATAAAACTATATAAAAATATATCAACTAATTAACTTATTAAATAATTAAATAATTTAAGGTAATATGATGCATAAATTAACTTAACAAGATGATGTTTTGTTCATGAATAAATATGCCATGAGATCTACTAGTGGTGGTTCTTCATTATTAGGTGATTTAATATCAGGTTCTTGCAGAGATTATGAGGAATAAGAAGATGATGTTGAATATAATCTTATGTATATCCAAACTAAGCTAAGGCATGATGAAAAGAAGAACAATAAGCTAAGATGTCAATTCAAATGATTTGAAGATAAGATTCATGATCTAGAAGAGAAGCATTGGTCTGAAACAAACAAGATAAATGAGATAGTTAGAATGATAGAAGAAAGGGTAATGTTTTTAGTCATTAGTTTGTAAGACAAAGAGAGTAAATGCATCATATTTGAAGAGGATATAAAGTTTTTCATGGAAGAGTTGTTAGATTCTGGTAAGAATGGTAAATCCTTTTAGAAATTTGAGAAAAAAACCAAGGATCTTGATGATGTTCTTGGAAAACAAATATCAACATGTGATAGAGTAGGTTCGGGGTTTAGTGATGACCTCAAGGGAAAGTAAAAGATGAAATATGATGGTTTTTTAAGTAATAAGGATGAAGAACCATGCAAGAAGGATGGAAATAAGGAGACTACTTTTAAAGGAATTGTGAAGATAAAACCAATTAAGAAACCTGATGCCTCAAGGTATGAAAGATATTTCAATGGTTATTGTTTTACTTGTAATGGATTTATTCATAGGGAAAAGGAGTGTAGGAAGTATGCTAGAGATGATCATCCATGGAGAGATAATAGGAGTGAGCAAGTCAAGAGTGTGGTATTCTATAATTGTAATGAGAGAGGTCTTGTTGCTAGATATTGTTTGTATGATCCACCTAGTGAAGTTGAAGGCTAAAAGGGAAAGAGTTTAGTTGTATATTTTAGTTGTAATAAGGTTGGACATGTTACTAGGGATTTCTATGAAACTACAAGGAAAGGAAGGAAATTTCAAGGGCCTAATGTGTAGGCTAGAAGGAAAAACAAGTCATGGGAACCTAAAAGGGCCAATTATAGTTCACCAAGAGCTTATATGGATGCAAGACAAGGTGTGTCACAAAATTTTGATCAGAAGCAAGATGAAAAGGGTGAGGTACATGTATTTAAGCATTATGGGTACCTCTTTAGGTCACTCTTCTAGATCTATCATGTTGATATATGCCTTTACAAGGAATTTTAGAGGTGTATCAATCCAAATGAAGCATTGAAGGAAGGGGGAGCTGACTAGGTTGATAAATGACTCCTCAAAGTTGTCAAGGTATGTTTTCATAGCTCCAAAGTGTGTCTTGTTAACCTTGTTGTTTGTCCAAATGGTGAAAATGGTATGGTCATTTTCAAAAGGGCCTTGAGTCTGTACAGTCATGCTTTGAGTTTGTCTTTGTCAAAGTTGATGGTTGAAGTCTCGATTCTTAAAAGTATAGTTATGATCTACTCCTATGTATGAAGAGTTGTTAGTCCTTATGAAGGTGTACAATCAGGTCTTAAGTCTATCACGGTGATGTGTCAAAGGAGGGTCTTGTAACTTTTTCTTTCTCAGTGTGGTGCATTGATAGTAGAAGCCCTTTAAAGATCTATAGTGATCTTTCAAATTATGGTTAAAGTATGCACCTAGGAAATTATGTATAAAAAACTTCTTAGTTTGAAGTATAATGTATTCTAAAGATGCATCTATTCAAATTATGTCATGTCATGATTCGAGTCTGTGAATGGAGTGTTGTGAGTCTCTAAAATATAAATTTTGAGTAATCATCATGATATAGTATTAAGTAAAGGCTTTCACGATATGAAGTCAAGTTTCTGTTTCAAGTGAATGGAGTAATGTGTAAGGGGTTTTCTCTCAGTTAGTAAGAATCAAGAGATGTTTGTAAAGTATACTTAGTTGAGCTTAAGACATGATGATATATGAAAAGGTCTTTATTAGTATCAAGGTCAATGTATTGATTTCAGGTGAGTTGAGATCAAAGGTTATTCAAATATCATTCCCTCAAGAAAGAAACAAAGGAATATAAGACAAAGAAGTAGAGTTTGACCTAACATCTACAAGGGATATTAGTGAAATCATTATGAGGTGATGCTCTTCCCTAGGGAGATAAATTTTTTGTTATCACAGGGAAAAAATTTCAATCATGTTCTTCAGGTGTAAAATTGAAAAGGAAGAGATCTAGATGTGAAAGAAGTATGTAGGATTGAAAATGAATCATGCAATTTATTCCAAAAGGTAAGATGTGTCAGAAATATGTGTATATGGGCTTGTGTAGTCTATCCAAAGTCTAAAGATATGTGAATGATATGGTTTTAACATGATTGAATCCATCCAAGTTGTATTCTTGAATATGAGTTTTAGGGGTATGATACTTAGATAGTCTTTTGGGGTGTCTCTATATTGTATAGAGGTAAATTGAACTCTCTAAGCTCATTTTGAAGAGAAGACAGGGTAAAAGGCCTGAAAGTGAATACTCTAGAATTAAAAGATGTGATAGTTTGTCTTGATCTATGGTCTAATGTGTCAAAGGATGGTTATGTGTCATAAAGGTTGAAGTATTATCATGAATGTCAAAGATCAAAATTGAGCTCTTTGTGGTCATTCTCTGCAGCAAGTATGTGCATAGGTGTTTTAAGCCCGAGGGTGAGATAAATAGATTCCTAATGATTGAATCATTGATTCTTGTATAATAAGTTAAGGAGTTTACAATAAATATATTCATCTTAGAATAATTAGGGTTCAACATGAAGGTTGTGACATTAAAAGATGACAAGGATAAGTGAAAAGGTAAAGCTTGAAAATTCAAAGTGTTACTATAGTCAATATCATGAGTGTGCAAGAATGATTAAGGAGGCTTCATCTGATGAAATATGGAGGGTTTACCTATAACAGGGCCAAAATGATTGATATGAAGGTAAATGAGATAGTATGCAAGTGAAGACTTGAGAGTGGTTAAAGGAAAAATTATGCTGACTATCACAACTATGTACAAAGGTTATAAAGGCTATGTTGATGACCTACAGGTTTGAATTGACCTACTTTGATAGGGGGAGATAATATATGTCTTCTACTAGGGTCCTAGATGTCATGAAGGATTTGAAGACTATTGTAATAGTAAGATGTGCTAGAAATTGACAATCTTATGCAAACCAAGGGAACTGTAGACTATGTCAGTGACCTTCAATATTTTGAAAAGTTAGTTTTACAATCATAAGGTGAGCTATAATACTATGAAAATATAATTCAATGTTAAATACTTGTGGTGACTCCTAGCTCAAGGTTGAATGAATACATTATGGCAATATAGTCATCACAAATCAAAGGTATGATTATGTGTTATCCTTCTTAAAGAAGTAATAACAATGATATAGTATATTATAAATGTTTACATAGGTTGTACATGAGGGGTAAAGTCATCTCGATATGGAGACATAAGATGAGAAGGAGCTTGAGTGGTATTTGATCTTGAGAAGAGAGGTTCATTGTAGGAAACATGTAGTTGATTTCTTGTCTTTTGAGTGAAGTATGTATCTTGACAGGTTTAAACATCACATGAAGGACTGTGATAATCTTGCTAACAAGTCTGTAGGCTTCTTTCAAAGCAGGGGGAGCCTAGTTTGATCAAGAATAAGGTATTTTAAGATCTATAAGACCTTGCAAGGAAGGATGATAATGTTTTCATGTACACTCAAGAGAGAACAAGTATAAGATGTAAGAAGGATGAAAAAATCATTAAAAGGAGACTGTGAATAACTGAGAAAGAGTTTCAAGGTAGAGGAAGTATGGATGATACAATTAGATCTCATAAAATCAAGGTAAGGGCCTTAATTTTTGTGTTTTCCATTAGAAAAGGGTGTCACAAGTCCAGGGGGAGTTATAGGGAATGAATTCATGATGTGTTTGAGATCTTAGGGATTTTCAAAATTAATCTAAAGTAAACTGAAGAAGTTGATTAGGGATTACAGTCCTTAAAGGAGGTATGTAGTTAAGATATGGAGTTGAGCCAAGTTTGAGTCTTTCTCAAGATAAGGATAAGACAAGAATGAGGTAACATGATGATTATAGGTCCTAAATCATGAATTATGGCATGTGTGTAAGTGATATGCATCAGTTCTAGGTTTGTTACAGTGATCAAATGCCTTTGTAGACACAAAATCATGCACATATTACTAATTTACCATAATGCCAAGTATGTTGTTATATACATGGATCTTGAGTAAAAAAAGTATTCATCGGTGACACAATCCCTAGTTCATATGCTTTCTTTGATTATTTCTATTGTTGTTATCTCTCACATCTGTCACTTCTGTACCCGGTTCTGGTCAGGTGACAGGGATCCCTATATATTAATCTTCTCAAATTTGTCGTCAATTATCCCAGGACGTCGACACCCAGTCTAGACACCAGCGCCTAGATGTTCTTATCCACCTTTGGCGCTCCTATCCTCTTTATTATTTTTCACATATTTGATACTTGTGGTCATCCTTTTTTGTTTTCTTACTCCTATCCTAAGGTCCTAGTTGGCATGTCGTGTCACAAGTTTTGAAATTCAAACAAGATATCCCTATATATACATAACATACATACCATTATAATGACAATAAATTCTAAAGGGAAAACATATCTACATACTATCAAAGGGACTACATTTTTAGGCTACTTACTCTGCATAAAAAGGGGAAGTTTCTAAATTCCATCCTATATATTTGCATTTTATCTAGCTTTAACCCGCTATCTTAGCATCATTGACACAAGGGAAACATAAGGACTCCATTTCACACACAAGCACAAAAAACTACATGGAGTCTAGAATTTAGTGAAACTTTCAGTCATAAGTTCATCCTTTGGATGACTAGTGAGGTCAATCTGACTTCACATATTACATTTTTTAAATTTCAATTTGATGTGTTTGTGAGTTTGTGTAGGTAGATATGTTTTATGTTGCAAATTATAGGTATCCTAATGATCCAAGTATGACATATAGGTGATCAACAACAAACAAGTGTAAAACCCTACCAACACAGGAAAAAGTATATTCTGGGAAGTCACATAGTCGCCAGTGCCTAGGAGTGGTCTCTAACACCTGGGCACCCTCACCCTATCCTAGGTGATTATGTCAGCTTCTATCCACAGCTTCTAGAATTTATACATAGAATTTCTGACATCCTGTCCAACATGTTCATCAATTGTTCCACTTCAAATCTATTATGCGATAAGTGAAAATAAGATAAGTTCCCTATCTCTCTCATTTTCTTACACAATTACATATTTAGAGTGCTTAACATTTGTATTCTATTATATATTATCATATATACCTTGAAATTAGGTTTAATAATCAGATTTTATTAAAAAATTTGGTGAACCCCTCTCTTAGAACTCCTTGCCCAATGATCCAAAAAAACCTCATGACTAAAAATAGATCCTCATATCCTAGGCAAGATATGCACCATGTTAGTGGGTATCCTATCCTTGTTGATGCTATTAAGGATGAACTTAATGCCCTCTATCAAAATGATTTATTTGATAACGAATTTAAAAAACAACTTCTTCCCCATGAAAACAATATTACTACTAGTTTTTGTAACTCTGGTGTGAGTATCAGTTTCATCCTGACCAAAACTTTACTTAATGCTGTTCCTTGTTCTTCTATAGTTACTAAGTGATTCTCAACCTTATTCTACTCAACATATCATAGCACTATGATGATTCTCTTATATATTATATGTCTTGGTATTTACATGTGCCACTGTAGATGTAAGTAATGTTACTTCTCAATGTTGAAAATGTACATGTGTATGATAATGTCTCTAATAGTAGTCAAGATGAATGTAAATTTATATCCCATGTTTCTGTCTATAATTCTAAAAATGTTTCCAATTATTACAAAATACACATCTTATGACAGTTCTCCTCCTAGTCCTCTATATGTTGATGAATCTCTTGATGAATTTCTTGCAGGTGAAAATATGTATCTGATAGTGATACTGATTATATTTCTGATCACGAACATGTTAGTGATGATGTTATTTCTCTTAAGTCTGTTGAATGTGAATTTTTCCACTCCGACTTTCTACCACTTCTGAGGTTGTTTCCAATGGAATTAATGATGATTTTACCACTCCTACTAGTTCACATATTATCATTTATTATAATTATGCTTCTGTAATTTCTATTGATATGCCATATTCCTCTCCCCCTCTTACACCTCTTTCTTCTTCTTCTCTAGATGTTATTCATGTTGATTCTACCACTCCTACTAGTTCACATATTATCATTTCTTTTGATTATTCTTCTAGAATTTATTTCGATATTCCATGTTCCTCTCTTCCTCTTCCGCCTCTTTCTTCTTCTTTTCTATATATTACTCATGTTGATTCTACTACTCCTACTAGTTCACCTCTTATCTTTTCTTTTGATTCTAATTTTAGCATTTTTGTCGATATTCCATGTTCCTATCCTCCTCTTCCACCTCTTTCTTATTATTCTCTAGATGGTATTCATGTTGACTGAACCATTCCTACTAGTACACCTCCTCTTATTTCTTCTGCGTCTACATCCATAATTCCTATAGATCCTTCATCTTCTACTTCTTCTTCTCACATTCCCATGATCACTCACAGTGGAAAACTTCAACCTCTTCATGTGCCTCTCACTTCTTCTACGATTCCTTCACATGATATTTTATCGCTCATGCATGTTGTTGGTCATTTACAATATCAAGTTTAATATCTTACTCTAGAAAGAAAATCCTACTATGATTCCATTGACAATGACTCTCTTCATGGTAATCCAATTCCAAAGAAAACTCACAATTCAACTTTTACTAAGGATTTAATCATGCTCACCTTTTCATGTTTTAATGGCACTAGAAATACATATTTACATCTGAAGAATTACCATTTAGCTATGGATTCTTATTCTAATGATTGATTGTTACTAAAAGCATTTAATTATAGTCTTATTGATGATGCTCTTCAATGGTATAGCCATTTTCCTTATGGATCTATTAGTAAATATTGTGAAATGGTAGATGCTTTTCTTTGATGATTTATGCTTAACAATGGTCCTAGAGTTACACATGATCGCTTACCTAGCTTGCATCAAGGAAAGAAAGAACCTATTCTAGATTAACATGCATCAATTAGTATTTCAGCCTATTGATCTAGAGAAGCAATTTATATTTTTTCAGGGCTTGATTCTTGCATTTAAAGAAAAATTACAATATGATACATGTGAATCGTTTATGATTTTATGCTATAAGGTCATTAATCTAGAACAAGATTTAATCATTGCACATGTTATAGATCACCCTTCTATTCCTTATACTACTTCATCACCTTCTACTTATTCACCTATACCATATATTAAGTGTCCTCCAAGGTCTCCAAGTCCTTCACCACACAAGCTAGTTCCATCCCCTCCATCATTAAAGTGTCCTCCATCTCCTCCACTGCATTGGTATTCACCTAAGACTTATCCATCTCTTACTCAAGAGCCATTGCATTTCTCACGTTATGCTAAGCCTCATGATGTCCTACATGCTATTCTTGATAAGAAATTTATTTACTTACCCTCTAATCAACATCCTCCTCTTCATCGTTTACATCACCAACGCGATCTCCCTTATTGAAATTTCCACTGCATTAATGGCCACCATGACAATGACTGTTGCATACTTCATGAAAAGTTACAACAATTAGAAGATAAGGGTATCATTTCCTTTAGATCTCACTCTTGTGAGAGGTCTCTTTCTCCCATTTCACATAAGCATACTTCTAATGATGTTCACTTGTTGCCTCCACCCACTTCTAAGGATGTCATTCATCCATCTCCTAAAACAATTATTCATCCGTGTCCTTCACCTAACACTTCTATCACCGCATCATCTCATCCACCTCACAGTGCTATTACATCTCATTGGATACCTAAGCCGTCAAAATATGTGATTCCTACCACTATATCTCCTATCATTGGCACCATTTAATTTGACATTTAGTTTGGATCTTATACTCATGTTGCTACCACTTCACATGCTTACACCATGCCTCGCAGACCTTTCCATCTTTGGTAGGGGATTTATGTATGATCACCTCAGTACTTGATGAAGCACTTGTGTTATTAAGGTTCTTACATGACTATTGGGGGGTATGTTACAATAAGATCCTCACTCAATATTTATGCCCTATGCTTCATTGATATATTTATCTAGTGCACACTATCAAGCCATTTCCTAATGACACACTCTTATTTTATGGTTAATTATTGTTTTTCGAGGGGTATTATATAAATGAACCTCATTTTTCTACACACATGCAGGGGGCATCACTTTTCTTCCTCTCCTCTTCATTATACTTACACACGCTTACATCAATCATTTACATCTCTTACACTTAGTAATGTATCATTCTCACCATCTCACATACATCTATTACTATTTATCACATACTAACCATCTTCCTTCATACATACAATCTAATTTTCAAACATTACTACATCATCATTTATTTCAAAGAAATATAATCATTTATGCAACTCAAACATAACAAACCAACATATGAAAAAAACATCACATCACATATCAATGAAAGTCAACACAACACAATGATACCAATAATCCATCTATCTATATATCATAAAAAATAATAGACTCAAAATACAATCACTGGGGAGAAATCCCCCATCATCAATACATACATATACATCATATCTCATCCTCACCATTGCTATATACAACTACGGGAGCCCTTAGACTAGATTCTTCACCGCTCAATCTACACCACTGGTCGTGGGCTCTATATCTCTCCACCTACCTCCGTAGTAAGGCTACCTCGATCGAATGCTCCGTGAATCGGACCTATAACTCTGGACATATTTTATGAATACATTATAAGTCGGGACCCTCCCCATATGGCCTCCCTAGCTCGCTAAGTCTTTGCATGTGCATCGTAACACTCACTCAATAGTATAGTGGATACGGTTTCCACTATTGTCATTGGCTCAAAAAAATGGATATGCTCACCTACATTGACATCCCCTCACTCTAATATCCCACCTCCCATGATCAAATCTGGTGGAAAATTCTACCTCAACATGAAAATTGATGAATCAATGATCAAAGACCAATAAACATCACCTACGACCATCCAAAAACCGAATTAGTTATCATACACATTTACCAATATATAACATCCATGTAACAATAAAAAAATACCTACAAAAAATACATATGCTTAGCTAATGCCAATGTTAGGAAATCTCCATCGGGGGCAGGTGCTTGCCCCTTTGCTCCTCCAATCAGTGGTCCACCTGCCAAATCTATGACAACTAGAAATAATAGTACCCATCGATGTGCTACCCACCAATCACTATAGGTTTGGGTACATCTTGCATCATCCAACTGTATTGGTTTTATGGCTGCATCCACATCATCTAGACCAAGATGCACTAGCTGTGCTCCTATCAGGTCTGTCCTTGCTCTGGGCTTCCTTGGTGCTCTTTTACCTCTCACCCATACATATGGCTCTGGGGCACATCCTGAGCCATACCAAACTGTCTAGATACATGATCTACCTGAAACAACTTGGTCACTCTAGGAAACCGGTCCTCTAACCACATGGTGCATCGAATGCACCGCAGATCAACTCCACCCTCTACCCTATCATTGTAGTCTCTATAAAACCTCTATATAATGGACCCTAGTCCCATATGATCAAGCATAGATATATAAGTAGTGGTTGCCAATATCCTACTACACATGCCTGTCCACCTTACTACAAAAATCTTGGGCCTTTCCCAATTGGTCGTGGCCCACCGAGTGGCCTCAATATCAAAATATGCTCATAGGCCCATACATGTAATACTGTGGTGGATCCTAGTCCACCCCATGGTTCTCCTGTGTGAATATATAGATCTCTATATAAATGGGCTAACATACAACTCACCCATTCAAATATGGTCCCATGCTCCTCTATACACTGACAAATATCATGCATCTTATACTCCATTCCCACTCCACCACCCTCTACTACCACAAATGAAGAAATCACAACTCAATAAAATGCAACTACAGAACACCTAATCTCAATATGGAATCTAGATTAATATGGGTCTGTATTTGTACCCATGTCCCTATAAAATATCGCATAACTATTCTCATATGCCTTTGAGCATCCAATACAACCATCATCTGGACTCTCTCACCCGCAACTGGTAGTTTTAATATATGATATACATCCTCTAGGGTCATTATCATCTCCCCAATAGGCAACCAAAAATTATATGTATCCACACACCACCACTTGTACTATATAGTCACCATACACATATTATGGGGTACCTTCCCCAATCTCGCTATGTGCTGTAGGCCGACATAGTTTAGTATGTCCCACTCGAAGTTTGATAAGTCCAAAGTCAATATTCCCTCGAGTGTATATATCTTTTAAAAACAAAAACGCTAACATAATCTCTACATTAGTACCTCATATACATGCAAAAACAACCACTCAAATCACAAAAAAATTAAAATTCACATATTCCACACTACACTACCAAAACACTCTCCTGTGTCGCCAATGCCTAGGAGAAAGATGCGGCCGCCTAGTAACAGGTCATCAGCGTTTGGAATTAGGAGTTGGTGTCCCAAAGGATGTCAATGCTTTGACTGCTCCTGACCAGGTCAGAAATGCCTAGAAATTCAAAAATTCAAATTTTGTAAAAAATCAAACAAATTTTGCCAATTTTGAAAAAAAAATCATACTTAGTAACTCATCCGTTGTGTATGATGCCACGGCTGTTGCTACTCTCTCAAACCTAGTCAACCTCACTTCCCTAATCTGCAACATCCTCACAAGCTCAGAGCTCAAGTTCTCAATAAATGACTGTACGTACCCAAAATTGTAAGGTACTGTACTACCGGAACAGTGTAACAAGTGCCCCAATGATGATACAGGTCTCCTCGCAAGGTGTTCAGGATCCAGAAAAGCTCTCCGATTGTGCGTTAACATCCCACATGCCCTGCTTAGCCCTTGCATCCTTTGTTTCTCCTTTTTCCCCTCTTTTCTTGGTCTTTTTCTCTTCAGTGACGAAACCGCCGCCCTGCATGGGATGCGGTCTCATGACTGCTGCCCTGATCAGGGTGGCGGTCCTGTAACTGCCCCCCTTCTCAGAGCGGCGGTCCTTTACGCATTTTCCAGAAAGCATTTTAACGCGACTCACGTAAAAATCAACATTTCACCAGCTTTCCTTGCCGACTTAGGCTTGCATTTATGTTTTTGGTCCCCTGGAATAGTGTTTGGCCATTGTTTATAGTTTTAGAGTTCAGTTTGGTTTTGATCTTTGGGTGAGTGATAAGCTATAAATAAATAGTTTGTGCACAAGTAAATGGTCTGCCCCTCATTCACTTTCATGCTCTGATTTTCATAGTTCAGTCTTTTATTCTATTTAGAAGCCATAGTTTTAATTCCCTGCATGCTTAGTTAGCATTGTCCAACTGTTGGTAAGCCACATACCCATCTTATGCATGCAGTACTGTTATTTCACCCAATCCATTGGAGTAGAATAGCTTAGGAAGCCATTAAAGTTGCAGGGTTTTCTCTTCAAACAGGATAATTTCAGGTTCTGAATGCTTTATGTCGCATGACTCATAGTAAATCCCGCTAGGAATTGCATAAGCCAAGCTCTGTACTCTTGCGCTATCCCTCTCTTACTCGCATTATATTCAGTTTGCATTCTGAGCTGCCTTTGTCCCAATATCTACTTCTGTTGATGCTAGCATTACACGCTTTTCTGGATCCATGTGAACACAAAGGAGTGAGAAGATCACACTGAGGGGACAAGATCACACACACCATCAGATTCGCCACTGTTATGCAGAATCCAGGTTCTAGCTTTCAAATTTCTAGTTAGAATCATATCAAATAGAGTAGTAATTGCTTCATTTCAGTAAATTCTATTCTCAATATTGCCAGGGAAGTTGTGAGGATTGATAGTTTCTGAGAAACTATGATTCACTCCTCACTTCTAAGGTAGGATCGAGAATCTTGCAGATAGATTAGATGAGCTATTTTATTTGTTTAGAATAAATCTACAAATTACACAGGCAAATAACTACACTCGGTTATCTTGTTTGTTTTAAATTGTTATTTAGTTATTATTTCTAGATACGTTTAAATAGCTGCTTTTCTTAAATTCTTAAAAGGTTTCTCAGAAAAATGAAGTTATATATGTTTTAGATTTATTCCACGTAGTTTAAATTTACTTTGTTACATTTAGATTTACATTTTGTTTTGTATGACAATCACGGGACCTAGGGAACCCATGGAATACGTATTTGAGCCAATCGTGCCTCAACCCAACCTCATCATAACAATATTTGACATAGACCAGAACCTTAGAATACAAGTCTTCCAAAAAAAAATAGATTTACAACTGATCAGCTCTCAGTTGAGAGGGTTAAATATAGAAGACGACCAAGCACACACATTTTGGTCAAATCAACCAAACTACATATTACTCTAGGCAAGCATTCACATGACTGTAGAAGGGTTCGAAAGAGAACAAATCTTTGGTTGTGATCCTTTGGTCCCACAGCCAGATGCAGGAGACACTCTCATAGACATAGATAATAGTTTAAGAATCCAGATTGTACGAATGCCTGTGAGGTATTCCGAGAAAATCACATAGTTATTAAGTCTAAACATAGAAGCTGAAAAAGCGTACGATTACTGGATACTAGGGATGGGGTTGTTGCTAAAATATTCCCCAAAACCTTGGAAGGCATGGCTCTCGACTGGTATTATAGAATACCTGAGGCTTCCATCCATTCATTTAAACAACTCGTATAAGAGTTCATTAAGGCATTCGACATGAACAAATTGTTAAGAACAGGAATCAGGGAATTCTTACACATCAAACAAGAACACAATGAATCTGTCGCCCATTTCATCCAGAGGTGGCATACAGTTCTTTATTCTTCAGCAAGTGCTCCAAATATGGATCAAATGGAACTATGCGATTTATTCCTTCATTCTCTCAGCAGAGAGGTGAAGGAAGAAGTCCAGAAGTTCCCACTAAAAACTTACGATGAGGTACTCGAGAGCGCTCTTCGAATAGATCAAGCAGCGATAGATAGTGGCCGTAAAACATATGGAGCAAACGGGAGGTTAATCACCCCCAATCAGAACACTACAAATTATCCCACTACCACAAACATCAATTAGGGACCTAAAATCTTTAACAAAAATCGGGGTGTAACAACGGATGGAGTAACTGACCAGCCCAAGAAGGTAAATGTTGTCAATACTCCATCACAAACAAATAACCAACGAAACAACAACTTCACCCCGACAATCAATACAGTGGATTTTAACCATCCACAACAACAACAACAATGGAAAAATCCCATACAAGGGCCAAGCCAAAACTCATTTGGTTATCAAAACCAAAAACAACAAATGCAAAATTTTAATCCTAATAGGCAACAGTTTGATCAGAGTTTCAGGCCATAATATACACCAAACGAACAAACCAGAAATTACAATCCCAATTCATATTGTGGTTTCCACAAAATTTGGGGTCATGATACTAGAACGTGCCGTGACTACAATAAATTTATGCAACGTTTTCCAGAAGAACAAAGACAGTTCTTCACAGATTTGTTTTTGGCAGATCCCGTGTCACCGCCACCAAACACGCTCGCAGGGGTAGTTTCCCCTTAGAATGCTCCCCTCAAGATCTTTAACGATCCACTCCCAAATCATGATAACAACAGGCTGAATCTAACTAGGATGAACAAGGGTGCAATGACGGGAAACAATGATCATGAAGCCTCAACTTCACTAAATCCATCAGTTGTGCCATAATTAGGAAATCAATCGAGAACCAAGATAGTCGGTTTGGTAGAATTAGACGCTGAACTACCTATCGAAGCTATAACAAGAACACGAGAGTATTTCTCTCAACCAAGCCCAAGTCATCTACCAGAAATGGATAAGAGTCAACAAATAGTAGAAAAACCCGTAGGTTCCTATGATTTAATTAATGACCTAACAAAAACCTTCTCACACATTTCATTTTTGGACTTACTAAAGAACTCTCCTACTCACAGAGCTGCTCTTTTAGAAGCATTAGGTTTAGGTTATCTAATTAACATCACTCCACCTCCTAAAACACAAGTAAATCACGTAGATTTTGATATCCACCCTCCAGGGCAGCCGGACAAGGATGTCGAATTTATATTCGAAATAAGTAAAATGCCTACAGATGCTGAGATTGCACGCCGAGGTGATTCAGCCTTACACTTACAAGTATGGGTTTATAATAACTACGTAAAAAAGGCAATGGTTGATGATGGGGCCATAGTTAACATAGTCCCCTTCTCTTTCCTCCAAAAACTAGGATATGGGGAAACAAACTGTTCCACCACTTGAAATACATTGAGAGGCTATGATAGCCTTAAAGCCACTTTGATAGGAACTATAATACTACCAGTCACCTTAGGACCCAAAACAATCCTTACTGAGTTTTATATCATAGATCGGGAAACTAATTATAATATGATCCTTGGCCAACCATGGATACACCGAATGAAGGCAATCCCTTCTACTTTATTCCAAGAAGTAAGATTCCTGCATCTAGGAAAGGTATTTGTAGCCAAAGGCGATCCAAAACCTTTTGATATACACCTAGCTGACTTAAAGAAAAGACTAGGTGTGCACTCAGAATTTGAACTTCCAACAAACCAACTTAATAAACCCACTGACCCAAAACCAGAGGAGAAGTTGGTACCTACAATGGATCTTGAAACTATTAGCATAGCCAAAACAACCCCAACCACCAAAGATAAGGCTAAAGAAATGGTGTCATTAGGGACTACTGTAAAAATCGTTGAGTTAATAGAACAAGACTTACCAATTTTCTTACCATTTGATTCAGTAGGCATAGGATATTCACTAGGTGTTGGTTCCCTTCCATCAGAGGATCTCTGCATGGTAGAAGTGGAGTGTGCAAATGCAGCAGATACCCCAACATCTATACTCCCGGCTAAGTATTGGACTCTCCATTTCGACGGAGCTAAATGCCACTATGGAGCGGGGGTAGGTATAATTCTTACTTCGCCCGAAGAGAAAGTCCTACCATTTGCCTTTAAGCTAAATTTTGAATGCACAAACAACGGCGTTGAGTATGAAGCCCTCCTCCTTGGCCTCACCTTACCAAAAGAATTGGTATTGATAACATCAGAGTCTTAGGAGACTCGCAATTAGTGACGAACCAGGTTTCCGAAGTATATGAAACCAAAGCCAAACACTTGCAGCTTTACAAAGAAGCCGTATTAGATTTAAGCAAGGCGTTTAACTTCATATCCATTGAAGCAATCCCATGAGAGAAAAATCTTCTCGTCGATTCAATAACAACTTCAGCATCACATTTTACGCCAAGCAATGAGTTAGAGGATACCCATTTCACGGTGTCCATTCGTGATGAACCATTGATAAAAACAATGACAAATTCCCTATTAAATGAGAGTGAATCTACCGTCCTAGACCATGTTGATAGTGATGTGGCCACTTTGGATTACTTAAACACCTATACAGCACTACATCTCTCCTATCATATGCTAGATTTTTCCTTAATTCCACATTCGTCTTCCTACTTCGGAAATCCCGTGATGGATCTTCCCTCACAAATGGAACCTAGCATATACACAGTAGAAAATGGGGATGATTTGGATTTGCCTCCAGCACCACCTGAGGTTGAAGAGGGTAACGCCTCTTTAATTGAGGAAACAATCGATGTCAACATCAGGACAGATGACGAACCAAAAATCTTGAAATTAGGATCATCCTTAACCCTAGAAGAAGTAGAGATACACACTCGGATCCTCAAAGAATATTAGAAGGTGTTTACATTTAATTATAATGAGATGACAGGAGTCACACCCCACATTGCAGTGCACAACCTTGTCAGTAAATCAGATGCAAAGCCAGTTAAACAAAAATCAAGACCCATGAAGCCCAAGGTAGCTCTCATGGTAAAGGAGGAAGTAATAAAACTCCTCCAAGTAGGATTTATCAAGCCAGTCGACTACTCCCAATGGGTATCGAACATCGTTCCCATTCTCAAGAAGAATGGAAAGATACGCATCTGGATAGATTTCTGAGACATCAACAAAGCATGTCCTAAGGACGACTTCCCGTTACCATCTATCGATGTCATTGTTGATGCAACCGCTGGATTTGAACTTTTGTCACTCATGGATGGATTCTCGGGATACAATCAAATCAAAATATCTGAGCAAGATCAAGCTAAAACTACATTTATAACTCCTTGGGGAACCTATTGCTACGCTGTTATGCCATTCGGTCTCAAGAATGCCGGTGCTACGTACCAACGAGCTATGACATATATATTCCACGATTTAATTCATAAAATCGTGGAATCCTACGTAGATGACTTGTTGGCTAAGGCCAAGAAGTGTTGTGACCATCCAGAAGTACTCCGCGTCATTCTTTCATGCCTAATAGAATATGGAGTCATACTAAATCCAGAGAAATGCGTCTTTGGCGTAACAGGAGGAAAGCTCCTAGGTTACATCATATCGTCATGAGGGATAGATGTTGATCCAACAAAAATTTGGGCTGTCCTCGAAATGGTCCCACCTTTGAATGAATTCGGAATTAGGTCATTTCTCGGAAAGCTGGGTGCAATACAAAGATTCATCCTAGACTTGAGCTTCGCCATTCATCCAATCAACAATTTACTCAAGAAAGACTATAGCATTGATTGGACCGAAGACTGCAATGAAGCCTTTGATGCAGTTAAGCATTTCCTGTTGTCACCACCTACGCTAATGCCACCTAAGCTAGATCACCCGTTAATTTTATATTCACGAGCTACCGATGTCTCACTGGCCTGTATGTTGGCCCAAGAAGAAGATGACAAGAGAGAACGCGTGATTTATTTCATCAGCTGAACACTACTCGACTATGAAACACGTTATACACAGGCAGAAAAAGAATGCCTTGCCATAGTCTTTACTACTAAACGCTTAAGACACTATATGCTGAATCAAGAAACAAGGGTTATGGTAAAAATGGACCACTTACGAACTTTCCTCACTCAAGGATCCTTGTCTAAAAAGGCTGGACGTTTTATAACCTTAATGGAAGAATTCGAATTAACGTTTGTAAATCAGAAGTCAGTTAAGGGACAAATCATTGCGGATTGGTTAGCTGATAACCCATTAGATGGAGGCGATCTAGTAGATTTAGATTTTCCAGATGAGTGCGTATACTACATCGAAACCCGACCTTCTATCTCTGAGTGTCCCTGGTACACTAATATCATTAACTATATCATAGACCATACGTACCCAGAAGGAGTTACACCACAACAAAGAAGGCGGTTACGTATTATTATAGCCAAATACGTCATTATAGAGCAAGTGCTCTATCAAAAAGCATTCGATGGAATGCTCCTAAGATGTGTCGACATAGAAGAATCCAAGAAGATTCTCCATGAATCCCACAGTGGAATATGTGGAGGCCACCTCGGTGGCCATGCCACCGCTCGAAAAATATATCGAATGGACTATTTCTGGCCCACTCTAGAACATGACGCAATAGAGTTTGTACGCAGGTGTCATAAGTGCCAAGAATTCTCCCATGAGATTCATATGCCGGCACAAGCTCTGCAACCAATCGCTACTCCATGGCCCTTTTCTACATGGGGCCTGGATTTGATAGGGAAATTCTCTCCCTCGTCTACAGATGGCCACAATTTTATTATCACGGCCACTAAATATTTCACCAAGTGGGTAGAGGCTATGCCTCTTACTACTGTACCTGGTTCTGTAATCGCCAAGTTGATTTTAAACCAAATCATTTGTAGATATGGTATCCCACAAATCATTATCTCTGATAATGGAACTTCTTTTAAGAATGAAGAGGTTCGCGAACTATGCAACAAATTTAAGATAAGCCATCATACGGCTTCCTTGTATTACCCTCAAGCCAATGGACAGGCTGAAGCGACAAACAAGACACTGAAATCCATTCTTCTTAAAACTGTGAAAGAAAACAAATAAGATTGGCATTTGAAGTTATATCCGGCCTTTTGGGCCCACCGAACCTTGATAAAAACACCAACGGGAGCAACTCCTTTCTCACTAGTGTTCGGGGCAGAGTTAGTTCTCCCACTCGAGGTTGAAATACCCAGTTTCTGCATTTCATTACAAGGGATTCTAGATGAAGACGCTTATAGAGAAGCACGTCTTTCTCAACTAGAAAGCCTAGATGAAACTAGGTTAGATGCTGAACAGCGAAATAGAATCTATGCTGAACGGATGTGCCGGCAGTACAACAAGGTCTATGAACGCGACATATACGAAGGGGATCTAGTTCTAAGACTAGACAGCCGGATCGACAAGAAGACCGGTGAAGGAAGGAAATTTCGGCCCAAATGGTTGGGCCCATACCGAGTCATGAAGGACTATGGAAATGGTGCATACCTCTTATGTACACTAGAAGGTGAGGAATTTGGTGAAACAGTCAATTCCCTTCACCTCAAGTGGTTCTACGCATAAACATCTAGCAATACTTATATATATTTACATTGCATCTTCATATAGATTAAGATCATTTTTTCCACCTGTTTCTTACATAAATGGTGATCAAGGAATCTATTCTCAAAGCAATTCATAGCAAACTCATGATGTTTTTGGCATAAAATCTTTAATCATACCTCTCCATTTTCATGATATCATCAAATTATCTCAAAATCTTTTATCAAATAAAATTAGAAATGACAAAGTCTTAACGGTAACCATACCAAGATCTGCAAGTTTATTCTCACTTTGATTTCTTCTTAGGGTAGGTGTCTTACCTATGGTCTGTTCTAGAAGCTTCATGGTGTCACATCTATCCCATATGTATATCTATTTGGAAACAAACGCATACTAACATTTTACTCAAATAAACAAGTCAAAAAGTGATTAAACAGAAAATTTTAATTTTACACATTTCCTTGCCCCACCAACCTTCGGTGATGATCTTGCGTCTCTTACTAGTGACATAGGGTTGGGAAGGGATGGAAATGCCCTTACTCACCTATACCTTTCCCACGGTGATAAACCCACGCTTCTTACTAGTAGTATGGGGCAAAGTGTAGGGGGTCTTCTTGACAAATAAATGCAAATGATCATATGAAAACAATTCAAAACTTTGAAACTTTGAGTCAAAAACAAATGAATCAGATCAAGAGAGTTAAAATCCTAAAAAACTAGATTTTGTCTACTATGTGGCCATCTACGGATCTAAGTCTAGATAAACCGCAAAGTAAGTTGCATTCTAAACTATGAAGTCACTCAGGTAGAGTAAGCTTGTAGCTTCGAATTTGGTTCCAATAAAGCTTTGTCTGTCTTTCATCACTATCATTTCAGCTACACCTCATAACTTGTGCCCTTTCTAGCTCTCGGCGATGAGCCCTCGCATCTTACTAGTTGCGCGGAGTTAGGAGTGGGGAAAGTTAATCTGTTCATCATACTGGTTATATTCATCACTTTGCAAAACAAACATGAGGTATCCAAAATTGCTTACGAAAGCTAAGATTCAAAATCACATTATATCTACATATATCAGCATCATGAAATACACAAAAGGAAACAAACATTTGCATCATCTGTTCTCCATTGCATGCATCCTAAAAAGCATATAAACATACATCGTAGTATACATAGGGAAACTAGAAATAGAAAGGAAACCATGAGTGCCAAGATTTTGATCCAAAACAAATGCATATATATAAATGATCAACCGTTTATATACAATGCCATCATCCACTAAGCATGGTCAAAACACTCAAAGAGCCCGGGATATACAAAGGAATATATAATACAAAATACTACGAGAGCCAAGTGGCCTCTTAATCCCTACGCGACCCCTCCGAAGGTGCACGCCTGCATGCCTAGGACTCCGGCTACGTCAGGAGCTCTGAATGTACAGAGGGCTCAGGATCCCGAGGAGCAGCCACAGTCTCACCGCGAGAACGGCTCCTCATAAGACGCTCAGCTGTCCTATAGCCCGTTAGCTCGGTGCAAAGGGTCAATACCATCCTAGCCACATGCCACACTGGAGTAAAAACATCGGTATGCCTACCGGCTGACTGAAGGCTCTCCTAACATCTACAGACAGCTCTGCACGCGTCCTATCCATGGGGATCAATTTGGGAATCGGTACATACCCTGCAGATCAAATCCCGCCACTCATCAACAGTCTCTACAAACAAAGGAAGAAAACAAGTTAGAAACCAAGTACAAAATTCAGGAATACAAGATTGCAACTAAGGAGAGCCTACAAGCAAACATTAAAGGGAAGAAAGGGTAACTCACTCGGATCACCAAGCCTCCAGGATGGGTCGCTGGGGCTGGCACCTACCGCGAATGTCGCTGCCGACTGAGGGGCTGCTCCTATGGCAGGAGCAACATGTCGCCCCGCGATGGACTCATCCTCTCCACCATGGCCCTAGGAGAGGGGCTCCTCTGAAACTAGAGTATCCCTCTCTGCGCTCTGCTCAGCCCTCTCTACCTGCATGATATCCTGAGTGTCATGTCATTCAGGATCGCTGTCATCGGTCTCCTCCTCTGTTCCTCCCTCTGTGAACTACTCAGACTTGGAGTCACTATCAATAGGGTCATCGCTGCTATGAGCAGGACCCGCAGCAATTTGAAGCAAAGGTGCCCGAGGCGCACCAGCTCTCCCTCTAGCACAAACTATCCTCCTGGATGCAATAGGAATGCTAGGAGTAATCACTGTCCAACCTCGGCCTCTAGGCCCCCCTCTGGCCTCGCAAACTGATCTGTAAACTGGCGCCACTGGGGGAAGCATACCCATGTATGGTAGGCCAAACTGCTGAGGAACTCTGGCCAAAGGGGTGCACCTCCACTCGTCCCACTCGATCGATAAGCTGCCCTATGGTGGAGCAGGAGATCAAGGTAAGGGTCTCCTCGCCCCATATGTCGGCCATGAGTCTGGTATGGTGTCACCTCCATATCAGCAGTAGTCAGGGAGGTAACTGGCTGATGAGGTGCTCTAAGCACCGACATGTCTGTCCATCTGACTGCCCTAACAGCTCCAGGATCTGCCACCTCCACAACCCCTACCATAAGGAATGAAGTGCTCATAAACCCCAACTCATGACTAGAGTCGGGTGGCTCAATGACTGTCCCTGTAAACGGACCCACCCTGTATAGATCATGGTAGGTGGTCCCAAGAATGTCTACTCCCCAAGCGTATATCTGGCCGCGCCCCTCTATCTGTGTAATAGTGGGGGCCCCAGCAGTATAACAATGTGTCCCCTCCCTTGTCCCCGATCAATCTCGAGGCAAGGATCCCCATGATGGCCTGTCAAAATATGGGGATGGGCAAAGAAGGAATGGATTGAACTCTCACCCCTTTCTTCGACCCCCGTCGAGATGGCTGCATCTCCCATGTAAGTCGCCCACTGTGTAATCTGTGCCACATGAGCCTTGTTGTCTCCAAAGTGAGTCGCCTCCCGATGATCGGGACCCCCAGAATGCGGTAGACGTCCTCCAATGTAATGGTCCACTCACCATGGACCCTTGGCAATCGGAAGGTGTTCCGATCTACGTCCCAGTAAGAGAATAGGTCACAAAGGATGTGACTAGATGGTGCAACATGGGGGACGCGCGATATGCGCAATATGTCAGCCCTCTGAAGTGTGTCCTCCTCATCCTGTGAAAGGGCATCTAATACCCCTGGGAGCCAATCACACTCCCTCTCTCTGCTCCATCGGATGTACTCCTCTCTCGCCTGCATACACCCAAAAACACACAAAACAGAGCAAGTTAGTATCTGAAAAATACTGATAAAGTCATAAAAACACGTAGAAATGTTAAAAATACAAACACAATCTCAAAAAACAAGTTCTTTTTGCATTCTGTGCAAAACCGCCGCCCTAAGCAGGGGGGCGGTTTTGTAACTGCTGCCTTGGCCAAGGCGGCGGTCGTGGTCCAAAAACCCACGCAGGTTTTTAACCTAAAAAGTGCAAAAAATGGCCATTTAACTTAAAAATAGAACCTACCCAGTAGGCACCCCCCCCTAGGTGGACCTGTTAACACTAGCATTTTCAAAAATACCCCCCCCCATTGTAAAGAATTTAGCATTTCAAATTTAAGGGGGTAAAGACAATAAACTGAAGAAAACTAACCTGTGATCGCTGAGGTCGATGTTCCGCACGTGGAGGCATGATCACAATCTCGCTGCGAACATTTCGACTCTAATCACGCAAGAAACTGTCACCGTGGGTCCCAGAGCTCAAAATCAATCAAATCGACTCGCACAAATGAATAGGAAAATGGGCCCACTTTCATACATATAGCACTTTGTTTTGTTTTAAAATGACTTTTTCACAGGTTTGGAGCGCTGATGGAGGTATGTTCCTATCCCCGCACAAATGGTACGTTCTCATTCCCTGTTATTCTTAGCGTTTATTTTTCAAACTATTGTGTCTATTTGTACTTGAGTTCTCTTTTCCTTTTGCAGGTAGCAGGAATATTGGATGGTGTCATTTCAACAAACGGACGTCTCAGGTATAACTTCTAACTTCCCATTTCGGGACTTCCATACTCGGACCCACCGTTTTACGCCTCTTCATGGCTAAAATGCTTCTCCGAGGGGGCAATATGTACGATCCCAAAATTGTAAGGTACTGTACTGCCGGAACAGTGTAACAAGTGCCCCAATGATGATACAGGTCTCCTCGCAAGGTGTTCGGGATCCGGAAAAGCTCTTCGAGTGTGCGTTAACATCCTGCATGCCCCGCTTAGCCCCCACGTCCTTTATTTCTCTTTTTTCCCCTCTTTTCTTGGCCTTTTACTCTTCAGTGACGAAACCACCTCCCTGCATGGGTAGCGGTCTCGTGACCGCCGCCCTGATCAGGGCGGCGGTCCTGTAACCGCCGCCCTGCTCAGAGCGGCGGCCCTTTACGCATTTTACAGAAAGCGTTTTAACGCGACTCACGTAAAAATCCACGTTTCACCAGCTTTCCTTGCCAACTTAGGCTTGCATTTATGTTTTTGGTCCCCTGGAATAGTGTTTGGCCATTGTTTATAGTTTTAGAGTTCAGTTTGGTTTTGATCTTTGGGTGAGTGAAAAGCTATAAATAAATGGTTTGTGCACATGCAAATGGTCTACCCCTCATTCAATTTCATGCTCTGATTTTCATAGTTTAGTCTTTTATTCTATTTAGAAGCCATAGTTTTAATTCCTTGCATGCTTAGTTAGCATTGTCCAACTGTTGGTAAGCCACATACCCATCTTGTGCAGGCAGTACTATTATTTCACCCAATCCATTGGAGTAGAATAGCTTAGGAAGCCATTAAAGTTGCAGGTTTTGCTCTTCAAACAGGATAATTTTAGGTTCTGGACGCTTTATGTTGCATGACTCATAGTAAATCCCGCTAGGAATTGCATAAGCCAAGCTCTGTACTCTTGTGCTATCCCTCTCCTACTCGCATTATATTCAGTTTGCATTCTGAGCTGCCTTTGTCCCAATATCTACTTCTGTTGATGCTAGCATTACACGCTTTTCTGGATCCACGTGAACACAAAGGAGCGAGAAGATCACATTGAGGGGACAAGATCACACACACCATCGGATTCGCCACTGTTCTGCGGAATCCAAGTTCTAGCTTTCAAAGTTCTATTTAGAATCATATCAAATAGAGTAGTAATTGCTTCATTTCAGTAAATTCTATTCTCGATATTGCCAGGGAAGCTGTGAGGATTGATAGTTTCTGAGAAACTATGATTCACTCCTCACTTCTGAGGTAGGATCGAGAATCTTGCAGATAGATTAGATGAGCTATTTTATTTGTTTAGAATAAATCTACAAATTGCACAGGCAAATAACTACACTCGGTTATCTTGTTTGTTTTAAATTGTTATTTAGTTATTATTTCTAGATACATTTAAATAGCTACTTTTCTTAAATTCTTAAAAGGTTTCTCAGAAAAATAGAAGTTATATATGTTTTAGATTTATTCCACGTAGTTTAAATTTACTTTGTTACAGTTAGATTTACATTTTGTTTTGTATGACAATCACGGGACCTAGGGAACCCAGGGAATACGTATTTGAGCCAATCGTGCCTCAACCCAACCTCGTCACAGTAATAGTTGACATAGACCAGAACCTTAGAATACAAGTCTTCCAAACAAAAACAGATTTACAACTGATCAGCTCTCAGTTGAGAGGGTTAAATATAGAAGACGACCAAGCACACACATTTTGGTCAAATCAACCAAACTACAGATTACCCTAGGCAAGCATTCACATGACTGTAGAAGGGTTCGAAAGAGAAATTTTTTTTGGTTGTGATCCTTTGGTCCCACAGCCAGATGCAGGAGACACTCTCATAGACATAGATACTAGTTTAAGAATCCAGATTGTACGAACACCTGTGAGGTATTCCGAGAAAATCACATAGTTATTAAGTATAAACATAGAAGCTGAAAAAGCGTACGATTACTAGATACTAGGGATTAGGACTTGATTTCATACATGACCATAGTAGGACCGCAACAACCAAGAGTCTATGGTTGTGATCCAAAAATCCCGCAACCTAATGAATCCACAAGTCAGTCAAATATAGACACTGGCCTACGCACACTAATATTCCAGTCCATTCCACTTCCAGCCATCATCATCGAACAACTATCCTAACTAGATATAGCGGCTAACAAAGCTAGAGAATTCTGGACTAGGCCAGAGAATCATCCGTAGAGTCGATTGTATTCATTACCCACCATATGACCTTATCTGGAGATATACACGAAACTATCCCAGGTCATTTTCCACGTATTCCACAACCCATAGATCGAATCACGCCAGAACTCGATATTGATTGGAGCCTTCGAGCAGTCATCCTTGCTGATCGATCTATCACACCAGTCCAAGTTAGAAGGGCCTTCTTTACCTTAGATTCACAAATTCCACTAGTGCATGTCGAAGACATTAGATTGCCTAACTAGTTTGTCTGCATCCCACGAATATTCCATCCCTACCGGCTGTCTCGGCATGACCTCAGGAGGTCGGGCATGCGGAAGAGTTACCTGTAGATTCCCACGCTCGCTTGTCACTTTTCCGGCGTACAATGACACTTCAAATGAATTTATTATTCACTTTTTACTATCAATATGTATATATATGTATATATATATGTATATATATGTATATATATATATATGTATGTATATATATATATATATATATGTATATATATATATATATATGTATATATATATATATATATATATATAGCAATTTTCATTTTTTCATTTACTATAGTTAGTATTTGTAAACATTCTTCCAGCTAATACATGACACATGGTTTCATTCATATCTTGAGATTTTTTGCTCCATTTTCTTCACCATTTGCACCATTCGGTTTCAAATTTTTAATACCACTATACTTTCCACATTACATAATTTTGTGCATATAGTATTTAACATATCTAAAATATTGTAACATTTTCTATACTGCCTCATGGTTATCATTACATATTTTCACTCCTACTTTTGGTTCAGTTCTTGTTAGCTTCACCCCTTTCCCTTTTACCAAAAGGGGGGGCATATAATCAGGATCACTCTACGATCCCTCTCAGGCTAATTTTTATTTATTTCCCCATAATAACCTAATCTAGGGGAAAAAATTGAAAATCTCCTTGTGAGTAATCTATTACACACATCAAATTTCAAAGACATATTTCAACATTCAAATCAAATAAATCAATCAGTATGACATAACATACTTTACACATCTCTCCCAAATGACCTAACTTGGGAGTTATGCCACTTCATTATCTTTCCCAAATGGCCTAACATGGAAATCACTTTACATTTTCTATCACTTCTAGATGACCTAACATGGAAGCCATATAGCACTATAAAAACTGCAACACTTGTGGAGTGGGGGCAATGAGATGTCATTTCCTTTCCTATACTGATTTTATATGGGTTATTCAACACATAACTAAACATGGATAAGAATGGAACTAAATTGGGTCTTTATTTGTCTACAATGGTTGGAAATTTATCAGGATGTAGTCATGGATGGAGAGTAAAACTAGACCTCTCTCCCCAAAACTCTTCTGCTAGGTAGCGGCTAGATGCTTAAATCCTCCCTTGATTAAAGTTATACAAAAATCGGGTTACGAATTGATCACTCCCCACCCATTAAAATCTCCATAGACAACAATTCAAAATCTCCAAATTCCCCAAATAAAATCATAAATTTCTCCAAGATCTCCTTACAATGGTTTCCTGTCTCTATTTACACCACATGGATTGACATGTTGATCCATGGTTCACCATGCTATATGTTCTTATATTGAACGTGTCCTTCTGTAACATGGATTCTCTAAACTTCTCCTAGGTATATTCCTTACTTCCTTTACACTAATTGAATTTCATTAAAATAACATAAAGGGGGGCGAATGTAGACACAAAATCTCACACACATTACTATTTTACTATACTATCAAGTATGTTGTTATATACATGGATCTTGAGTAAGAAACGTATTCACTGATGACACAATCCCTAGTCAGTTTGATTTCTTTGATTGTTTCTATTATCGTTATCTCTCACATTTGTCACTTCTACACCCAGGTCTGGTCAGGTCACAGGGATCCATGTCTATCAATATTTTCATATTTTTCTTCAGTTATCCTAGGACACCAGTACCTAGTTTGGATACCAACGCCCAAGCGCTCTTGTCCACCCCGGGAACTCCTATCCTCTTTGTTCTTGTTCAATTTTTCGACATTTGTGGTCATCCTTTTTGGTTTTCTTACTCATATCCTAATGTCATAGTCAACATGTCATGTCATTAGTGTTGAAATTCAAACAAGATATCCCTATATGTACATAATTACATACCATTATAAGGGCAGGAAATTCTTAAGGGAAAGCATATCTACATAATATCAAAGGGACTGTATTTCTTGGCTAATTACTTTGCATACACTACATAGGAAGGGGAAGTTTCTGAATTCCATCCCACAAATCTATATTTTATATCTTGGTGTTGTTGGGGTAAGGGAATGTAAAGGACACTATTTCACACATAAGCACACATAACTACATGGAGTCTGGAATGTAGTGCAACACTCGGTCATAAGTTCATCCTTCAGATGACCACCAAGGTCAATCCAAATTCACATATTACATTTTTTATTTCAATTTGATTAGTTTTTGAGATTGTGAAAGTAGTAAGGGTTTGTGTTATAGATTACAGGTACCCCGATGATCCAAGTACGACATACATGTGATCAACAATGAACAAGCTTGAAACCCTAGCGACATAGGAAAAAGTAGATTACGGGCATTCACATAGTAACCAACACATAGGAGTGGTCTCTAGTGCCTAGGTGCCCTCACTCTATCCCAGGAACATGTGTCTAGCTCATTCCATAGCTTCCCAAATTTATATCGAGCATTTCTGACATTTTTCCCAACCTGTTCACCAGTTGTTCCAGTTCAAATTTGTTCCAGGATAAGTGAAAATTAGATAAGTGCCCTATCTCTCTCATTTTCTTGAAAGATTGCATATTTAGAGTGCTTATCATTTTGATTCTATTGTAAATTATCATAGTGACTTTGAAATTAGATTTAATAATCAAATTTTATTAAATCAACCTTGAAAAAGGTCAAAAGAAAGTTCAAGAAGGTAAGCTTCATTTGCATGCTAGGAGGATGAATTTGATGTTGTTTTCACTCAAGAAGGGGGAAAAATTATGCTCGAAACCTACATTTAATGGGTTTTTGTATGTATGTGTGTTGTGTATGCTCTTGCCCAAGGAGAGTTCAACTGTTTCAAGCTATGTAAGGTGGTCAAATCAGGTTAAGATAAAGAAAATCATGTTTGTGTGCTTAAAATGAAGACTTTGGTTGATGTTTCCAACCAAGAGGTGATCATATGAAGATAAAAAAGATTAATAAAATGTAGGTACATGTAAGCTTTGTCATTAATGTAGAAAGGGGGAGAAGAGTAGGTAGTTTTCCATCAATGAAAAAGGGGGATATTGTTGGTATGTTGAGTTCTAGGTGTTGTCATTGATGTAAAAGATCATTAATGAAAAATAGGATGATGAAGAAGGATACAAGGATGCTCATTAGGTTGATGAAATGAATTCTAAAATGGTTTCATGAAGGAATGAGGTGATTCAATGAGATTGGCTTGGTCTAGTGAGCATAGTAAGGTGACCTAGCTAGCCTAGGTGATGAAGCATGGTGGTTTGAGTTGTTTAGTGGATTTCAGAGCATGAAAACATGATTGAAAACATGTTTGGGGACTGTTTAGGAACTCACATGAGTTTCAAGGTGCCAGTACATGTTGAAGAACCAATTACAAGTGCTCATCTAGACATGGTCTATGTGCTTGGAGGCATGAGGATGAGTTGTAGAGCCATGTGAGCTCATGGGTGTATGTAGGTGAGTGATTCATGATGTATTAATATTTTTAGGACATTTTAGAGAGGTTTCATGATGGGTTATGAGGTTATTCTATGATGACCTAGCCTAAACCATACAAAACGCAAAGGTCTAGTCATGAAAATGAGATGGGTTGAGAATATGGAGACCTATTTGATCCATGATGATGATTGAATATGGTGCACATGGGTGTCCTAGAGGTTTGAATTTTTTTTTGAGTCATTCTGAATAATATTTTGCAAGTTATGTTGTTTTTGGTGAAACAAGGTCAAGAAGAAGGTGATTTCTAGCTTGAATTGCACCTTCTGATGGTCACCATGAATTGTGTGCTTTACATGGGAACTTGTGGATTTCATGGATGATGTTTCATTGAGATAATATAATTTCACAAAAATAATGGAGTGGTTTCATTGTCAGGTTTTTATGAATGAATGTTAAGAAGGTAGACTACTTTTTGTGTGCTTGAAACTCTAACTCAAAAGTGGTTGGAGAGATATTGATCATAAGTGCCCATAATTGATTTCTTGTGATAATATGATGATTTGATGATGTAGAGGACTTCTATAGATATCTATAAATGTAAGTGCTATCCAATTTTTCTCTTAGAAAAAATTAAACAAATGTGACCTTACACAGGAAAAGAATGGAGGCCTAGGCTTGAAATTTTGAAGTTTAGGCATTCGACATTTCAGAGAAAAATAAGGGTGAAAAGGAATCAACAAAGTCCAAAGTTACAAAATTCTGAAAGTTAAAATTTTAGAATTTCAAGTTTCAGAGCTTTAGAGATCTTAGTGAGTTAGAGAAAGAAAAATTCCAAAATCTTGAAAGGAAAAAGTCTGAAAGGCAAAAAGTTCTGAAATTCCGAAATTCTAAAATTTTGGACTTTCGGGTTTCAGATTTTCGGAACTCTCGAAGCGATTTGAAGGATGAAAAGTAGAAAATAATCCAAAAAGGAAGGTTATGAAATTTTGAAAGTCTGAAATTTCTCACTTTCAGGTTTTGGAGTTTCGGAAGTTTTCACGCACGCCCAAGTGATGAACAGTGACAAAACTCTAAAATGAAAAGTCCTGAAAGTCTTAAATTTTGAAATTTTAGGTTTCAGAGTTTTGGAGATCTCAGAGGGTTTTGAGAAGTGAAAAGTAGCATGAATTTTGAAACCAAAACATCTGAAAGTCTGAATTTCAAGATTTTAGAGGTTGCATGCATTTCGGACTCCGAAGAAGAAAGATCAACAACTCATTTTTTTTTGCAGAATGACACCCCGACCTTCAAATGGCCAAAAATTTTGACTGGGAGCTTGGATTTGCACAAGAAAGGACTTTTTGGAAATCTTACAGTCTCCTCTACACAACTACAACTGGTTATCTTAATTTGAGTGGGACTAAGTTATTCAAAATGAAGAAATATAGTTCACCATTTTAGAGGGTGTTAGACTTCTCACCTACCACAATGATGAAGGTATGTGCTCTTTTCTTTCCCAACAAGGAAGAGTACATGGAGGTATGAGTTTTTTCATGGAACCCATCACCGTTGTAGGTGAATTCAATGTATATTTTGGGTGGTTGGATCAGGATTTCAAATTCTTCTTTCTCCTTCTCTCATTCTTCATATATATTGTAAGGAGGGGCATTTTTCTAAGGTTGGATAATTTTTCTTTACACCCTCCCTTCTTCTCTTGTCTGCAAGTGAATTTTTGGAGTTCAAACCTATCATTCAAGATGTAATGCAAGTTTGTACCTCTTGGGCCATTGTAATGCACTGTATCAAATTTGTGGAGCAATAATTAAATTCTGTTGATGAATTTCAATCCTCTCTTGTGTTCATTACTTTCATCTGATCTCTCATTAAAATCTTGGTTATATGTGCATGGTGGTTGTGTTACATTTTTAATGTTTTGTGTTTAATGGAAAAGTAGGTGTTCAACATTCCTTTTGGTGTATCACATCTATTAGTTCATGTTTAATTTCTTGTAATCTTCTTAACCCTACCTCCTTGGCAAGTTAGAGTAGATTTTAGAATAGATCCTCTACAATTCGAATGTGTGCATTAGAATAGAGGAATAGGAACTGACCTTCATCCAGAGATCTTTACCAATTGCAAAGTCCCACACTTTGGGAAAATCTCCATGTTATGCAATCACATCGAGAGTTTTAACCCATCAAGTTGTAGACATTTAGAGGTGCTGTGATTACGCATCAACAATAAGATAGAGCACATGGTGATGAGTGTACCACACCTAAAAATGTAAGTTTATGAAGAAGTTTAAGTTGGGACAAGGTTGTCCAAATGAGATGCAAAATAAATTGAATTTGGTTTTTGATAGTATTTGGAAGAGCTTATATGAAGATTTATCTCATGCAAAGATTCTTGAGACAAAACAAAATACACAGAGATTAATAAACACAATAATATTATTCACACTCTATTCCAAACGTACAGAACACGACTATTATATAATCAAAGATATAGCAAAAATAACCTCTGAAATAAAAGGGAGGTGTTACAAAAAATATCCCAGAATAATATTCATGGGTACAACATACTCTACAAATATATTTTTGTTGAAGCAATATATTATAACAATATAAATTCTAACCTATATTCAATATTATATATAACAATATTAAATATTAACTAACAAACTACTTATTTACCTTTCAATAAATTTCCCACTATCATGAAAAAATTAATATTCCTAACATTCCCCCCCTTAATTTTTACATGTTAAAACATATCTCAATCTTTGATTATAACATGCCACCTTTGTGTGCTCATGATCAACTCCTCAATTGTGCAGCATCGAGCATGCAAAAAAATCCCACATGTGCCAACACACATTTCTTCCTCCATTAATGGTTTTCTTCTGGCTTATACTAACAACCTTACCAAATTGGTTTTGCAGGTGTACCAATAACCTTTCACAATTGGTTTTATCAGGTTTACCAAAAACCTTTCACAATTGGTTTTGCAAGTTCACCATAAAACCTTACATAATTGGTTTTCCTCAGGTTCACCAAAAAACCTTCACATAATTGGTTTTGCAGGTTCACCAAAAAACCTTGATCACATATTGGTTTTACAGGTTTACCATAAAAGGGGTCTCACATGAGGAATTTTCATGAAGTTTACCAAAAACCTTCACATCATCTATTGCTACAATACTTTTCACGCTGCACTCAATATTATACAATGTCTCTACAAAAGGGAATCATGTAGGAACATACTGCTCATCAAAACTAAACAATGCGGCCCCATAATGTTGATGAATGGAACAATGAGACCATGCTGTCCTCCCCTCATTCCTGAACATTTCACTCTATCCTCCAGTAAACAGTGAACTCTATTAAATCAATTGACTCCGCATCAACAAACTGCAATTATGAAATGAAAGAAAGCCCACACACACACTATGAACTCACATCTTCATGTGGCCCCGAAAAAATCGTCCGTGAGACTGACAAGACATCGCTCATTTCAACCTCCTGCCTCACTATGCCTCTGTCCTCCATCTACGAAATCATCTAACGACAGAAAATGTTCATCACTATTTGATGAATGTGGTAGTTTCAATCCTCTTCATTTTCTCCTTCTTCATCAAAAATCATGGCATTATCTTGTAGTTTCACCATCGAGTGAGTCTTGACTTGCTCTTTTTCTGCAATTGTTAGATATACGACCATGTTTTTTACAATAGTAACATGACTATAATTGTTTCTTCGTTCAATTTATGAGGTTGAACCGTATAAGGGATTTTTCTTACCAAATGCTTTCTTGAAATTCTGACCATAAACATTGCAGTCTCCTCTGGTTCAACAACCATAATTCTTTTTTTTTCATCTATCAAATCTAAGAAGATAAGTTGACTTGCATACTTAAGACTTAAATTTTGTTTAATGTAGAAGACCATAATGTAGAATAACATAGACTAGGCATGTTATTAAGTGACTCACTGCTTTAAGCATCATCATCAGGTACGATCATGGACTTTTCAATACTAATGCAAGTTGATTACAGATAGAACTGAAACTTGAACTGATAGCTGCTCCTACATATGTTCTCACCTTCTTCCATCTTGATAGTTGAACAATCTTTGCTTCAAAGATATAATTGCACTTCCCATTTGTAGATCCAAACAACCTAGATCAATGTCACCTCAGATTGTCATGACGAGGAATTTTTAAGTGGTATATCAATGTACGATCAAGCATCCTCCAATAGACTTAGAAATCTGATACATCATTATATGACCTTTCGATCTCTGGTTGTCCCATTTTACTATTTCATCTGAAATTTGTCGGTAAATCTTTTCTTTGTCCATCAGCAGATATCACATAATCTTTGTTGCACGTTAGGAATACCATTGCAGTTCACACTTGCTAGGTGATGGGAACCATATCTTTGCCTTCAGAAATTTTCAGATGTGACTCAACACTTATCCATTATGAATTTTCACAGCCGATTCGGACGTCGGATTCTAGTCGAGAATGCGTCCGTGATGATAGAGATCTTGTAACAAAGTGAATGTAGGCAAGATTATCTTTTAAGTGGCAATGGAGAATGATGAAACCAAGAAATATCCAATTAAAATGATGCATGTCAGGAAAAATCCCAATGCGTACAAAATTTTCGATTCATAGCTATTATTTTGGACTGCATTAAAACACAACTACAAAAATAGCTTCTTCTTTAACACCACGGTTATGCCAAGTTTGCTATTAGACTTGCATGAAAATACAGATCTACACACACGTCTTGTGTCAGGTTGAGTCACTAAAAAACATGATCTTTTGATAAATACCATTGCCTCGTGCTTGATGTTATAGAGCGACCACGTCAACTAGGAAAGATAGAGAATGAATTTATCCAGACGTGGTATGATCCAAAACCTTCAATTTAATTGGTTGATAATTGATGCTCAAAGATTTTAGATGGTACATACCAATTAGAAAATCCTAAGTGGCTAATGCAAGCATATGGATGGTAGACATGTTATAACCAATGCTAATCCAAAATAGTAATGTCAGGTCTGCATATGTAGTGGCTGACATCATTCCATCCATCTATAGCTTGCAGGACTTCAATATGGATACCAGATTCAAATAATACAGCTTGGTGGTAAGTTAGCCCATTAAGATGGAGTTCGCTGTGAGATAATACGACAATGATGTTCAATGAGAAATTGGATTATCTGCAGGGAACTCAAACTGTTTGAGAGATATCTTAGTAGCGTAGCACTACTATTTAGAGTCACAAACCAATTTGCAGGCCCAAAGCATATATAGATATTGCACAATTTCTCCTTGATATAAATTATCGTGTCCAGTGTCATTACAAAAAATATTCACAACTGGCAGATTGACCAATAAAAGTCAGCTTTAGAAGATATCTCGAGCTTTGAATATTTATCAGATACATCATGCCTTCATTTCAGATCAGGTACAGGATACATCAGAGCTTAATGATACACAAATATAATATTATGCCACGCTATTTTCGACAACGTACAGAACATAGCTATTAGATTTATACACAAAAATAATGCTATTATATTATATTCATTCCAGATCAATTACATAGGGAGGTGCACTTACAACATATATAGGCACATAGTTTCCTATAATATTGATGGGTACAAACTACTCTACTAACAAATACTAATCTCATGAAGTAATGTATTGTAACAACCAAACAACTCTAACACACATATCGTTATTAGTTGTTTTATATAACAACTAAATAAAAAATTAACTAATATAACGACTTAATTACCAAATCGGTAATTATTATCTACACCATCATGTAAATACATTAATATTCCTAACATAGTCTACCCTTAGTCCAGGTGGAGTTTTTAAAGACCTAAATATGCATGGTCTATCAGATACAACCCTGGTGCTTCTAAATGAGGCAAGAGATATGCCTTATCGATGAAAACTGAAGTCATAAGGTCAAGTTTTGGGGTAGTACAAATCCCAGTTTCCACCATATGGACCTGGTTGAAGGCCATCCTACTAGCAGTTGAAATAGGTCAAACTCTCCAAAGATGTTATGGTGAGAGAAAATTCAAAGGAATTATGTCCCTAAGAGGTATGATCGTGTATTCTTTTATTACAAAAAAAGTCTATAATCGGACATCCAAATCTCAGTTTATGGACATATTCACAGGTTGTACATTATTGTGGATCCAATATCCACTTGTGTGATTTGTTGTTGAAAAGTAAAAGAAACACTCTAGATGAATGAGTTTATGATTTATATCAGTTGGAGAGTGACATAGGGATAATCTACCTCATATTTAAGGAGAAGACATAGGACTTAGAAGCCACCAAGTAAGAGAACATAATAATGTGACAGGTTTATAATGCCTAGTATTTTCTGGGCAACTCAAATTAGTTAACAGAAAGATTTAGAGTGGTTTACAGGAAAATGGATGTTATTATGAAGTCCTCATAATATTCAGTCGGGTATTATCTATCCCAAGGTTTGCAATGATTCAACAACAGAGTAGTTAAATGACATAGTTTAGGAAGTTTGGGCCTATGTGCTTGCATGTCTAAAGGATTGAACCGATTGTACAATTGAAGAAAGTAGTATTTTTGAGATCCCATTGATTCGAGCCTTATAGAGATAGTCTATGAGGAAACACAGAGTTTAGAATCCAAGCATATGTGGAAGAAAAGAATCTATTTTGGTGATGTTAGATCCTAACCTGTAGTGGGGAATCTGTAGAATCTGGAGATCAAAGTCAGTGGTTACGATGTTTGTGGTTCCCTTAATCTCATCTAGGATGATTATGGTTATGATCTAGTTTTGTGTTTGTTTGGAGCAACTTAGGCAATGACCTACCTGAAATGTGCCCAAAATGGATACAGTATGCTCTAGATGTAGTCTGTGCAGGAATTTTTTTAAGGTGTTACGCATTGAAATGGAATGAGGGCACAGCTGACTGGATTTAAGATGGAAATGTGAGCAGGGTATAAAGTGTTTGAACTTGAATTCAAATTGGGACATCAAATGTGATGTAGAGGGAAAAATTATTTGCAAACCTCATGTGTCTGATTGTACAAATGTATGAAGGAATATTTGCAACAGTTGGGGTATACTCTTGTTTCATAAGAGGTTGACCCGAATGTTAGAGAGTATGTGCGAAAGTAGTTTCAGTCAATTTTACTCCAGCGAACTAAGAACAAAGTTGACTGAGCTCACAGGGATGATGATTTGAGCAGAGCGTTTGATAGCATTTTCAAGCTATAGGGCAAGTTAATCCCTTTGCAACTGAGTTGTTGTATCATATCTTCAGTGATATTATTAGCTCAAGAATTTATTGTGGGCATTGAGTTGGCGATATTGCATGGCAAATAGCTCGTTAAGCGAGCTAGAGGGCTACAACCGTTTAGTGGTTGAAGTGCCAACTCACAACCAATGGCTGAATCACTAATGGAAAAATCAAAGTGATGCATTTCACCCATATTCACATGAGTCATACCAGGTGGAGATAAGACTTAAAAATGTTCTCAACAAACTCTTTCTTCTAGAGTATGTGGGTTAAATCCCACTAACATCGTGTTAACAAAAGGTGGGCTCAGCTTATTTTTTATGCTTGGGCCAAGTGAGCATGTAGCTAAATGTTGTAGATCACATCACATGTATGCTTGAATGCAAAGTGGTGTATGAACTTAGGCTAATATAAAACTGTAGTGGAAAGCCACGTTTGACAGGAGACAAAAATTACCCCCATGGCGATAGTGACATGGCTCGGTGGTGTAATACAAATCTCGGCAGTTCGAACCTCGTAACTAACCACCTTGCATACTCAGCTAGCCTATCACCAACTTGCCTTCTACCGTAGTTGGGATGATATGATTTGTGCGATACATGTTATAACCACTAAGACACGGGCTGAGTAGGGGTATCTTCAAACCCCCCATGCCCTCCATTATAACTCACTGATGATGCACATTGGTCTCCTAATATACTTAAGTGTGAATGAGGGAAGAGTCTTGAGGAATCCTGTATGCACAACATATTAATGCTATTATGATGAAGAATGGTATACGACCTATCCCTTGAAATAGGCATGTTGACTATAGCTATGCACCTATTGACTAATATAGGCATGAGGTTCGACTAAATCTAGCTTCTTAAGTTACTATTTTCCTTTAAACTCAACACATATCCACCTGTAAAGGTCATATCTACATGCCTTACCCTTCTCGTGCAAGCCTGAATCTTACGATCATGTGAGCGAGAGGGATGTTGAGATAGAAATATCCAACCTTATGGACCTTTCCATAGTACACACAAACCTGATTCTTTAGACACTTGTGGTGATTGTGATCAAGTGACACAAAAATATAGCATGTCCCTCACATGAACCTTCCACATCCACAACAACCTCTACTTCTGTATGGCGGATCTGAATCCTCCATTACCATTTTTATGATCTTAATTATTCTATCCCTCTTGTGCCTTTGAGCTACTCTATACATTGGTTTGATGTAATCTTGTTTCAAAAAACTCATGAATTTGATCAATCAGATGACAATTGATTGTGTCATGAGTACAAACATCATAGATCTTACGATATATGAAGGCATTCTTCTGCATCACACATTGAGAAAGTAGATAGTTACAGACATCATGATTCTTATGAAAAATATCACAAGTTGTTAATAGTGCATGCACATTCATACGCAGAAAACTATCCTTCAAATGTCCTTCTACCTCCCAATTAGTACACTAGAGTCCACTACATGTCTCATGAGATGAATTGGTAGATAATTTATCCAAATGAGTGGTCATTGCTAAAATATTGGCCTCAAGAAATGGACTCACCCCTGTGTCTACACTTCCAACTAATTTTGTGCACAGTGCTACTTCTAAGGCCTCACATGGGCCAGTGAATATATTATGTGATAGTGCCCTTTGGAAAGGTTTTAACAAGCCTCTTGAAAACCATTGTACAAGATGGCTATGATCGATTTCATAGGAAAAATTGGACAAAAAGGTCTTCAAAAGCTCGTCATACTCTCTAAAAATCTCATAAAAACCCTAATTAATTTCCTTTAGTCCGCTAATGCTCTGTTATTTGAAATCATGCATGTGGAATTCAACCAAGAAGGTGGCATGTAATGTATCATAATCCACTACTATCTGATGTGGATCCTACTTCCTATACTAGTTATGGACATGACCCTGAAGTGTTTTTGCAAATTTCCTAGCCTTCTGATCTAGAGCTATAATTCCCTTGACCCTTCATAAAATCTCAAACTTGTGTACGTTCTTGACTAAATCTTCCGCATCTCTATATTTTGGAAAATGAAAGGACATCTCAAAGAAAATATATAGGGTTTGTTGAGGTTGTTGTGCTGGATGTTGTGATATTTATCCTGGAGTGGGGACATATCATGAACCTAAACCTATAATAGGATTTCCTCCATGAGGTGGAGGACATGAGCCTCCTGATCCTCCTGTCATGACCTAGGGACTAGAATTCTCCACCTCCTTCTGATCTTAAGCATTTGATATTTTTTTCTTCTCATTTTATACCAATGCCTTGAATTTATTGAATATATCTAAGGCTTATAAATTTTTATTCAAATATGCTACCCATGTCATTCTAGTGTAGTCATATTTTAGAAGCATAAAATATACCTCACCATTTATACCTTTAGTTCTGGTGGGTCTACAGAGGTCTGTATGAATCAACTCTAGTGGTCTGGTTCTAGAGTACTCCTTTTATTTAAATGATCTCCTTGTTTGTTTGCCATGTAAACATGCCTTGCATAGTGTATCCGTGGGGTTCACAATGGTTGGAGTATGTCTGACACAACCTTTTGCACTTAGCCTTACAAGATTTTCAAAACTCACATGCCCCAATCTTCTGTACCACAACCAGATGTAATCTATCTAAATTTTGAAGCATTTCTCTTTTTTTTTTCTCACTAAGAACATACATGTTGTTCTTTTTCCACTTGGGTGTTGCAACCTTCTTTCCTGTTTTGTAGTTTATAATATCACAACCTTTGTCATGAAATATCACATTATATCCCATATTGCACATTTGACTCACACACAATAGATTATGTTTAATACCTTCAACATATAAAGCATTTTTAGTTATAGTCTTTCCATTATCTAAACTTAAGATTCCTTTCCCAAATATGTTTGCAGAGTTGTTATCACTAAATGTCAGAACACCAGATGCATTGTTAGATAGAGTAATAAACCTTTTTTGTCACTTGTCATATAGATAGAGCATCCACTATCCAAGTACCATATTTTGTCTTCATTTTACACATGAAATACAAGCTACACTATTGATCATGAATCTTCTCTATTGTTCTCATATTTCTTTACAATATACACCCATTTATTTTGTTTAGGAAGTTCATGTTTATTGGTTGAAACCACAATACTCTTCTTATGATAATTATGTTGGACAAAATTATAGTTTGATCTTGTGTAAGATGGGCCAAAGTTTCTTCTATAGCCTCTAGATAATTTCCTACACTTGGCAGATTTATGTCCAAATTGATTACATGAATAATAGTAACCATAAAAATAATGTATGTACCTCATAGCATTTGTGATTCTAGGAGCATAATTTAATCTCTTTGCGTCATTTATAATATTCTTGTTTGTGGCATATGAGGTGTTGGATGTTGATGCCACCTTGTTTTCTTCATTATTTGCAGGCTCCTTTACTTTGATTTCTTCTTTGAAGACAATTCCAGTCTTGTCATTTGCATCACATTGGATACTTAGTATCTCAGTCAAAACACTTGAACCCTTTTCAAAAATTTCATACACTTTTAGCTTGCTTCTCACTTGTTCCATTGTAGCTTTCAATTTCTACAATTATAAGTTCAACTTTGTGCACTCATTCTCCTTTGATTTGTAGGAGTTTGAAATATTTTCTAGTTGTGTTTCTAATTCCTTGAGCCCAATAGCCTCTTCTTCTTATCTTTGAGATTGTCTTCCTTCAAATATGTGAATTTTTTCTTCAAAATCCTTTAATGTGAATCTCAACATCTAATTATTTTTCCTACACAATCTCAATTTTTCAAGAGCACACACTAATTCAGATTCAATATTTACTTCGGCTTCTTATTCCTTAGATTCATTATAATCAATTGTATTCTTCCCTTCGGAGCTAGCCTCTTCAGATGCATCCTTGGCCATGAATGGGAATTCACATAGATCTTCATCATTTACATTCTCAAAACTTCTTGGGTTGCTAGAATAAGAATCACTTGATTCTTATTTTGAGTAGAAGTTTCTTTTTTTCTTGAAGAACTTCTTAATGTTTTTTATTTGTATATTTAGTCTCTTTCTTGCTATGTTTATGATTGTCCTATTCATGTTCAGACTAATTATATTTATTCTTGTTTGGACACTTTGCAACAAAATGACCTACTTGTCCACATGCAAAACACTTAAATGGGAGTTTTCCTTTATACTTACCTGAACCTCTTTTAAGTCTTCTGATGAACTTTGCTTCAATATTTTCATCATCCAACTCATCTCTTGAAGTTGATTAGTATTCTTCTTCTTTCTTGGACTAATTTTATTTCTTGACCTTGAATGCTACTTCTTTTTTGGAAGTTTTGGCTCTAATAGTCCTCATCTCACATGCAGAAAGAGTGCTCTGTAATTCATCCATCATGAGAGTATTCATGTATTTGGCTTCCTCTATAGATGATACCTTTGGATCATACTTGTCATTTAGTGATCTTAAAATCTGCTGCACTACGACAGATTCTTCTAGTTTCTCTCCTAGACCTATGATCATATTTATGACTTCATCTATTCTTTGCATGTAGGCCGCTATGCTCTCATCATATTTCATCTTAAGATTCTAAAAATGAGCTCTATAGGTTTGTAATTTTTCTCTATTGACCTTTTAATCACCTTCATATATACTCTACAACTTGGTCCATATCTCCTTTACTATAGTGTAGTGCATTACTTATAAAAATTCTATTTCAATCAGGCCGCATAGAATGGCGTTCATTGCTCTTGAGTTACATTCATATTCTACCTTATCCGTAGAAGTAGTGATTGGTGTGGCTGGTGAGTTGTATCCTTTCTCAATGTATTCCTAGATGTCAAAACAAAGTGACATCAAATATGTCTTCATCCTTATTCTCTAGAATGCATAATTTGTACCAGTGAAGAGAGGTGATCTTGATAGTGACAAATTGCCTTGTGCCTGATTTACTACCATGTTTGTGATGGGAGGATATCCTTGAATATGTTCAGATTATTTCTATTATAAGGATGTCAATTTGATACCAATTGTTAGAGATCACAAGCATTGAGAGGGGGGGTGAATCAGTGCAAATTAATTTTTTTCACTTAATGCAGTTTTTGAACCCTTTAATGATGTGTGACTTTAAACTATGAGTAGTAAATCAAACATATGTCATGCACAATAACAAAGAACACAAATATTACCATGGGAAACCCTTTTAGAAGATTAAAACCATCGAAACTATTGCTTATATTACACAAAGAAAGGACTTGTAAGAATATTACACATCCTACAAGATTTGTTTAGTGAGGCACCAACCCCACAAGGAGCACAAAACACACGAAAAAGAACTCAAGTGGATATTATGCATCAAAAGAGACTTAATTAGTGAGGCACCAACCCAACAAGGAGAACCAACCCCTAAATATGCTAAGCTATAACTTAGACTTAATTTACATATACATTGTGATCATCTATTTATAACAATTGGTTTTATAACAGATTATGATCACCTTTGTGAATTTTTCTATGTTATTATTTTCACTTTCTTCTACTGATTTGATTTGATCCCTTTTGCTCAATCAATCTTCCGCCATTGATTCTCTTCTCATTTGATAAATCAATCCTTCATCAGTCTGCTCTCCTCTTTCTTCTTTCTTTTCTTATGTATCTCTTTCTCAGCTTGATTACATCATCTTCTTCTTTGTACTGTTCTACCTTAGATCCAATGCACACCTTTTCTTTCTTTGAGCTACACTATAAAATGACTCCCAGTTTAAAATACATTGACAATCGACACATTACTTCACTTCGAATTACGTGTTGTGCACCTTCCTGCTTGGTCACCTAAGAATATAGACTATTAAATGCATGCAATTGACTCTAGATATTGTTCTTTCTGTATTTGACTTGATTACACCATTTTCCAAGCATTTCCAGAAGCTAGTTATTATCCATTTTCCAAAATTAGATTTTCACATTTGCAACGTTACCCAGATAAGCGAGCCGTTTCCTTCAATTATTTTATTCCTCCTTGAAACTTGGATTCTAATAGAAAATTTCAACTATATTTTCCCAAGGTCAATAATCATTAAATGTAGAAATATGAAACAATAGTTTTCTTCATTCTTTGTGGAGATCAAGTTGCATACTTTGATAGGCCTCCACAGTTCTACTCCAAATCTTCAGTGGCTATCTCTATAATTTGGTAGATCTTTCTCCTCAAGTCCGTGGATTTCAAAAACAATTTTGCTACTATAAAGTGGTCTCTCAAGAATTTAGATACTTCTCAAGTCTCTGTGGCTTGTCAAAAACACTGACTAAGTCCTTTAGAAATTGTCCTTTAATCTTGACGCATCTATGAGCTAACACTACCAATCAAACTTCATCTTTTAAGCTTGCTCAATTTACCTATTCACTCCTTTTACCATCAATTCAAGTTGACATCAATGACCACACATATGACATATGACAAAGGTCCAACATTTCCTTCCTCCATCCTTCTTTTCAATTCTTGAAAATCCATATTACTATCTCTCACCTCTCAATATTCGAAGATAAAAACATAAATGGGCTTGTAACTGGAACAATTGAACTTCATCTCTACACAATTTTGTATCAGAATGTTGTGAGATGGATAATCACTTGAGAGAGGGGAGGAAAATGAGTTTTTGAGTGCTTCTAATGGGTTTAAATTGAGTTTTGGATGTAACACAAAGTTGACCCAAAAAAAAAAAATATGATAACTTATCCTCCAAGAGAGGAATCAAATGAATAACATTCAAAAGAGGGATTTTCGGTCAAAATTTCAAGTAATTTGGTTTGTGGAGTCTCTTGGAATGAGAAAAATGATTTTTTGTTAAATAAGGTAAAGAATGACATTTCCATCTAAAATATTATTTTGTGGATTAAAAATAAATCAATCCATGGTTGCATACAAGATTGGGATAATATTGAAGGAATTTTGAAGAGGAACATCTGGATCAATTTTCAAGAGGTTTTGGCAAAGGGAACTCTGGGAATTAAAAAAATGGTGTTTTGGAAAAATAAGGCATAGAGCAAGGTTTCATGGAGCTATGATGTGACAACAACTGAATTATTTTTCTATTCCTTCATTACTTAATTCTATTTTGTCATTGGGAACTTTGGATGGAAAAATAATTTTAAAAATCACTTAAACAAGGTGTGGAGATTGGGCTTTACTCATGCAAAACTAAAAATGTGCCCAAGTTTAAAATGCACACCAATATGAGGCATGCACACTTTGGGAGTGCAAGGGGAAGTTGTTATGTGTGCAAATGAATGATCCTCCTAAAAAATGTGACCTTTTCTTAGATGGAAGTGCATGGGGTTCAAAACAAGGAGGGAATCCAAACTTGACTCTTGGTCAAATGAAATGGACCAATAAGAGAGGTGTGAATTTTTGGGTTTAAAAAAACATAAAATTTAATATTTAAAATGCGTGGAGGAACTTAAAAGTGTGCAACACTCACTTAAGTGACTTTAAGTTGTTGACATCATCATCCTAACGAAGAATTAGAACAAAAGTATATTTTCTCCTCTCGAATAAAAAATGGGAGTTTCGTGGGGGTATAATATATCATTTTGAATCATAAACATACAAAAAAATTGATTCCCACCATTTTTAAGATCTAGAAACACTTGTATTTTTTATTTTTAGGACAAAACCTATAAATGACCAAAATGACCATAAGGATGTAGTAGTTGGTTTTTGGCTATCAAGGAAGGTTGAGATGACTTGGACTAAAACCAATCTTGGATTTTGTAGGGAAATCCATGAGAATTAATTTGAATGCTTGTAGAGCTTCTGAATCCATTTGGAACTCCTGCAATCTTTTATACAAAATCACTCTTCTTTTGGAACCAAAACATGATGTGCCATAATAACCGCTAGAAAGGTTTTTATTCCAAAAACATATTCAATACTCCCATAATTTGAATATGAGTATATTAATGTGAAATATACTTTGAAAAATTTCTCATGACTACAAAAAAAGCACCTAAAATCAGATAAAACTCACACAATACCATTCACAAGTTGATACTTACAAAGGGGAAAATTTTTCAATATGGGTCACATGTTTCAAATGGGAGACAATTTTTTTGGGTTGTTAAGAATAATGATTACTGAAATTTTTCATGCCAACATCTAGCTCTTACTTGGGACTTATCTTCAGTTGAGTGGAACCTAAACAAGGTAATCAAGAACACATGAGTCTCATAATTTTAAATTGACTAGGTCCTTATCCATTTTATAATTTAGAGTCAAGGGAAATGAGAATGAAATGAAATAAGGAAACAAACCAACACAAAAGGAAAGAGAAGAACACCACAAAACATAAAAAACACCTAACTCACCTATGGTACATGTGAGAAATAACTAACTTTCATTGCTTATACAACTTCAAGTATTGGTTGTGGGAAAGTTCGAGAGGGTTGCCATCCAAATGTGATAATTAGAAAGTATTGTCTTCACAAAAATGCCTAATATTGAATAGACCTAGCTGCACAAAGTTAAATTTTCCATGACTACCCTTTTGCTCTATTATTTTATCCCAAAGGAGGACCAAATATTTGATATTAAATTCTCTATTCCGATCTTTATTTTCAATTTTTTTCCACCTTCATATGGTGCTCTTTAATTATATCAATCATCATGACTCTTTCCTCACTTAGATTCTGCAAATACAATTTTTTTTATCAGAAGAATATTTGAATTGACCATCTTCTACTTCCTTTACCAGCTGCAAGGAAGGTAACTCAAATGAGGTGGGTACTTAAACATTTATTCCATATAATAATTAGAATGGAGACATCCCAAAAACCTTCTTTGGGAGTAATCCGGTCCGCCCATGGTGCATCACATATATTCTTATGCCAATTCCTCTGACTTTGATCCACCAAAGTGTAAATTATTGTCAAAATATTCTTATTGTTGGATTCTTCATAGCCATCACCTTGTGGATAATAATAAGATGAATGATAAAGGGAAATGTTTTTCTCAAAAAAATTTCATTCAATTCCATAGAAGAATAATAAGTAACATTATTAGCAACATCTTCTATGGATTGCCAAAATGGATTAAAATGTACTCCTTGAGAAAATTACAGATGGTCTCAGTGTTAGAATGCTTGACTGGGATAAATTTAACCCACTCAGTGAAGTAATATGTCACGATGAGCACATAACTATGTATTTCATTTGAATGTGGGTTGCAAAAAAGCACAAAATCCAAACCCCATTGTTGGAGAGGTTCCTCAATTATTATGGACATGAGAGGAAGAGCATCCAAATGAATTCTTCCAATAAATTCTTAGCATTGTTCACACTTGGTTACCCATTCTTGAGCATCCCAAAACAAAGTGGGCTAATAATATCTTCCTCTAATAATATTATGAGCCATTACCAAATATGATAAATGAACACCACATGATTGATCATGATATACTTTTAATAGATTTTAATGTTGTTCTTTATCAGTACACTACTACACGCATATGTCTAGTCCTCTTTGGTAAAGTATATGATTCCATATTACATACTTTGGTGCTCAGTATTGCTTGGAAGAAGTACTCACCAAGAGTACTATAGGTCATTTTGTGATACATCACCTTGAGGATCTGGTTTAGCTTCTTTATTTGAATTTACATTATTCTCAACAATCAGCTGACATAGGATTTTTCCTCACATGACCTTTTTTGGATGGATCTCAAGATCATATTCTTGGACTTTGACAATTTATTTTCCTCTTTTAGATCCAAGCTCTTGCTAAGTAAGTATTGTGGAAAATATACTTATGTCAAGAAATGAATAATGTTTGAGTATCATTCGAAATTAGTACTCACCATGAGTACCATATGAAATTCATTATCTGAGACATAAACTTAAGGATCTACTTTAGTTTCTTCATTTTAATCTGCATTATCCTATGTAATTAGTTGAGATATGCCCTTTTATTGCATGACATTTTTTGGTTGGAACCCAAGATCATATTCCTAGACTTTAGAAATCTAGTTACCTCTTTTAGATCCAAGCTCTTGTTGAGTAAGTATTGAATTTACTATGGTATCAGAAAAAAAAATATTCATATGAGAATTCAGGATATAGAATCTAAAATATTTAACATCTTAAAATTTTTCAAAGGCATGTTTCTCCATATTAGAATACTTTATATTTCGATTCTTCAGTTGAAAATTCATTAATAACATTGAGGATTCAATCTCCTCATCATTTTTTATATAAGGATAGCTAAGAGAGTATGCTCAAAAGCATAAAAATATATGATCAAATATTTATTGAAGTTTGGGAACACCAATGTGGGTGCATGAGAAATAGATTTTTTTTTTTTCCCATATCTTTAATAGCTCTCATAGAAAGATGATCTCAAAAGAAATATTACCTTTGCAACTCCAACCAAAATATCCTTTGTGTTTCAAATAATCAATGATGTGTTTAGTCAATTTCGTAAAAAAATCATCTAAGAGGTGGGAATGTCAACCACCAATATAGTTATTTTCACTCTCTTGTATGGGAATGTATCAAAATCCAATTGTGCATCATTAATTCGGCCAAAAAGAGGGAACTTCTTAGTTTCTATAAAGTAACAAAAGTAATAAGCATGAGTCAGGATGATACTGCAGACATTTGTAACTTTGGAAGGCATGACTTTGTTAGAGGAACCAATATCAATTATCCAATTATTCAGTTTGAGGCCTCCAATCAACAAAGATAGGTAAAACGGTTCTATCTTTCTCCAAGTGGATTAGTTTGAAACAAAGAGGTTGTGATATGGAGATGAGGTAGGTGTAGGTAGTAGTCCTTTAGAGGTAGATGGAACTGAGTTGGAATTAGGAATGCCATTTTTGATAAACTAGAATAGATTATCAAACTAATCAGGATGGGTTTGAAAATATTTAGATTATGAAATTTTCACCTTAAGAATTATTTACATGATTAATCATATAAAAAAAGTGGACAAAAATGCTTCAAGATTTGTAAAAAATTTTGTAGGGGGAGTAGACACTTATTTGGGAGTATAAACTACTTTAGGAGTAGACACAAAAAATTTAATAGGAGTAGAAAAAACTTTAGCAAGAGTGGAAGAAGGTGAATTACATAGAGAGGAAGATGCAACCTTAGCTAAGGTAGAATTTTAATTCTTCTTTATAGATTCCACAGAAGAAGGAAATGAAAATCTTAAATTGATTATTGTTATTTGTTGAGTTAAAACATGAGGATCTGTAGACTTATTTTAGGCAAAAACATAGGAAGATTCTTTTTGTGCTTGTGAGTGGGTGAGCATCACACATGAAAAACTAGTCATATAAGCCAAAAAATTCATCATATTCCTCATTTGAAGAGTATTAAAAATAACCAATATCTACATATTCAACTTCTTCAATTCCCATGACATTTCCTTCTTCTTCTTCATGTTCATGATCTACAATTTCTTCTTCATATTCCCCTTGAGCTTCATAGTCTATATTGACAGGAGAGACTTCTAGAGAAAGTCTTTGTGGGGCACAAAAAATCCATTTCTTATTCTAAAAATTCTTCCTAGGAACATCCTTATAGGGAGTACTTTGACCAAGATCCTTCTTTAGATCAATCACATAATTAGCTAGTTTTTATAGTAGGGGATCAGTAGTTGCCGAGATCGGACTTTAAGATTTATATTTACTTGATCCTTGATTTTTTCAGACACGATGAAATCATGTTCTATTTCTACTACATGATCTTGAGAATCCTCCAAAGTTTTTTTTAGCTCTTCTCAAGGTGAAACCAAATTTCAGTAATTGAGCATTCGTGAATAAACTCAAAATATTCTCTTAAATAGGCTTGATAGCTTCGGTAATCTTGTTGATTAATCTATTGAATTTACCTATGAAGTATATCATAACCTCATGAGGTTTGTTGCAAGTTGGTTGTCTTTGATTTCAAGAGGTCATTAATAGAGACATTAATGACCAATTTATAATATGGTTGGTGTTTTCATGATGCCAATGATCAAAGTTGTCTATCAGTTGCTTGCATCACGAGGAGAGAGAAGGAGAATCTAGCCATGTTGCTTGACTCGCCTAGCCAAGTAGCCTATGGCTCTAGGAGGTCTTCATGGTTCCATAAAAATGAGTTCTATTAGAAGAAGGATAATATTTCAAAATTATTATTGGTGTAAGGAGGTACCTACAACATGCTACAATGGTAAAAATTAGCCTATAGGGTTCCTTTGAGGTCTATGTCTAAAAACTAGTCTATGCTTGGGCTCTTCTTGAGTATGAATTAAAACTAATGGAGAGTGGAAATGATTTTTAGGTGTTAGAGATATAATTTGATCAGTTCCAGAGAATTATATGAGTGCATTTGAACTATTACATGTGTGGTGGATGTTTCATATTGAGCTTTGTGGTGTTTGACCACTTAATCCCACTCTTCATCTAGTCATTCCTATACTATAAGATGCCTTATGTGGTGTTGAAGATGGTGGAAGATAAATTATTATTGGTGAGTCATATACAAAGTAGAGTTAGAGGTATCAAAAGGTGTGCAAGGTCCTAAAATAGGTTTTCGGTGCTTATCTCATGTTTTTGGTCCTTTTTAGTTGAAGGCATGCTTGTCATCCCTAGATCCTATCAAGACATCCTAGGATTTGATGACACTTGTTAAGCATGTGAATATTTGTGGACATCATAAACATAGAATTAAGCTGAATTCAACTTTTTAGAAGTCTCAAGGAGGTCTTAAGAGGTATGATAACTGTTTTTGCTTCATGTCATGCTTATCTAGCTAGTCATCCCTATATCCTAAATGGGAAAAATAGGCATGGGTGACCAATATAAATGCATGAAGATAATTTTGAGAATTTTTATAGTTGAAGAAAGGTATATTAAAGGTGTGTATGTAGTCTCATGTTCTAATTTTAAGTTTCATATATGGAAAAGTGAGTTTTGGGTGTCTAACATGCACAAAATAGTGATTTCACTAGTTCGACAAGAATTTAAGTTGTTCATCCACATGTGTGAATTTTTAATGGTAGGATGATCCATTAGGGAATGTTAATTAAATGATATAATAATATTTTTCAAGTGGATGGAGGTCATTTGATTGTCATAACTTAGTTTTGATAGTGATGATCGGAGAAATCATTTTTTTGAGCCTAATAGAGTCATTTATTTTGGATCTAATTATGGGATCTTGATGTTAAAGAGTAGATCGAACAAAAAATTTCATGGTTTTTCTCATTAAATAAAAAAATTGGTGTTTTTGTGAGTTACAAGTTGGCTTGTACACTTGTACGAGGAGCTTGAGAAGTTAGGTAAGGGTTTTTATATGAAAGTTTCATTTTATTTATGTAACCTAGTGTGTTTATGATTTGTGGAGGTATGTATGATACCATTTTATGTTTATGAATATTCAAATTTCTTTGGTAAATCCCATAGAGGATTTTTATATCTCAAACCTACTAACAGGGCTTGCTGGTGTTGTAGCAGTTTTGAGTGACAATTTTGATGAGATAGATTTTGAGCCTTATATGTTAAATGGAGGCTTACTGTGATCATGATTGGTTTTATAAGGTCATTATATTTCTGATAATATCACATATGATCTTACCTAAGTATTTTAAGTGAGTGTTTCAGTTAGTTGTGTAAGATTGAGTTTTTTGAGTTCAGGAGAAGTTCATAGTGACATTTTTGTTTATGAATTTTTTGTATTGTAGAGGAGGATTTAAGGATTGAAAATGGTATGGTGAGTTATTATAAGTATATATATTTTCATAAATATTAATTTTATCATAGTATAAGGTCTATTCTCCACTTTTCTAGCATGTTCTCCCAAGAAGAGGTTTTCTGTGTTGAACCTACAGTCATAGATAAAAAATATTGAGTTAATAAATAATGAAAATAAGAAAAAATAATACCTGAGTGAGTTATATGAGGTCATAATATTTCAATTTATATATGGTTTGACTCTTTGGGAGGAAATTTGATATTTTTTCTAGATGAATTGTCTGGACTAATATTCAACTCTCATGGCAACAAATTCAGTGCTGCAGTGAAGTTGAGTTTTAAAGGCCTTATTATCACAGAGAAGGTAAAAAAATTTGTGGATGATGTTACTTGTTTTATATAGATACTATTAAATATTTTATCCATAATAAAACAATCATTTTAGTGTGATATCCACTTCTTTCTATAAAGGTAGTTTTTGAAGTTACTGAACCATGCATGACAATGTTAGAAACATCAAAGGTTAAAGGTGAAGATCCTTGTTCCAATATTTATTATCCACTTGGTGATGAATTATAATCTTTGAATAATCTATCAATACAATTATTTGTCATGGTGAGCTCATTTGATAATGTTATGCATTCATTCTTCCATAGGAAGTTTTTGAGGTTGTTGAATGAAGAAGGGTTGCATGAGCTCCAAGAGGTGAAAATGAGAAATATGATGTTATATATCATATTAAGAGTTGTATGAGTTTTCAAATGACTTATATGAGGTCTCCATATGATCTACTAAGAAGGAAAAATTAATTTGGTCCCATTAACCCTTCCATGTAAAGTGTAGGCCTTAAAAGGCTAATAAGACCTAATAGGTCTTAAAGGAAAAGTTTGAATATCTTTGTGTGGATGACCTAGAATTGAATTGATCATGATTGTATTATGTGATAAGATGTATGGAGGGCCCATTGTAACATCCTAATTAGTTTGAATTACCAAATTGGATGGGAATTATGTATTGGCCGACCTAGAACCCTCCATGTGATGTTTAAGCTTATATAAATAGATAATCACTTGTAAGATTGAAAGGAATTTTTTATCAATATTATTATCTTCTTTGAAGAATCCTTATTTCAAAGAAAATTCCCTTGGGCCTAGCCTAAAAAACCATATAACTACATTCTAGGTTATTGGGTGGTGGCCTTCATGTAAGTTTCTATGAGAAGCATTTGAGAGAGGCAAAGGATGGTGAAGTTTCCTTGATGGCCAGTTGATGAAGGAGAGCAGAGTTGGTGTCATATGTTTCAGTGTTAATATCAAAGAATTTTTATGTCATTACAAGGTATCTAAAGTATTTACAATTAAGATGATGAGTGAAATCCATTTACAAAGAGGTGTATATTCTTGTGTATTTAAGAGGAAAGGTTGATTGTATTGATAGCTCTTGATTATACCTTGTTTTATATTGTTAAAGGTAACAATTATTGTGATCTGATTTGAATAACAATAAATATAGGTTTTTTTTTTATATCTTGTGTTATTATTAATATGTATGCATGTATTCTTGCTTTGGTGGAGTGTGTTTCATGGTGAAGTATATTTGATTGTGATCAAGCATTGATGTATCTATTTCATGAGGATATGTGTTTAATGTTTGTAACATAAAGAGTAAAAGTTTTATAAGGGACTGATTCACCCCCCTCAGTCCATTATCACTTCCAACAATTGGTATTAGAGTGGGCCCTTGGAAGTAACCTAACAAGAAAGAGGGATATCTTTGGAGACAATGTATATTAATATTGAATGCATAAGGTATGATGTAGAAAATTGTAAAGAGAAGTTTTAGACATTGTGTGTATCTCATAAGGAAGTCATCAAGGTTCTAAAGTCTCAACTTGAGGATGCCCCAGATGAGTTGAAGATCAAGAGGGAAGAGTGTCTCAAACATGAGGTTGAGAAATTTGGATCCAAAGAAAGAGTTGATTACAATTACAAGAAATGTATTGTGTTTTCATGAAAGTTCAAATATTTTGTATAAGATGTTAGGAAAACAAAAGGCATATTGTGATAAAACAGGTCTAGGATTCAAGGAGGGTTTAGTCAAATCAGAGAGAACTGAGGAAGAACCAAGTCAAGGATCTCATGATAGAAGAAAACCAAGCATGGGAGAGAATTAAAAACTTCAATCTCATGGAAGATCATCTACCAGATATTTAAATGCATATAAGCATGGTGTTTTTCATGGTAACTACTATAAGTGTGGTGTTTAAGGATATAGAGCTAGTATGTGCAGTCTTAAGGTTAAGAAGAAGGATGATTGTGATGGAAAAGTTCAGAGGCATAATTTTGAAGGAGAGAATGAAGAGGAATGTCAAGGAAAGAAGGAGAAAAATTTAGGTTAGAAATATGGTGCAAAATGTTACCTCTGTCATACAAAGGGACATCTTTCAAATTATTGCAAGGATGGACAATGAAACACTAGGAGGTATGTAACAATGTTCAATGGATATTTTTTTTCTTGCAATGGTTTTAGAAATAAGGAAATTGAGTGTAATAGGAGACATATGGAATGATTTAGTGCCACAAGGTAGGTAACATTGCAAGGTTATATGATGTAGGGAAGTTGAAGAAAGGATATCAAACCATGAATAATCATGACAACTAGAAAGGGACTTACGGATCCAATCCACAAGTCCAAGAGTGCAAGAAGGAGAAGGAGGATAGATAAAGTGTTCAAGAAGATCTCAAAGTTATGATTGACCAAGAAGAGGAGTATGCAATATTAGATGAAGAATTTGAAAAGAATGAGCCAATAAAGGAGTGAAAATAAGATGGTCCATAGAAAGGGATCTATTAGTGTATGATGAGGATTTTCTATGTTGAACAGTTCTTGAGGTGGTATAATATTCAAGGTATGTTAGTTGTTTCTTTGGTTACTACTTCTCATATATTTAAATAAATCATACGTATAAAGATAAGTGGATGAAGGATGTTTCCCATATGTTTCTCCTTACATTAAGAAGTGTGTCAAAGTGATTTGATGGTGTTAGAGTATGAAAATATAAGGAGGATTTTTGGACTGTACATGGCCATTTGATTAGTCCTAGGGAAACTCAATATTGGATGCCTTAAAAATTGAATTTAAGGACCAAATAAATTAGAGTTTTTAGATAAAATTTAGGAGCTGAGGATGAAATGATGGTTGAAGAAAAAATAAGGTTTCTTGATGTTCTTTTCATATTGCTTCTAAAGGGCATAATGCACAATTCAGGACAGTGAGCATAGATTTTTGAAATATTTTTTTATGTGCTTACATATGATTTTTAAAGAGTTATAATTTTTTTTAGTAGAAGATGACCCATTATCAAATGGGTATTCATCAGAATATGAAGATTGTGTTTTTACAGGTGGTAATCATGCATGTTTCCCAAGGAAAAATTATAGGTCTGTGATAGAATTACAAAGGTAAATGAAAATTTATTTTTAGGAGCCTTAATGAATTGATAAGGATGTGTATATATATATATTGTAAAGGATTCAATAATTGATGGCGTCTTAAGCTTCATCTTTACTGGCAGTTGTTTTTTAGGGTCTGTGAAAAAATTATAGAGGTCTTTGACAAGTGGTGTTTGAGTTCCTTGATGGCTTGAAAAAGGTGTACCAAGTTTTTTTTGAGTTGGAATAAGATGTATAATTTCCATTAAAGTTAATATATTTCTCTGACTAGTTTTATCGATAGTGTTTCATGCTTAATCTCTGTTGGCAATTTTCTGAGCTTCTAAGAAAAATTGACAAATTTTGCAAAAGTGGTTGATTCCAGAAGAATTGAGGTGTTTGAATGGTTTAAAAGAATGGGAAAGGATGTTAGAGTGTATATATTTTATGTTACAAGTGATATCAAGCCAATAAATATATTATGTGTCAAAATTTTAAAGTCAAACATGTTGACTAGTTCTTGAAAAGTGATGCTAGACAATTTGTAAGACAATACAGTGGCACAAAGAAGGTAGCTTGGTCAAAGAGGGAGAAAATGAAAATATTATAGAGGTATGTAATGATGACCTACATTATTTCATTGTTTCATCATCAGGTTGTATGGTCAATAAAGGTTTGCAGCCGAGGGGGAGTCATCGTGACACCTAGATGGATGACAATGTGGTTTTTGCATCTAAAATGCATAATTTCAAGAAATGCTACAATTTTCATGTTGATATGAGGACCTAAAATAGTTCAAATTTTTAATTTATATTTTGATGATGTCTTCATGGGGGTCAAGGATGGTTTCTTAGGTTAGGGGGAGTCTTGTTGTCTTCATTTGATCATCCCAAGTAAGGACAATGCTATTCTAGCCCCTAAAGAATATGATCAAGTGTTTCATCTTCTTTAAGATAAGAGGATTATTAACTTTCTCAATTTATTATGATTTTAATAGGTCCAATGATCAATTTTAGATGGCCCTTTGTCACTAATTTCAAAGGAGGAGAGAGAGAAAGAGAAGGTGTTGTCATCGATGACAAAGGGGGTGATTGTCTTAGGTTGGTTGACGTTGATGTCAAGAGATCATTGATGGAGACATTAATTACCAAAGGATAATATGGTTGGTGTTGTCATGATGCCATTGATCATATTTTTCTATCCAGTTGCTTACATCACGAGGAGAGAGAAGTAGGATCTAGCCATGTTGTTTGACTCACCTAATCAAATAGCCTACGCCTTTAGGAGGTCTTCATGGTTCCATAAAGATGAGTTATATCAGAATAATGAGAATATTTGAGAAGTATTATAGGTGTAATGAGGTACATATAACATGCTACAATTGTCTACATCAGCCTATAGGGTGCCTTTGACATATATGTCTCAAAACTAGTCTATGCTTAGGCTCTTTTTGAGTATGTCTTTGGCCTAATAGAGAGTGGAAATGATTTGTAGGTGTTAGAGAGATAATTTGATAAATTCCAGAGAAGTATATTAGTTTATTTGAACTATTACAGATGTGTTATATGTTTCATATTGAGCTTTGTGGTGTTTGACCACTTGATCCCACTCTTCATCTAGTCATTACTAGACTCTAGGATGCCTTATGTGGAGTTGAAGATAGTGGAAGAGAATTTATTCTTGGAGAATCATCTAAAATTTAGAGTTAGAGGTATCAAAAGGTTTGGAAGGTCCTAAAATAGGTTTTCAGTGGTTATCGCATGTTTTATGTCCTTTTTGGTTGAAGGTATACTTGTCATCCCTAAAGACTATCAAGGCATCCTAGGATTTTATGAAACTTGTTGAAGTATGTAAAGATTTTTAGATGTAATAAAAGTAGCATTAAGTTTAATTCAAGTTACTGGAAGTCTCAAAGAGGTCCTAAGAGGTATGATCAATGTTGTTGCTTCATGTCATGCTTTTCTAGCTAGTCATCCCTAGACCCTCCACGGGAAAAATAGGCATGGGTTACCTATATCAGTGTATGAAGATCATTGTGAGAATTCAGCTAGTTGAAGAAAGGTATATTAAAGGTATGTATGTAGTATTATGTTCTAGTTTGAAGTTTCATATATGGAAAAGTGAGTTTTGGGTTTCTAGCATGCACAAAACAATGGTTTAACTATTTCGATGAGACCTTAATTTGTTCACCCACACGTGTGAATTTTTCATGGTAGGATTATCCATTGGGGAATGTTATAAAAATTATGTAAGAATTTTTTCCTATTGTAAGGAGTTCATTTAATCTTTATAACTTTATGAAAAATTGTTAAGAAGTCAAGAATGTCTAAAACCCTTTCAAAACCTAGTTTTGAGACCGATGATTGGAGAAATTGTTTGTTTGAGCCTAATGGAATAATTTATTTTAGATAAAATTATGGGAGATTTAAGTTCAATAGTGAATTGAACAAACCTCTCCAAATTTTTTTCACTCAATTAGAAAATTGGTGTTTTTGTGAGTTGCAAGTTGGCTTGTCAACTTGTAGGAGGAGCTTGAAAAGCTAGGTAAGGGTTTGCATATGCAAGTTTCATTTTATAAATGTAAACTAGTGTTTTTATTATTTTTGGAGGTTTTTATGCTTCCATTTGATGTTTTTGAAGATTAATATTGATTTGGTAAATCCCATAGAGGAATTTGACATCTCAAACCTACTAACAGGGTTTGTTGGCGTTGTAGCAGTTTTTAGTGACAAATTTTATGAGATATATTTTAAGCCTTATATCTTAAATGGAGGCTCCATATGATCATGGTTGGTTAGGTAAGGTCATGAAATTCTTGATAATATTACATATGAACTTACCTAATGCTTTTAAGTGAGTTTTTCAGTTAGTTGTGCAATACTAAGTTTATGAGTTCAAGAGCAGTTCATAGTGATCTTTTTATTCATGAAAGTTTTATATTTTAGAGGAAGATTTATGGATTTAAAATGGTATGGTGAGTTATTATAATTCCATATATTTCCATTCATATAAATTTTATCATGGTATGAGGTCTTTGATCAACTTTTCTAGCATGATCTTCTAGGAAGAATTTTCCTGTGTTGAACCTGCATTCATAGACAAAAACAATTGAGTTAATACATTATGAAAATAAGCATAAAAATAAGAAATAATACCTTATTGAGTTATTTGAGGTCATATTATTTCCATTTATATATTGTTTGAATATTTTTCAAGAAATTTGATATGTTTTATAGATGAATTTTAGGACTGAGTTTTAGCTCTTGTGGTAGTGAATTCAATGTTGTAGTGAAGTTGAGTTTTCGAGGCCTTATCATCATGGAAAAGGTAAAAAAAATGTTTTATGATGTTATTTGTGTTGTCTACATAATATTAAAGCTTTTAACCATAAGAATTTTTTGTGTGAGATCCACTTCTTTCTATAAAGATAGTTTTCGAAGTTACTGAACCTTGCATGAAAATGTTAGAAACATGAAGGATTAGAGGTGAAGATACTTGTTAAAGTTTTTATCATCCACTTGGTGATGAATTATAAGCTCTGAATAATCTCTCCATACAATAATTTTTCATGGTGATCTCATTTGATAATGTTTTTCATTCATTCTTCCACAAGAAGTTTTTGAGGTTGTTGAATGAAGAAGGGTTGCATGAGATCCAAGAGGTGAAAATGAGAAATATGATGTTCTAAATCATATTATGAGTTTTAAGATCTTTAAAATGACTTATATGAAGTGTCCATATGATTTTCCAAAAAAGGAAAAATTAATTTGGGTCCATTACCCCTTCCATGTAAAGTGTAGGCCTTAAAAGGCTAATAAGACCTAATAGGTGTTGGGAGAAAAGCTCGAACAACTTTGTGTGGAAGACCTAGATTTGAATTGATCATCATTTCAACATGTGATAAAATTTATGTAGGGCCAAGTTTAATATCCCAATTATTTTGAATTACCAAATTGGAGGGAAAATATGTATTGGACGACCTAGAACCCTCCATGTGATGTGTAAGCTACTATAAATAGATCATCACTTGTAAGCTTGAAAGGAAATTTTTTATTAATATTATTATCTTATTTGAATAAACCATACTGCAAATAAAATTTCCTTGGTCCTAGCCTAAAAACCTTAGAACTACTTTCTAGGTTAGTAGGTGGTGGCCTTAATGTAAGTTTCTATGAGGTGTATTTGAGCGACGTAAATGATGGTGAAGTTTACTTGATGGATAGTTGATGAAGGAGGGTAGAGTTGGTGTCATATGTTTGAGTGTTAATATCAGAGAATTTTGATGTCATTACAAGGTCTCTAAAGTATTTATAGGTATGATGATGAGTTGAAGTCATTTGCAAAGAGGAGTATATTATTTTATATTCAAGAGGCAAGGTTGATTGTATTGGTATCTCTTGATTGTATCTTGTTATCATATTGTTGAAGGAAACAATTTTTGTGATATGATTTTAATATTAATAAAGAAATATTTTATGAATATATTGTGTTGTTATTGATATGTATGCATGGATATTTTCTTTGGTGGAGTATGTTTCATGGTGAAGCATATTTGATTGTGATCAAGCATTGATGTATCTGTTTCATGAGGATGTGTGTTTGATGTTTGAAGTATAAAGAGTACATGTTTTATTGGGGACTGCTTCACCCTGCTCAGTCCATTTTCACTTCCAAAAAGGTTCCTTCTTAAACTATGACCACTGAGCAAGAAAGGCATGAGCATCCTTGACTGGTTTAAATATGGCTTCAAATTTTGATTCCATATGAGCCCAATTGGTAATTGATCTTATCAATAAATGATATAACCAATCGATAACATATTATAATGTTTAAATAAATAACCATACGTACAAATATTCATTATCAACTCCTAACACATCGCATGTTGTAATAAAAATAGTAATGTTCTTATAAGAATGCTACTTTCCATCTCCTTTAAACTTGGGAAAGTTCTTTTTTGACCCTATAGGAAATTCATAAAGTGGAGGGGTCAAAGCCAACAAACCAATATTCTCTCCCCAAGGAAAACGTGTATCCATATTTGAAGGAAGTGTGTTCAATGGTTGTGGAGAGACGGGATATGCAATATGGGTAGGAGGAGGACATTCAAGTGGGCCTTCAAGAGGGATTTTAGCAGTTTTTCTTGGAATCCATATGGGAGCAAGTATGAAATTATCCCATTGTTTCTCAAATGTGGGATCTACAACATCACTTACTTGATCACTTTTGTGTACTTTCTATTTTCCATTTTAAAGAATGAATGATTAACTCAAAACAAGAAAATAGATTTTCAAATTGTAAGGAGATGAATTTTAGCTCATATATATATATATATATATATATATATATATATATATATATGATTTTTTAGAACTATAGGGTGGATGGAAATAAAATATACCACATGGTGGGTGCCAAAAACTATTGGTGAAATACTTAATCAGGGACAAAATATGGGTTTTATCTATGCTTGTAGATCTAAGTCCCTCCACTATTGAATGGGGCGGATCAGATTTATTGAAAACTAGAAATCATATGCACCATTCTAACCTCAGAAGTGGTCAAAGGCCAAGGAATGTTCAGGAACACCTTTTTTGTAGCTACAATGATATATTATAGATGGAAGAGTTTACAAGTAGGAGAGGAGAGAAGTATATCAAAATAAGGGGGAAAGTAAGATGGGAGTTATGATAATCAGAGAAGTATAGATTTCATTAACCAATAACTCAGAATAGTTTTCTAGCTCAATTAGAATATACATAGGTAAACATATGTAATGAAATAAGGATCATGAAACAATAACACAGATTAATATAAAGTTCAACTAGTGATTATCATTTCATTTTAGTAGGTAAAAAGCCCTTACTTCCTTGAAAAACTTACAATATGATCGACTGATTATTAAGAGAGAAGATGGAGGAAAATATGATGCAAAAATATAAGAATACATTTTTTTAGGGAGAAAAATAATTGATTCTTTGGAATGAGGAAGTCATTCAAATATATATCCCTCTTACAAGATTTTTCATATTCTAATGTGACCTTTCGTATTTTAGATTAAATTAAGAAACTTTTCTTTATTTTAAGAACAACACTTTTACAATAGAGGGATATAAAATCACTTATCTTAAGAAAAAACACTTTTAAAATAGAGGGATATGAAATCACAAAAGTGAATTTAAGAAAAAATAGGAAAAAGTGCATCCTGAACGAAGAAATAGAAATCATTAGGGGAGCAAATTCACTTTTTACAAAAATATGATTTATTCATGAACAAATACAAGGTGGGGGTAGTAATAAGGGAATGAAATAAGTTATCCCGTGGATTAAGATCTTGAATATGAAGACCCTTGAATGCACTACACTGGAGGAAACTTATGGTCTCAGAATGCTGAATTGAATCTTGACACTATATTTGAAATTTTTCTCATGCTTCGAATCACGGTGTTCATCTGAAAGTCCAACCAATGACTAGTTACAACTTGGTAAAGATAACCATGTTAAATCTTGTCATCTATTACACTCCAAGTTATTTCCTCCATCCTTCTTCTCAACTCTTTAGAATCCATGTTATTTATGTTAGTATCTCCCACCTTTGATTCTGAGATCAAAACTATAACATGCTCATAGCTGAAATGATTGAACTTCATCATTGGACATTTTTGTATCAGATTATTGTGAGATGGATAGTCACTTGAGAGAGGGGAAAAAGAGTTTTTGAGTGCTTCTAATGGTTTTAAATGGATATTTGGCTGCAAAAAAAAGTTGATCAAAACAAATAAAATTCTCCACCTTAGCATCCAAGAGAGGAATCAAATGAAGGGAATTTGGAAGAGGGAGCTTTACTCAAAAGTTCAAGAAATTCAATTCATAAAGTATCTTGGAATTAGTAAAATTATTTTTAGTTAACTAGGGAAAATGAATTTTCTAGCTGAAAGATTCTTTTGTGGATTAAATGTAAATCAATCTATGGCTGCAAACAAGGTTATGATCATCTTGAAGGAACTTTGTAGAGGAACATTTGGAGCAATTTTTAAGAGGTTTTGACAAAAGGAACTTTAGGAATAAGGAAAATAGTGTTTTTAAAAAGTAAGGCATGGATATGGTTTTAATGGAGCTATGGAGAAAAAATAGCTGCACTTTTTTTTTTTTTTTCTATTCCTTCATTACTTTATTCTATTTTTTCATTAAAATTTTTGAGGGAAAACCAATTTAAAAAATCACTTAAACAATGTGTGGAGATTAGGATTTACTCATGGAAAACCAAAAATATTACCAATTTTGTAATGGAGAAGTTTAAAATACACACAAATAGGAGGCATTCACACTTTGGGAGTGGAACGGGCAGTTAGTATGTGTGGAAATGCATGAGCCTCCTAAAAAATGCATCCTTTTCTTAAATAGAAGTGTATAGGGGTCATAATAAGGAGGAAGGAAGCCAAATTTGACTCTTGGTCAACCTAAATGGACCAATAGGAGAGGTGCACACCTTTGGGTGTGGAAAAATATACATTCAATAAAAATGTATGGAGGATTTTAAAAATGTACAACATTCACTTAAGTGATTTTACATTGCTGAAATCATCATCCCAACGAAGAATTGGAACAAAAAGTAACATTTCTCATCTTGGAACAAAAATGGGAGTTTAATGGGGGTATAATATATAATTTTGACTCCAAAACAACCAAAAAATCCATTCCAACCATTTTCAAGACCTTTAAATTCTTGCATTTTGTTTGTTAGGCCAAAACCTATAAATGATCAAAATGACCATAAGGAGGAAATAACATGTTTTTAGTTATCAAGGAAGATTTAGATGAATAGGACCAAAACCAATTCTTGGATTATGTGGGGGGTTACAAGATCCTTAATTTGAGTATTTTTAGAGATTCTGAATCCATTTGGAGCGCCCACAATCTTCTATACTAGATCATTCTTCTTTTGGGACCAAAACACCCTGTGCCATAACAAGTGCTCAAAAGGTTTTTGTTCCCAAACCATATTAAATTCTCCCATAATTTGACTTTGAGTATACCAGTGTAAATTAGACTCTGAAAATTTCCTATCAATTCACACATGGAACCTGAAATGACATAAAACTCACACACGACCATTCACATGTTGCTTCAAAAAGTGGTAAAATGTGAAATATAGGTCAAATTTCTCAAAGAGGAGAATTATATTTTGGGTTGTCAAGAAAAGTGACTATTGAAAGTTTGCATGCAAATACCTATCTTTTGATATCTTCAATTTTATAGTCCTTAAAGCCTTTGAACCTAGATTTGTGTACCCTTTATCAAATACAATTGATTGTTGAATCCCATTCTTAAAATGAGGACTCCGGGGGACATGGAATAAAATGACATATTCATAATATAATTCAGCCCATAAATCATCAACTTGTAATTTTTATACATGCTTCAAAAATTTATTCAATGTTACTTTCCTAATACTAAAAATGACATTACAAAGCTTTTAGAAATGGTGGATGAGAAAGATGTGTTAGGCACTATGGGCATAGAAACCTCCCATTGGATAAGCTATTTTTTCCCCTTTTTATGATTTAATACTATTGAATTCTTGTAGTCTTTCTCCAATTCTTCCCTAATTACTAGATTTACATTCTTTCATGCTTCAAAACCAACTCCTTGACACCCGATATGCTATGAAGGTGGTTCATTACCCTTGCTAACGTGATAGTAAAAAATACTGACATAAAATGCAAGGAATATTATTTTTCCAATCCTCATGACACATATATTTCCACTCATGTGCACTTGATTTTGGAGGTGCCATACCAATATAATAATATATGTTTTTTAGAAAAAAAAACAAAGAATTAAAAATAATAAGCTAATTTTTCAAAATAAAAAATCTATTTATAAAAAAATTATTATCATGTATTCAATTTAAATATATTATAATAATAATTATTGGGTAATTATTATTATCATACATTTTAATTAAATACATGATTATATATAGATATATATCATATCGTTAAATTGAATGCATTTATTAAATACATTCAATTTAATGATAGAATATCTAATATTTTTATAAAATACATTATATATATTTAATAATTTTTTATATATTAATTTTTAATAAAAATTAAATATATTGATGAAGACTCAAAGAAGCATTCTAGGTCTTTTTATGTTTTGGCTAATAAGGTTTTGGCATTAGAGAAAAAAATATAAACAACTTTGGCCTCTCCAAGGAAAGCCAATTATGGGAGACTTGGGAAATGACTTTGGGTTTATGTCTAGTTCACCCAAATAAGGAAATTAACTCTTTAAAGGTGAGGTCCCCTCTAAAGCGCTCAACTAGTGCTTATGAAAAGCTAGCTTCTTCACAAATGGTCTCACTAGCAAGGATTTGATGGAAACTAAGAAATTTGATATACACATCGAATCCATTTTTGCAAGTCTAATGTTTTCCATGAGAGATTTGTGTGAGTTGGGCATGTCATATAGCCCTATGAGTTTTATAACATTGTAGATTTCACCTTGGGTTCTCATGGGGATCCATTTGTTCTTGTTCCACAAGGAGGAAATTCTCAATGTTATTTTCATTGCTTTTGGATCCTTTAATGGATGTTAAGGTTGAGGCCCATGATTTGGATTGATGTTGGGACCTTGTTTCCATTGTTTGTGGAGGGCCCTATAAGGCGTATATTTTTTGGATGTTTTCCTGACTAGTTTTGTGAGTTCTTACTTTTTACACCCCTTATGGTTTTTCCATACTACTATAGTTCTATTATAATTTTTTATTTCCAGAATCTCCTCTTTTTCCCCTTCTTCATTTTTATCTTGTTCTTATATACTTAATGTACTTTTTTTATTTTTCTTATCATGAGTGAGGGCTCCAATTAAATCCCTAAAATTAACAATAAAAAACATGAATGAAATCTATTATTACTTATAGCGTCCCCTCAAAAAATGGATGAAATTTATTATTACCTATAGCTTCCCCTTAAGTCATAATATGCCCTAACAAACATTCTACAACACATCACACCTTAACCCCAATATTGTTTTTTGAAAAAATTATATTCCCGATATAAATACATTACAATACTTGTCATTATTGACTCTCCTAGATGTGATATGGGACCCTCCTCTACCAAATCAACTTTCTCACAAGGAAAAGTGATCCTATTCTTAGTGGTTTTTAATTTTCCAAGTAATTCTCTTCTATTTCTTTCCTTAGGCGAGAAATTTGGCATCTCTTTTTCATTTTAATTTCAAAAAAATGTGAAAATGATACTTTACTAGAGATAGGCCTTATCCCTACCCTCTCCCTCTCTATTGAGGAGTTTTTTGAGTATCCTCAACATAATTTCTACGGCCCTAGATTTGAATGAGTATCACACTTTGGGAATCCTTTTCCTAAATTATTACATCCCTCATATGAGGAGAATCAAGCAATTGAGACAAGGCCAAATTAAGAGTTCTGAGTGCCCTAGGCAATATGTAAAGGAAAATACTCCATTTTGTTTGTAAAATCATTATATATTGAATTTTTTAACACTACATAATTAATGTTAAGAATGATTCTTTATCTAAGCATTAGTGTTAAGCATAAAAAATAGAGATTTTTTATTTTGGAAATACATCAGCTTAAATAATATGGTTGAAAAGGATTATTTCTCAAAATACTAAGATTTTAATGATTTTGATTTATCATTTTGTATCGTCATTTTCTAAAAATATTCAATGAAATATTTTATTACATCTTATAAATTGTACCTAAATAAATGAATATAAAATCAACCCATTAAAAATTATATTTACAAAATAATGTAGGTACCTTAAATAATCACACCAAATGCATAGATTCTTTTATTACTTTACACTAAAACTTGATAAGATCAACAATTGTAATTTTTTCATCCAAGGTATGTTTATCAAACCAAATCCACAACCATATTGTTAATCTTACACAATTTTAAAAAAAAATATTATATTACCATTGATATGCACTATCAACCATTAATATTTTACAACAATGATTATTTATGGGTAGTAAGCCATCAACCTAGTAATATTCTTATAAAATTTTACACCACCTAAGTATTTCCAACCTAGGCACTTAGTTTCCTATGGTTTGACATGTAATTCATTTTAATATTATATTATCCATGATAAGTACTATGCCTAAACTTTAATATATTATAACAATATTAATAAGTGGCAGGAAGTAAGTGGTCGAACTAGTGAAAATCCTATAAATTTAATGCCCCCTAAATTTTGGCATCCTAGTCAACTACCTAGTCTGCCTAGGGCTTAATGCCCCCCCGAATTGAGAAGTAAGACGGCGAGGAGGAAATTTTAACATCCGTTTTACATGTCCTTTTTTTCATGTTGAAATTTCTACATAAATTTCCCACATAATTTATTGACACAAAAATAGATGGCCAAAAAAATAGAAAATTTAACACTTTTCAACTTATGCAAAAAGTGTGAGTGCAAGAAGTTGAGGGGAAAATAAATGACAACTTATAAAATAGATTTAGAGTTGATTTTTTTAAGAAAAAGTGGATATCCCTTTTAAGATACTAATATCTATTATTTTGAATAGTTTTGGTATCTAAACCTAAAATGGATATATATGTGTGAAATGGACATCCCTTTGTAATCACTATTTATTTCTGAAATATGGATATCCATTTATGAAACCATATAGTGTCCTCTATCAGTTAGAGGCCCTAAAATTTGCATACAAAATCAAAATTAGGTGTTGCATTTTTTGAAAATGTAAAATTTCTTTAAGAAAAATCAAATATGTAATTAAATTTTATTTTGGATGAAATCCATACATTATTTTAGCATTTGTGATAGAATGCATCTTTTTTTTTAATTAGAACTCAATTAGGTGAAATTGGATGGATGTAGGTAGTTTTTGGAAATTTTAGACATATTTGAGCACTATTTATTAGTTTTTCATGATTAAATTTATTACTTTCTTAATATTAACTGAATTAGGTCTTGATTAGGTGTTATCAAGTACACGAGCACAAATTTGAGGAAATCATGCATGTTTGAGCACCATTTGTCATTATTTGATAAAAATTGATTCGATTAGGCCCTAATTATTTGTGATTAGATATATGTAATAATTTGAAAATAAAATTAAGCATATATGAGCACCATTTGTTTTTATTTCATGATTTAGTGTCATTATTTGAGAATATTTTACCATAGTATGCCTTAATTAGGTTTAGACAGATAGATGTAGGTAGATTTAGGGAACATTTTGAATGTATGACCACCAATTTTTGTTATTTTATGGTCAAATGTAATTATTTGAGAAAAAATGATTGAATTTGGCCCCAATTAGGTGATCTCAAGTAGGTGAAGGTCAATACAGGGAAATCATCATGTTTGATCATCACTTGTCGTTATTTTGTGATTGTTTAACCCTTAATTAAAATTTAGACCAATTTAAGTAGGTTTTATTTGAATTGAAATCACATAAATTACACTACTGAAAGCATTCATATTTACACCTTAGATAATAGAAAATCAACCATAAGTAAACAATACAATTAAGTATATGCTATTTGAAGCACATAAAAGATAGAAAGATGTAATTAACTAGTTCATAACATATTCAAGATGTTTGATCTGGGAAAGAGTAGAATCTAAAATTTGGAACACTTACTGTCTGGAGATGTGGAACCACTATATCAGGACCATATAAAGAGGTCAAGACCGAATGGTATGGTCTTGATCAAACCATACGTTATTCTCCCTTTCGGTAGATGGGATCTGTAACCTGCAGTGTCACTTTGTGTCATTATTTATCTCTGTTTGATATCTTTAACTTCGCATGAAACTCTATATGTGACACTCAAAACCTATAAAAAATCCTTAGCTATCTTGTAACACACTCAAGTAATCATTAGCTCTAAAAATAAAGATGAAAATTCTTGATTCAAACTAACCTCGACAGTCACCCTACTTGTGAATCACTTAAAAATACACTAAATTTCAGACTCGATATAGTTCTCCTAGTGCTTTATGCAAAGGTGCATGCAACTATCCCTTGGTTTAGGATGGCTCTTGTGCCTCAACACTGATAGTGGGTTATGTTACTTCATCATAATATAAAACCTTGTATGTAAATGAAAAATTCATAATTATTGCCTCCTATATTGTGTATGTAGTATACAAATGTAGTCCTTACTTTTTTAGCTTAATAAGTGGTAGATAGATAGGTGATTTCCAGATAATAAATTCCTAGGTTAGACTTGTATATATATGATTTATTAATTTAAAATTGAGACCTTAGTGGAGGGAAAGAAAAACCAAAAAGATACAATTTGAAAGATAAAAGAGTGACAAATGGGCCCATAAAGAGAAAATGAGTGAAAAACAAGAGGGGCTAAGACCATACACAATGGTCAAAACCGTATGTATGCTCTTGACCTTGTTATATAGTCTTGGACTAGGCTCAAATAAAAGAAAAAAATAAAAGAAAGATGTTAAATATATATATAGAAAGACTCAAAATCCAATAAAAGAGGTAAAATAGCAAGAGGTCGAGTTCATTCAAGTAATAAAAAGTAAATCAACAAAGGAGTGATGCCACAAAGATCTTGTTTCATTGTTCAAAAAACATGTATATAAGAAACTAGGAAAAACATGATGTAATAATGATTTTATGCATATTTTGGTGTCTACATTTTCCCCCCTTTGTGCTAATGAATTAAATTTACTATTACAAAGGAAAAGAGAATTGAACCTATGAGAGTTTTGAAGCAAGAAACATAAAAGCATGCTAAGAAAAAACAACCAATCACGACGAACAACATGAGTCATTTGCTAACCCGTGTAGAGATGTAGGAGAAGTGTTTCATAGGTATCAAAAGGGGATATTATAGTTTTGGAGAGAAGTTTTTGCAAACATGGAGATTTGAAATCAAAATAATATTAGAGTTAGGGGTGATCAAATCCCTAATGAAGTGCCTTATTTCACAATTACGTGGGACTTGGATGTTATCGAAATCAAGGGCAGAGTGTCACATGGATACTTAGATTTCCCCCGATAATGGGACCACAAAATTATAGATAGATCTAGGTCTCAAAATTTTCTAAAAACCCTATAAGGTGAACGGGAATGACATCTCATTACTACCACCATGCATTATATGAGTGCATTATGTGATATGAGTATTTTTATTGTGTTTTTATATTTGCATATTTCCCCTATATTAATAATAAATATAGTGGAATTTGGTGCTTAGTATGTTTGGGTGATCACGAGTAACCTCATGGGTATTGAGATTACATTACATTGGGTGCGGAAAATTGGCCTTGCATAAATGATTAACTGAAAATGAAAAAAATGATGTGAGAGAGATCTCTATTATGCAATGATTATTTAATCTAAATAAAAACTTAATGCTATAAGTGGAAATGCAAGAATTTGGCTTTTTATATTTGTAATATGTATCAAAGTAAAAAGGAAAGTTGAGGGTTATGTTACTAACCTATAAATAACTTACCTCATTTTACGTTGGACTGTGAAAACCTGGGACAGCTATGGAAGAATGAATCCAGATTGGGAAGAAGTTGGCTGTTTGACTGTATGGAGGCACCTGGAGTGGTACTGGGGCACCTTGGGGCACATTGGTTTGTGTTCTGGGCACTGTAGACTGTAGAGGTTCTTGAAAAATGAAAAAAGTAGTGTTGTCATGTCTCTGTATTATCTTCGCTCCTATCACACATGTGTCATGATAATGTTTTCTATGTTGCTGTATCTGTTATATGAAGATCTACTTGTAAAACCCTATCTAAATCATCAATTCCTAAAAAAAATAATGAGAATGACCTCAGCTACTAAACTAGTGGCCTTACGACTGAGTGTTGCACTACATTTTGAACCTAAAGTAGTTCTATGTTCTTGCATGTGAAATTTTGTGCCTAGGGTTCGCTAGTGTCAATAACACGGTAGTAGGGGGTGATAACTAGATGCAAAATGTAAATGGTGGATGGAATGGAAAGAATACAATCCTTTCCCCCTATACAGTGTGTGATGCAGATGTAGAAGAAGCCCAAATGCAGTCCCTTGCCTTAGTAGATAGCTTCCCTTGATATTGAGATATCCACCCATAATGTAGTGAGTATTATTTGTTTATATAGGGATATCTTGCTCAAATTTTGACACTAGTGACCCGAAACTACTGAATATGACCTAGGGGAATGCATGGGGTAACCGTTAGGACAAACCTCGAATAAAGAAATTAGGACCAAAAATCATGATGAAATGGCTGACTAAAATCATAGACTGGGGCACCCTGGGGTGCTCCAATATAACCCTAGGTACCCCAACACAGATCTAGAGACAATAACTAACCAAATTACGATACCTAAGACATGGTAAAAGACACCAAAAACTATAGAGATAAGCAACGAATAAACTATACAAAAAACCATGATGCCTGACCAACTAACAACAAGACCTATAAATGGATCACTAGTGAATACTTTAATTACATAAGATCCATATATAAATTAACATACCTAGTGGTATAAATATAATAGTAAGTGTGTGATTTTTTGGCTACAGTTTCCCCCACTTTATGTTGGTGAGTGGAAAGATTGGTAACATAAAGTAGATATAGATGCATACTTGAGAAAAAGCCGGAGAAGCCCATGGTGTAGAAGAACGTGCAAATGTGTAGTCGAAGTGCGTCGATAGAAATAAAAAGAATGCCAAACCATGGATCACTGAGTTGATCCATGAAACGTAAAAAAGTAAATGTCATAATGAAGTGTGGGAAATGAGAATGATGATTAGGATTTTAGATGATTTCAAATGCGGTTTTATAATGGATAGGTAGGTAGGGAGTGATCAGTTCCTAACCTAAATACTTGTATGAAGATGGTGTTAAATGTCTGGTAAAGATACATATGGTCTGTATAATGAGTGAAAGAATATTCACATGTAGGAGACCTTCTCTTGCATACAATGTCTTTCTGGAAGAGAAATTTATATGCTAGAAACTATCAAGGATTATAGGTGGCCTTCCACATAAAATAAAAGATGAATCAAAGTTCATGAAAACATATTCCTCAGCTAGTGCAGAGCAGAAAAATATTCTCTGCAAAATCTATCTCTGCAATTTTATGCTGGAAAAGAATAGAGGCTTCATGATCAATTTATATGTAGGGGAAAGCCAGCCAAATACATTATACTTCAAAATCAGATAACATGGAAAGAGAGGGATTATAAACATTTATTAAAGGCTAGTTCATCTAGTCTCTGCATGAGAGCTCACTATGGAAAACCATTTGCCTTTGCTATACATTTTAGATCCCATGCCTTTGACATTCGATTCAAGGCACATTATATTGCCAGTATGCAAAAAATTATTGATGCCTTCACCTCTTATGAGGATAAAAACTTTGAAGATATTTATGACGGATTCTTAAAGAGATGGTAGTTTTTCATAGTTGCATTAAGAAGAAGAGAAGTGATATCTCCCATGAACTTAATATGGAGTTTGGAAAGAGCTAGATATTTGTGTACACTAATCCCTAATGTCAATGAAAAAAATAGGGGCTTGCGGATGGGAATGAGAACAAGGCATCCTCTCCTTCTCACTCCCATGTCTCCATGGGAAAAAAAAGAGCCTCTAGATCCCACTCACTTTGAGGAGTGGCAAAGAAAGATAGAAGAAGGATCAGGGTATAGTACTTCTGAATTGAATCAATGAGATATTCAGTTCCATCCATGAGCTTAGTAGTCAATTGGAATGCAAAATTCACAACCCAAGTTTTGAAGAGTAAATTTTTTAAGAGGAATTACAAACAAGTTAGTGTGAGGGAGATGATAAGCCCAAAATATGCCTCATTAATGTGCAAAAAAGGATCTTATTTTACTGTCCTTTTTATCAATTTTGACTGCATTTTGTGGCATTTGTTTTATCTAGTATAAGTTAGGATGTAATTGTCCATATTTTGTTTGATTTAGTTCTAACATCTAAAAACTCTGTAATTCCTAACAAAGTGTGTGGAAATATTGTTTTTGTAATAAAACATGTTACATTCAGTCAGAAGAACAAAGTATGAAGCAACCAACACCTTTTTGGGAACATTGGCTTCAATACGGCTTAGCTCTGGAACCTCCAGGCTTAGTTCTGGAACTCCATCACTCAGTAAATGATTTCTATCACTTAGTTCCAGAACCTTTAGAATTAGTTGTGGAACTCCAACACCTAGTTCCAGAATTCTTGCGCTTAGCTTCAGAATTTTTACAGTTAGTTGCAGAATTTACCTTTGGTTCTAGAACTTCTCCAAAGTTCTAGAATCAATAGGAATCTATTTATTTTGACAACATCTGGTGATAGAGAAATTAATGGTCGTTACAATTAGGAGCAGATCAATAGATTGCTAATTCTTCATACTCTAGAAATACTTATGTAGGATCAGACAACTGTATGTCCAACAAGGTTTCTAAATTTCACATCTATTTTGAGCACTATTTTTTTTACTAGAACCTATAGATGGATGGACAACTATTGAGCACTTATGATTGTAAATGCATCTTCAGATGATGAAATATATATAAGGACTTGTAGATAGATGATAGAGAGGATATATATATACAATGAATTTTGTAAGATAGAACATTTTCAGTAATAAGATAGTCATTTCGTTTTGAGAGAATCATACTTTTTAAACTCCTGATTCAAGGTGGAGTAAGGGTCCACTCCTTTAAGAAGCAAGATTATTTTTTTATTGGTATTTATATTTTTAATCAATTCATGTAAATATGTTAAGTTTTAATTTTGCAAATTCTTTTAATTCTTTAGTTGAATCCTTTTACGTATGTGTCCCTACAGGTGTTATAGATTTGACTCTTATTTCCTTACAAGAATTTTCAACAACATTTTCAAATGTATTTCCATTTCTAAGAAAGTGTGTTTACTTTTGCAACGTGTGTTTATTTCCAAGAAAGTGTGTTTACTTCTGCAACGTGTGTTTATTTCTAAGAAAGCGTGTTTACTTCTGTAATGTGTGTTTATTTCCAGCAATTTGTTTCATTATGCAAGAGTGTGTTTATTTCTAGCAACATGTTTGATTCTGAAGATTTATTTATTTCAGAAATGAGTGTTTATTTCAGAAAGTTTCTTATAGTTTATCTTTAATAAGGTTTTGGCTAGGAAATCTTAAAGACAACGTAAAAACCCCCCAGAAAATATAAAATAATAATAAATACCTATAATCAATTACTAGATCACTAGTATTCTTGTTGTTGCATATAGCTTCAGAAACATCCCTGGTTTGAATATGACATCAACTAAGAGTTGATTAAATAAAGGGAATAACGACATTGATCAATGTGCCCCTAGATCCATACATATGGTTATGAGCTATTAGAGCCCCTAAGGGGCGGGTGCGAGGTCAGGGCCCATAATGAAGTAGTTGATACCACTGGGGATAGATGTACCAAGCGATAAAAATCATGGATGGTGATGACACGAGGTGTACAAATGATTATCATGCATGGTGGGAAGCACACCGATGGGTGTTGCTATACCCAGTATTTACGGGTAATATGGAGTTACTAGTTGGAGGAGCGGGTGTGGGAGGTATCCCTGACCCTATGGCAGTGGCTGTGGAAGATCGTAAGTATTTGTGTACATTTAAAAATGTGGTTAATAAATTGTTGGTGTGGCATTATATGTTATTAACTAACGTGATTTCGGGTGTCATGTCTGTAGGAGATTCTTATTGGTCATTGATAGTAGACACCTCGATTTGTACATTGACACAGAACATGTCGAGTGATGTGCTAAGTGGAGGGATACTAGAGCACGTGGAAGATATTGCTGGTGAGCATGTTAATTTGTTTGAGCCAGTGGCTATAGTAGCGGAAACATGCACGATGTTCTTTAGCAAGAGGGATTAGGAATGGGAGGAGACTCGGTGAGCCCGCGAGGTGGTAGGTGGTGGTCCCTTATCCTAGGACGTGTTTTCACGTTATGTACATTTACAGCTTGAGTTTTAAAAAAAAAGTATGGATATTGGTAGACTACGGAGGAAGGTGAAGAATTTTTTGGGCCACAAAATGCGGCGTCACGTGGGTGACAAGGCAACTAGCTCTAGGACTCTCATGGTACATAAGAGCAATAGTGATGATGAGGTGTGAGAATGATGATTTTATATGATGTAGGGCGTTGTTCCCCCATTGATGAGACATGTTGTTGTGATGATTATTGTATGAACACTATATGTATGGACACATATTATGGATATATATGAGATTGATATTTTGCATTGTGTTGCTATTGTGGTGTAATGAATTTGATATGATTGTATGATTGATTATTTGAGTATGTATGATGTGTTATATGTGATTAATATAAATGTATATGATGATGTGGTGGAAGTGGTAGATATGATATGTGTGGTATCATAAAGTTGTGAATAACTAATGAAATGTAATAGAAGAAAGATTGGATGAATAAAATATGTAACATGTAGGTAATGGAATAATGATAATAGAATGAATGTAAAATAGATAAATGTATCGTAATGAACATGTGAAAATGTATTGTGCTAGGATAAAGTGATGAAAAAAAAGGAGCGAGGGGGGAGAAGTAACGATGCCCCCAGCATATGGATGAATAGTCTCATGGAATAAGACCCCTCAACAGTCTAGCATAAGCCATGTAAGCAAGAGTGCGTCATCGGGAAATGATGGAGGTGCACTAGATGAACGATGGAGCACATGATAAAAGCTTCTTAAACTAATTCCTCAATATTTGTGTAATAACCATAAGAACACAAGTGCGTCATCGGGGGTAAGATGATACTGATCACCTACCAATGACTAGGATGATTAGTGGAGGTGGATGCATATGGAATGGATGGAGTGTTAGTATATGGAGTAAAGTGCAGATCATATGAAGTGACCATGGATATGCAGAGATTGGTGGAAACCCATGGGATGGATGTGATAGATAGTGTGAGTGAGGAGGAAACAATGAATATGGAAGGAAAAGCAATGGAGGTGGTGGATAGAATGCATGCGATGGTGGTGATTGATGAAAAAAGTGATTATTGGAAAAATAAGAATCAGTGGTTGTATGTCTATGATGTCATGGTGGAGGAGAAAATGATTGCTCATGAGATGCAAAAGATATGCCACCAGTATCCTCTAATTGTTGTAACTTCTAACGTAAAGCAAGATAATCATTTTCATGATGGCCACTAATACAATGGTAATTAAAGTAATATTGACCATGCTCACGTTTGAGATGTTGTGGAGGGTGGTATTATTTGGAATCAAGTAATATACACAAGACATCATGAGGTCGAGAATTAGGTGAAAAACATAAAAGGATCATGATACTGAGGTGAAGTAACAGTAGTAGTAATTGGTTACGGAGGTCGAGAGACATGTGCAGGGGATGAAGGAGGAGAATGAGGTTGTTTCCTTCATTATTTCATTTGAGATGGAGGTTTCTTTGGGGTGTGACTAGGGGGTGGAGTAAGAGGAGTAGGGGTGCTTTGATTTTTAGTCAAGCGTGGAGGTTGTTGAGGATGGAAAAATGGAGGTGTAGGTGGAACAACATAGGATATAGGAATAATAGAAACATAGGAAGGTTCTTCTAGAGTGGACTCAAAAAGGTCTTGTTCTAGGTCTATAAATTTGTAACAAAAAAGTATAAAGGACTCACAAGTATAATACTATAAGCACTGTTGTAAAGGAGGGATAAGACCATGACAGAAAATGAACTATTTTTCCAAGTCAGTTAGATGAAAGATAAGTTGGTGCATATATGCATTAAAGCATAAGACGTAATCCTGAATGGGTTCGGAAGAGCCCTGATGTAGAGTAGGAATGTGATCGTACGTGACCCAAGGACCATTATTGAGAATAAAACTATAAAGGAAGGTGTCCTCTATGTCATAGAAAGTGCTAATAGAACCAGAAGGAAGATGGGTATACCATTAGAGTGCATCATTGACTAGGCTATATTGGAAGGCCTTAAGCAAGAGTCTATCATTGGAATAAGAGGTCATAAGAGTGTGATAATGTGCAATATGAGCATGAGGGTCACTTGTACCATTGAATCATGTAAATGTGGGCATGGTAAAATCTTTAGGAAAGGTCGAGTTATGGATTTTTTTGGGAACTGGATTACTATGCAAGGAATTTTTTTTATAGATGTATACTAAGCCCTGATTTCTAAGGTGAGGGTGTGAACCTGAGAAAAAAGTTGACCTACAACATACATGAGAGATAGAATGTCTTGTGATGGAATAGAAGAAGATGGAAAAAAATGTATTAAGGGGTTGAAGTTTTCCATTGTGTGTGATCATGGGGATATCTAGAGGTGAGGTAGTAGGTTCCAATGCTACAAATTTATGGGGAATGTGTGTAGAATGAGCTATAGGAGATGATGAAGGAGAAGTATAACTAATAGTGTTATAAGGAACACGTGGTATGGGTGAAGTAGAAGAAGGAAGTGTAGATAAAAGAGGAATAATATGAGGAGAAATAATGGAAGGCGAAAGATCATGCATGATAAGAGAAGAAATTATAGGAGAAGAAGAAGGTGGAAGAGGTGAAGCACTCTCAACAATGTAGAAATAAGGAGACTCCTTTAGAACAAGAGAAGGAGTAGTATGGTAAATGTCAATCGGAAGAGTAATATCGATAGGATCATCAAGGTTGTAGGAATGTGCTGAAGGACTAGAATGAGGAGCCATAGAAACATAGTGAGAAGCGGTAGGAGATAGTGGAGTAGTAGGAGGAGTGGCCAAAGGAGAGGTAGGAGGTAGAATGGGTTGTGAATCAATGCCTAATAAATAAGCAATGATAGATTGATCTAAAAAATTGGGTGGCATATCGCAAGAAAAGTAAGAAGGATCACATGCAACCAGATAACATGACATATAATGAGTAAAAGCAATAGGGTCATCGACAAGACATATGCTTATAGGAGAATCATCAGGGTTAGTGGGCACATGTTTTTGACCTTTTAAGAGGATTTGTTGGGTGGCCTTGGGTAAGGTCATAGAAGAACTATATAAAGTTGTAAGTTTAGCAATGGTATCCTCATCATAAATAGGGTTAATGCTAAAATGAGACATAATGAAAGAAAAGAAAGAGTATAATAACTAGCTAGGGTATTAAAAGATGATCTAAATGCAAATGTTCAAAATGTAGGGTTCACTAAAATGATTAAATAAAAATGTAAAAAATTATGTGAGAGAGATCTCTATTATGATGTGATTAGTTAATCTAAATAGAAAACTGAATGCTATAAAATGAAATGTAAGAATTTTGATTTTTTATATTTGTAATATGTATAAAAGTAAAAAGGAAAGTAGAGGGTTATGTTACTAATATGTAAATAGCTTACCTCACTGTGTACTTAATTGTTATAGTCTGGTGTTTAAACTGGGAAGACTATGGTAGATTGACTCCATAAAGGGTAGAAGCTTGTTGTTTGACTGTGCTAAGGTGTTTGGAGTGGTACTAGGGTGCCTCAGGGTGCCCTGGTCTATGTTCTGGGCACTGCAAAATATAAAGATGCTCGAAAACTAAACCTGGTAGTGTCATTGTGTCTCTATGTTATCTTCACTCCTATCAGATGGGTGTCATGATAATGTCATCTATGTTGCTGTAACTGTTGAATGAATATCTACTTGTAAAACCTTATCTAAAGCATTAATTCCTAAAAAATAAGAATGCATATGAATAGGTCAAACTGACCTCAGCTGCCAAATTAGTGGCCTTATGACTAAGCATTGCACTACATTTCGGACCCAATATAGTTTTATGTGCTTGTGTGTGCAATGTTTTGCCTAGGATGCCCAAGTGTCAAAGATATGGTAGTAGGGGGCAATAACTAGACGTAAAATGCAAATGGTGGATGGAAAGGAAAGAATACAACCCTTTCCCCCTATATAGATGTAGAATAAGCCCAAATGCAGTCCCTTGCCTTAGTAGATAGCTTCCCTTGATAGTGAGATGTCCACCCATAATGTAGTGAGTATGCTTTGTTTATATAGGGATATCTTTCTCAAATTTCGACACTAGTGACCTGAAATTGCCGACTATTACCTAGGGGAATGCACGAGGTAACCGTTAGGACCAACCTCGAACAAATAAATTAGGACCAAAAATCATGATGACACAGGAACCTAAAATCACGAACTGGGGTGCCCTGGGGAACCCTAGTTCAACCCTAGGTTCTCTAGCACAGAGCTAGACACAATAAATGACAAAATTATGACACCTAAGACATGTTAAAAGACACTGAAAACTGCAGAGACAAACAACAATTGAACTAGACAAAAAACCATGACGCTTAGCCAAATGACAAGTCATCCTAGAAATGAGTCACTGGTGAATAATTTAATTATGCAATATCCACATATAAATTAACATACACGATAGTATAAATGTAATAACAAGTGTGTGATTTTGTGACTACACTAACCAACTTGCTAAATTTGTATGAAGTTTTTGTGAGAAAGGATAACCTTGCATAACTAACCCATTATATTTAATGATTAATGTAGGAGCATAATTTGTAGGCATGGAGATCATAAATAGATGTTTGAGGTCATCAGAGTGTTATAGTAGTAGGTTTCCCTCCATTTATTACTATTTAAATTTAGACTTGAATGTAAAAATGGCATAGTAAGAGTAATTATGCTTGTAAAGAAGGTTGATTAGGTGTGAAAATGAGTTGTTTGTACTAAATACGGCTCTTTAGGACATGTGAAAAAAATAGATATGTCATCCATGAGTTTTTAAGGTGTGGGGATGAGATTGATCTCATTTCATCTTTTTTTAGAGTGTTGTTGAGCTCTTATAGGGAAGATAAAGTCATCCTAGGAACTAATATAGGAGGTTGAATCAATCATGGATCCAAATTTAGATCAAGAATTTTTGAGAAAAGGTATTGGAAGAATGTAATAGAGAGGGATTAATTATTATGGTGTGGAAATAAATAATTTACAAGTTTGGAGTGAATTTTTACATGCTTTATAGGACTGTGAAAGACTCTCCATGACAGAGTAGTGTGTAGGAAATTTATAGTCAAGATTATTTGATATATTAATCATTACTATTAATTCAAATTCTTGAAGGGAATTATTTGAATTCTATTATATTTTATTGGAGGTATTGACAATCCATTTTATGATTTTTATAGCTAAAAATGTGCTCGTGGGTTTAAATTAGGGGAAAGGATATTAAATTTTCTACCTAACCATTTTAGTTGAAACTTTCAAAATATCTCTGCCCCTCATATAATAGCAAGCTTGTAAAGTTTTAGATCAAATCAACATGTGTGGCAAGAGTTATTGATGAAAAAATTTCTCTAGGCCATGTAGACAGTGACAGGGCACATAATTATGTGGTTTTTTTCATTTCCTGGATAAAAATTTATTCTTTAAGCTCTTAAATTGATTGAGATTCCTGATGAAGGAAATTAGAAGGCGATTATAAATTTTTCAAGTTGAATTTAAACCAATTTCCCTCGGTTGCAACAAGAAAAATTGTATACATGTGGACTTCCATCGAGATGACATGTCATTCTTTAAAGGTTAGCCCTCTCTAATACATTTTAAATTGAAATTCCTTCAAATTTTGATGTATGTGCTATAAGAACTCTTGTGGCCAGTTAGAGGGATTTGGGAGAGTTTGGTACAGGGTTCGAGCCCCCTCCTAGGCCTTTTTAATTTTAAAATTTATGGAATATTGTATTTGGCGACATTTGACGGGTTTCGTTATTCCCTTCATTTAATCAACTTCATTTTGATGTCATATCAAACCAGGGGTGTGTCTAAAGCTATATGCAACAAGAGTAATCCTATTGATCTAGTAGGTGATTGTAGTTGTTTTTGTATATTCTGGGGGATCTTTTCAATGTCTTAAGGACTTCTTGGTAAAACCTTATTTAAATCATACTATGAAAACTTTGCTAAAAGGAAACACGTGGAAAGCTTTGCTGAAAAGAACATACTTTGCAGAATGGAAATATACACACTTTCTTTTGGAAATAAATACACTTGCTTTTAGAAATAAACACACTTGCTTTTGGAAATAAAAAAACTTGCTTCTGAAAGTAAACACACTTAACTTAGAAATATTGAAAATGATTGCAAGGAAAATAAGAATCTATCTAGACACCTGTAGGAACAAGTATACAATGGAGTTTAACTAGAAGAATTAAAGCAATACAGAATTGACAGATCTAAACTATTTGCTTAAGAAATATAAATACCAAATAAACAAATATCCTGGTCCTTTGGGGAGTGGGTCCTTTCTCCTCCTTGAATAAGGATTTAACAACTCAGAATTCTCTCAAATAGGAATGGCTATTTTATTGATAAAACATTCAGTATTACAAAACGTATTGGATCTGTATACTTAGTTTATATCTCTCCTCCTTTCTATCTCTATTTTCTTCCTTTTTTCTATCTATTGTAGGTTTGCTTATATATACATTTACAATCGTAACTGTCTCTAAAATTATCATAAAATCGAATCGTGCCTAGAATAGATGCTGAATCTGGTTGTGGTTGATCAGATAGTTGTAATATAACTATCCCTGGATCTACGTTCAAATATCTTCTCATCCTTTCCTGATTGAAAGGGTCATTGATGCAGAATCTCTGGATGTGGTTAAAATAGATAAAATTCCATTGGTTCCGGAAATTTAGAGAAGTTCCAGAACCGTAGGAAATCGTTAAGGATAAAAACTGTGAGAGTTTTGGAGCTATACCTAGGAGTTCTAGAACTAAGTCTGAAAATTCTGGAACAAAATACTGGAGTTCTGAAACTAAGTCTGAAAGTTCTAGAACTAGATGATGACTGTGTAATGGAGTTCCAGAACTAGCTTGGAAGTTCTGGAACTAAGTTGTGTTGGAAAAAATGCTACTGAAAACATATTGAATGCTACATACTTCATTTCTTTGACTGATTAGACTTGCTTTATTAAAACTGAATTTCAAACACACTTCATCAGGAATTTCAAAGCTTTTAACAATAGAATCGTATCAGAGAAAATAAAAGTCACAAAATACAATCAAAATTAATAAAAAGGAGAGTAAGATGAGATCATATATTAAACATTAATCGGGCATAGCCTGGCCTCATTAGGATTTATAGCCGAACTGCTAGAACTAGCGGAAAAAACCTCAGCTAAAGCTAGTAGCTGTCACTAAACCCCACCCTAAATTTAGCAAAGAAAATCCTATTGAAGTGAAAAAAAATTCTCCCATATAGCTTAGATTTTGATTTTGAGCATATTTTTCCAAAGGAGGGGGGTTTAAAAGTGAAACTTTCAGTTGTTTTTTATGGTTTTTCACATAGTGAGCCATACTGAGCTCCGAAGGCCACCAGGGCCTCGCAGAACAATTTTTTTTTGCCTTCCATTAAATTTTTCTACATATTTGGAAGTAATAATATATTTTAGTGTATATTTAAATGGATTGCACGAATTGGTAAGTTTCCATATTCAACTACAAACATTGTAACTGAAAAAAAAAGTTGTAGAGATTTGAAAACAAAAACAGTGAAAATTGGTTCTGTAACACTCAGGAGATATTTGGATGTCTTTCGCAATGTTCAATATATACAGTTCCTCTGGGAAGCACTTATGGGTAAATTCCTCATGACTACTATTGCACTTAATGCCTAATATAGCTGCGATAATGTCATATAGGCATCATCCCTTTAAATTGCGGGGGGGGAATAAGGACATAGTGTATACACTTTAAGCCCTCCCATCCATCTGTGAATGATTGCTCGACATAAATATGGACACTGAAATTATCTAAGTATGTAGCGATTTTACATATGCATATGAGAATATTTGTTTGAACCGGTGTCAATAATTACATAGACCCTTGTCAGTATTTTCTTAGTACCATGTATCGAATTCTTTCACATACGTTATCACCTCTTTCACGAACCACCATGTATATCGAAAGGGAAAGATTCTTCCACATAATGAAGGTTATATCAGAAGGGTGTGTTTATAAAAAGGTTCAGTATATCAGATTGATGGTATATAGATTAAGAGATCTTATACCTGGAGTGATAAGAGCTTTACCCTTTGTCAATTGATTCAGAAAATAGGCACCAATTCCCATAAGTTCTTTCTTCCAAACTCACATATCCTAAGAGGATATAATTATGCCATATGGAAGAATAAGATCAAAACACAACTCAAGTTTGAAATGATATAGCATTTTGTGAATGGTTTTGTAACCAGATCACCAGATGATGCATTCGAACAAATATTATTTGACAAGGCCAATCAGAAGGCCAAATTCATAATCTTGTTCGCAGTGTCTGATGATGTGTAACCCCACATTCGAAATGCTAAAAAAATGAAAAAAGCATGGGATAAGTTGATCACCGTGTATAAGGCTAGAAACAAGAACACAATATTGAATTTACAGAGTTAGTTACATACACTCAAATTCAAGTCGAATGAGAAAGTGGAAGTTTTTTTGTGAAGAGTTACAAAATTGAGGGCTTCACTTCTATCCCTAGGAGAGGAGGGTATTGATACAAATCTAGTTCCCAGTGTTTTGAGAGCACTTCCTCTTCTTAACACAATTTTGTGACGACACTAAAATTTTCAGATAAGATACTTACTTTTGAAAAGCTAGTGAATCTACTGCAACAAGAAGAAGTAATGTATACAAAAGATGATGAAGAGGAGGATCCATCTTCTCATAAAAAGGAAAAGGAAAATAAAAATATTCTCAAAATTCCCAAAAATAACATCAATAAGGAAAAAAAAGAATAAATTTCCTCTCTGCAAAAGAGGACATGAGTTGAAAGATTTCTGGTTCAACACATACAAAAAAGTTCATCGAGTAATTCTGGACCTCATAATCAGCAATATCATCAGGGACAATCATACTACAAGAAAGGGAAGAATAAGGGTAACTGGTGAAGGAAACCCCATCAGAAAGGTAATGTAGTTGAGCAAGAAGACCATTCAGATAATGAAGAATTCTTGTACACTAATTTTTAACCTTCCACGTTATCTATTGTTATTTGGTACGTTGATTCAGGAGCCACTCAACATATTACCAAGAATAGAGACCGGTTTATCACAATAAGAGACACACCTTCGAAAAAACCATATTTCATTAGGTGATCCTTTTTACATGGTACAAGGTATTGGGAACATTTCTCTACTTCATGGTTCATGAAATTATAGATTAACAGATGTACTATATATCCCTGGCTTAACAAATAATTTACTATCAGTTAGTCATCTTCTAGATCACAATATGAAGATTGATTTTGATATTCATTCTAGTAAGAAAATATGTTTGATTCGAGAAAAATAAATAGGCTCATTTATTTTTGTAAAAAAATCCAATTTGGGATGTATGTTCTAGCCTAACTTTGTCCACAGGGATGATCAAACACTTGTGACTAAGAATTATTCCTCATCACAGTTGTGGCAATGGAGACTTGGTCACATCAGCTTCAAATATCATGAAACACTTCACCGATACAACATGATGAGAGGCTTTCCATCTCTCAATAAGGATATAGATAAGTGTCATAAGTTCCTAGCAGGTAAACAACACCCAGCTTCATTCCTAAAAAATTACTTATTGAGCTCTAGGTAAGATTGATTTTGTTCATATTGATCTTTGCGGTCTGATGCCAATTATCATTTTGGATTTCAATATTTCATGCTATGTGCTGATTATTATTTAAGAAAAAAGTGTATGTTTTATCTTCATTATAAAATTGATGCTTTTAAAAACTTCAAAAAGTTCAAAGTGGCTGTAGAGAACAAGACTAGTCATCATATCAAATCTCTTCACTCAGATTGAGGGGGAGAATTCACCAGTAATGAGTTAAAATCAGACCTTCAAGCTCATGGGATTGGTCGATAGATGCCTCATCCCCACACACCACATTAGAATAGCATTGTTGAGAGAAGGAACCATCCTATCATGGAGATGGTGTGTTGTATGATTGATGATTTTGGACTAGTGAGGACGTTATAGGAGGAAGAAAAAATGACAAAAGTATATATGCTGAATAGAGTGCCCACAATTTCTCTTAATGGAGTAACTCACACATGAAGTATGGTCCAATTGGAAACCATCCATTTCACACCTCAGAGTATTCGGGTGCAACACCAGCATGCACATAGCCAAGCAAAACATAAATAAGTTGGATATGAAATATCAAAAACTTATCCTCATTGGCTATAGTGAAGAGGATCTTGGCTATAGATTAATGGATCTGAAGACATAAAAATGCTACACTAGAAGAGATGTTGAGTTCTTTGAGAAGAAAGAAGTTGCAACTCCTTCTACAGAATCACCTAATGTAGGTGTTGATGTGTAATCACATCACCCTTGAATGTCTACAAATATATGGGTTGAAACTCTCAGTGTGATTGCATAACATGGAGCTCTTCCAAAAGTGTCAGACTTTAAAAATCAGGCAAGCTCTCTGGATGAAGGCCAATTCCTATTCCTCTATTCTGATGCACACATCCATATTTTAGAGGATCTACTCTAAGACCTACTCTAATTTTCCAAGGAGACAGGGTTAAGAATATTAAAAGAATGAAATATAAACTAACAAAGGTGATACAACAAAAGTAATGCTAAACACCTACTTTGCAATTAAACACAAACCATTAAAAATTTAATACAACCACCATGCAAAAATAACCAAAATTGCAATGAGAGATCAAGAGAATATATTGAGCACAAAATAGGGTTGAAATCATCCACAAAATTATATTATTGCTCCAAATATTTGATACCGTGCATTACAAGAGCCAAGAGGCAAGATTGCATTTATAATTTAGATGGGAGGTTTGAAGTCCACAAGATCAATTACAAACAAGAGAAGAAGGGAGGGTGCAAATCCAAATTGTCTAACCTTTAGAAAAATGCCCCTCCTTACAATATATAGGAAGAATATGACAGAAAAGGGAGAGAAGAATTAAAATCATTGCTCCAACCACCATGAAATGTATTCAATGCACTTGAAATAATGATGGTTTTCATGACAAAACCCATGCCTCCATGTACTATTCCTTGTTGGGAAAGAAAGGAAGCCCATACTTCATTATTTAAGTAGGTGAGAAGCCTGACACCCTTTAAAATGGTAGACTATATTTCTCCATTTTGAATAAATTAGTCTCACCTAAATTAAGATAACTAGTCATAGTTATGTAGAGGAGACTGTGAGCTTTCCAAAAGTACTTTCTTGTGAAAAACTGAGCTCCCTATCAACCGTTATGGCCATCTGAAGACCAGGGTGTCATTCTAAAAAAAATGCGAGCCGTTGATCTTCCTTTTTTGGAGTCTGAAATACATGCAACCTCCGAAAGTTTGAAATTTAGACTTTCAGACATTTTGGTTTTGGAAGTTGAGTTATTATTCATCTACCAATTCTTCTTGAGAGTGCCAAAAATCTAAAACCTGAAAGTCAAAAATTTCAGACATTTTGTTGTGTTTTTTATGTTTCGTGGCTCCAAAATTCCAAACCCTGAAACTCTGAAACCATGAAACCCGAAAGTCTAAAATTTTAGACTTTTAGAATTTAAGACATTTTTTCTTTTTGGACCTTTATCACTGTTCATCACCCAAATCGCCTCGAGAGTTCTGAAACTTTGAAAACCTAAACTCTGAAACTTTGAATCCTGAAAGTCCTGCCACGTTGACTCCAAAACCAAGTTTGACTCCCGAAATCCGAACCCTTTCAGACTTTATACTTGTGGTATTTTAGACATTTTTGGTCATTTTCCCTGTTTTGTCACCAAAGACTGAGAAACTCTTAATTCTGCATCTCCAAAACTATGAAATTTTGGACTTTCAGAATTTTGAAACCTTTCCTTTTTCAGACATTTTTCAAAAATTTTCCCACCTTCTCTCTGAAATGCCAAAAATACAAAGTTAGGAAACTTCGATCCTTTCTTTATTCTTCCACTTAAGTTTTGATCTCCTTTGATGTTCCCTTAGCCATTCATTTGTCGACCTTACATTTCCATTGTCGAGCCTTCCTGCAACTTTATTTTTGCAATTGAAAAGTGAGCTTGCATGACTGAACCAACCTCTCCATTTCCTCCTGTGCAAGGTCATGTTTGATCACTTTTTTTCACGAGGGGAAAAATTGGATAATAGTAGGTATTTCACTTGTTGTGATAATAGAAGCTGATGTTCCCGTTGATGATGAAGGTGATGATGAGGTTGATCAGACATGACCACAACCCACATGGATATTACAATGTGTGCCTAAGTGGTATACTAATATGATTCGAGATGTAAAATTGGGTGCTCCACTAGATACATCCACCGTTGGACCATGGATTCATAGTAAAGCACGAGAAGAGGTAAAATTTTCTTTGGTGAGTAGATTTTTTGAATTTTTTGAGCCCTCTACTATCTAGGAAGCCATACAATCGACACCTTGGAAAGATGCCATGGATACTGAGTATCGGTCAATGATGAAAAACAACACCTGGAAGCTTGTCGATCTTCTACCATGGAAGAAACCCATTGGTTGTAGATGGATATTAAAAACAAAATACAAAGTAGATGGGACTATAGAAAATTACAAAGCGAGATTGGTAGCAAAGAGGTATTCACAAAAGGAAGGCATTGACTATGAGGAAAAATTTTCTCCCATAGCTAAGATCAAAATGATTAGAATGATATTTTCTCTAGTTGCACAGTTTGCATGGAAATTCCATCAGATGGATGTGAAAAGTGCATTTCCAAATGTATATCTACAATAATAACTCTACATGACTTGACCTAAGGGTTATGTTGTACCTGGAGAAGAAACAAAGGTATGTAGACTCAAAATATTTGTGTGGCCTTAAACATGAACCTTGGGCTTGGTACATATAGATTGATGAGCATCTTGTTTAGTATGGATTCGAAAGGAATCCATATGATCCCAATATTTACCTCAAAAATAAAGTGGGGGATATTGTCATTGTTGTTTTATATGTTGAAGATCTAGTCATCACTGGCAGTTTATTGAAGATGATCGATGTAAAAAATAAAGATATTAATCTATCGTTCAACATGACATATTTTAGGATCATGCACTACTGTCTTGGATTGGAAGTAGGGAAGAATGAGAATCAAATATTTCTTTCTCTATTAAAGTATACCAAGAAAAAACTCTAGAAATTTAGGATGATGGATTACACACCTATGGAGACAAGACTTCAATTATCTCATTTAGTTCCATCTCCTATGGCAAATAAAACTCTCTATCGACAGTTGGTTAGGAGTCTCATTTACCTAATTTATACTAGATTAGATATCAACTTTTCAGTGAGCTATCTTTCTAGGTTCATGCAGGAACCTAGAGTTTGTCATTGAAAAGCAACAAGGTAGATCTTGAGGAATCTCAAGGGTACTATGGATCTTGGTATAGAGTACAAGAAGAATGATAAATTCTTCTTGAATGGATATTTGGATTCAGATCATGGAGGTAAAATTGATGATAGGAAATGGACTTATAGATTTGTATTATTTTTAGGATCTAGACCGATATCGTACGGAAGCAAGAAACAATTTTTTTTCTCTCTCTTCTATAGAAGGCTAATATCGTGCGGTAGGTGGAGATGTTTGTGAAGCGATATGGCTACATCGTATAGTGGAAGGACTTGGATTACCACAAGAAAACCTACCACCATGTATGTAGACAATGAATGTGTTTTCAAAGTTGTTGCAATCTAGTGTTTCATGAGAGAACAAAGCACATCAAGGTACATGTTTTTTCATATGTGGTCATGTCTTGAAACACAACATACAACTTCATTTTTTCCAAACAACTGAACAACTAGATGATATATTCAAGAATTCACTTACACATGACAAGTTCAAATTTTTCAGAGAGTTCCTCTTCACCTCACTTGAGACAATGCAATATTAAGGGGAAAAATGCTAGGTAAAACTTAGTTTACTAGGTTAATTATGCATTGTATTTACATTTTTATTAATTTATTATTATGGTAACTAATTAGTTAATTAGTAGTTTATTCAGGTAATTAGTTGTATAATTATTATATGGTTATATTTTTATAACCATTATATTTTCTATGTTACGTAGTCACGTATGTATATTGTTGCATAGTTTCAACATTATATTTGTTTTATTACTTCCCATATGGTTTCTAGTTGCACATGTCCAACTTTTTTTTTTTTTTTGTACTCAGATATGCAATATCTATAAATATTGCAGCCATCACTATTGTAAGTTGATGATTGAACATTAATATAATTGTCAATAATTCATCTTTGTTTCTAAGTTTCATTCATTTCCATCGCGAAAAAATGAGAGAAAATGAGATAGTATTCTCTAGGAAGACGATATGCATAGCCATAGGTTTAAACGATACATTCCCAAGTATCACGGTTTATCCAAAAAATTCGAGGCTTTCTTCTTCGATGTTCCCTTGGCCATTCATTTGTTGACCTTACATTTTCATTTTCAAGCCTTCATGCAGCCTAATGTTTGGAATCGAAAAGTTAGCTTGCATGACTAAACCAAACTCTCCATTTCCTCTTGTGCAAGGTCACATTTGATCAAAATTTTCCCAAGGGGAAAAATTGGATAAAAATTTGGCTAATCATGGGATCACCTGCCTACTAGGTGAAAGATCAGTTTCCTTGAACTATCCATTGGGCATAGAGTCATGAATAATAGCTTGATACTGATCTCATACTTGAAAATTGAACCTGAATTCTTGCACTTGTTGATCCTTAACCTTCTTTACTTCTTGCACTCTCAAGTTTCCTAAGAAAATCTTGAAGATGAGATTTGTGAGAGTCAAAAATTGTCTTGATCTAGAGCTTTCACCTATCCTGGAAATAGATTGTCAGAAATTTGATTTTAGTTTCCTTGCATTAGTTTCCCTTTGAAATAAGAAACTATTCCTACAAATATGGACTTCTTCCCTATTACAACACCGATCAGGAGGCACATTGAACTACATAATGATACAACCTAGGAGCAACAAAACCTATGCCAAATAACTTAGAGAAATTGAAACCTGAAACTATAATAAGACTATTGTGCATACACACTTAGTGGAATTGAAAATTCTAAACTACTATTTACAAGGGTGAAAATTTTATTTTTAGTAGACAATGTTTAACGTAGATCCCATTGACCAGAATCAGGAAGTGCTTCTCCATCTAATGTAGAGAATTTGAAGGCACTACTTCTTTTACATCTTGTGACCATGTAGGGGCCACTCCAAATGGCATCAAACTTGGAATGTCATCAATAGTTTTTCCCGATCATGCATCCCACTTTAGAACTAGGTCTACTTCCTGAAATATCCTTGCTCTTTCTTTCTTATCAAATCATCTTTTGACTAAGGCTTGATCTTTCTCTATCATTTGAGCTTCATGTTTTCTGATTGTATATTCCAATTCCATCATCTCTGTATACTTGGCCTGAATTGGTTCAAACTTAGACAACTCCAATTACTTCATGAGCTCTAATGTGGGTAGTTGTAATGATATAGGTAACATCACCTCTTTCCTCGTAGACTAACTATGTAAGGGAGGATGACCTATTAAGCTCTTTCATGTTATCGTATCAACCCACAAGGTTGATTTGAGATTGGTATGGCATGTTCTCTAATTTTCATCCAGAGTCCTCCTGATGATTCTTAGAAAATTCTTGTTTGTGGACTCTGCCTGTCCATTATCCTATGGGTAGTAATTTGAATAAGTGATCAAGTAGATTCTATTATCAACACCCCATTCTATGATTTTTGAACCTAGGAATGCCAATGCATTGTCTAATATGATAGTGACTGGTACACTGAATCTTGTAACTATTCCTTCATACAAGTCTAGATATGTTAGACTCATTTTCTTCTTTGAGTGCTACCGCCTTGGTCCACTTGGTGTAATAGTCTGTTGCTGTGAGAATCCACTTGTGACCTTGGATTGAATTTGGATTGATGACCCTGATGAAATCCAATCCCCATTGCATGAATGGTTGGTCAACCAAAATTGGGTGCAATGGAAGTGTTGTTAGTATTTATTTTCCTATGAAGAACACACATTTCTTACAATTTTTGATCCATGTGTAGCAGTCACTGAACACCCTGGGCCAATAATAACCCGCCTTCATTATCTTGAGATTTTTTACTCATGGGGAAAATGACCTCCGGCCTCTCCATTGTTGAACTCCTGTAACAATCTCTCAAGTTGATTTATTCCTACATACCTCAATACAACACCATTGATGTCCTTCTTGAACAAAATTCCATCAACAAGAGCATATGGAATGGCTTGTAATCTAAAGTATCTCCTCTTTGCTTTGCTCATTTCTAGGGGCATAGTCCTGTTTGTAGGAAGTGCACTACATTCTGAGTCCAACAAGGAGTGGACACATCATCATTTTCCTATTCTTGGCCATCTTGTAGCACTAAGATAGCCTCATTTTCATCATCTGCTTCAACCTGTTGACTCGAGGCTAGTTGTTCACATAATCCCTTTCCACGGACCAGATTAGTGAATTTAATTTTGATGTCATATTCCATGACATGAGTGATCCATCCTGCACATTTCTCATTTAGGCATTTTTTTAGAAGGAATTCCTCGACTCCCACATGAGAGACCAACTGTTGGATCTTGTTGTTTGAGACTAGATGTTTGAATTTATTTAAACTCTTGATCACTGCAAGGACATGATTTTCAATGAAGGAGTACCTAGTTTCATATTCCTCCAAAATTTGGCTGAAGAAGGAAACTAGCTTTAAGATCCCTATTTGTTTTTATGTACTAGGATTGCAAAAATTGGGTCCCCACAACCAAATGCGTAGAGCATGAAGTTCTTGGAGAAGTATGGATTGATGAGAGTTGGAGCTTGGGATATAGCCTCTTTTATTGCTTAAAAACTTGCTTTACCCTCAAATTTCAACCTAAATTCTGTACTCTTCTTCAACATCAATGTTATTAGCTTCACAAGAGCAGAAAAGTTTGACACAAATCTGCAGACAAAATTGATCCTTCCTAAGAATATTTGAAGAGCCTTCTTATGACATGGAAAGGGAAATTATCAAATTACTTCAACTCTTTCTGGGTCAATCGTCAATCATTCCTTTGACACAATATGGCCTAGGAGCTTGCCTTCGTGAGCCAAGAATATGAATTTTTTCGTATTCAATGATACCCCAAATTTCCTACAGCTTTGAAAGACCTGTCTTAGATGAAATAGGTGATCTTCTACATTTTTGGAGAACACGATGTTATCGTCAAGATATACTAACACTATTTTATTAATCAACCCCTTGAATGCCATGTCCATCGCCCTTTGGAAAGTGGCTCTGACATTAGACAATCCAAATGGCACCTTCCTGTAGGCATAGGTTCCCCACTTAGTGGTGAAATCCATTTTGAATTGATCATCTTCTTTCACCATTATTTGATTGTACCCTGAGTAGCCATCTAGGAGAGAGAATATTTCTGAATTGGCTACTACATGTAAGATTTGTTCCATTGAAGGAAGTGGGTAATGGTCTTTGAGAGATGCCCTATTTAGGTCTCGTAATTCCACACACAACCTAATTTCCCTGTTCTTCTTCTTGATTGGCACCAAAGTTTGCAACCCATCTTGAGTGCTTGATTGGAAATATAACGCTTGCCTCTATTATCTTGTTTAGCTCTTTCTTCATAAGAGGCTCAATGTGTGGGTTGACAGGTCTTTTCTTCTTCCTAATGGGCTTAGATCTGGATCCATTTCAATTGTATGTTGTTCCAGCTTTGGATTAAATCCTCACAGGTCCTCATAGCTCCATGCAAAGACATCTGGAAACTCTTGGCAGAGTTGTATAAACTCATATCTTTCTTTCTCAGTGGCCACTTTTTTTATTTGGAGTGTTTTTCCTTCGTCAATAAGAATTAGGTTCTGAATCCTCTCCTTTGACATGTATGTTGAATTTCTCTTTACAAAACTGGTCATTAGGATTGAATATTGACTCTAGTGTCACTAAACCTTTGGGAAGCTTATTTTTCTATAACTACACTACTTGATCCCCGTACTGCTACTCTAATTTGTCTTGATTCCTATATGAGAATTCAACCTCTTCTTGTAAGAAATTAATGATCTATTGATCATTCTCAAATATTTTTCAAGCTTGTTTTATTTTCTGGAACTAATGGCCTTACAATCACATGGATATGTGGTTGTGTTTTGTCTCTTTTGATACTATCAACCACATCAAAAGGTTGCTCCAACTGTTGTCAAGCCTATCTGCAACTTCATTCTTCTTCCTAGGTATGGACACAATGTTGAAAGCTTCAAAGTCCTCAATTAGGTCCCATACCCTATTTGTATAGCTCTTGAGTAGGCCATTCTTTGCAGCATATTGTCCCCTGACTTAGTTAATGATTATCTCGCTATCCCTAAATACTTGAAAATTCTTTATTCCTCTCTTCCTAGCCCTATGAAGTCCATGAATCGAAGACTCATATTCAGCTATGTTATTTGAACATGTAAAATGAAATCTAAAAGATGAATAGTAATTGATGTTTTGTGGTGAAAGCAACATTTCATCTCCTCCAACACCTTGTTTTCTTCTTGAATGATCAAAAAATAGTTGCCAAAATTTATTGTCATCCTTATTTTCTAGATTGGTGATGTTAGAAATGGGTGAGTTTTCTTCGTGTACACAATATAAACCTAATGCAGATTCTTCTATTTCCTTAAATGGGTCAAATGCATGCCTTTTTTTTCCCATTCATCCAAAGTTAAATCTGGAATACCCTCAAATTTAGTACCTGTTTCTAAATCATTTGAGCTCTCTTCCTGATCAAAGGATGAGTAGTTTGCATTTATAGGACTTGACACATGAGGCTCAATGTGGAAATTTTCAATTGGTTCTGACCTGATGCTTTCCTTGGATCCATATCTTGTTCTAAAAAGCATGTGTGACCAATCCATAGATAGATACCCACCAATTTTTGCCGTGAAATCCCTTAATAAACATAATGCAAAGAGTGGTGGGAGGTCAATTATAGACACACCTTATCAAACTATGACATTAAGAAAAGAATGTAGCATAAGAATTAGACCTTTAATGACCCCAACCATTCCTATTGTTGTTCCATCTAGTTGCACTACTCCTTTCAGCATTGGCTCATACTTTAGACCCAATTGATTTGCTATTTGCTTTGGCATCACTGATCTACTTGCACCTGAATCGATCATGCAGTTGTGTACTAAGTGGTTCTCGATAATAAATGACACAAAATGGTGGAGGCTTAAAATTCTTGCTTGGTTGACCTCCATATTATTACACTGCATTGGTGAGAACTTTCTCTTGTCTTTGGTTTAATCCATTTTGAGGTAGACCAATTGGTCAATGCAGCTTGCAAAAAATCTCATTGTCTTGGAATTTCCAATGACTCCCACATGGAAATGATCACATGTTTTTTATTCATTTGGTCGATGATGTTTAAAGGGGATGAATTATCCTTTTTTTCCCCTTACTTAGCACAAAATTTTCTTGCACATGGGCTGGAACTTGGACTACTGCAATGGGTGCCTTAGGTTGATTTGATACATTTGGAGCTGCATTTGGTCTACTAAATCCTTGTTGTATAGGATCGGGATGAGAAACAACTAGATTAGATGGTTTTCCCTCTTCTATGTTCCTCTTCTTTGACCGTGTGTTAGTGGCCATGCCTTGAAAAGGTGTTTGGTTAACTCCACAAAAGTATTTTGTTTTCCAATTAAGCAACATAATTTCTGTTGGAGGTGCCTCTTGTTGGGTTTCTTGCTACTGATTTCCTTCTTGACTTGGTTCTTGGGACACACCAATGGTTTGTACCATTAAGGCCTGGTTCAACACACCATTGAAACATGTTGATTGATTGTGAGGTAGATTCCAGGGGTAACACCATTCATACTCCTGTGCCATATTTTTGTGTGTTAGAACCAAGGCTCTTGATGTTGAAGCTACATTTGGATCATATTGTCGGAATGGCAGGGAAGATTGAGGCTGTCCTTGGTTCTAGTTTTGATTTCCATCCTAATTTAGTGGTATATTTTTCTAATATGGGGGCCTAACTTGATATTGAGCTAGAGGTTGATATGGTCTAGAACTCTGATCTTGTTGTCTCTTGATAGTCACTAGCTCATTTCGTAATTTTTGTATTTATTTCATAACCTCCTGCAATTATTTTGAAGTTCTTGAAGAAGAAGAAGCCTTGTTATTGCTTTGATTCCTAGGGGGTGGAATGGGATTCAAATATGGTGTTTGACTAGTTGTAAGAGCTCCCATGTCTGGATAAAGAGGTAATGGTGGCCTTGGTGCTAGCTTACCAGCTTGAATCAAGATTTTTTTAGCTTTAATAACAATGTTATAGGCTCCTGACAACGCTGTTACTCCCATTGATTGGGTCATCATGGCTATATTTGAATTTACAGCCTTCAAGAAATAGAGGAATGCTCCTTCGACATTTGGTCTAACAGTTATCGGAATCCTGTCCCATGTTCGTTGGAACTGGAAATTAAAATATGTCATTTTCTCATTAGGATCCCTCTTGATTGTTGTCAATTGTTCCAATAAAGACAGGTTATCTCCCTTTTCCCCAAATTAATTGTGGAGGGCTGTGCACAAATGGTCCCAATTCTGGATAGACCCTGTTGTTAGGCTCCTAAACCATTACAAAGCTTTACCTTTAAAAGATGAAGCTAATAACTTGACCGCAATATCCATTTCATTGATTTCATGAATTTCACAAACATTGGCGATGTCCTAGATGTGGTCAATAGGAGTAGTATGATTTTCTCATGTAAAATAGGGAATATTATTTAGTGCTATAACTGGGACCTGATTTTGAGCATTAAGGGAAAGTGGACTAGTTCCTGTGAAGTCGACATAGGGATTGGGTTGTAGATGTGCCATTATGATTAGCCTAAGGACCCTGGTTGATTGGAGAAAAGGTCTACCAGGTGGAGGTGTAGATAAAGTCCTGTTAGGTGGAGACAATGATCTTTGTGGTCTTCTTCCTCTCCTTCCTCTTCCTGGTGATAATTGCAAGTAGACAAATAGTCCCTCTTCTCAAGTATCAGACCTAGTTTGAATTCTTCTCATGTACTTGGGAAACCTATGCTGCTACACCATTGAATTCTATCCCTTTGGAGTCATCATATGTGTTTTGGAAACAAGCCTGTAAAGGCTAGATTTTTACAAGTTACACACCAAACTCAACAAAATTAAAATTAAAACCTTGAAGGACCTATGTATTTGATATTCTGGAGGTTGAATTTTTTTTTGGAATGACACTCCTGAAAACCCAAAAATGTAAGACTTTCAAATTTCTGAAACCCTAAAACCTGAAATTTGGAAAACTCTGAAATCCTGAAACCTGAAATTCCGAAATCCTGAAACCCGAAAAAATTTGAAAAAAAACCAAAATTTCAAAAAAACTAAAAATACCCTTTTGAATCCCCCGATCTATCAACTGGTGAAATTTGGACTTGTTTTGAGAAAGTTAAGCCCCTAAAAATTTCTTTCAGAGTTCAGCCTAAGAGGTGAAATGTCTGAAATTAGAAATATACAGTTTTCTCAATTCAAATTTCTTGAAAATGCCTTCAAATCTTGTGAAATGACCTCTTGGTCCCACCGGGCATGCCAAAACTGTTGATGCGTAATCACAACACCCCGTGAATTATTTGCAACTTGATGGGTTGAAACTCTCATTTTGATTACATAACATGGAGCTCTTCCCAAAGTGTGGGACTTTGCAATTGAGAAATCTCTCCGGATGAAGGCCGGTTCATATTCCTCTATTCTGATGCACACATCCAAATTGTAGAGGATCTACTCTAAGACCTACTCTAACTTGCCAAGGAGACATGGTTAAGAAGATTACAAGAACTAAATCTAAACTAACAAAGGTGATACACCAAAAGGAATGTTAAACACCTGCTTTGTAATTAAGCACAAACCATTAAAAATTTAATACAACCACCATGCATAGATAACCAATATTGCAATAAGAGATCAGGAGAATGCAATGAGCACAAAAGAGGGTTAAAATCATCCACAGACTTATATTATTTCTCCAAATATTTGATACAGTTAATTACAATGGCCAAGAGGCAAGATTGCATTTATAGTTTAGATGGGAGGTTTGAACTCCACAAGATCAATTATAGACAAGATAAGAAGGTAGGGTGCAAAGCCAAATTGTCCAACCTTTAGAAAAATTCCCCTCCTTATAATATATAGGAATAATAGGAGAGAAAAGGGAGAGAATAATTCAAATCCTTGCTCCAACCACCCTAAAATGAATTGAATTCACCTACAACAATGATGGTTATCATGACAAAAACCATGCCTCCATGTACTATTCCTTGTTGGGAAAGAAAGGAAGCCCATACTTAATTATTTTGGTAGGCGAGAAGCCTGACACCCTTAAAAATGGCGGATAGTATTTCTCCATTTTGAATAGCTTAGTCTCACCCAATTTAAGATAACTAGTCATAGTTGTGTAGAGGAGACTATGAGATTTCCGAAAGTCCTTTCTTGTGCAAATCTGAGCTCCCAGTCAAAATTTATGGCAATCTGAAGGTCAGGGTGTCATTCTGCAAAAAATGCAAACTATTGATCTTCCTTTTTTGGAGTCCGAAATGCATGCAACCTATTAAAGTTTGAAATTTGGACCTTTGGAAATTTTTATTTTGGAAGTTGAGTTACTCTTCATCCACCAATTTTTCTTGAGAGTTATGAAACTCTGAAACCTGAAAGTCTGAAATTTTAGACTTTCAGAATTTCAGAATTTCAGACATTTTTTTTTGTGTTTTTGCATCAAAATTGCGTCGGGGCTCCAAACTTCTTAAAACTATGAACCAATCTCAAACCCGAAACCATTGAAATCTCAGCAAAGTCTGCCAAGGATTTGACTCATACAGACTTTCAGAATTTTAGAAATTTTGTCTTTTCAGACCTTTTTCACTGTTCATCACCCATATCACCTTGAGAGTTCTGATACTCCAAAACCTGAAACTCTGAAACTCTGAAACCTAAAAGTTTCATTGCATTGACCCTGAAACCATAGTTTGACTCCCAAACTCTGAACCCTGAATTCGAAAGAATGACTTTTCAAATTTAAACATTTTGGAAGAACGTCATTTTTCCTATTTGTATCATCCGAAGACCATAACTCAAAATTCCACATCTCTGAAACTCTGAAACCCAAAATTTTGAAATTTGCAGACTTTTGGACTTGAGAAAACATTTCCTTTTAGAACTATTTTTCAAATGTTTTCCTTCCTTCTTTCTGAAATGCCGAAAATGTAAAGTCTAAAAATTTCGAGCCTTTCTCCATTATTCCACTTGAGCTCTGATCTCCTTCGATGTTCCCTTTCCCATTCATTTGTCGACCTTGCATTTCCATTATCGATCCTTCATGGAACCTAATTTTCAAAATTGAAAAGTGTGCTCACATGACTGAACCAACCTCTCCATTTCCTCCTGTGCAAGGTCGCGTTTGATCAAATTTTTCCCGAGGGGAAAAATTGGATGACAATAGGCATTTCATCTGTTTTGAAAATAGAAGATGATGTTCCCACTGATGATGATGGTGATGATGGGGATGATCAGACATGACCACAACCCATGGGAATATTTCAATGTATGCCAAAGTGGTATACTAATATGATTCGAGATGCAAAATTGGGTGCTCCACCAGATTCATCCACCGCTGAACCATGGATTCATAGTAAAGCATGAGAAGAGGTAAAATTTTCATCGATGAGTAGATTTGTTGAATTTTTTGAGCCCTCTACTGTCTAGGAAGCCATACAGTCGACACCTTGAAAAGTTGTCATGGATGCTGAGTATCGGTCAATGATGAAAAACAACACCTGGAAGCTTGTCGATCTTCCACAAGGGAAGAAACCCATTGGTTATAGATGGATATTAAAAACAAAGTACAAAGTATATGGGACTATAGAAAATTACAAAGAGAGATTGGTAGTAAAGAGGTATGCACAAAACGAAGGAATTAACTATGAGGAAACATTTTCTCCCACAGCTAAGATCAAAACAATAAGAATGATATTTTCTTTAGATGCACAGTTTGCATGGAAATTCCATCAGATGGATGTGAAAAGTGCCTTTCTAAATGGAGATCTATAAGAATAAGTATACATGACTTGACCTAAGGGTTATGTCGTACCTGGAGAAGAAAAAAAGGTATATAGACTAAAAATATTTGTATGGCCTTAAACATAAACCTTGGGCTTGGTGCATAAAGATTGATGAGCATCTTGTTTAGCATAGATTTAAAAGGAATCCATATGATCTCAATCTTTACCTCAAAAATAAAGGGGGGAGATTGTCATTGTTGTTTTATATTTCAAATATCTAGTCATCATTGATAGTTCAGTGAAGATGATCAATGGAACAAATAAAGATATTAATCGATCGTTCGACATGACAGATCTCAGGATCATGCAAAACTATCTTGGATTGGAAGTATGGAAGAAAGAGAATCAAAGATTTCTTTCTCAATTGAAGTATACCATTTATCAACACTAAGAAATATAGGATGATTGATCCCATATCCTATGGAGAAGGACTTCAATTATCTCATAGATCCATCTCCTATGAGTAAATTAAAGCCTCCCATATCGATTTCAGTCTAGAAATTCTAGGGAGGTCTCATTTACCTGAATGTATACTTATTAGCTATCAACATTGCAGTGAGTCACTCTTTGAAACATTCATAGGAACCTAGATATGTTTCCATTTATCTAAGGGTGCACTGGATCATTCTTATAGAGTACATGAAGAATGATTTGTTCTTACTTGTAATGGATATTTGGATTCACACTTTTTATTGAAATATACATTGATGATACAAAATCGAACTCCCTGGATTTAATTGTCATCATACAATGGGATGGCTTAGACCGATATCATAGGGAAGCAAGAAAATTAGCTCGTACGATCTCCCTTCATCTCTCTCTAAATGTGTAAATAATAATCAAAACTTATCGTTATAAATAATCTAATTTTGTTAAGCGATCGTGGTATACAATGCATATTGGTTCAGACTTGGAGTCACACATAGGTGCCACCTATGATGGTGCTATGTTGGAGCGATTGTAAAGTAAAATTGACATAAACATGTTTTGTTGATAAAATAGTGTCTATCATTTTTGAACAAAGCTACTATTACTGTACATGATTTTTTCTCATATGCGATACAAGTATTGAAACACAAACATACAATCTTCATTTTTTCCAACATGAATTTGACACAAAAATGGAGACTATATTCAAGATGTCACTTACACGTGACTTTTCAATTTGTTTGGGGACAGACAATTCCTCTACAACACACTTAGTTAATGCAATATTGATAGTTGTAAGATTTTTGATGCAACTTAGTTTACTAGGTTAATTATGCATTATATAGTTACTATTATTATTAATTTTATTATGGTAATAATTAGTGTACATTAATAGTCTACTCCAGTAAATAGTTCATATAATCACATTATATGGTTATAGGGTTATAACCATAATATTTTATATGTTGTGGCAGTCTGTATGTATTATTATCGCATAGTTACAACCTTATCAGGTGCATTTGTTACTACAACACAAAACGTATGGTAATAAATTTAATTGCAAATGTGTAACTTATTATTAATTTTCAGCTACTCAGGAGTATGCTAAGATCTATAAATATTGCAGCCATCACTATTGTAGGTCTCATCGTAATTGAAGATTAATATAATTGTGAGGATTTCAGACTCTGCCTACGAAAGCTCAATTCATTTTCAATGTCATTAGAGTAACTTTTTATTAGATTAGGTAAAATGAGATAGTATTCTCTGAAGGGATCGGGAACCTATGAACAACCGATAAGTTTACAAGCGAACAAATCACAAAGTACCACAGTTTGTTAGTTAACAAACGAACAAGTTTGACAAGTTTTTTCTCCCATGGGAACCAAAAAGAAATAAAGACAAGTGTATCCGAGAAGGACCTAGAAAAGTTTGGAAAGCACCATAAAGAAGACACAAGGTAGACAGTGTCTAATAGCCTATCTAGACATGTGGGAACCATAGGTTTAGTGCCATGAGGTTCCCATTGCAAAATATTTCCCTTTATGTCCCGACACTAATGTTAATTGAAGGTTTTTTCCATGTTTCATTCATTGCCACCACAAAAAAACCACCAAGAGATGGGAGAAACCAAGATAGTATTTTGTAGGAGAACCATATGCACATTCATAAGTTGATATGAGACATTTCCAAGTGCCACGACTTGCAAGTTATCACCCATCAAAGTTTGACAAGTTTTTTCTTTGAGGGTTGTTTAAAGAAATTGACATACTGAATGATTTAACAAAAATAGAAGTTTGTATAAACCTTAATTGCAGAGTCATGTATGATAAATGAACACTAAAGTAAAGATTTGAAAAAATCAATAAGAAAACAAATATGAAACTCTAAATGCAAGAGAGATAGAGAGGAAAGGACTTAGTTGATTTACACTTGATGTCGGGATTGTGCATACTAGAGAAAATGATGAACAAGGAGGGAAGAATTTCACAACTGTGCTAAAAAAATTCTAGAGTTTTTAGATGAGCTTGTAATAGGGTACCTAGACTAGGTCATGGGTACTTGGGTGTTAGAGTCTGAAACTAGGCGCCCATGACTACGAAAGTGGTCAGAATATGAATTTGCTGGTGTTACAAAAAAGTCGATGATAGTAACTATTTTTCACCTACATGTCACTAGATGATCACTGAACAAGCCTATAACATGTAAAAATATGTTCACCTGTAAAACCCTCAAACTACATCAAATCCCAAAAATAAAATATGCAATATGGGTAGTCAGACTGACCCTGGTGGTCACCCGACTAAGTGAACTTATGACCAAACACTATACTACATCTTAGAATCCATGTAGTTTCTCTTATGTGTGTGTGATAGGATCATGCCCTAGGAAGCCCTTGTGCAAGTGCAATTGATAGCGGGTGATAACTAGATGTACTAATTTAAGTAGATGTATCGATTGAAAAATGAACTTCCCATTTCTATGAAGTGTATGCAGAAAACACAGTCCCTTGTCCCTTGAATGAGTGCTAGATGGATGTCGTTGATGCAACCTTAGGTGATGATAATAAATTCTTAGAGCTTGGTCCTTTATTTTGGTCACATAGCTTTTTACTTATATGGTTCCCTTGGTTGAATTTCGTAATTGATAACTAGAAGGATGAGCCATAAGAAAACAAGATTCCCAAAAGATAAAAGAAACCCAAAAAGAACGAGTAAAGTGTAAATATGTCAGGGGCACTCATAGGGGATGAGGGTGCCTAAGCGTTGGCGTCCTAGCTGGGTGTTGGTATCCAAAGTCATAAAATATAAAGAAATAAAGTACATAATGGGTTATAGGGTGTAAAATACTAGAAAGAAAACTAGAAATAAATAAAAGAGGCCAAAGATAGCTGTCAATTATTAGTTTTCTCACTTATGAATCATATGAATGCAAGTATGTTTTTAGGACCTATAAATGTACCCAAGTGCATGATTTTTTTTCTTCATTTGTCCACACTTTATGTTGTTGACTGAATACTTGATAACATAAATTAGGTAAGAGATGCGTACTTGATAACCATGTAGAATGTGATTGTGATAACCTACTAAGGAGACAACTGAAAACATTAAGTGATAAAAATGAAGCGTGGAAGGTAAGAAAGAGGAATTGACCCTAGGGGTGAAGTGAATTTTATTATAATGTGTTGTACCTGTTTTTGTGCTTGATGTAGGGTTGCTTCTTTTTACGTATTAAGGATGGACCTACAAAATAAAAGCCAAAGAGTAATAAAATCCATGTATTATGAAAACTCTGTAAAAGTATTAAGAATATGTAATTATGTGTAAAAGTAGTAAAAAGAAAGTGTGCACCTGATGATCATGAAAGTAAAAAGGATATAAATATGTCTTGAAAATGATATAGAAGAATGAATTTTTGGGTTATCTCATGCTAAGAGTGAGTTTTTTTAGGCAATCTCACACCAAGAATGAGTTTTTTGGGTGATCTCATGCCAAGTACACATTTTTTGTGAAATATCAGACCACAACAGAATGAGTGTTGGAGAGAGAGGTGTAGTGTTACTCTCCTTCCATGAATGCTTCTCACATTATACACCACTGCAGATAGTGTGATCCATGTTTAGTTTCGAGTTGTACCTTATTATTTTCATATTTGTTATGAGTTAAAATGTAGAAAGAATGCATTATAATTACTAGAGGATAGTGCATGTACTATGAAAACATATATGTGAAAGGATAAAAACTATGTTGATATGAGAAAGTAGTTATATCTGCCCTAAGGAAATAGGAACCCAAGAGAGGTCATGGGCACCCATGCGCTAGTGTTTGTGTTGAACTGAGGAATCAAGTCATAGTTTGGGCTATTTATGTAACTGTAACATGTTTTGTTCCTATGTTGAACTATATTGAGCTATTGATCCAAGATTTTATATGGGGTGAATGATTCACCCAATGTATGCCCCCTCATTTGGGGTGTATGTGACACTAATAAGATCATGCAATCCAAAGGAGAGGACCTAAAACTGATCTAAATTGTATACCCTTCAAGGGGAGAGAATGTGTATAGTTGAAACCAAGGCAGATGTAAACAAGATGGCTAATAACATGTGTAGTAGAAAAATAAGAAAACATGTCATCAAAAAGTAGTGTAACAAGAAAATGTGCATGCAAAAGAGAGAGTGCAAAAAGAAGGTTTCATACATGGGACATCACTCACAATGTCACAATATAATCAAGGACAAAATGGCTAAAAGCATACAATGTGCATATAAGACAAAGAGCATAGCACGAAAAAAATAGCATATAATAGAAAACAATGTCACTAAAGATGTAACAGATAACCATGGTGGAAAATAATTCATGCAAAGTAAATGTTACACATGAAGAACTTGTTAGCATGTTAGAAAGATAAATATTATGTCAAAGCGTGTATAGATAAATGTAAAGTATTGTGCTAGTAAGAATGAGAAGTAGTAAATAATGAAGAAATAACACATGTGATGTGGTAAGAGGTATAGTTCCAAACATCATTCCTTCCTATAAATATCTATAGAAAGTCCACATTCACAACTTGAGAGAAAGTGAACATGCATGTGCATATGAAAATAATAATGAAATTCTAGATATCCGACTAACATAATAAGTAAAGTGTACATGTAAGTAAAAACAAGAAATAATAAGTGCAACCAAGATATGTAATATGTTATGTATGAGTGAGATGGAATGGTATGGAATTGGAATGTGATATAAGGAACGTGCCCCCTAGCCTAACAGATGTGTATGAGTATGAGATGAAATTCATTTATACAAAACCCATCACCAATCAAGAATGAACCATAGAACAATATTGCATCAGCGGTAAATGGTTTGAAAATGTGCACTAGAAAGATATGATCAATGAAGAATAGAGAATAAACTATAGAAGAGGTGAGGTTCATTTCAGATTTAGACCCTCAACAGTTGAGTATGAACCATGGATCAAGAGTACGTCATATGATAATGATGATATAATATGTGTATCAATTTGTGTAATGATGCTTAGAAATATGAAGTATGAAGCACATAACATATGAGTAGAAACGATAGACACATAATGACATTAGAAAGGTGAGAGAAGTAATCATGATGCCCCTAAGTGTATGATGATGATCGAGATATTCAACAAATGTGATGGGAAAGGTTCCTCCACTTGATATATGAGGAGATAAAGGCATGTGACCATGCTCTAAGATTTGTGGAGTATAAGACTGACGATGGATGTGTGAAGGAATCCTAGGAGGTGAACACCTATGTGAAGGAGACCTAGGAGGTGATGAGGACCTATGTGAAGGATACTGAGGAGGTGATGAAAACCTATGTGAAGTATACCTAGGAGGTGTAGGAGTGGTGGTGAAATCCTCCGTGAAAGGGATGCCTGAGTAGGGGAATCATGATGAGAAGATGGACTAGCATACTGATGAGGATCAATAGGTTGTGTGTGATTAGGTGAGCTAGATGCAGAAGATGTCATAGATTTGAGAGGCCTAGGGGGCCTAGATGTTACATTTAGTGAGAGGACATCCTCAAGAGGAGGAAGATGCAACAATGTGGATGTTGGAACACCTTTGAGAATGATAAATTTTTTTTTGTGAATGAATTTAAGACACAAGTGGGTCATGGAAAAGATATCCTTAGCAGTGCGGAGAAAAGGAAGACCTAAGAGCATGTCATGGCCTTTGATTGAAGGTGTCATAATGAATGACACAAGCATGGTGAGAGTACCAACTATAACTAAAATCTAGATGAAACCATAAGATTTTGAAATTGGATATGAAATTTGAGATAGTGGATAATTGATAGCAATAAGGAGTGCAAAAGAGCATGCACCAATAAGAGCTAATGAATCAATCATGGTGTTATTGAAAATATAAGATATGATAGAAGTGTTGATGTGTAATGTATTAGAAGAAAATGTAGTATGATAATCATTATCATAGAATGTGATGAGTGGTGGAGATGCATCAACATGAGAAAATATAAAATTAAGAGCCTTCGATGAAGAAGGAGGCACACCACAACATGTATGAATAAATGAAGAATCAAGAGCTTGTTTTTCATTCTTGGGAAATAGATCATTGAATATTTTGAGTTTTTTGAACTGCCATTGACCAACTTGGATGTTGAAGGCTTAGGGAGCTCTCTTGCATCATTGTCGATAAGATATTGAATGATATTCCTAAGTTTGAAACATCTAGAAGTTGAATGGCCAAAACACTAATCATAGTCACATCTATCATTTTCATTATAGTTGTGGCCCTTAGGGAGAGATGGATCAAGATCAGTAGAGTAGAAGTGTAATAATATTGCTTTCAATAAGTTTTGGTAATAAAAGGCATGGAGCACAAGGAAATTTTGTAAATGTACACTTTGGAGGTTTCCATTGACGCTTTTTAGGAGTAGCAACAACGTTAACAATAGTGTTTGTTTTAATGGGCTTAGGAGATGGCTTGAAATTAGATTTTCCTTGAAACTAATAAGAATATGAATCTTGATCATGATATTTGAGCTTTCCCATTGATAATAGTTTTCTTTTTCATAACTTAAAAGTATGAAATAGTTGATAAAATGATGGAGAGATCTCAAAGACGACACTCTCTTACAATGGAGACAAAATATTTTTGATAAAAAGACCTTACAATTCAAAGTACGTGAGTGCATTAGACATCTTAGCTAAGTTTTTCTTAAATCGTAAAACATAATCCCCTAGATGATCATTAGAATATGTAGAATATGTGTAGGATTATTGCAGAAAGATTGACAAAAAATAGTAATCTTGTCTAATTTCTCTTGATCAATAATTATATCTTCATCATCTGATTGTTCACTATTAGATGTTTCAATGAATTCGAGGTGAACATTCCTTGAGTTAGAAAATGGATTATAAGTTTCAAAAATTGATGTAGAAACATTACAGGTAAATGAAGGAAGCTCTATATACTCAAAATACCCAAAACGACCACTATGGGTGACGACCATAAGAAGAAGACCCTAGAAAAAAGGTGGAATTCAAGTGATTAGTTTAATAAATGATTTAAAAACAAAGAATTTTTTATAAACCCTAATTATAGATTCACATATGATAAATGAACACTAAAGTACATATTTGACATAAGCAATAAGTTAATAAATATGAAACCCTAATTATAAGGGAGAGAGGAAATGATTTTGTTGATTTACACTTGATGTCAGGATTGTGCAGATTGGAGAATATGATGAACAAGGAGGGAAGAATGTCAAAAATATACTCAATAAATTATGGAGTTGTCAGATGATCTTGGAATAGGGCACCTGGACTGGGTGAGGAGATCTTGGGCAATAGATTCTGCTACTAGGAGCTCGTGACTGCAAAATTGGTTGGAATCTAAATTTTCTGATATCACACAAATATCACTGATAGTCAATATTGGTCATTTGTATGTTTTTGGATGATCACTGAACATGCATGTAACCTGCAACAAGATGTTCACCTATAAAACCCTCAAACTACATGAAATCCAAAAGAAAGAAAAAATGTAATATATGGAGTTAGACTAACCCCGACGGTCACCTGACCGAGTGAAATTACCACCAAGTGCTGCAATACATCTCATACTCCATGTAGTTCTTGTGCGTGTGTGATAGAATCATGCCATAAGAATCCCTTATCCAAGTGCACTTGATAGTAGGATGTTGAGTTGTGGAGCTCAATTACTTCAGATTAACATGCATTATGAAAATTGCTGGAAAACACAATAACTGACATCAGTTATGGAGGGACCGACATCAGTCACCAATGACCAACATTGGTTAGGTAAGGAGGAATCGACATCGGTTAGGGCTAACCGGCGTCAGTTACCTATGTGTAGATGTTTTAATTAACTCTCAGGAATTGGATCTAATTTTAGTGTTAAAGAAGATCTATTGATTGTAATTGCATGGCTAAGTGACCTAAGTTTGTATACTCCTATATAAGAATGAAGTTTAGGGTTTAAAAGTAAGAAATAAGAAGAACTTGCAAAATTTGATGATTATTGTGAGAATAATTGTGAGGGAGATAATTCTTGGTGAAGAAGAAAAAGCTTGAGTGAAAGAAAATACTTTACATTTGAAAGGTGTGGAAGATTTTAGATCTTCAATTATATATCTTGTCAAAGCTTTGGGTAATATATTGGCTTTTTTCTTGGTGGATGTAACCCACACTGGGTGAACCATGTTAAATATGGTGTGTATTTGTATCTCTTGTTTTGTATAATTCTTCTAGTAGAATATCTACTTTTATTTGCATGTATGTTTAGATCTAATATATTATCTATACAACCTTGTGCTAACCCCAAAAAATGGTATCAGAGATTTGTTTGAGGGTTTTATGTATTAACAGATTTACTCACAGAGGGTTTTCTAATTGAGTGAGAGCTACAACAATGGTAGAAGAAAAAAATACAAGGTAGAGAAGTTTGACAACCGAAATTATCAATTATGGAAGATGCTGATTAAGGATTATCTGTATCAAAGAGATTTTTTTACTGTTGGATGAGAATTCAATACCTACAAAGATGATTTGTGAGGAATGGAATATTATTGACACAAAGGCTTTGGGATTTATAAGATTGATCCTGGTAGCATCCGTGGCTTCCAATATTACAGAAGCGACTTCTATGATAGGGTTAATGAAGTCTCTTGCTAATTTATATGAAAAACCTAGTGCTTAAAATAAATTTTATTTGATGAAAAAGCTATTTAGTTCTAAGATGCATGAAGGTGGATCTACATCAAGTCATTTTAATGATTTTAGATCTATCGTAAATTAGTTAAAATCGGTTGATATTTCATTTGATGATGAAGTGAAAGAACTTTTATTCTTATGTTCTTTGCTTAATAGTTGGGATAACTTGGTAATGGCTGTTAGTAATACAACATATGCTAATAATATTTTGAATTTTGATGATGTGGTTAGTATAATATTGAATGAATAAATTAACAGGAAGATTACAGAGGAATCATCATCTAGGAATGCTTTGATTGTAGAAAATAGGGGCAGACAGAAGGAGATATCCAAGAGTAAGAGTAATGGGAAATCAAAGTCAAGGGATATTAGATCTAAATTTAGAGGTAAGGGAATTACCTATTGGAAATGTGGAAAGAAAGGACATGCAAAGAAATATTGTTGGTCAAAGGATAAAGAGAACCTACAACCAAAAAAAAGTAAAGAATAAAATCTTGCTGCAGCAGAGGTAATGCAAGATGCTGTTATTCTTTCTTTATATAATAAAATTGAATTATGGGTTTTAGATTCAGAAGCTTCTTTCCATGCAACCCCTAATAAGGATTATTTTAGAAATTATGTCTAGGGAAATTTTGGGCATGTTTATTTGGGTGATGATGAAGCTTGCAGTATTATTGGTGAAGGGGAATTTCATCTAAAATTGCAGAATGGAAATACATGGGTATTGAAAAATGTGAGGCATGTGCCAAGCCTCAGGAGGAATCTTATTTCCGCAGGGCAACTAGGTGAAACTGGTTACATGGTTACTTTTACAAGAGACTCTTGGAAAGTCACCAAGGGTGATTTTGTTGTGGCCAGAGGTAAGAAGGTAGGAATATTATATTTATCTACTTGTGTTATTGATTCCTTTTCTCCATTATATACTTTAGATTTAGATGCATGGATGTGGCATAATCGGTTGGGCCATATGAATGCAGATCTTAAAGGATAATGGTAAGTTATCATATTTGAAATATTTATATCTTAATTTCTATGAGTATTGTGTCTTTGGAAAGCAAAAGAGAGTGAGATTTCTCAAATTTGGGGAAACTAAGAAGGAGCAGAAATCAGAGCTTGTACACTTAGATGTGTGGGGAACATCTCATGTAGCTTCTCATGGAGGATCCTAATATTATGTTATTTTCATTGATAATGCTACAAGAAAGGTATGGGTTTATTGTATTAAATGTAAATCTTATGTTTTTAATAATTTTAATATATGGAAAGCCCTTGTTGAGAATGAAACAAATTCAAAGTTAAAGTGCCTCATATCTGGAAATGGTGTTGAATACTGTAACAAGGATTTTAATGATTATTTTTCAATGAATGGGATATGTAGAGAAAGGAAGGTTCTAAGAACACCACAAGAGAATGATGTTGTAGAAAGAATGAACAGGACAATCATGAAATATGTTAGAAGTATGAGGATACATTCTAGATTACCTTTGCAGTTTTGGGCAGAAGTAATTGATACAATGATTTATTTGATTAACCATGGGCATTCAAGTTCACTAGATGGAGGAATACCAGAGGAATCTTGGACTAGAAAAGAGATAGATCTTTCTTTTATTAAAGTTTTTGGTTCAAAATATTTTGTGCATATTGATAAGGAAAATAGGAAAAAGTTGGATGCAAAATCCAAGAGATGCACTTTCATTGGATATGGATCTGGTGATTTTGGATACCATTTTTAGGATTTAGAAAATTCTAAAATTATTAGGAGTCATGACATTGAATGAAATGAAAAGAGAATGTACAGGGATCAAAATTTGGTACCCAAGGATGAACCAGTAGAGAAGTTTATGAATGAAAATGAACTCTTGGATTTAAAAGAAATATCAATAGAGTTACACAGTAACTGGTTTCAGTTGACCCCTAACTAACATCGGTTAGCTAAAATGGTATCAATTACATAAGATCCAAACCAACATCGATTGGTAGAATCGAAATCAATTATATTTGACTGGTGTTAGTCACTGACAGATTTGGATACAAATGTCTAGGAGGTCTAGAATGAGCCTTTGGTACCCCAAACTCATGTGAGAAGGTCACAAAGGGTAAGTAAACCTCCAGAAATATTTACACCTTCTCTATTCTATTTATTATTGAATGATAATGGTGAACCAAATTTTTTTGAAGAAGTAATGCAAAATAAGACCCATGTCTAGTGAGAGCATGACATAAATGAGATGGACTCCTTGGAACAAAACTAGATTTGGGATTTGGTTAAGTTTCTAGCAGGTAAGAGGACATTGCAGAACAAGTGGGTTTATAGGATTAAGGAAGAAGAGGGTGAATAGAAAAGGTACAAGGAAAGACTTGTAGTAAAGGGATTTACACAGAAATAAGGTATTGAATTTGGTGAAATATTTTCTCATGTTGTAAAGATGACTTCTATTTGTATTGTATTGAGTTTATTTGTAGTAGAGGATTTGTATTTAGAGAAACTAGATGTGAATATGGATTTCCTTCATGGTGATTTGGATGAAGAGATTTATATGCAACAAACACTTGGGTATGAAGTCAAGGGTAAGGAGAAATTAGTGTGCAGGTTGAAAAAGAGCCTATATGGGCTCAAGAAATATCTATGGCAATGGTACATGAGGTTTGATAGTTTTATGCATGAGAATGGTTACTTGAGATGTGAATTCAACCATTGTGTTTATTTCCAGAAGCTTGAAAATGGGACCTACATTATTTTGTTATTGTATGTGGATAATATGCTTATTGCAGAATCTAGTATGTAGGACATTGGTGAGATTAAGGGAAATCTAGCTCACACATTTTCTATGAAGGCTTTAGGATATGAAAAAAGAATCCTTGGCATGCAAATACACAGAGATATGAAGAACAAGAAATTGTATTTGTCCCAGGAGGATTATATCTACAGGGTGTTAGAAAGGTTCAAGATGTAGAATGCAAAACCTGTTAGTACAACTATGGCTGGACACTTCAAATTGAGCAAAGATCAACGTCCTTCATCACATGAGGAGGTAAAATACATGACACAAGTGCCATATTATTTAGCAGTTGGGAGTCTCATGTATGTTGTGGTTTGTACTAGACTAGACATTGCACGAGTAGTGGGAGTTGTGAGTAGATATATGAATAATCTAGGTAAAGAACATTGGAAAGAAGTCCAATGGATACTCAGGTGTTTGAAAGGGAGATCTAGCATGTAGTTATGCTATGGAGGTTCTGATATTTCATTATGTGGCTATATTGATTTAGATATGGCTGGAGATATGGATGGTAGAAGGAGTATTATTGGATATATTTTCATAGTAAGTGGGATAGCAGTTAGCTGGATTTCAAGATTGCAAAAGGTTCTGGCTTTGTCTACTATAGAGCAGAGTATGTTGAAGCTAAAGAGGCTAGCAAGGAGATGATATGGATGAGTAGGTTCATGAAAGAGTTGGGAAAGGAGTAAGATGATTGAAAATTGTTCAGTGATAGTTAGAGTGAAATTGATTTGGTAAAGAAATTAACGTTTCATTCGAGAATGAAACAAATTTAGTTGAGGTATCACTTCATATGGTAGATATTGGAGAATGGCCAGTTGAATCTGGAAAAGATTCATATGAGTGAGAACCTTGCAGATATGCTAACAAAGCCATTAGTAAAGTAGAAGTTGGAGCTATAATCCACTTCTATTGGTCTTCAAGTTTGAGACTTGAACAGGAAGAAACAAATCTAAGGAAGGATCCAAGAATGATTTTGTATAAGAATAGTGCAATAATTAATCTCCAAGTGGGAGATTGCTGAGTTGTGGAGCTCATTTACTTTGGATTAGCATGCAATATGAAAAATTATGGAAAAAAATAGTAACCAACATTGGTTATGGAGGGACCGACATCGGTCACCAATGACCAACATCAGTTAGGAAAGGAGGAGCTGGCATCGGTTAGGGATAACCAGTGTTGGTTACTTGTGTGTAGCTGTTTTAATTAACTCTCAGGAATTAGATCTACTTTTAACGACAAACCAAATCCCATCAGATCTGTCACCAACATCCAGTCATCTCAGTGTCCTAAGCTTTAGATACGTCACTATATAGAGCATGACAGGCTCCATTGTTGTAGACACTAGACAAATTCCCGTATTTCCCACAAACTCTGATCATTATCATGAGAACCACCTGTCAGGGAGATCAATTCTTGGTTACCAGATAAGAAAATTCACTCTTAGTGAAAGAAAGCTTTTGTACATTTGATAGGTGTGGAAGATCTGTTCATATTACAATCTTTCATCCCATCATTCTCAAAGATCTCCTGGATAATATCACCTTTCACTTGTTTCTTGGTGGACCTAGCTCACATCTGACCTGAACCATGTTAAACCTGGTGTCTAACACCTCTACCTCCCTTAGTGAGCCTTAACAAAAATTCTATCCTCCTTCCTAATATCTTCTCAACTCTATGTGCAATGTACAGTTAGACTGACCCCGACAGTCACCCGACCTATTTTTACTTATTGTGACCAAGTGCTACCCCTATTGGTCATCAGAACTGGCATCGTAGTTATTGTGCGTAGTACTGATAGATTTGTCGCCCTAGGAATCCGTTACCGTAAGTGCTCTATGACTGGCAGATTATTTTAAAAAAATGTAGCAATCATAAGTAGATGTGTGGATGGAAACAATGAAATTATCACCTTCATATGAACCTTGAATCCCAGAAAATGCAGTCCCTTCTCCCTTGACTGAGTTCTACATGAATTCCTCCTGACGCCCATTATATGCCTTTAGATGCTATTTTAGGTGATGCATTATAGATGCTTTGAGCTTGAAACTTTAATTTGGTCACTCAACTATTTGTAAATAAAAGATTGGAACTTAGTTGAAGTTTTTTTATTGACAAGTAAACAGGCTAAGAAAAAATATTAGGAAAGAAACATATATTCCTCAAAAGAGAACTGAATGTATTTCACCTAGAGAGTAAACCTTGAATATTTCGTGTGGAGCCCCCCAATACTTATGGAGGTATCTTGGGAATTATATCTTTTCCTTTCATATAAGATAAATCTATGGATGATGGCATTTGAATAATAGGTTGTAGGGTACCTAAACATCACTTGGTCGTGAGACCAAATAAACAAAGCAAAGAGGCTAAATATAGATGTCAATTAATGAGTATTCTTTATAATGAATCCTCACCAATGCAAGTATGTTTCCAGGGCCTAAAAAATAAGCACACAAGTTTTTAAAATTTGAAAAATACTCTAATAATAAATGTATACTTAGATATTAAGTGCGACTTTTTAAAAAATTATAACAACACCATTAATAGCATTTCTACCGAAATGAAAAGCATGATGCTTTTGAAACCTTTGTTTTAAAATTATCCACATTGAGGTGTACATTGAGAATGATTAAATACAATCGGAGACTAAAAAACTTATTATACTTTTTACGGGTTATAACTAAAAATATGTGACATTTTCAAATTTAATACTTATAAAATTTCAGATGCACAAATTTTAATTACTTATAACAATCCTATATTGGTTTCTCTCGAATATAATACTCGATATCATTCGTCGGTAGATAACAAATGATTTAATGTGGCATAATCTTTAAAAAATGACCATTTAATGTAATAGAGATAATAATAATGTTAATAATCTAATAATAATTAATTAAAACTAATAATTTCCTATCAAATAGCATGATAAATTGACTAGTTTCCAAATGTATGGGTAACAAGTTTAATAATAATATTATCGATGATTTCAATCTTCAATAACAATACCATAATAGTCTTAATCAGGCTACATCACTCCATCGTAATATCTGAAGTTCTCTAATAGAATAATATCTAAATAATATATAACAATACATTAATCGGCTTATAACTAGAATAATAATGATTTAACTAATGGGAATAATATTAATATTTAAACTAATAAATGCACATAATAATACTTAATAAGTAATAAATCATATCGTGCTTAATCATAAATAGTATCTCTAAATATTAGTTCGTATTTGTTAGTTGAAATGATGAACGTGGTAAAATATATACATATGTTGAAATCATACTAAACTATGTAAAAACAAACTAGGTGCATATATTAGTCACCAATGTTATAAATCGTGACACTATACCGATTATTCCAACTTATTCAGATTTAACAATATTTAATATTAAACAATAAAATAAGTGGTGTAATGTTATAAATAATAATCCAATATCAATCTTGATCCTTCAGAGATACATTGATCTATTGATATCTCTTAAGCACCCTGAGAGCAAAAACTTATCAAAATTTGATGGGTGATAACTAGCAAGCCGCGACACTTGGGAATGTCTCGTCTAACACTATGGTTGTGTATATGGTCCACCTAAAAAATAAAATATTAGTTTCTCTCATATCTCACTCATTTTTTGTGGTCGTAGTAAATGAAATGTGATAAAAGCCTTCAATTAACATAAGTGTTAGAGATAACAATTTGTTTTAAAAAAACTTAATATAATAGAGGCATCTCGTAGCACCAAACCGATCATTCCCACACATTTAGATGAGATGTTAGAAGCTATCAATGGTTTTTTTCTACTACCAAACCATCCATATCCTTCCAGGATACACCACTCCGTCGATGTCTCTTAAGCACCATGAGAGTAAAAAATTATCAAACTTTGACAAGTGATAACTAGCAAGTCGTGGCACTTGGGAATGTATCATCTGCACCTATAGATTTAAATTTATTCTACCTAAAAATAATATATAATCTCTCATCTCTCACTCATTTTTTTTCTGTGGTAGTGAATGAAACCTGGAAAAATCCTTCAATTAACATTAGTGTTAGAGATAAACATTTGTTTTAAAAACTTAATACAATATAGGCACCTCGTGGCACCAAACTGATGGTTCCCACACATCCAAATGGGAAATTATATGTTATTGTTGATGTTGTTCTGCTGCCAAACCATCCCAATCTTTCTAGGATACATCGGTCTGTTGATGTCTCTTAAGCGCCCTGAGAGCAAAAACTTGTCAAACTTTGTCAGGTGATAACTAGCAAACCGTGGCACTTGAAAATGTATGGTCTGAACCTATGGATGCACATATGGTACTCTATAAAATACCATATTTGTTTCTCTCATATCTTTCTCATTCATTGACATTGGTAGTGAACGAAATGTGGAAAAATCCTTCAATTAACATCGGTGTTAGAGATGAAAATTTGTTTTAACAAACTTAATACAATATAGGTACCTTGTGGCACTGAACTGATGGTTCCCACATGTATTTATGGGATGTTAGATGCTATCAGTGGGTGTCATTCTACTTCCAAACCATCTTGGTCCTTCTGGGCTACATCACTACGTTGATGTCTCTTTAGTGCCCTGAAAGTAAAAACTATCAAACTTTGACAGGTGATAACTAGTAAACCGTGGTTCTTGGGAATGTATCGTCTAAACCTACAGATGCACATCTGGTGTACCTATAGAATAATATCTTGGATTATCTCATATATTTCTTGTTTTTTTACAGTGGAAGTGAATGAAACGTGGCAAAATCCTTCAATTAACATCAATGTTAGAGATAAAAAATTGTTTTAAAAAACTTAATACAATATAGGCACCTCGTGGCACTAAAATTATAGTTCCCACACTGTATGGAATATTAGATGCTATGGATGGTTTCATTCTAGTGAGAAACTATCCTAGTCCTTTCGAGCTACACCAATCTATTGACGTCGCTTAAGCTCACTCCTAGAAAAATCTTGTTAAACTTTATCGTGTGATAACTAGCAAACTATGGCACTTGGGAATGTCTTGTCTAAACCTACAGATGCTGCATCTAGGTCTGACAGGAAAAAATTCCTATCTTAGTTTCTCCATCTCTTTCCCATGTTTGTTCATGGTAGCAAGTAGGAAATGAAATGTGTAAAAATCCTTAAATTAGCATGAGTGTCAGAGATAAAAATTATTTTAAATAGTAATATAATATAGGCACCTCGTGGCACCAAATCGATGGTTCCCACACATCTGGGTGGGCTGTTAGACACTCTCAGTGAAATGAGAATATGTAATAGGTAAAAATAATGTTATAAAAATATTTCATATGATATAGGTGGTGAAATGATAATGTGTTCTTGTTAAAAAGAATGTGAAAAATAACTCTCTTTCTCTATGTCTTTCTCTTTTACCCTCTCTCTCTCTTTGTCTCTCTTTATTTTTATCTGTCATGCTCTCTCTCTCTCTTTGTTTGTTTCCCTCTCTCTGTCTCTTTTTTTTTATCTTTCTCTCTAATGCTCTCCCTCCCTCTCTTTTTATTTTACCTTCCCTCACTCTATTTCTCTCTCTCTCTCACTCTCTCTCTCACACACACACACACACACTCTCCTCTCATCACTCTCCTCATTCTCTCTCACTCGAGCTTGTTAAAAAATGTTTTATATGTTATAGGTGGTGAATTGAGAATTTTATCTTGTTAAAAAGAACGTTAAAAATAACTCTATTTCTCCATCTCTTGATTTCTCTCTCTTTGGTCACTTCTCAAACTCTCTCTCTCTTTCCCTATACACTAGTTCTCTCTCTCTCTCTCTTTCTCTAATTTTCTCTTTCTCTCAATTTATCCTTCTCATTATCTATTTCTCTCTCACTCTCCTCTCTGTCTAATATCACTTTCTCTCTCTAATTCTATCTTTTTCTCTCTCTCTCATGCTCTCTATCTCTCTCTTGAGAGATTTGAATGGAATTGAACCTTGGAAAGTTCATGTGAGATTCAATACTAGAAATAGGATCCAAAGGGTCAAGAGATATGAAAAGGAATTCAATTGGTTGACTTACTATTTGGGGGATTTATTGTTGCTCCTCATGGGTCCTTTATTCTTCACTCACTTTGTAAGGTATGGAAACAAGTGAATCACTTGATGGTTAGACATCTTATCTTCTCTTCCTTTGACATTAGGTGCCAAGCCCTATAAATTGATTTTTCAAATACAAAATATAATGACAAGATTTTTGACTTAACAAGAGGTTTCTCTACCTTCCTTTCATTTGAGAAAGAAATTAAAATATTTCATGTCTTGTACAGATTTGGGAAGTGGATCGAATGGACATACCTTAAGGATTTCTATAAGCTTCCTCAATCTTATATGAAAATTTATACATTTCTCATAAATGATTTCATAGATCCCTCTACTAGACTAATCATGGAGGATGAGAAAGATTGTTGGGATATTATGAAATGGCTGAAAGGGACCCCTCTCTAAGAGCCTACCTCCAAACAACTGTATAAAATAATTTACTTCTCCCTAAACCTTTCCTTGGGCCTTAACAATAAGTGGAATGTTTGTGAACCCATTAGTAGATGGAATCATAGATTTAATGTTTTGTGGTCTTCATTTATTCAATCTAAGAAATATTTCTTTAGATGGATTTTGATAATACATACATGCCATTGTAAAAATAAAATCTAGTGAACCATCTAGGTCTGATCTAATTTTTAGGGTTTCAAGTATTGCTTCATGGCTAGACTCAATAAATTTCCACAAGTTATTATTGCGCATTAGATGCAACAATAAGGTGATATTAGTGAATAATATTTCTATGAGTTTAAAAGTCCTTGAATAACCACTCATTGTATTTCTTCATTCAATATCTTATTAGCCATGTTCTAGTAATAACCAAAGACCCCGTAGGATATTCTAAGGCCTTTTCCATCTATCATTGAGGTTATCAATTTATTTTTGCCTCAAACAAAATGACACAAATCAACTAAGATGTTCCTTCTTTATTATTTTCTATCTACAACAACTACATAAACATGATCTACATCACATTATAAAAAATATTTAATTTCAATAAATTATTCATAAATAAGTTACATAATGAGAAAAACTATTAATTTTAACAAAATAATGTAGATATATAATACCTGGTTGCACTAGATCTGATATATGGTCAAAGTCAATTGATGATTCACTCACTGTGAGTTGTAGAGCTCGTGGAGGTTGATAGGTGTCAAGTGGATATAATTTTCTACAACACCATTCATCAACCCACTATTTTGACTCACATTCATCCCAAAATGAATACGTACATGAATAGTACAAAAGCATGACATTTTCCTTGTATATGAATAATCCATGAACTTGCATTTGAAATTATAAAAGAGTGTAACTCATTAGATCATGTTAGTGTACAATAATATTCATATTTTACAAAATTAGCTTCTTCTACCAACCAAAAAAAACCTACGAACTGTAGAATTAACATCCTTACCTAGAACCATTTTTGAGTTACACCATTCCATGATGGATGTTGCATCAATCAACTTTGCACACCATATTTTTACTTAATTTATTCTCTTGCTAGGGCTCTTTTAACAAATGCTCATGTACCATCATGTTCTCATTTTCCATGTCTGACATTAGTGAAATTTAAAAAAATTAAACACCACTTATCCTATGCATCTTTCTCAACTAGTAGAACATTCACCACATTCATTGAATTGTGATGTACACTTATCTGACCATATGACAGTGTTTATCAAATATGATGTTTCTGTTATTCAAATTACCATAGAAGATATCATGAAGCAACCTTGCAAAAATCTATGATGAATGTGTATGATCATCACTAATATATAAATATACTCCCTCAAAATATTTATGTCTTCCTATGTGCTATCAGAGAGCATGAGTGAATACTATATGCACAAATATAGAAACTTGAATAGAGTTGTAGTATTGCAATTGCAATTCATTTTGTGGCTGTAGAGTATAGTTCTCTACAAAATAAACAACTGACACAATGGTACCAAGAGGAAATGTGTCCTTGCATAACCTGGAATTTCTCATCTAACCATCGAGCTCTGTGTATGTTGTGCATACTCATACACTATCTTCTCGAAATATAGTCATAAAATATGATACACTTATTTATTTTACTCACTAATTCACACCTTTTGTCTCTTTACCATATTTTGAAGTGTATGCCACTAACTTGTATTTTCCAAAACTAACTAGTTCATTTCTGATTACATGTGTATTCTCTGTGTGTATACAATTTTAAAATGTTGCAAACCACCACAACTATACAAATTCCTTCTAAACATGATTTATTATAAAAAAATTTTCCTTCTCTTGTAAAAAAAACTTAAGATGAAATATCTTGCTAATTTAGGTGGAACATTATCATACACTCCTGCAAAATATTCTCAGTATGCAAATTAACACATATATGTAGGAAACTATCATAATACATAGAAAATTCAATATGGATCCTACAAACAAGTAGTCCTTAAGTGATTTATTTTAACATAAAAAGGTTTTTCCATTTCAAAATACCTTTGACTAATTTCTATTTCAGGATGAGTCTCTTTAAAATTATTATAAAATTTGTGTTTGTGTCATATCCAAAAATGTTTGGGATGTGATTCACATTTTCGAGAACCAATTCTTCTTGTTAAAACACCTTTTTCATTAGGTGAAACCTTTGTATTTTTTTTCCAAAATTCTATTTTTTTGATTTTAACTCTTCAACTATGTCTTTGTCTTTCCATGGCAGTCTACCAGAGAATGCCCATAATTCATTTTTATTGGGATCTTCAATTATTTCACATCTTCCAAGAGATTTCAATAGTGTTTTCCTATTTATTTTTAGTGTACTACTTGTTTTCCTAATTAAACAAGATTTTTTTGTTGCTTTACTTACTATAGTTGATGTAATAACACGTTGGGTAGTATTACTATCTTTGGTACGTGAGGTTGGACCTATTGATTGGTATGCATTCATTATATTTGTACAATATATTTTTCATTGTTGGTATTAGATGTACTTAGACTAATGGTCTTCATAGTAAGTATAAAATTAATATTTTTCATCATTTCAGCAAACAATTGACATCTTCCTGTTTCATTTAAGTTGTTAAAAAATGTTTTCCATATCTGATTAGCTTTTCTTCTACAAGTGTGTTCACTAATCTTATTAGTCATTGGGTTTAAATTATTTTCATAAATATCAAGTAAAATCTTGGGTGTTTATGCACGTAAAATTTTAATCAACTGATTTCAATGGAAATGGATTGTTGAATATCATTATAAACATTGTTCATTTTCTATTTGTTGTTCATCTTCATAATTTGGTAAAGGGTGTGTGTTTTCAATAGGTTGGTCATTTTGTGTAACATTTATGTTTAAATTTAGTGTTGCATCATCATTCATTGACTATTCATTAATTATTTATTCAATTGGTGTTTTAGGATATGTTGCACTAACAATTTCATTTGGAAGAGATGATATAACTTCATCTCCATACGCTGATTTTTTTTCAGGTTTTTTTTGCAATCGCTCCCTTGTTTTATTTTTTCTTCTTTCTTGGCTTTGTTGGATGATATATGGTCTTTGGAAACATCTCCAATCTCTAGTAAAGACATGTTCAATTTCTTTTTTTCACGCCCTTTTTCCATTTTTCTCCTTTGTTTTTCCAATTTCTCAAGTGTTTTCCTTTGTGGTCTCCTCCCCCTAATTCTCAAATATCCTTATCACCACAAGACAATTGACCAAACAATGTTAATGAGTGTTAGGAATATATGAAAAAAATACAAACAAAATCATATCTCAAATAATGCTTAAATATTTCACAAAACAATCTCTATATAAGATAAAATATACAAAATTTTCAAGAATGAATCTTAAAGGAATAAGAATGTAGTAGGAATTTGTAGACAATAATGATTTGTGGGACCAAAATCATGGGTTATTTTTTTTAAATTTGTGTTTCGATCTTATTCTCTAAGCACATTATAACGCGACTCGCAATTTAACTCACTTGAGATATATGTGAGAGCATTATATTTTTTGGATTGGAAATTTCTGATCCATAAGCTTGGATTTTTCTAGGATATCCAAACCTAAGGTTTGGACTGTGTAATCTGCGAATAAATCCATGTTTTACAAAAAAACATAACAATCTTATGTGTAAACCCCAATTTCTCACGTGTTATAAAATAATAATACAAAAAACTTATACTGTCATGTCAATCTCAATTTTTAGTGTTAAGTAGGAGATAATTAGATAATTAATTGGGAGGATAGGGAAATGGGATGAGTGGTAAATTTAGTTGATGTATGATATATATTAGTAGTGGTGATGTTTTTTTTTATTATTGGCAAATAGTTTTTTTAAAGGGACTATACCCTTGTACAACAAGGTTCAGAAGCCAGAATAGAAAAAATAAGAACAAAGAAAAGGATCAACATCCAGATATAACAATAAGGACCAACTGCAGAACACAGTCTGCAAAGAAGAAACAACAACCAGCAACTCAACAGCAAATAAACAACTGCTGAACAGCGAACAAAAAACAATGGTACAACAACACCCTTGGAAAGAAAACACGCAGTGATCCGGCCACAAAAATGATAACAACGTACTCTGGCCAAACACTAACAGAGAAATCATCCAGACGAATAGCTCTCCTTCAAGGTGAAATTTTTATTCTTTTTGCTAACCGTGACCCAGCCTGATGGAGTCTCCACTGTTGGAGGAGAAGACAAAGGAGGGGTATTCTCCTTAGTCACATTTGTCCCAAATGGGACAGCCACAAACTTATTATTTTCTGTGTTACCCTCAACAACTTGAGCAATTTTCATGCTGCTAACAGTTTGATTTTTGGATAGAGGGGTTTCTAGGGCAGATTTGGATTCAGCCAATGTTTCCACTTTTGATTCAAGATCCCTTTTAGCGTTAAAAATTAGGTGCTCTGGGAGTGCATCTTTCCACCAATTTCACTTTTCATGTTGACATTTTTCCATCCCACAAGCAGTAGAGGTGTGTCCTAAGCGAAAACATCTTCTACATCGGAAAGGTAGACCTTCATAATCAAGAGTTTGTGACCAAGTTCGATTTGGCACTCTAAGATCTATAGTAGCAGGAAGATCTATGGGTGTAATTAGTGGTTTGAGAATCTATAAAGAGTGTAATTCCCAAGGTGTTGCCAATGGTTGTCAGATAGTCCTGACTCCAAAATTGGATAGGTAAGTGGGGTAGCCTGATCCAAACAGGTTTCCATGAGAAAGATTCTGTGTGCGGGTTAAAGACTGGGAACTAGGATTTTATGACCAAATATTTAGATTGAAAGGTCCAGAGTTTGGAAGCAATGTTTTATTTATAAGCTATTGAAGAGAAAGTCACAATGAAAATTCCCTTAGCACACAGATGTAAGTCTATCTTACCAGTTAAAGTTGGAGTCCAATGTTGAGAGATCCATGTGTGAAGAACAGGAAGGCTGGGCCACAGTCCCCCGAATCTACAAATCAAAGCATGCTCTTTGTAGTAAATCTCAGATGAAATAACATCTTCCCCAAATGTAATACACGGGGTAATGTCTGCAGGTTTCATGGAGGATTCCTTTCCCTTTACAACGTATTTGAAGGAGGATCCATGTTTATTTTCTCTACCTAATGGTGAAATAACAGGTAAAGTACCATGTTCCAGCCCACCACAAGAAGAGCCTTCCAGTAAGGGTTTGAGAGGGCCATTGCCTAGCATATTCACAAGAGCACCCCCAGCTGGAGTTTGAAAATGATTTGTGTAGCCGTCCTCGGAGCTCCCTGCATTAGTGAAGGCAAGATCAATCCACGAATGGGGTGAACCCACAGCAATCATGCCTCCTCCAACCCGTTCTACTGGCCTATCCTTGCGTGTTTCTGTTTCAGTGCTCGCAGACCTACGTGGATCTAAGGTGTTTTTGCTGGAAACCTTCTGGAGTTTTCCGCTGCCATATAAAACATCTTCTGTTCCCCATTTAGGGTTCATGGGGGGTCTGTTAGTACGTGTGGATTTCAGACTAGAAAAGGCGCGGGTAGAAACCATTGGACAGAGCGCGGACAGAAAGTGAGATAAGTTTTAGGTTTATACAAGTATAAATAAAGAAGAAGAGTTAGATGAGGAATTACTGTGTTTGTGTTCACTTCACTTGCAATTATGGAATGATATGAATGTGAATAAATAACCTTGCTTTAACTTTCTATTTATTACTACATTTGAATTTTTATGTGTAATATTTTGTATCTGCCTTTATGTACATAAAATATATCAAATTTTTTTAATTAACTAACAATGTATAGTATATGCCAACAACTTTAATCACAATTATTAATCAACAATGGTGATAACATATAGAACTAAGGAGAACAACCTAGATTTCCCTACAGAGGGGTCAAAATTAAATTCTATATTTTCACATACAAGTAACAAAAGGATAATGAAAATGTGAAACATATTCAATAAGTAGTAGCTCACAATATAAAACTACTTAAATAATGTATAGTATAGTCAAAACAAGGGATATCAATTCAACTATTCAACCTCACATTCTTCTCAAACTCACATATTGAATTTTATTCCTATGCAAAAATCATCCCATTTTCCCATTACCAATTTTCCAGAAATCCATAAGTGTAGAAATAAGTAAGCAATCAAGATAATGTTAGTATATGTAGACAAAGATAAAATGAAGAGGAAATAAACTACACATCAAATGAATGTGTCCTTATTTTTATTATGATTGTGAGCAGTTACAATATAGTTTGAACAATTATATCAGAGTTCATAACTGAAAAATACCAGCTAACATGTGCCTATAAATATATTCATTATATACAATACCATGTTAATGACTAAACCAGAAAAAATGACAAGTTTGTCCCAAAATATTATAAACAAGATAGAATTAAGAGGTTTCGTCATTTGATTAACAGACTACTCCTTAGCAGGACAAAGTGATGAGATATATCAATAAAACTAAATAATTATCAAATATAGCACGATGATGAATCTCAATATGTTTTTTTCAAGCATGATATATATGATTCTTAGCCATATCCAAAACCCATTGATTAACACAAAAAATAGAAACTATTGTAGGTGTATTCTAAGGAAGTTGAATATTAAGGAGAATCTAATGAAGCTAAACTACTTCACAATTAACATTGACAACTACCTTGTATTCTTCTTTAGTGTAAGAGATAACCATAGGGGGTGAATCTTATTCTTCTATGATGTAACTCATGAGCCTAAAGAGATGTATCCAGTGGTAGATCTTTGGGTATCCACTAAACCTCCCTAATAAATTATTATATAGACAAATATTATGAAATATGTGACTCTTTGATAGAAAATGCCAAATTCAAGAGGACCTTTGACATATCTATGAACTCATTTTGATATTCCTAGTGTGTAGGTTTTGGTTTTTATAAAAACTGATAAAGATATCTTATAGTAAGACATATTTCCATCCTGGTGGATGTAAGATATATCACGTTGACCACCAATTATCTATAGAGTAATTAATCTATCTGAGGTGAATCATCACGAGCTAATAACTTTATCCTAACCTCCATAGGAATGGAAGAAGGATTATAATTAGACATTCTAGAACTCTACAAAAAATTTATAGCATACTTTATTTGAGCTATAATAATTAAATGATCATGTTGCCAATATTATGTACGCAAGAAATAGTGTAGGAGTCATAAATCAGTCATGCCAAAGGCAACACATAAATATGACATTACTCATTGATTAGTAGTGGTTCCACTACTTGTGATGGAAATATCATCAAAATAAACAATAATCATCATAATGTCATCACCATCACTTTTGACATAAATATTTGGATTAAAATACTTCTTTTGAATCCAGAATATTTTAGATATTGATATATGTTAATATACAAAGTTCGAGGAGCCTACTTAATCCCATACAAGAACTTAATTATCATTCACAATAGATGTTCACAACCAAGTTTCAAAAAACCTTAAAGTTGTACCATATAGACTTCCTCTACTGAATTTGCATTTAGGAAGGCACTTTGTACATCCATCAAAAAAATATTTTCTCCATATTACACAAAAATTGAAAGAAGAAACTAAAAAGTGACCATATTTGTAGTGGGAGAAAAATTATCCTCATAATTTATTCCATTTTGTTGCGATAATCCTTTCACAACAAGACATGATTTGTACTCATCCAAAGCACCATAATCTTTGCATTTGACTTTTTATGCCCATTTATAGCCTATAAGTTGTTTCTCTAGAGGAAAATACACCAATTCCCAAGTATTATTCTTCATCAAGGCATCATACTCTATTTGTATGGAAATTTCCTATTTAGGTATGCCCTTTTCCTTAGAATATCTTTATGGCTCAATTCTTTTGTGAATATTAGAAGAAAGATCAAAATGAACATGCTCTAAATCAGTGGATTGCTTACTAGTATGCTAAGTCCATGTATTTTATTGAGGAATTTTATCCTCCCACACATTTTGCAAAGTAGAGTAAAAAAACATAGGCCTTTATTAGACTTGAAAAGTATGTCTCAAATGAGGCTCTACTAGATGAGGAAGCAATTCGGGTTCACATATTCTATATACTAGTGTATCATTGGTGGGTGTCACATATTGTTGTGGGGGATTCTGAGAAACAATATGAGATAAACTATACTTTTCATTGGGTAAATGAATCAATTTTTTTTTTTCAGATGTGGCTTGCTGATCACAACCAATTGATTTTTGATTACATCCAATTATTTGTTGATTATATGAAAAGAATGACTCTGTTTCTTTTACATCAACATAAAAATAACATTTAATTTTTTATTGGAAATATCAATCATCCTATAAGCCTTAGACTAATCAATATAACCAGTAAATAAATATATTTTAGTTTTAGATTCTAACTTACTCCTCTTTTTATTAAGAACCAAAGTAATACAACTAAAACAAAAAATTGAAAAGTTGATACTTCAAGTTTGGTTTTGGACCAATTTGCTTCAAGTGTGATGTCCTAAAAATATTTACAAATACTCCTATTGAGAACACACACAGACATAGACACATAGACACACACACACACACACACACACACACACACACACACACACACACACACACACACACACACACACACACACACACACACACACACACATATTGTTTCTCCCCAATATTTGAATGATACACCTTTACTATGCATCGTGCACCGAGCCATCTCCATGATAAATCAATTATACCTCTTAAACACCATATTCTATTATGGGGTTATGGGGTTGTTAGTGGATGATGAATTCCTTATATATTGCAATAATTCTTGAGTTTCCTAGAATTGAATTCCCCCCATTATTGGATCTCAATTTCTTTATCCGTTGGATAGATTTATTTCCACCAATGCCTTGAAATTTTTGAACTATCATCCACCTATAAAAGGAATTACCTCACACAAATAATAGTTTGAGACTTCCATGAAGAATCACAAAGATAAGCGTTAATAAATCTAAAATCCCCTTGGCACACGAAGCACCTTATGTCAGAAATGGACTCCTTTTCTATTTTCTAGCCAAACATACTCAAGTGTCTAAATTTATCTCCATTCCTTTTGTAATAAACAAGAATTAACTTTATCATAAGTCAAAGTTTAACTTTCAACCATCAAATGGAGGGATTTATCAAATGATGATGGTAAATTATCCAACACCAACACCACCATATCATCATCATCTACCATTTTTAATGGAGGAAAGTTGATCTCTGAGGTCTTCTTCCAAAGTAGGTACCCTGACAGTAACCCATCCTCTTACAACCTTTCTAAAAAAACAAATTCTTCAGGTATAACTCATGAATATTCTCTAAATTCATATATTTTACCTTCAGACTAATCCATGGATCACCTGCTAAAGTGGCTTTGCATACTTTTGGTATCAATTCATTAGATACAAAAAATTCAATAGTAATAGGGATTCTTATGATGTTTTTCATAATTCACAAAATTAGAAGTGAGACTACTTTATTTTACAAATATTATAATTTTGTCTAGCTAACTTATGTGATTTTAACAAAACAAGGTTTTGAATATTGACCATGTACAACAATTTTAATTTCTGACCCAAAAATTAATACCAATGTAAAATGGAGCAAAAATAAATAAAACAAAAGTGTAACTATCTAGTATGCAAAAAAACATAAAAATATGTCTAAGACATGATTTGGATAGTTTAAAATAGGTATGTAATGGAATAAAATTTAATAGAATTCTGATTCATCTCCAATTTGATGGAAGTTTGATTATCCAAAGTAATTACCAATCCTTTATTTTTTAGCAGTCTATTTTTGTTGTACATGAACTCCCATGCATTAGATAGCCTACTTCTGCTATGCATGAAATCATGTACCCTAGATACTTCCTTTTCCCTAAATCACCTCTACATTTTCATCTAAATCATGACTATAATTTTGTATAAATGAAAATTGTGACATGTTTTTTTGTGGAAATTATGACCAAAACTTCATTTTCCTTTACAAACATGTTAAAACATTTCATGCCCTAGAAAAACCTCAATATTCATTCCTTGCGCTAGTGATATCGTAAAATGTGTATTTTCCTTCACTTTGTGACTTAGTAGATTGGTATTCTTCAGTTCATTCCTTCGCATAGGGCTTCCTTGAGTTGTTATTTTCAAAATTTACACTTCTTTGCAAGTTTCCTCAAATTTTGAATGTTTTGAAGCAATGGAGGTTTTGATACCAATGTTAGAAAATGTAGATAGAGATAGAATGAAGAGGAAATGGACTACACATAAAATGAATGTGTGTCCTTTATTTTATTATGATTGGGATTAGTTATTTTTGTAGCTGGAATAGATATGTGGCAATTCATAACAAAAAACTACCAGCTAACATGTGTTCCTATAAATGCATTCATTATTGTTATGAAAATATATTAGTGCGCTATTATTTTATCTATGTGAGTGAGATATTAGTTAGATATATAATTTTGGATTATCCGTGAGTTATGGTAACCACTCATGTTTAATATTTTGGGAGAAGTGTTAGAGACAAGAATAGGACATTGTTGAGTTAGTTAAAGTTATATTCTCTTACAATATTGGAGATTAGGAAAGTCTTGATATTGTAATGTTTTGTATTGATTAAATCAATCAAATTTTTATGTGTTTATTCTTTTCAATACAACTAAATTTTTTCATCTAATATCAAAACAAGTATGGATTTATGATAAATTAAATAGGGTCCAATCACTTCAATTCATGTTTTCCCCATTGAATGAATGACATAATTCTTATTAAAGAATTTTTATAGGTATGATATATTGAATGTGTAGTTAGAGTAGATATGTAATATTTAAGGGTTTTCTACATTGATGTATTAATGATCAATTTGTTGCTTCCACGACTGGTCCTTTTAAAGCTGCAAGATCCAAGTTTGCACTTCTAATTTGCACTCTTGAAGATTGATTTGTTCTCACAAAAAATGACTTTGTATTAAATAATTATGCTAAGTCATCTTTCCACCATCATGAAAGGGCATAATATCTACTCATCAATAATGGAATTTTGATCAAGAGGTGACTAGAATTGAAACTCCAAAGAGCTCAAATGAGACATGTGACAAAACTACTCAACAAAGGTATATATTTGAGTGCAAAAGTATAAGATGCCACAAATAGATTTGGTGTATAAGAAATTCTTTGGCACATGAATTACCAAGTGTAAAAGTGTTACTATTTAAATTCTATGAATTTGCAAACCCGTGTTTAGAATTAGATGTACAATGTTTGATTGTATTTTCCACTCTTCGATCGGCTAAAGCCACATATCCGCATGCTAAGGAATTCGTTTGATCCATCAGTGAAGTATTGTCCGTCATTTCATCACCATTCATATTCCCGTGCATGCATCAACTATACATTTTTCAATGGCCAATCTCCATGTTTATTGTTCAATTCAATTCAGCTTTTCATAATTCAATTCAATTGGTTATTTAGTCAAATGGTCAAATTTGATGGTATAGACGTTTTAATTGATTGTCTTTTAAGGTTTATAATAGGGTCTATTTGTTTTGTTTTATGTTATCAAAAGTGCATAGTCAAGTCAATATGTTATGAAAATGAAAGACTGTCAAGGTACATATGCTTTATGCATTAAGTGATGTAGTATTAAAACAATTGTATTTTTTCGGTTATTTGTGTTTTTAACATTATTTTGAATAAGTCTTATGTTTAAGTGGTTAGATTTGTATTAGTTTTATTACAAATCTAATTTATAAAGTAATGGTGTTTAATTTTATGTATTTTCTTGTTAAATAAATAGACTATTAGGTATAGGAATCAATAAAATTATTTTTTTAATTAGTTGTTAAACTCAAATTTTTATTGTTGTTAATTCCATGTCATTGTAAAAGTGTAAACAAATTGCCTCACAGATGTAGTTTCCGTTTAATTCCATGTCCTATAAAATAAAGTGTTTCACATTGCAAGGGGGAGAGGTGAAAAGAATAAAGACAATGCGGAAATCATTGAGCTTCAAGTTCCAATCCTCTGAGTAAGCATCATATCAACTAGAAGATAGAGGCATCATAGGTTCGAGGATAACTAACATCGTCTCATCGGCCACGAGGGATGGGGCCACATAGTGATGTTGTGACATGTATGTTTATAATGTGTTTAGTTCATGTTCAATATTTTGTATGATGTAATAAGTGAACAAAAATTTGATGTAATCCCCTGATGGAAAAAACACAGTGGAAAATAAAAAACACGGTTTACTCCATCACCATGATAATTTTTTAGGTTGTTGGATGTCCTGTAAAACTACATGTTTAGGTTTTTGGTTGTTATGATAAAACCATCTTGTTGTCTAAGTGTTTTATTGTCTTGCAAAATCTTTAGGGTGTTTAGGTTGTTGGTCAATCCTGTGTGAAACAATGAATATATACGTTTGAAGGATGAACATATGTGTGGGTCCTTATTCATATCTAGGTGGTGGATATATGCATCCATGAAAGCCACCTGTGAGAATACAACTTCAAAGAATTGTGTGACAATGCACATCGATTGAGATCATGAGTATGAAGAGGCGCCATACTAGAGTTGAAGAAGTGTAATTTTTTTTCTACAATGTTTACACCAAGGGGGGAAATGTTAGGAAAATTTATTATTTCTCCATTATTTTATCTATTTGAGCAAGCTGTTAGTTAGATATCTAAGTTTGGAGTATTTGTGAGTTATGGTAACCACTCATGTATAAAATCTTGGGATAATTTATAGGGATGAGAATAGGATATTATTGATTTGGTTAAAGCTATATTGATGTCAAGGTGCCTCAAAGTTCCTTGTTCATTTGTATAACCATCTAGATTTGATTTGCTTCCTTGAAACTATAAGCTATTAGGTCTGTTTAGGCATTAAATTCACTATATCTCTCTGTATGTTAATTATCTTAAACCTTCAAGCATAAATAAGGGTACCCTTTAAGGGTTTAGTTACCATCTACCAGTTTCACCTTGGTTTTTATGTCCAAAATATGAAAAAACAGGGTAGGACAATCCTACTGGGCCTAAAATACTTCCTATCTTATAACATCATAGAGGAAATGGATTCAATTCACCTTGAAACTATTGTAATCACTTTCTAATTGCCTTCGAGATTGATTTCTATCAATTTTAGATCTTAAGACATGGAATTGGAAAATTTTCCATCTTTTCCTTCTCTAATCTGTTCATTGTTTTATTCCTTCCCAGTTATGTTTGATGTCATCGATAAATTCCTCCATAGGTGTGACCAAAGGATAAATATTTTCAGACTTGTTCCTCTATCAGGGGTAGAGAAATCTTACAAAATTTAGCACTTTTTACCAGGTAGAAATTTTTTAATTTCTTGCCCTAGTTTGGGCCTGTGAACCTTCAATTGACTATAAAAGCCTCATTTTTTGTTGTAAAAAATTCTAATACATTACTATTTCCTTGTTATGACCCCCTGAAGGTATTTTTGGTAACAATAGGAAGAAAATTTCCCTTTGAGTTTGACGGATTAGATTCCAAATGTAAAGAAATAACTAAAAATTTCAAAAATAACACTATAATTTTTTCTCAAATCGCCTACCCATGCAATTTTTTTAAAAATATCAAATTACATTAGTTTTTCATTTGAAATCCTCCTCCAAAGATGAATTTTCCAAACTTAGACCTCCTAAAATAACTCCTAGTATTTCTCAACCATACCAATTTTGACTCATCAACATGCTAATCATGAAAACTTAATAAATACAATCCCAAAACAACTCATAAACTCATGCACAATAATATCCATCTAATTACTTGGTCTTCATGACCTTATTTAGCTTGTAATGACCCTTAGTTAAACTTGACTATTGACAACTCATTATGAGACATATTTAGTTTCACTATTACAACTTACAGAAAAATTTCAATTTGAACAATGAAGAAATGGAGGGAATCACTCTTACAACACTCTTATGACCAAAAGAAACCTATCTATGATCTCCATGATTGCAAATTGATGCTCCTACATCATACTACCAAGAAAAAAAAAAAAGTCTTCATCATTTTTCACCTTGCATAAACTTGTCCACTATTTTACCCTATTTGATAAGTTCACATTCAGTCATCCATGTTAAGTCTTCAATTAGTTTTTCCTTCCACTTGATGAGGTACTCAAAGTATTATTTATCCCTTATCTTCTTGATCACTTTCTTGTCCAAAATGGCCTCAGATTGTCTTGGTGTCTCCTTGGGCAATTGTTGTTCCCATATAATGACCTTCTCTTCATCTGATTTAGGCTCTTGTACAAATGCTTCTTCACCTTTATAAGGGTATAGATATACAACATTAAATATAGGAGATATTCCAACTCCTTTTGGAAGCTCAATTTCATATACATTGCTTGAAAATCTTCTCAAAATACTACAAAGACCTATCTTCTTACGATTGAGCTTGTTATACTCACCCTAAGGAAACCTTTTCTTTTTGAGATAGATATGAGGATGATAGCTTGAGATGAAGCTTAATTTTTTTCCCAATTTATTCCTTAGAGTTCTCCAAAAGTGCCCAAAAAAGTTGGTGTCCCTGTCAGAAATAATGCTTCTAGGAAGTCCATGCAATATAACTATCTCCTTAAAGAAGAGATTTGCAATGTTAGTAGCATCAATTGTCTTAGTCACATGGAATGAAATGAGCCATCTTAGAAAACCTATTCAACTACCATAAAGATTGAATCATGACTATGTAGTATATGAGATTTTTGGAAAACCAAGCTGTGAAAATCCATACTAAACTAAATCCCATGGCAGTAAATAAAAATGTTGAGAATTAGCTAAATGGCTATGCACAAACCTGCATTTTGACTAACTTCCTAATGTGGCATGCTGGCACACTTTACAGTACTCATCTGAATAATAGATGCCTTATTGATTAGTGACTCATAGCTGGCCAATAGTAATGAGCACTTAGGAAAAGCTCTGTAGTCTTGTTTTCCTGAAAAGAGTGTCCTGCCAGACTATCATTATGTTTTTCCTTTACGAAGTTCTCTCTCAATGAGATTTGGAATGCATAATCGATTTCCTTTGTACAATAGACCTTCTTGTATGATAAAATATATCCAAGGACTTATATATCTACTAATAGGATACATGCATGCTTCATAGGCTTCTTTAAAATCAACATCTTCTTTATACATCTCTTTTAGATCATCAAATCCAATATGCTCACTTGAGATTCTTGCATGACCAAAATCCTTCTACTCAAATGTAACTTTGTTATATTTACCACTTTTATACTTGATTAAAAAAGTAAAACTTTGCAAAAATTCAATCTATTTGACATGCCTTTGACTTAACTTATGTTGAGTAGTCAAAATTTGCAAAGCATGATTATCAATAAACAAAACAAACTCTTTAGGCATGAGATAATGTCTCCATTTCTTTAAGGTCTATATGATAGCATAGAATTCTTAGTCATATGTTGAATACATTTTTTTTAAATCATTAAAGTTTTCAATAAAATAAGCATTGATTATGGAGCTATGTGGATGCAAGTGATCTCCAATGCAATAGATGGATGCAATTCTAGATGGAGTGATAGTAGTAAGTGATGCTAGGTCCCTCAGTATGGTCTCATAACTTTATATTTATATGGTTCTTTTGATCTAATTTCATAATTAACCCATAAAAAGGTCAACCACAAGAAAAATAAAGATGTAAAATGGCTGTAGAAAGAGCCCAAAAAGTGGTGAGAAAGTGCAAAAGGGGTCGGGGTGCCCCTGATGGGACCAGATCACCCATCTGCACCCCAGTATTGGCCCAGGCACCTCATTCTAGGCTAAAATGACCAAAATAGACTAGGCACGTGGGTGCAAGAGGTTGGTAACGATGAAATAAAATAAAATAAGATGGCAAAAATATGAGGGTTGATTAGTAATTTATTCACTCAAGAACCTTCTAAATATTAGTATGAGACCGGGATAAATAATGTCTAAAGTGCATGATTTTATGACTACAATATCAAGTACCAAAAAGATTGAATCATGCCCTTTTTTAGTTCTCGGAAAACCAAATACAAAGTAAATACTTAGTGAATCCTATGGCCTATTGGGAATTGGAAATGGCTGATAAAAACCAACATTTTGACTTCTTCGTTTGGCATGTTGGCACAGTTTGCACCTCTCTGCAAACTTTTTAACATCACTACCCATACCTTGCCAATAGTAATGAGCACTTAGTTGATCTAGTGTCTTGTTTTGTGTAAAATGTCCTGTTAAACTACCACTATGCTTTTCCTTTAGCAATTTCTCCATCATAGAGATTATTGGTATGTATAACTGATTGACCTTGAAAAAAAAATCTTCTTATACCATAAAATATATCCAAGGACTTGTATAGTTGCTAAGAGGATCCATGCATGATTCATAAGCATCTTTGAAATTAAAATCTTCTTTGTATATCTCAGTTAGATCATCAAATGCCAATATGCTCACTTGAGATTCCTTCATGACCAAGATTCTTATACTCAAATAATCTACAACTTTGTTAGATTTACCACTTTTATTCTTGATAAAAAAGTAAAACTTTGCAAAAATTCAATTCATTTGACATGCTTTTGACTTATGCTGACTAGTCACAAATTGCAAAGCATGATTATCAATAAAAAAAAAAAACTCTTTAGGCATGAGATAATGTATCCATTTTTTCAAGGCACATGCATGACAACATATAATTATTGGTCATATGTGGAATACCTCTTCTTTTCATCACTAAGTTTTTCACTAAAGTAAGAAATAGGATTTCCTTTTTGGCTTAGGACAACACTAATTGAATTTCCACTGACATCACATTCAACTTGAATAAGTTTATTGAAATCATGTAATGAAAATATTGGTTCCTTTTTTATCTTCTTCTTAAGAAATTTAAAACTCTTATCAACAACCTTAGTCCATTGAAATAATCTCTTATCTCCTCTAATTGTATCCACTATTGTTTCACAAATCCCACTGAAATTTCTCATAAATTTTCTATAGAAGCTATCCAAACCATGAAATATTCTTACCTCAAAGACACTTTTATGATTAGGCTAGTCAATGATTTCCTTTATCTTCACCTTATCCATCTTCAATCCTTCTTTTGAGATCACAAACCCCAAGTATATGAGCGCTATCTTTAAGAAAGTTCACTTTTTAAGATTGATTAGTAGCTTTTCTGCATGCAACTTCTTAAGAACCAATATTAAATGCTTAAGATCATATTATTTTGATTGAATATATACCAAAAAGTCATCCAAATAGACTATAAAAAATTTACCTGTGAAAGCCTTAAGCACTTCATTCATAAGTCTCATGAAATTTCTTGGAGCATTTGTGAAACCAAATGACATAACCAGCCATTCATAAATCCCATATTTTTTCTTAAAATCTATTTTCCATTCATGACCCTCTCTAATCCTAATCTAATGATAACAAATTTTAAAATCTATCCTCGAAAAATACTTGGCTCCACTTCAACAATCCAACAAATCATCAATTCTTGGTAATGGAAATCTATACCTGACAGTGATCTTATTGATTGCTCTAGAATCTATGCACACTCTCCATCCACCATCCTTATTAAGACTCAAAAATATAGGTATAACACAAGGAATTAAAATCTCCCTTATGCTTCGTGATCTCTTCATTTTCCTTTGGATTCATTCTGTAATCAGCCTTGTTTGGAAGGTTATCACCTGGAATCAAGTCTATATGATGGATGATTCTTATAAATGGATGAAATTCATCAGGAAGATCATCTAATACAATATCCACATACTCATTCAACATATCTTTGATCTCTTGAGGTAAATCAACAATAATTTTATTAGCAACAACACTTTTAGGCTTACCTACTAAAGAAAAATTTACCTCTTTCCTCTTCATTTGATGTAGGAATTATTTACCACTCATTAGAATCACTATATACCTTGATTCAATAGAAAAATTCTCTCCTTGTAATGGTGCAAGAACATGTTTCTTTCCATATTTATCAAAGGTGTAGGTGTTATGTCTTCCATCATGAATTTCCTTCCTGTCATATTGCCATGGTCTCCTAAGTAGAATGTGACAAGCATCCATGGGTATAACGTCACACATTATATGATCCTTGTAAGTAATTATTTGAAAATATAGCTTTCATTGTTCATTAACCAAGAGCTGATGTCCTTTTTGTAACTATGAATATTTGTAGGGAGTAGGTTGCATTACCTTTTCCAAGCCTAGTTTCTCCACCATCTCTTTTGAGACAAGATTATCTATGCTCCCACTATCTATGATGACTTTGCAACATTTTCATTTTCTCTTGCATGTAGTCCTACACAATTTTTTCCTTTGAGGTGGTTCAATGAATTATTTATTTGGTTTGATTAAGATAATGTTCATCAAGAGTGATTCACCAACTTCTAGTAGGTCTTCATGAACCTTTGGTTCTTCAATTTCTTCCTCCTCTTCAACTTGAGCCACATTAGCACATATTTCTTGACTAGTTGAAGGGTTTTCAGAACACTCACAAGACCTATGACTTACATATTTATTGCATCTAAAACAATTACCCAAGAATCTTCCTCTTAATATTTGGTAAGGTCTTTTTCATCTTGGTGCATAGACTCCTCTTTAGATATTTCAGTTGGTAGCTTCTTCTTGGTATTACTACAAATTCCTTTTATTTCCTAGCTGACCTCTAACTCTGAAAATTCTACCTCTTCCTCTTGTATATGAAGTTTTAATCCTTGAAATATTCTCTTTGACTTTGAGTGCTTTAACTCATAGAATTATTCAACTTCCTTGCGAGAAAGCATTCTGATCTCATTTCAAATAGAAAATTTCAGACCATTAAGATATTTTCCCACCTTATCTAGATCATCTTCTATATGTCCTTCTCTTATAGTCAACCTATAGAATCCTTCAGTATAGTATTTTATAGAAATTTATTTTTTCTTTAGATTTTGAAGTGATCTAAAGAAACTAGTATGATAATCCTTAGGTAAGAACTTACATTCTAGTTTTGGCACCATTCTATCCCAATCTCTGATTTTTTTTCTTTCCTTTCTGTATCCTCTCCTTCTATATTCCATCTAACCAAATGGATAAATGGATCTTCAATTTAGTGAAAACAAACTTTACCTTCTTATCATATCCCACTTCTTCATATTGAAATTAATTTTCCATTTCAACAATCCAGTCAATAATTTATTCAGGATACCTTCGTACATAGGGATTTCCATCTTAGGTTTAGAACTAGCTCCCATAATGGCCTTCATCAATCTCTCTTATACACTATCTTCTAGAGAAACTAGATCGACATTAAATTCCTCTACCTCCAGATCTTCCTCACTAACATCTCCTTATTCAATGCCTCTCCTCTAAGACATCTCAACATATTGAATTCTTTCCCTGAGACTCGTAATATTCTCCATGAATTGGGCTTTGATAGCTATTGCTCCACCTAATATTCCTCATGTTATTTTTGTAGCTACTATTATCTTGTGCCTTCTCAAGTAACCTTTCTTTCTTCTTTACCATCAGCTCTTGAAATCAACTCTTTCTAACTTTATCAAGTCTTTTTAGTTTTCTTTGATACCAAAAATAGTGTCAAGGTGCCTTAGAGTTGCTTATTCAATGGTGCTACCATCTAGGTTTGATTTTCTTCCTTGAAAATAAAATCTATTAGGTTTGTTTAGGCATTAAATTCACTATAGCTCTTTGCATATAAATTATCTTATACCTTTAAGCATCAATCAAGGTACCCTTTAAGGTTTATTTACCATCTACCAGTTTTTCCTAGGGTTTATTGTCTAAAATATGAAGAAAAATAGTGTAGGACAATCCTCCTAGGCCTAAAATAGTGGCTTTCTTATAACAATAGAGAGGAAATGGATTCAATTCACCTTGAAACTATTGTAATCAGTTTCTAATTACCTTCAAGTTTGATCTCTATCAATTTTAGATATTGAAACTTGTAATTAGCCAAGTTTCAAGATTTTCCTTCTCTACTTTGATAACTGATTTACTCCTTCCCAGGTCTATCTGATACTATCATAAATAAATTCCTCCACACATACGACCAAGGAATTAAACTTTGCAGACTTTTTCCTCTTTATTGACTAAAATTTGGAATATAGGGTAGTTAATCTAAGCTATGAACAATTATAAATAAAGTAAATAGATGTAGTAAAGAAGTATGTAAATGAACCAAAAAAACTATGCAAAAGGAAATGCTAACCCTAATGCGCAAGATAGAAGGAAAAATAAATCAGATGAATAAAGGAGTTCATTATACTGTGTTATAGAGGTTACTAGAGGATCAGAAAGTAGGAACGACTGTGCTGAATCCCCGAAAAGGGTGGATCTAGAGTATCTAGCTGGAATGAGGTGCCTAGATAAGGAATGGGGCACCTGCGGGTGCTATGGTCTGTAAAATGGGCACCTTGGTCTGTGAAAAATCTCAAGAATCGAGTTTCACAAGTCTAGGAGGTTATTCAAACCCTCATTGTTAGTCATATTAAATTCACTGCACTACTTTGGATGTCGCTGATATTCAAAGATGAATAAAAAAATCTAAAAGAGATCAAAAGAAGTATGAAAAACCCTAAAAAAGAAAAATGTAAACGAATGGGTTGGACTGACCTCAACTACCACAACAGTGTGCTCATTAACTGAGCACTGCACTACATTTTAGACCCAAATGAAGTTCTGGTGAGTGTGTGCATAATTTTCCATAGATTATCTTGTGTTAGTCATACTTTGTGAAGTAGTGAGTTATAATTAGATGTAGAAAATGCAATAGAATGTTTGCATGGAATAGAATAGAATCCCTGCCCCCTATGAAGTGTGTGATGCAGATGTCCTAGCCTTGTGCCTTGTGATGGAGCTATATGGATGCAAATAATCTCCAATGCAATAGATGGATTCAAATCTAGGTGGATGATAGAAGTGGCTAGTGCTTGGTCCCTCATTAATGTCTCATAAATTTATATTTATAGGGTTCTCTTGATCTAATTTCATAATTAACCCTGAAATGGCTGACCACTAAAAAGATAAATCTCAAATAGCTAGAAAGAGCCCAAAAAGTGGCAGGAAAGTGAAAAATGGCACCCCGGTATTGGCCTGGAATCCCTAGTTGAGGATAAAATAATGGGAAGTGAAGAAAGATGACTAGGAATTTGGGTGTAAAAGGTCGGGAATGATGAAATAAAACAAGAGAAGATGGCCAAAAGATGGGGGTTAATTAGTACTTTCTTCACTCAAAAACCCCCTAAATAGAAGTATGAGAATGGGACTAAATATTGTCTAAAGTGAATGATTTAGTGTCTACATTTGCCCCCACTTTATGTTGGTGAGTGGAAAGATCAGTAAAATGAATTAAATAGAGATACGTACCCGATGCTGATGTAAAGTGATGAAGAAGGTGTGCAGAAGGACTAGACAAAGATTGGAGTAATAAAATATGATGCATTGTGGTAACTAAAGATGAAAAATACACAAAAAAAACTGATGAGAGTGAACCTGGGACAGAAACGCGTGTGTAGTTTTTGTTTTGTATGATGTACCTACATGGTTAGTATAGTGTGTGCTATCAAAAAATGTTGTTGTTGACGTTGTTGTTTTTGTTTCCCCATTTGAATGATTGTTTCTCATATGGTCAAACCTATAAGGAGAAAACTATCGAATAATAGAATATATATGTATGTATGTGTAAAAACACAATGTAAAAGACACATGTAAGAGTATGTAGATGTAAAATAAGAAAATAAAAAAGTGTAAATGGAACATGTGTACCTGATACATGTCGAGAAAGAGAGTGTAAAAGGATATCATTTACTTCTATGGTTTTTTGGTGATTCGATGCCATAGGTCAAAGAAATATAGGGAGGAATTGCTCTATCTCCTCCAACCTTTAAGTGCTTCCCTGAATGTGTGTGAAAATATCTCTGTATCATCCTAGTTTTTGGGTGATTTGGCACCGGTGGTAGAATAAGTATAGGGAGTAATTACGATGTATCCTCCAACCTTTAACTGCTCCTCCAAATGCTAAGGACATCATGTCTTGTAAAATATGCTATGTATGGAGTTTTTAGAATGGTTTGAAACCAATCCCTGTATGTAAACCCACAATTATAAGGGTGGAAAGTGCACTGAAATGAACTAGTGTAAAGATGTTGTGTTAGTATATATGCCCCAAATGATACCCCCAATCTTTGGGGGTATATGTGATGTCGTTGATAGGAGAATACAACCCCAAAAGAGGACCAACCGTATGAACTGTACCTTGGAGATTTCTTGGTAGAAACAAAAGCATTCCCAAAGAAGAGGTTAGCCAAAGACAAGTGTTAACATAAAAAAACATGCATATAGAAAATAGTGTATAAATATGCAAACAATGTAAAATCTACCAAGTAAAGTAGTAATGTAAACATACAAGAAGACAAGTAAGCTACAAAAATCAATCTGCAAACATGGGACAACACTTATGATTTTGCAAGACACACAAGGCCGTCATGTCTAGAAACAAAAAACAAGTGTGCAAACCAAATAAAGGGCAAAGCCCACAAATAATAGGAAACAATAACAGACAATGTAACAAACAAGTATGGAATAAAATATCCTTGCATAACAAATGCTACACATGAAGTGCCTGTTAGCATGTTAGAAAGATAAATATTATGTAAAAAGCTTGTATAATCAAGTAATGTAAAGTGTTAAGTAAAAATGAAACATTAGCACTTGTGAGAGACGAATGTGTATGCCCCCAATGACCAATGTAGGAAGGGTAGAAGGAGAGCATCCATGCTGCATGTAAGATACCTGTATTTATGATTACAACTAGAAAAAAAGACGTGAATGTGCATGTGTGTATGATATAGATAAATGACATACAAGTAAGCTAACTAGCATGTGCAATAAAGTGATCATGAACAAGCACAAGTAAGAAAGAGTAAAAGCAACCATATTATGCTGTATGTTGTGGATAGATGGAATGGAATGAAAAATGGAGTGATAGGAGCCACATGCCCCCAGTGAATGGAAATGTATATAGTGAGGTTCATTTTTTTTCCCCCTCAGTAGTCAAGAATCAACCATACATGATAGTGTGTCATCGGGAAATGGTTGAATAGTGTGTATCATGTCTAGCACCCGGTGATAAGTGAACATGTGTAATGATGATGATATGTAAACTAGAAAATATGTATGTGTGAACCCTATAGCTGAAGCATATATCATGACGATATTGAACGTATAAGCGATGATTTATCTGAAGCACATATCACTATAAGATGAATAAACGAATGATGATCTATCCCCAAGTGGATATCACTACGAGATGATAGAGTAGGTGACGAGTTAGCCTATAAAACATGTCACTATCCTAGAAATTTCACATGATGAGATGTCGAATGATGAACGTATAAGTATGATAATTTCCATTTGATTTGTAAACCCTCAGTAGTCATGTATGGACCAAGGAACTAAAGTATGTCATTGGGTAGTGAGTGTAGTGTGTTGGAAACAATGTAGTATATGTTATGATGAAATACGAACAGGTGGTGTATAACATGTGTAAATACGTGATATTTAAAATGTGATGCAAGATGTGTAGTATGCGTAAAGTATAATGTATAGTATGCAGTGTAAAATGTGTAGATAGACTAGCAATTTAATATGTAGGATGGGTAGTGTATGATGCTAGACACATAGAAAATATAATTATGATGTATGACATGCAATGTGTGAATAGATGCGGTGTGTAAGACCTATAGTGTAGTGTGTGAGTTTCATGTGTAATAAGCCCTCAATAGTCAAGTGTGATCAAATGCACAAGAGTGTGTCATAGGGTAATGGTGATGTTAGAACATGTGATGAGTATTCCTATGCTAGTATATGGATATATGAGAATGATAAATATGTAGATATTATGATGAGTGGGGGTATGTTAAATACTATACCCCAAGTGTATGATAGAAATGATGACTATGGGCCTCTATCAAGAAGATCATCATTGTCGTGATCAAAACCCAGTGGCACAACATTGGAAACTTGATAAACTATAGAATGAGGAGGTTCATATGGAGACCCATTATAGAGGAGTGTGTACACATTCATTTCATATTATTCATTAGTAGAGGCGATCGATGGAAAACCATGAGGATGTCAATGATAGATGTGGGGAATGTAAGTGGGAGAAGAATCATTCTGAATAAAGATATTGTTAAAAAGGCATAGGAAACATACGAAAAGAGTGATGAACATTTATTGTACCACCAATATAGTCAAGCCAAGAATTTCCAAGTGTGAGTGGAGAGTCATGAGGGGTGTGCACAATAAGTACCTTCAAATGAAAGAAACGGAAACCATAAGATGTTTTAATGTGAAAATATCCATGATAGAGATGTGGTCAATGAAGAGGTGGTAAAATGTCATTGAGTGTCATGCAAAACCTAGCCAAACTATCACATGTAAAATTATTTTTAATCTTGTAGAATCGATAAGGATGTGTGGCCAAAAGGTCTTGATAAATAATTTCCATGTAAAAGGAAGAAGTGAAGATGTAACCCATGGAGGAGAAGATGAAATAGCACCGATATTGTTTACAGATCCCTCATATAGTACCATAACATTAGTAGATAGAGGGTTCTCAAAACTATATTCTCACATGCCATCAAACACAAAGGTTTCTTCAAAATAAGAATCATCTATGCCATGAGGAATAAAATCAAATTGTCCTAATGATTCATCCATAACTTCGATAGCATCAGATTCGTCATCAAAATACTGAGAAGCATTGGTGTGAACATCATCATGTTGTATATCATTGTTAAGGATATTGGTAGGTGGCACCGTAGGTGGAGTAGTAGAGGGTTATATGATTGGTTGAGAAGGAACACTAGTAGGACTTGATACTCTAGGTGAAATTATAGCCATGGTGTAAGTAAAAATAGTTAGAGCATGAACAATAGCAGAAAGGAGTTGTGAAGCACTATATTGACCAATGTCATATATGTCAAGACTACTGTATGGAATACATTGTGAAGGTGGTATAGGAGTGGAAGTAACATGATTTATGCGATAGTATTTGAATGGATTTGGATCCATGGTGATAGTATGATCATAGCCATCATGTAAAAACTTGACACATTGGTGAATAGTAGATGGAACTGTTTGCATTATGTGAATCCAAGGCCTACCTAACAAGATATTGAACCAAAAGGAGGCATAAATAACATAGAACTCAGTGAGAATAGTCTTAGGAACAACTTGAATATGTAATGAGATAGTCTCTAAACATGTGTGAGTGTAGAATCATAACCGCAGATTAGAATGGAATCCTTAGAAATGAGATTATAGTTAATACCCAATTACTTTAAAAGAGAATGGGCACAAATATTAACAATTGATCCATTATCAACAAGCAATCATTTTATGTGATTAGTATTAACAACGACAATAATGAGAACAAGAGAACATTGATTGATTTTAGAAAAAGGTGACATTATCCTCATCAATGAAAGATATAGCGTGTGGTAAATTACGAAGGGATTATATAAGATGTATAAAGGCCAGCGCAAAATTTTTTATTTCAACATGAAGGGGCCCAAAGGGAAGCTTCTAACATGTTATGGGAATCTGACACATTACACAATAATTCATAAAGAGAGATTTTAGTGGGCATATTTTTAAATTGTTTAATGAGTTCATATCCATTAGAAGTGGTGGGAGGAGCTTCCAGAGTAATGGGTGGAGGAATAGATGTGGGTAGAGCCATAGGTGGATTAGGACGAGCACGATGATTAGTAACTACATTAATAGATGGATCAGCCCTAGGTGTGAGAAAGTGAGGAGGATGTTGGGTACGAACAAATGTGAATTCAGTAGAAATAGTAACTATGCCTGAGACATTAGTTGGTGTAAAGGTAGGATAAGAATATTGAGCCATAACTTTATAAGGAGATGAAATGGTCAAAAGTAGGCATTGAAACGCAGGGTTCACTAAAATGATTAACTAAAATGTGGAATATAGGGTAGTTAATCTAAGATATGAACAACTGTAAATAAAGTAAATAAATATAGTAAAGAAGTATGTAAATGACCCAAGAAAACTATGCAAAAATAAATGCTAACCCTAATTTGCAAGAGATAAGAGGAAAGAAATCAGTTGAATAAAAGAGCTCATTGGACTGAGTCACAGAGATGATTAGAGGATTAAAAAGTAGGAATGACTATGCCGAATCCACGAAAGGGATGGATCTAAAGTATCTACCTGGAAAGGGGGTGCTAAGAGAAGGACTATGACACCTATGGGTGCTCTGGTCTATAAAATAGGTGCCCTAGTTTGTGCAAAATATCTAGAAATGAGTTTCACAGGTTCAAGAGGTGCTCCAAAATGCTTGTTGTTTGTTGCATTAACTTCACTGCACTGCTTCAGATGTCACTAATATTCCAAGATGAATAGAAAGACCTACAAAAGACAAAAAGAAGTATCAAAACCCATAAAAAATAAAAATGCAAATGAATGGGTCAGACTAGACTGAAATGTAGTTCTGGTGAGTGTGTTAATAATGTGCCCTAGGTGCTCTTGTTTCTTTCACACTTTGTGAAGTAGCGAGCTATAACTTGACATAGAAAATTTAATATAATGTGTCCATGGAATATAATAGAATCCCCCCTCTATGAAGTGTGTGATACAGATGTCCTAGCCTTGTGCCTTATGATGGATCTATGTGGATGCAAGCGATATCTAATGCAATAAATGGATGCAACTCTAGGTGGATGATAGTAGTGGCTAGTGCTTGGTACCTCATTATGCTCTCATAACTTTATATTTATAGGTTTCTCTTGATATAATTTTGTAATTAACCCCAAAATGGATGACCACCAAAAAGATAAAGATCTCAAATGGATAAAAAGATCCCAAAAAGTGATGGGAAAGTGCAAAAAGGATCAGGCACCCATAATGGGACAAAGGCACCCATGGGCACCCTAGTATTGGCCTTGGCACCCCCATTTGAGGCTAAAATAATGGGAAGTGATGAAAGATGACTGGGCATGTGGGCATAAAAGGTTGGAATGACGAAATAAAACAAGAGAAGATGTCCAAAATACGAGGGTTAATTATTACTTTATTCATTCAAAACCATCTAAATAATAGTATGAGACCGGTACTAAATATTGTCTAAAGTGCATGATTTAGTGTCTACACCTCTAATATGGATAGAGAAGTCTTACCAATTTTAGAACTTTTACCAGGTAGAAATGTTTAGTCTCTAGCCCTAGTTTGGGCCTGTGAACCTTCAATTGACTATAAAAAAACCTCATTTTTGACTGTCAAAACTTCTACTAAATTTTGATTGCCTTGTGATTACCTTCTTTACGTATTCATGGTAATAATAAGAAGAAAAATTCCCTCAAACCTTGATTGTAATCTTTCACCTCACTGCCCTATCATAGGGTTACATGGCAAATGCAAAGAAAATACTCAAATTTTCAAAAAAAATACTATACTTTTCTCTGAAATCAACTTCCCATACACATTTTTTCAATAATACTATATTACATTAGTTTTTATTCAAAATCCTCCTCCAAAGATGAAATTTCCAAACTCATACTTCCTAAACTAACTCCTAGCATTTCTCAACCATACCTATTCTGAATCAACAACATGCTAATCATGAAAACCTAATAAATACCATCCCAAAACAACTCATAAAATCATGTACAACAAATTCCATCTACTTACTTAGTCTTCACAACCTTATTTATCCTATAACCACCCTTACTTAGTCAAAATTGACTATTGACAACTCATTGTAAGACTTTTTCACTTTCACTATTACAACTTACACGTAAATTTGATATCAAAAAATGAAAGAAAATGGAGGGAAATAACTATTCCAACACTCTTATGACCACAAGACACCTATCTATAATTTCTATGCTTGCAAATTAATGCTCTTGCATCATATATCCTATAATAGTGGAGATCAGGTAAGGTCTTTATGTTGTAATGTTTTGTATTGATTAAATCAATCAAGTTTTTTATGTGTTATTTCTGCTCGATTTAACCAAACAATTTCATTATATTAAATAGATAAGTGGTTAAGTTCCTTAGGACCAAAAATTGATGATGTGTAAAATCTAAAAGGAAATTCTATTGAACATTTCCTTGGGGTTTTCATTCCATAGTGTTGGTCATGCTGTAAAGTAATTATGGGTGTCATAATTTATGGAAAAGTAAGTTATGAGTTTTGTGATGCTATGACATGTTCCACTATATTTTGTGGTGGATGGAACATCTATATCGCACACAAATGCATGATAGCTTCCAATTTTTTGATGGTGAAACATCTACTTGATTTCCTTGACAATTTCTCTGACTATATTGAAATTCAAGTAGTGAAATATATCCATTGATTTGTCTAATAGGGGTCATTTTTAATATTGGTGGCATTTTATAAAAAAATTAATTTAGTAATTATACTCTTTGAAATTGCGTTTCTTGACATCACTCTCTTGTTCAAACAAGTGCACTTTACCCATTATCATCTGGTACATATCTAGGTCTCTTTCCTAGCTTACTTGCTCTTACACGCCAATATTTTGATATTTTTATGAGAATTGAATGCAAGAACTTAATAAAAAACTCCATTTTCCATCTTCCAGACTTCACATTACGTATTATCATTCTTAGGTCAAAAATGTACAATAGTGGCATGAAATATCATATGGTCCTAACCCTTGTGTATGGTTTTGATCTTGATCACTTTGATGCCAAAATTTCCATTGTAAATTATTCTTTGGGTCGCATTCTCCTCATTCAGCCCCTTTGTAACTTAAACCACCTTTGGAAACATATATAAGTAAGTGAAAATAACCTCATTTGTAACCAATAAATTTTATGGAAGCCTATTGTAAAAAACTAAGCATAAAAGGTACCGAAAGCTCCCTACACTTCAAAAATACCTTTGCGCATTCATCATGGCAATAACTATATATAGATTTGAAGCTTCCCAACATGTATATGGGATTGCTTCCAAATTTTCAAGAAATCACAATCACCCACTCAAGTAGATTGAAAAGATAGAACTCAAGTCAATCATTGTCAAAGGAATGATGTCAAATCCAATTACAAATTACATCTATATATCACATGTTAGGTGAAAAATGACATGTGTTTTGAGGCATCTTGAGAGTAGTGCCAATGGCAAGCGGTGTAAGGGAGGTCCCATAACCTGACTAATATTTGTTTTAAAAGGAATTTATCCATGGTTAAAGTTTTAGAAGTATTGAGAAGAGTATTTAGAGACCCTCGTAGTGTGATAGATAATGACTGAAAGAGAGTGACAAAGAGATTAAGACAAGTAATAAACTTAAAAAGTCACAAACCAAAGTCCTGAGTAAGTGAAAAACCATATAAAGAGGTCAAGACTATACAAAATTTTCATTTCGTACTGTACAATCCTTCCTTGGGTATTTCTCAAGCCATATTTTCAATTCTAAAGCATTCTCAGGTCCATATACCCTATTTCAACATCCAAACCACCCATATTTTCCTAGAAATGTATATAATTAGCTAAGTACACTCAATTATATCTAATTTTGAGTTTGTATCGCATCATGTCCATTTATTTCAAGTATTAATGTGTTATTTGACATTGAATGGTTAATGTTAGAATTAATTAGTCAAAATAACCCCATGTAGCTCCTATATTATTCCTTGTTTGATTATAGTGGAAAAAACCTAATCAACCTAATAAGGGTGAGAATATTTGGTGAACCTAACTCTTGGATGGAACATCATCTCTCAAACCCATAGTTTCCTTTGGGTTCATCTCTATATTTTTTCTTTAGATCCACACTTGATTTCTATCTAGTATCTACCATAAACATGATTTACCCCAAAGTTCCCTAGGTTTGCATGGTCGGTTTCTACCCTTTAAGTCACATTCTAGGGACGTTAATTGTGAAATCATCTTTTTTTTTTCATATCTCAGGCATAATGAATCTATTTTCAAATTACTTTTACATTATTTTGAATTTCAAAATGTTTAATGAAAAACTCTTTTTGTTTTCCCTAATTTTTAATGCAATTTTTGGAAATTAAAATGTACTATGGTTAGTAATGGGGGCATAAATGCAAAAATACATACTTTTGGAAAAATCCCTTAGAGTTTTTCATTTCACATAGTTAGATTCAAAAAATCTCTTCTTCTTTTTTCAAATTCAAATTATATTTCAGATATGGTTGTTTTATACATTTTATGATGGTCATTTTTTTCTAACACATCACTTTTTGGGTTTCACCCCTATGCTATCTTAATGTTATCCCTCTATATGATTATCCTTATATTTTTACATCTATTTGGGGTTTTTTCTCTATTAGTGTTTCCATCATGGCACATGCCACCTTTTTTAATTCCCCTTGTATCATTTAATTCAATTACACTCAACATGCAGAGATACTCTCAGAAAATTAGTGCACAATAACATTCTCCTTGATAATACGACACCTTCCCATGTGATTCAATTTTGGGTCATATTTCAGCTCCTCCTACTAGAAATTATGACACCTTTCATAGTGTTATCTTAAAGTGTATTCAATATTTACACTAGGATTTTCAAGATCAATTTCAAGTTATGAATGTTAAGGTCACATATATCAAGTGTAAGATACCGTATCTAAAGGATGATTCCAATTCCCATATCCATCACATCTCTACATGTCACAATCAATCTAGCTCTTATACCAATAAGATACCATTTTATACACATCATGCCATGATACATGTGGCCATACAAGTGAATCAAAGTCCTACAAACAAAATACCTCTTTGGTTTGACAAACATGCTTGAAAACACTATCTTCTCTTTGAGATAATCAATAATAAGGTAATCACTTGTTTACCTACTCATTAATACCATCACTCTCAAATTACCAATACTTAAATGCCAACCATTTTTTAGTTATCATGTAATTAGTAGACATCCTTGACCATGATGTTGTTGGTTTGAAAAAATGGTGAAGTGTGCATGTAGGCAACACTTCAGGGGAGGAAACAAATACCTCATCTTTAATGGGGAGGTTTCTCTTATTCAAAACTAAAAGAGTGGAAACCCTCTAATATTTACAATATGCATCTTATTAAATAGTTGTTGAGGATGCTAGTTGCCATTCTAAATGATATAATTTTGAAACCCCAAACATGAGAAAAGAGGTTAAGATAGAAACCAAGTTTAATGTAGAGAGATAGGGAAAAAAAATATATTATAAGGAGAAATGATTTTGTAGGGAACTTACCACCTTGAAGTAAAATCAGTTGGCTCAACAACCAAGATAAGAAAGATAGAACAAGGTGGTTTTTTGATATGTGGGGCCACAACCCAACCAAAATCCAAAAAAGAAAAATAAAAATGTAAAAGTACTAAGGTCGGGGATAAATCCCTACAAGAAGCCCAACAACAAAAAAACAACTCTGACAACACACCCACCAGTTGCACAACAAATCAAAAAGACAAAGAAATAAATCAAAAACTTATTAAACGTTACGGGAAATCCTGAGTGCCTGTTAGAGGTTCATTGTTGTTCCATATTAGGGTCCCAGTTGGATGCTTTGAAATTCTTATTGATCCTTCTGTTCTTCCAAACTAAGGTAGGGATGCCACTAATATCACAAATTTGGAGAATATGAACCTGAAGAAGATCAAGGAATGCTCTGTGAATGGAAAATTGGTTTATGTTTTTCTTTAAGAGCTCTGATATGAGTAGAAGAATAATTTTTAATTCATATCTAAGGTTAGAAATGGAATCATAATTTGAGTTAGAATTACTAGACTTGAGGAGGAAATTCAACATTGTATTCAATGGTTTTCAGAATTTCAGATTGAAGCGTTGAATTTTCTAACATAGAGGGGTAATGGTAATATGGTCACAAGGGCTTACATGGCTGAATTATGGAGGGATTTATTCAAAAAATAACTCCTTATCCTATTTTCTCTACTTCTAAGAATCCATTTTGGAGGAGGTTTAGTAACAGGTTCACAAAACAAGGGATTTTTTGGTGCGGATGTGGGGTTGCTGAGGGGTGGGAGGAGCTAATGAGGGGTTTTTTTGGGTAATCGCCACAATGTCTAGAATGAAAACTGTGAATAATTAAAATGACCCCTGATGGAGTTTGCATACCCTTCTTATGGCCTTGGACCTCACGTTTTTTTCTAAGGAGTGAAAAGATGTATAGGATGCTAGGACTAAACTTGCTTCACACTGAAGGTTTAGTAGAAACAAC